>JAVJGJ010000047.1:48415314-48433091 GCA_035590215.1 Microhierax caerulescens | reverse complement strand
GAGGGTTTTTTTAAGGTTATATCACATCCATGGCAAATGCAAGCTGTGTTTGCAGCCTAGCCCCCAACTCACTACATCAACCCCACTGCAGCCTGACAAAAATACTGAATGTCCCCACAACCACCAGAGAGCCAAAGTCTCTGCTATCAGCAGGCACTTTATCACCTTTATTAAGAGCTGTAAGACACCAATTGTTAGGAGCCTGCCCACCCTAGGAATCAGGTACGCGTGAAGGCAAAGGAGTACTTCCCTTTGCAAATTCTAAGTGAACTCAAACGAACTGGACACTCTTGAGATGCAAACACACATGCACCTGAAGGAAGAGAAGCAGGTCACTACTGTCTCTTTTGCTACTGGCAATTTTCACCAGAGCTTGTGTCACAGCCCTTTGTTTCTCTTCTGTCTTCTGTGTTTTCTAATGCTTAATTCCTGACCAAAACTAAATCAGCCACTAACAGGAAAGTAGCCTTTATTCAGTTTCATAACATCAACATCAGAAAGCACGACTGAAGTGCCAGAAGTGTTTAGAGCCCTGAAGAAAATTAATATCAAAATTGAATTATACTATAAAATTAAATGCTCTTAATATTTGTGACTGTTCAGGCTGATAAAGCGTATGTAATCTGCTTCCAAACACATTGCTTGTGGATTGTTACTCCTATGTAGAATTATATAAAAATAGCTTCCCAACATAAAGTGAAAGAAGAAAATCTAAGGTTCTCCTGAAGTCTCAGGAACTAGATACTGCTGGATGCAAACATCAAATCTTGAAATCACTTGTTTGATGAAGTGCAGCATATTTTATGTTCTTTACACCACTACCCCAAGCAGTCCTAACAACAGAGGAAGCGTTGACTCCATCTCTAAGCAGCAAGGCTGAGTAGGCAAGGACTCAGGAGTACAGCTTTACGTGACAGGAACTGAAAAGATCCACATAATTCATCCTCAGCATCAAGTATACAAGTCAGAGCAATCAGAGAGGACTTCATTCAACTTTATCTGCTATAGCATAGCACATCAGGAGAAAGATACGGTTCACGAAAAATTCTGTCTTGGACATTTAATTTTCTTTTCAAAATTTCCCTGGAGAGAAGTCTAGCAAATCATAAAAAGGCCTCCTAAATTATGGTAAGTTCCAGACCATTAGCTAGTGAACTACAGAGTACAAGCAAGAAGGATTCAGATTCAGAAGTAACCGGAAAGAGCTGCTAAACAAGCTCTTAATAGCAAGTCCTGAAAGGCTTCTTCACCTCAGGATGACACAAAAACATGATTTACTGACCTTTGACCCATGGGATGGTTTGGTCTTTTTGGGATCAGAGAAGGCAGAAAGCGGTATTGTGGGTAACATCGGGTAATCAGGACTTGGCCTTGAAACAGTTTCTGCTCCTTCTGGCATTACCATTACCTAGTAATAAAGAAGAGAAAAATTATGTATGAGTAAAGTTGCACGAACTATTAACACATGATTACGTTAAGTCACTCGCTCAATTAACACACTATTATTCATCTTTTGAATGTTTTTTCCCCTGCTTAAAGGCCATAAAAAATATTGTCTAGGTAATGCTCAGTTTCAAGGCAACTCCTCAAACACAGAACATTAAAACCACACACAAAAAAATGAAAGGCAACATGCAGTATCGAGTATCTTTCCCAAAGGGAACGCCAATATTCTGAGCACAAGCAGGCAATAAAGCACTGGACAAGAACTGTGTGTTCTGCTGCTAATGCTCTCATCCTGCAAAAGGGTAGCAATATAGACCTGGAAGGAACGAACAAGACTTCATCAACTTAGTAGAAGCTGAATTCCCTCTTTCAGGAAAAAAAAAACAACCAAAAAACAAAACAACAGGCCCTGAGTCTCTCCCCTGACAAGATCTTAACACCAAGCACTGAGCTCCATGAAACACATTCCATCTTACTTCCCCTGTGTTCTGTCAGAATAATCCTTACAAAAATTTTCACTGGACAGATGGCATCAAAAGTGGTTCACAGATGAAACACCTCAATACATAAGGAATGCAATAATGTAGTGTGAAAATCCTAGAAAGCAAGTGATGTTCCAGCCATCCTATGGCTGAAATAAGCACCTTCCTCTGTGCCCAGTACAGAAAAACACCAGCACACTGAGGAAGTTCCAGACAGATCAGCTTGGAATACTTGCCACTCCTCAGATCTACTATCAACAAACTTCCCCACAACATCTTTACTTTTTCAGGCTAGAAAGATGTTTTTTCACAAGTAAATTTTGCCAACCATTAAGATCAACTTAAATAAAATCCTTGAAGAGAACACTACCGTATTTGGGGAGTCACAGAATACAGTCAAGACATCCTCCGCCTAGTTAAAAATTTCATATACTTTGTGGCTTGTACCCATTTACCTTGTGAAGATCATTTCTTTAGCCTACCACTGCCTATTACTTTCCCAGAAGTAAGAGTTCATCCGCTGTAGCAACCCATATCTTCAAGAGTACATTTTTTTCCTCCCACACCCATTTTCACTGTATATTCCAACACATTTTCTCAATTTTTTTATTATCTAAGCCACAAGGAGCTGACCTTGGGTTTAAAGGACATTTATTGACCAGGAAGCACTAAGTATTAGGCTTTCCTGTGGCAAAAATGAGTAAGGAATAGATTGGAAGCCTCTCCCTTTTCTTAAGCTTTTCTACACTGATATAGCTCACAACACTAGGAAGGTCACAGATAACTGTAACTGCCTGATGGACAGCGTGCCACATCCACAGATCTCCATTTCCAGAGGGGTTTTACTGCTTTGATATTAATAGTCACATTTAAATTGAAAAATGAAGTGCCACCAATCACACCAGCAATAGTTTAGTTCTGCTTCAAGTGCTGCAGTCGTATAACCAGGAGTAAAAATTGGCTGGGTCATCCTTTAGATGAACACAGAAATTTGTAGCCTGCTGGGCTGCAGCTAAAAAGAAACCCCAGAGCAAAACGAGATCACTGCACATTTCAGCAGAACCTCTTCAGATCTCCAATCCCTTTGGCACTTACCCCTCCAGCCTTAATGAGTTTGCGTCTGAATTCCTTGGTGGGGTTGTTGAAAGTCAGTTTCTCACAACGAAGGTGGTTCACAGGTGGATTCCCCTCCAAATTTAAGAACAGGTCATATGTGAAACAAACCTTTTTTGGCTCCTCCTAAAAACAAGAAAGACTTTGGGAAAACGGAAGAAATTTGGCAAGCACCCTATATGTCAGAGGAATCAAACGGTCACGTCTGAATAAACCACTCTGTGTTGCATTCACAGTTTTTCATCATGAAATCAGAGATCTAGAAATTAAACTGTTCGTGCCTGAAGTTAACATACCGTTCATCAGAAACTCAGGCATAGCTTTTCACTGCAAAAGCAACACACAGACAAGGACACTGATTGACAATTGCCTGTTTAAAGCTGTTCAAGTCTTCCTAGGAAAGCAGATTCACAAGCTTTATCCGCTATCCTGTTTTCACTGAAATTCAGATCTTATCTCCTCTGGGAAGCAACTGAACTATAAGCATCAATATTAAGAAAAGCATAATCCTTTACTTAGAGAAAGAACAACTTCTGAACTCACAGGATCTCTGTGGGTACTGAGAAAAGATTAAATGCAATGGTAAAAGGATGACTTGTTTTGTAAAATCCTTTTCAATATGCATATTGCAGAGACTGAATGGGAAGATATCCTAGGCTTTTGAACTTTCCAAGGGCACTTTCACCGAAGAAATCCGGAGTTTGTATGCATGTTGGGGATCATCTGCGCCTCACTGGTTTTGTTCCACCTGCTGCAGAAGCACAGCAAACACCCTGCATCTGCAGTACAGAATGGAAGAAACCTCTTTTTTTGTCTCCCAAAATCGCAAATATTGCATACTGCTTGTGTATAACAAATATCAATAGCACATTTCCTGGCATGATCTCACACTCTGCATTTCAAGATGAAAACTCAAAAATGTGGCAAAAGAGACTCTCCTGAAAACCACAGAGAGCCTTACAGTACATTCAGTATTTACATGAATGCATCCCACATGCCTCATTCAATGCGCAACATCAAGCAGCTGCACAGCAGTCCTCTCCACAATTCATATCCAGCAGCTTGATTTCCTGGTGTAGTCGCATTGTTGTATGGGAACAGACGCCGCAGGCTTCTAGGCCAAGCCATTAGATTTGCTGAAAATAGGTTGAAGCGTCAAATGGCTTCAGACCACACTGATTCCTGCTGTTCGCTTGGTGGATACTAACATCGCTAAAGAAGCCATTTCTTGTACAAACTATAGCTCTAATAATAAAAACTGTGGTAACCACACCTGGTTTACATCAAAATCAGTGCCCTAAGCTCAGCCGGGAGTCGAGGCTTTGGGTCCTAACTCCCCAAAGAGGGAAAGGCAGAAATCTAAGCAGACACATACAATAGAAGAGTCTCACATTAACAAGCAAGAACATGCTACCAACATGAGGGTCTTCAGACCCTCTTTTGGAAAAGTCCTGAAGAATCCACACAGCCTTGAAAGGGTTCAATGTCTACTAAAACTGATGAATGGGAAGAAAAAGGAAAAATACTTGCAAAATACACTGCCTTGTCATTTTCCTCTTTTCTATGACCATTCTCATTAACTGAATCATTAGCGAGCTCTGCATGTGCATGCTTACACTGGAGTTCAAACAGCAGCTGTAGACGGTCCCTCAAAGTCTAATAAACTCAAATGAAGGATGAATAGAAATCCAAATGTGGCCTAAGAACAGTCTCAAAAACGCTCTTCCTAGTTTACAACACAAGAGTAAATTGATCTTGGGGTATATTAGCAAAAGCAGGCTTTACTCAAAGTGTTACACCATCACACTATCAGACCTCCGCTTTGGCATTTGCCTATTTGCTTTCAGAGCAGAAGGCAGCAGATTCACGTTCCTTTTATCTTACGTATCCCATTTTTTATATAGATTCAAAAGCAGAGAACCTCCCAAATATTTATCATAACTCTACTGAATAGCTTCCACTTTCTGTAAAATTAAGACAGTTTTTCAATGTGATTTTTTTTTTCCAACTCAGAGATCACGACTGCCCTGGGAACCCAGCCCTAGCCAAGTACCATGATCATTAAAATATCCTTTGTATCGCCTCAGGCCATCAGAAGCCCCCCACCCAAGTGAATAGTTAAGATTATAGCACTCCTAAAAGAATGAGTACAAAAGTCTCAAAGCAAAAAGCTGCAAATAAACATTCTTTCCTTTACTGCCTTCACTGACCAGCTAATGATTACAGCTCAAGATACTCCAAAGCTTAATCCATCCGGTCCTCCCTAAAAGGTTCTTCCCCCCAAACAACCACCAAGGGGGGTGGAGGGGTGGGAAAGAAGCGGCAGGGGTGGGAAAGAGGAAAACCAAGGAAAACGTCTCAGTTGACCTGAACCTACACATCCTCTCACTTTAAATGGAAAGCTACACTGAATCCACAATGCCACACTTCAAAGCTTTTCTAAATAACATGGGATCCACACATCCTGCCCTTGGAGTTTGATAAAGCACAGGTACTTTTTCACCCCACAAACTTGGGGCCAGGGAGTCTGATCGCATACTGCAACACCACTTCATGTACTCCTGCTAGAGTAGCAACTATACTCACAAGCCAAGGTTTATTCTTAGATGATTCCACTTTGTGATATTCAACCCTTGATGGCAGCAAGTAAAACTGAAGAGGGGACTCTCTGCGGTTATTTTGTTGCTCTCTGAGACCACAAGCTTTTCTAAAGGGTCTTACACCCAGGAAAGGCTTTAGAAAGGATGGATCATACCCATTTCTAACCGGTTATTCAGATTAAAATTAAAAATTTAATTGGTCGATTTGGACATGAAATGGTTAAACTGGTATGGGATCTCTTAGCAAGCCACCTTAGAACCTGAATTTGTATCTGCCCCTTAAACCTCAGGATGCCAGAGAAGTAAACTGGAAGCCTGTACAACAAAGCTAGGGATGAGCTTTTATTTGCAGCTGCTGTAAATTTCCCTTCCTCCTGTGAATCCCCCTACTCCACCTCCTATCTCTAAAGCTGAGGACATTACACTTCATTTCTACTGTTTTCCAGCTTCCTGTCTGCACTGACTACCACTGCACTGAAGTGGCTTTATTTTTCTTCCGAGTTCTGAATCAATGGGTTAAACTTCTTTTGGCACTTTTTGTAAGATGAGGAATTTTTCAAAGTCTTTTGTTAAAATTTCCTTGTCCTGTTTTTAAGGCAGGGTGTGCCCTTTACCACTTAACACGAATCAAAAGAATTTCACTGGTAGCGTGTGCATAAAGCTCATAAATCACTTTTAGAAAGCCATAAAACAAAATTATCTACAAAAATCTAGCACACCAAGGAAGCAGACTCATGGTTATTCAATAACTATAACATCTAACACTACTTCCCTTTTGCCATAGATCCAGCCTGACAGAGTCATTTATCCACAACTGGTCCATAACGTCTGTATAAATGAAACCCCCTTTCCAGGCTTGTACAACCCGTTTGACTAGTCTTCCACCCGGCTTCCACACAGGACATTTAAAAGTGAATAGCCCAATATTATTTTTTTTTTTTAAGTAGCCTTATGTTACACTCGGTAACAAGTCCACAAAGCACCCCTTATCTTTTTTGATATTTTACAGGGTTAAGTAAAATAACAGAGAACAGCATTTTGGAACTCTCCCCCATCTGAAACCTATTACTTCGTTTGAAAATTAGGAAAATATACTCATTGCTCAAAGACAAGCATTTAATAACCTACCAGCTCTTACAAACACACGGTATGATGCTGGCATGGCCAGTAAAGCTGCTATGTTCGACCAGCTTCTTTGCCAGGCACTGCAATCTATTTAGCATATGGAGATGCCTATTGATGTGCCACACTGAATGGCTACTGAAACACACACAGCCTGGGTGTTTTGGCCAGGAAAGCAGTCTGCTCAGATAGATGAACAGGTAAACTGATAATACGTATTAATTTATGACAGAAAAAAGTAAGAAAAGATTCACCACAGCAGCAGCAGCACAAGAGAATGTGCAGCAGGTTTGGTAAGTAAAACAACACAGAGCAGATCTAAAAAACATGATTTGCGAGCAACAAATGCTTCCACTTAAAGGCCAGACAAAATGACAAGTTTTACTCCTTCCACAACTTTTGGCAACACTGAATAAATACTATCAGGTTAAATTACTCCCCTTTTTCTCAAACCTGTGCAGACCCTGCCCCAAAAGCACAGCAACTTGTTAAGTAAAATCAAATGCCTCATGCAAACACAGGCTCTTCAGCAACCTTCCTTCGGCGTATTTCACAAGCCGGTACCTCCCCGATGGCACAGTCCTGACACGCAGTTCTAATTGATCTTCAGTTTCACCTATCCTGCCATATGTGCAACCCACGTACAATGTCTCCACCAAGCTCCTACTTTGATACACAAATAGTTTTTCCCTTCTCCAATATTTTTCTTTGTATTTTATATATCTCACACCTACAAATATTGCAGAAGGGGTAAAATAAGCATGTTTTTATTTTGAACCTAACTGGAAAAATCAAACTGATCTTTCTGCTTTCTTTGCTTATCTCCCTTTTCACTAATAGAAAAAGCCCAAGTTACATGTATCCATTATGTAAATACTGGAAGCCTTTTATCTCTAGCACTGAAATTGGGCGGTAGTATCTTTAAAGAGACTTTAATACAACATCTTATCCATGTTACATTAATGTCATCTGCCTTATATCAGAATAGCATGGAAGTATACTGGACCTTTTGTTGGGTGTGTGTGTGTGTATGTGTGTGATCTAGTTCGATTAGGATGTAAAAAATGTAACAGGGGATGAATACCAAAGTCATACCTGTACTACAGCCTCCAGATTACAACATAAGCCACTATGAGAGATTTATTTGGAGACAACAATGAGGCCATGAAAAAACCCTCAAGACTGTAGAAATCAAGTGGGGGAGAGGGAAGGGGAAGAGCAGTAGAAAAACAGCAATGCATTTATTGTACCCAGTTTGTATTGATTCAAGCACCAGAAGCCACTAACAGCAGCTCTCATTACAGGAACACAAAGGATTTAAAAATAAAAATAGCCTACTAACATTCTCAGTCCAACAATCCCAAATGATCCACTATCATTAGTCAACTCTGCTTTCAAAAGCTTTATCATTCAACCTGCTGAGAACCTGCCATTTGTTTTTCAGGTTCAGTTGCAGAGGCAAAGGCTCTAGCAGACCACCAATATCACAAGAGACTGCAAGTCCTGTGGCCTGCACAGACCACTGCAACTCTCTAGAAAGCTTGGAGATACAAACTGCCCAGGCTCACAGCAACACTCAAAATGCATATTCTGTGATTCAAACGACAAGACTGAGAAAGCACCTACTTACTGAGGAACTGAATTACAGCACTGGAAGGACAAACACGTACCAACAAGGCATAACTATGTTCACAGAAGATAAGAACAGGCTCTTGCACCTTTTCTAACATTCTGCTGACGCTTCCCGGTCTGATAGAAAGGCACCAAAAGCTTCAGTGGGGCCAAGAGCACTGACACTCCTACTCCAAACAGGCAACAACAATAACAAAAAGAGAGTACTCCAACACAAAGAGTTAATGGGCAGTTTTATGCAAAGTTGCCAAAAAAAAAAAAATAATCCGTGATGAAGTCCATTAAAACCATTTTTAAGCCATTTTTAGTAAAACTGTTCCTTAGCACTGAACAGGCCCATGTTTCTTTAGCCAAAGCAAAGAATACACTGGCTCTGACAACCACTATTTATCATCCTGGTAACAAATTAGAACAGGGAAAGGAAACTGCTAAGAAAGGAGGCTTAAACTGCAGGGGGGGAAAAAAAATTCCAGCCAGCCATGGCAAAGATCAACCTCCACCGATTTGTTCCCTCCCTCTTTAAACCCTTTCTCTTCTCACCTTTACAAAGCTAAACATGTATCGATAAACAAATCCCACAGCCTTTGCAACTTGTTTCAACTTTGTGAGAGAACAGGCAACAACAAAAAGGTGCTAGAATGTAGGAGCATATGGCCAGAAAGACCCACCCGATTCCTCCTGCCCAGCCACCTACAAAACACCGCCTTCCACCCAATCCCAGAATCAATCCATAACATCTACTTGAAAAGAGTTATTCAAGGATGAGTCCCAAATGCTGTAATCAGTTCTGGCAAATTCAGAACAATATATGCTCCACACACAACAGCTGATCCCCACCAGTGTCAACAGGTTTACGGAGATCAGAGTGAACATATGGTCTCAAAGTAGTAAAGACTTTTATTTATTTGGTGCTTTAATGTCACGTTCTTTAATGCAGGAAGGAGAAAATAGGCTGTATTCTAAGCCTTTGCCATTCCTCTTCCTCCTCTTTCCCAGTATTTTTAATTTCTACTGTATCCCAGTCTTTGCTTATTTGTTTTCTCGTTTCTATCTTTGCAGAATAATTTTCCTTTTACATTTCCTTCAACTCCACTTACTGAAAATAATCATAGCTCTTAATATTTCAAGATGGCATTATCACCAGGCAATAGCAGTCAGAGGAGCCAAATTCTTCGCATCGTCAGGCAGCTTCTAAGCTTCCTGCAATCATAAGTACCAAGCTTAACTTCCAAATGTGCAAAGAACATAACATTTGCTGACATAAGGACAGAAAAATTACTTTTAAGGTGTAAAAGCAAATTTCAAACAACTTTGGTATACCTCATGTATTTCAAGTTCATGGTTGAACCTGGGAACATATCTCTTCAAATGACACACTGGAAGACAGAAGCTATCATGTTTTCCCTCAACCACTGCCTGCCCCAAATTAATAATGGGAGGTGCCATCTGAAACTCCTTAATTAGTCAATTTGTCAATCAGCTTAAAAGTGGAAAAGAACTAGTCTGTAATGCATGCAGCTAAAAAAACAGGGCAAAGATTAGTATTTTGAAGATCTGCAATTTTGAAAACAAGCCTGCAACTAAACCTGTTCTGTTTATTTTTCATGTTTCTGAAGACCAAAATGTCAAAAACAAACCGCCTTCTCCTAGATTAACTGCTACTTCCATTGTTTCCACTAAGAACAGAGACCACCTATTTCCCTTATTTATAAAAGTCATCCTATTCCTAATGCTAGAAAGAATAACTATGCAGTCACGTGTTTATAGAAACAATGAGAAGTGATGACCCCAGTGGGTGTGAAACCAAGTTATATTCAGAAGAGCTGCCAGTTCCATGTTCTGCAAGGAACACAGGAATATAAGGGAGGGAGAGAAAAAGACCTATGAATGCAGATGACAGTCAATGCAAACAAGTGCATCTACAAAAAAATACAGGAGAGGCAGAAATGAGACAGAAAAACCTGAGGACTTGTGAAGAACAAAGCCATCAGAGACCTGCAGGGAAAAGGCAAGTGTGAGAAAAGACTGAGTGAAGACAGGAAGGAAAAATAAAAGGTAAGAGTAGAAACAAAAAAACAGTTCACCCATCACAATCATTAGAGATTTCCCTTACAAGGAATCAGCATGGAAAAGTTCACATTTTTTGGTCAGAACGTAAGGGTAGATTTTGAACCTGAATTAAGCCAACATACAGTGCAGACGAAGAGTTTCCTATTTCCATCCAAAACCTCAGAAAAGCCACCAGAAGTCAAACTACTTCTAAACTCTTGAGGGCTTTTTCTGCATTCAAGTCGTAGTTCTCAATGTTTGGCAAAAAAGCTGCTTCTACCAACAACTTTCATCCCCAACCCTCTAACTGCCATTTCTTTTCACATCCTTCTGGCTTACCCCACCCACTCAAAAGAAACTTGTGGGCAAAACGTTCCCAGGTTTAGAAGACAAGCCTTCTTGTGGTTCAGTCTCATTACTTGGCTTATTACTCAGACTCATAAAGTGGGGTTAGAGCAATGCGGTAGGCCAAAAAACCAAACTAAAACGTTAATTATTCACAAAATGACACTGCCAGGAGAGTACACTGCACTAGGCTGGGGAGAGAAGGAAACAAGAGACAGGTATGTTTGTGCGAGGTGCAATGGAAAGGATGCCGGGAAGCCAGACAAAATTCAGTTGTTATACGTGGTCTGCTGTCAACAAAACCCGGGGTAATAGCTTGTGCTTGGAGGGCTGAGGGGGCTGCGGGTGAGAGCATATGTTACAGTGATGTGGTTTAATGGACAAATTCTTAGTTTATCTAGGTTCCCTCTTAGGGATAATAAGCAGAGAAAATTCTTTTATTCTTTAAGTAGTAATCAAAGCCAGAAAGAGTCATTATTCATGTTTAACAAAACAATTTAACTGGATCTGAGTTAATATGAACACAAGTGCCCAAATCCCTATTTTCATAACCTTCTTCAAGTCATGTAGCATGTGACCTCTGTGGTAAGACTTCAAGCAAGCAATAAATCCCAAATTTTAACCTTCATATACTTGTTGGCAATGCATCTTAAGATTTAAAATATTTAGCGTTTTCTTTTTGGAAGAGTACTGAATGAGAACAACAGTCTTTTTAACATAGCTGTAAATACTTGTCCTATGTATGCAAATGTTTGTCTTGGGCCTATACAGATTTTATACCTGTACAGTAAATTTAATAATTAAGACTGCAAAAATTTTTTATTTTTTATATATATATTGCCAGTTAAC
Organism: Microhierax caerulescens; assembly: GCA_035590215.1. Classification (NCBI taxonomy): domain Eukaryota; kingdom Metazoa; phylum Chordata; class Aves; order Falconiformes; family Falconidae; genus Microhierax; species Microhierax caerulescens. The sequence continues at coordinate 48,421,453 of JAVJGJ010000047.1, read as the reverse complement.
ACAGTATTTACAAATTTTTACAAATAAGTGTTTTATGTTTTACTTCCCTATTTACATAAAGTATCTTAAACCACTTTAATACTATCCATACTAAGGAAGGTTGTTATAAGTGGTACAATCCCTTGTTCAGAACCTCTATGACCATTGACTGTCCTGATATTACCTTTCTATACAATTCCATTTCTGCCAAAAGCTTTCTTTTGAAGTCTGGCAGGAGCTTCCAACTCCCAGTTAAATTCTATTTATTAGACTAATAAAAAACACACACATAAAACAGTCACATAATTTAGAGTCTTTCTGTCAGGCAGTTTCAGGCTCTGGCACAGCTCAAAACAATTAGAAGACCAGAAATCAGATTCTACCTTATTTTTGAAGTGCACTTCAATAGGCATAATGAAGCCTGCGTAGCCAGACTCCTCCACTTTGTAAGGGGGCTCCTTGCACACTGAAAAGAGAACAGACAAATGTTAACTTTGAATATAATGCAGCTTAATTTGAGCCAAAAAGGAGTTAAAAGATGAGAAATAGGCCTCTGACAACTCAGGACACATTTAAAACATTGACCTTTGTGGGAAAAAGAAAAACCAAAACAAAATAAGATGGTGGTCATAGGCTTAGTTAAGAACATGAAAATCTGTTCTTAGCTCCTCCCATGGAAAGGAAACATAAAACACTCCATGCCAGAGTCTCCAGCAATTCTTCCCCCTCTTTTGCAGTGAGATACAGTTACATTTCTGTGCTGTTCCACAACAATGCAAACAGCCTACTAAAGCTGTTGTGTGAAAAAAGGGGAAGACCCAAAAGGCGGGAATTTGAACAGTACAGAAAGGTAACGTTTAATTTGATTCCAATATTTATTAATCAAAACACTATATACCATGCAAGCAGATTTTTTTTTTCCTTGAAATGCTCTCCTGCAATGCTCAATCTTCATAATTACCTAACGGCCATACTACTGGCCGCTTCATCCAAACATCGTAACAAACCTGAAGGGCAGGTAAGCACTGCCATTTATTTCACATACAAGGAAATGAAGAAAGGTTAAACAGTTTGCCACTAAGGTCACAGGGCTGCTTACTACAGAAACATCAATTACAAAAGTTAATCGCTTTAAGAAATTCATCTGCATGCCTCCTGCCCCAGTTCCCCCCGTCCTGCTACCTATTGTATCTCCCTGCTACCGAATCCTTCCTGTCACCTACCACTGCATTTCAGTATAGCAACAGCAGACTTGAAAGATCCTCGAATCGTTTATTTGGCCATGGCATAGTTCTACATAACAGCTGCCAGAAGAAACATGAGACGAACACAAATATTCTCCCTCTCAGGAACCGGATGCACTTGCCTGTAATTTATGCACTACAATATATGTAAATAAAGTCAATTAAGTAATTAGAGGAATTCAGTGCAAATCTTTTTACTTTCTCTAAAGAATTCCAAGCAATTAACATGACTAGTAAACTACCACAGACCTAAAAGGCACACAAATTATTTTCCTTTAATGCAGATATATTATCCCCAGCTCTAAACCTACCATCTAAATCTACCATCATTAAGGTGCTAGAAAGCAGTATTCAAAATTCAATTGTGAAAAAAGAGCATATCTAAAAATAATAAAAATCCCTAGACTCGCTTTAACTTGTATTTCATACAAGAACCCTATCGTTCAGGGGAAAAAGCCCAAAACCAAAGAACAGTGCCAATATGGCAGCAGGAATCTTAAGACTATCTGCCAAGCAGCCTTTGTTCCTTTGCTGCTGTATTCTAACAAATTAAAATTACTACACAAGCAATCTGCTAGCAGCACAAGCCTACCTTCACCCGTAGCTTCTGCTCCAAGTAAGAGCAAACCATCTGAAAAAACCCTTCACACAAATCTAGAAATAGTATGCATATGTCATACCGTTTACGCACAACCCAGACACACTGGTCAAAAGCAAGCTGGCATTACGAGCAAGCTTAAAGCACACAAAACCTAGAGATCAGAAAAAAACTGTCTCTCTAAAGGTAGATGATACAGCAATAGACTGAGCAAAGACCACATACTATCCCAACACAGTTGTTTGTATGTCAGTAATTACACCAGATGACAAGAATTGAAGCACAGCAGATTGTAACTTTTATCCTATAAATTAGCTTTCAGCTCAGGACTGCACTTGCTTATCATACATCAGTTTTACCACATCAATTTGAAGGCGATAATATTAATACACAGACTAGATTCACATCTTCATGAGCTGAACACCTTTGAGTTTCTTTCCACTGTGGACTCTTATGAACAGCCCATGTAGTAGGTAGTCCTAAAACATCCTGTGTGACCAGCAGTCTTCCAGAGAAATATTTCAATGAACATACTACATAGTATCCTATAGCAATACTCTTAGGCAGCCAGCATTCCTTGTAATGCTACATAACAGTAACATTGCAGATGTAGTTACACAATCTTAAGCAGATCTAACTGTGCTGCTGCCCAAAAGGGCAATTCCTGCTCCTCCAGCTCAGCTATGCATTCCTGCTGCCCCGTGCCAAGAATAAGGTTCACATTGCTGCACAGAGAGAGCAAAGAACAGACCCAGCAGACAGTAACACTACAATTTGTACACTATCCCCATCCATGCTGACTGCACAGTGCTCAGAGACACGCGGCTGTAATGTATGTATGTATACCAGTCCAGTATTTGAGCATCTCTCACCGATCACATGCCTCCAGCCTTTGTTGGCAAATATTAAATCAAACCCATCTTTCACATTTAGTAACCTGAATTATCTTCTGCTGTCACTAAATGTCTTGAGAACTTTCAGTACTAGTGCTTAAATAAGAGGAGAAAGCATCTCACCTCCAGCCCCTTCATCAGAAGAAAGGTCCCATTCTCCCTGACCTTCCTCAAACAAAGACAGTAAAGGTTAAAGCTGAAATGCACGCAATGTACATTACTTTACTGAAATGTGACAGTCCAAGCCAACCTTGACTTGCACAATGCCCTTTCGTACAGAGAAGGCCTAATAACACATCTTCAAAAATGCACTCACCTCGCTTGGGTTTTGGGAAGCTCTCATGTAGCCGAAAGACCACCCTTTCCACAAAATGCTGGATGTCACACTGCTCCGGGCCACGGACAAACACCATCCAGTCATGAGTAAACCCTTCAGTGGTGGGCTTTTTCCGCAGTTGGGCTCGGTGCCCCAGCTCCAATTTCACTTGAACTGTGCACTGTTTTAGGACAGAGGTAAGACCATAAGCAAAATGAAACTGCTTGCGTATTACGCATAATGCTAAGCCCCACCGACAGAAGACACTGGATCACCACAGGGGAGGAATACAACAGCCTCCACCAGAGAGGTTAACTCACACTGAAAAGTACAATGCTATCAACAGAAAACGTATCACAAAAATAGCTCCTAGCACCGCTTCATACCTATTTTCTTCCTAATATTAGCATTGCAGAGAAAACAGCTTTAGAAGAGGGATAGGTTTATCTGCCTCCCTTATCATCTAAATTGTCAGCAAAGTCCCAATTGCGGAATTTTTATTTCTAGAAAGTGTCAGAGACAGAACTTGATGTTCACAGCTTAAAGAATTCACAGCATTGACAGAAAACTGATCTTAAGACAGGAAAAATTAGATCATGAATTGGGGGTTTATGATATTTTCTAGAATATGTAATCAATTAGAATAAAACTACAATGCTCTCTGTATTCTTTTAAATATATTTTATTAACACACTTTCAAAGACCAAGTCAACATACAGCATGCTGGCACAACATCCAAGACTAAAATGGCCTAATTCTGCTTTGCACTCCCGAATCCTACTCTCATCATTGAATAACAGAGAAGGTGTGTTCAATGTCTCACTCAAAGCACAAAAACCCCATTAAATGTCTTAAAAAACAGATTAAATTAATTGTTAAGTTCCATGCATTATTGCAGACTTCACGGTCAGAAGAAAGCAAATGAATTAAACAGATGTAAGAGGAAAGGCAAACGTGATTCAGACAAGTTAAAGCAAGCAAATCTCAGGGCAAGATTTGCAGAGACAGGGAATAACACCTAAGGTATCCAACTAATTACTAATTTTCTGTATATATGTTATATAAACTAGACTAGCACCACGGCTATCTCAAACTAAAGCCACCAAAACCTAGCTTCAGTAACTGGAAGTTTATAAAAAAAGGGGCCGGTTTTAGTCCTTACCTCCTTCTTCACCTAAGACTTGAAAACAAGTGTCTTGTTCTTTCTGGCAGTTCTCAATTACCATTGGGAAAGGCAACATTATTTGTCATTACCAGTATTACAGGTGGATACAGAGCCAAACCTGAGGGCATGATGTTAGACAATGAACATGGAAAGAGAAAGCTTCCCAAGCTCTAGACAAATGTTTAGGAAAAGTATTATCCTCATTTTCCCATTGAGGAACTGCAACAAGGAATATGACCATGATTAACGCTCAAAAAAACCATTTTGCATATTCAACCTGACATTTTATGGGAACGTATTTTTTTAGAACATGGTTAACACTTTATGAAAAAAACACAAGTCATTCAGTCTCAGTATTCTTTTCTTTGTAAAAAGATCACACAGGAGGTCTAGAGAGTACCAGGCATCAAAGCTCGACCTCCCAAATTGTAGCCCAGTTCCAATTTCAACTATAAGCCTCAACACACTCCTTCAGGCCATTATCTTTGTAGCAAAATACCTTCAGCTGCCATCCAACACATCAATTCCAAGACTTAGGGACAAACTCATCTAATTAATTCCTTCACCAGTATTAATACAACATTTCTTTAGGTTACCTTCCCCTTCAAGTTTTCTTGGCAGGCCATTTTTTCCAATTCTGCGCTTTACGGCTTATCTACACTAGCTCCATCTCACTCCTGCACTAAAAATGAAGGTACACTGCTGTCTGTTCTTTCATGTCGAATTAAGGAATTAAAAAAAAAAAAAAAAAAAAAAAAAGGCAAGGTGTGCTTCAATCAAAGCACAGCAATCTCTCCTACAGTGGAAGAGCATTATGTTGAGACAGTAAGCCTAAATCCTAAGCTCACATAGGAGGGTGCTCGCAGGCCTGCTTTAACTGGGATACTTCCCACAGTGTTCACACAAGCATTCACATCAGCTGAGCCAGTCTGTTCTGCAGCTTCATGTTATCGATTCCATAATTACCCTTTAAATCATGCTACTGTTGCCAGTTACTACCCCTCTTCAGAGAAGTGCAAATGACTGTCAGTCTACAAAATTTGCCTTTCTAGTTGAAACGGTTGAGAAATTTTAGCTGAGAAACAGATGGGACTATGTGGAAGAGAACAAAATTAAAGATAAAAGAGAACTGTTTAACTGAGAGCAAAAGTTGTACTTGCCATACTCCTCACATACCGGTCCAATTAACGATCGCTATGAATTAAGCCCGAAGTTGAAACACATTTGAAAATAAGATCTCCCAACATAACACACGTCCAAAGTTGCTCTACTGAAAATGGAGATTTTTTTTTTTTCCCAAGCGTGTCTCTCAACAAAGGGAAATCAGGATCCTATTCAAACAATTTGTAATAATACAAAGGAGTCTGCTTTTCAACTTCTCAATAAACATTCTGAAGGCTGCTCTGGTTTTTTGTTTGATGTGCTAATTGCCTGAAAGCCGTAACCAGTTTCCATTCACTCTCCTCTGGATGGTTATTCAAAGGATAGCGGGGCTCACCTCCCGAACCTCAGGCTCGTAGGTAACCTGTTACCAGCCCGCACGCACCCGCACACAAAAGGCCCGAGCCAGCCGGCTCTACATCACCTCAGGTAAACTTCCAGCATCCATCCCCGCCCGCTGCAGCACCGCGGCGACCGGCCGCTACCAGCCGCCTCCCCACCGCCTCCCCGGAGCGGCAATAACTCTCCCGGTGGCATTAACCCTTTGCACGGCGGCTGATGGAGGCAGTAACGCCGGCACCACCCCTCCCGTAAATAAGCCCGGGCAGGAATTTGTGGAAATGCTGCTGCCACCCCCCGCCGCGGGCGAGGCTGCAGCGCGGCCGCCCATGAAGGGGCGAGGACTGAGCAACCCGCGCCCCCCTTCCCCCCCCAAACCTAAGGCAACACAGGGATATAAGCAAGCGGTAGGTACATGCTGCGCTTGCAAAATCTTTTTGCATT
>JAVJGJ010000047.1:48399932-48415057 GCA_035590215.1 Microhierax caerulescens | reverse complement strand
GGGAGTCTGGTCGCCCCCTCTCGTCCGTCCCGCTACGAGCGAAGTCGCTCTCCGTCCCCCCCCACCCCCCTCCCCGCCGCCTCGGCCGCCGCCGCCGCCTCCTCGGTCGCGGCCCCTCACGGCCCCGCCGCCGCCGCTCGCCTCATTGTGTGTCACTCACAGGCAGCAGCCCCGCCACCCCCCCGGCGCCCGCCCCGCGGAACCGGAAACCGACGCCACCAGAGAGGCACCCGCCCGCCGCCAATAGCTGCGCCGCCTCACGCCTGCAGGCGGGGCTTCCGCCCGGGAGCCGCCAGCCTTCCCCGCCTCTACCCGATTGGCAGCCGCTGCACCCAATCGGAAGAGGGCAGGCTGCCGAGGGGGCGGAGACAAGGGCGGGGCCGGCGCTGGGTCAAGCGGGGAGTGGGAGGCGGGGCAGGTGGTAGGAGGGAGTGGGGCCTCGCCGCCCCCCTTGCCCCCGCGGCGGGCGCGGCGCTGCAGCGCGCTGCTGCCCTGTGGCGTGGCCGGGCTCGGGCCCGCTCCCCGCTGCCGTTCCCGAGCTTGCCCCCGGCCCCCTGAAGTGGCGTAGCATAGCCGGCACTGGCACCAAGCGCTTGGGCCTCGTGCGCCCTGGCCGCGCCAACCCGCCCCTTTTCCCTCCCTCGGCCCACGCTTCCCCGCTGCTAGCGGCAGCGAATCTCACCCGTTTATTAATTTCCTACATGAATGAGCTGAGAACAAGGGAAACCACAGCTCCCAGTACAGCGGACACGGCAGTCCAGAACGGCTGGGCAGGGCTGAGCCTTGGCTGGGGAGGAAGCTGGCGGCACTGCTCGCCCTCGGTTCTTCTTGTTCTCCCTCAGCCTCTCTCCTTCCTTCTCATATTCTATCTCTGCCCCTCTCATTTTCCCTCGGTCTCATTTTTATCCTCATCGTTCTTCATTTTCCTTCAATGCCCCCTCCCCCTTTTCCCTCTTTATCCATCGTTTCTTCTCAGTTTCTCTCCTTTTTCCTTGTTCTCGTTTCCTCTCGTTCTCCTTTATTCTTCTGCATTTTTTCCTTGCTCTCCCTTGTTTCCTGTGCTGCCTTTAGTCTCCCTCATTTTCTTGCATTTACCCCTCGCTCTCCCTCATTTTCCCGAGTTTCAATTTTTCCCTCAGTCCCCCTTATTTCCCCCTCAAGTCTCCTACGTTTTCCCTGTTTCAATTTTTCTCTCATCTTCCCCAGTCCCCCTCATTTTTCCCTTGTCTCCCCCATTTCCCCCTTAGTCTCCCTCATTTTCGCCCTGTTTTCCTCATTTTTTCCTCTCAATCCCCCACATTTCCCCTCAGTCTCCCTCATTTTCCCTCAGTCCCTCACATTTCCCCCCTCAGTCCCCTTCATTTTCCCTCGGTTTCTCTCATTTTTCCCCTCAGCCCCCCTCATTTTCCCTCGGCCTCAGTTTCCCCCTGCGGGGTCCCTCACTCTCCCCTCGGTCTCTCGCCTCCCCCCTTTGTCCCTCACCTTCCCCTCATCCTCCCGCAGCTCCTCTCGCCTTCCCGCGCTTCCCCTCCGCCCGCAGCCCCCGGCCCGGGCCCGCCGCGCTGCCCGCCCGCGGCCGCGCCGCGAAGGAGCTGGCGGGGGAGCGGGGTGTTCGAGGAGGGGGAAACAATATCTCGTTTTCTGGTCTGTAGCGGGAGGCATTTGCAATGCAAATGGCCCAGGGATTCCTTCAGTGAAGCGGTGGCTATCAGCCGCAGGCTCAGCTGGGTGACGAGCCCGGAGGTCACTGTCCTAGCTGAGAAAGGAGCTGCTGGCTGCGGCGGAGGCAGCATTAAAAGCCGCCCGCCCTGCAAACGCGGTTTTCTCAGCACCGCTGCTGACTCGGAGCGTGACATTTGCATCTGAAAAGTGGGTTTTGTTTACCTTTTCTTCGGGCTCTAAATGACAAGTTATTGCGCTCAATTTTGTGAGCTTTAAATTAACGCGGGACTGTCGTTACAAGTGCGATTTGTGACTGTTTCTGAGCAAATTTTCTTTTAGGTGCAAGGCAGAATTTTTTTCTTCGCGCAACTTTCTTGTTTGAAATAGTTTGTTGATTTCTGTAAGGCAGCAGAAAAATGCATGTTAGCCAATAACGTTGTGTGTGTTGCTAACTGATAGCCACAGGCAAGGATTAATCGGTTCCCAAATCATTCTAAAGAGCCAGTTTACCTCATCAACCTGATAGAGGATATTAGTAAAGCAAAATGCTTAATCGCTTCAGTTGGCAACAACAACAACAAAAAAAGAGCCTGATTTGGATTCTTTTAAGTGCTCCAGTTTTAATTTTCCATGTTTCTGTCTGATGCAGTCCCAAGAGACATCTCCTTGGACAGTCTCTTTTCTTCTCCATTGAGGCAGGGCCTCTTTCTTTGGGAGTTCTCATTGATATCTTTAATTGTGGACATTATTCCCATGCATGCAACTCTTAGATCTAAATCTTTTATTTTCTAACTCCAGTCCTAGCTATTCACTCACATAGCCTCATCACAGTCCATAGTGGTTACATGCTCCCAGGCCTGAATCTTTTCTGGAAATGTCTCTTTTCCCAAGTTTGACTCCACTCTTGCTCTGTTGCATTTCCTCCTTGTGTAGGAGATGTTGCTCAGACACACAAGACCCTGAACTTCTCCCTTTCCTGAAAAATCGTCTGTAACAGCCTCTGAAATATCATCAGAATTTGCTTTTTATTTTAATTCCCATCGGTGACAAGTTTTCTGCTCCTTTATTTTTGCCTCGCCTGGTGTTAATGGTTGTTTCCATGCTCTCTCAGTGCAGGACACCTGTGTTTACTTCTGCTGGTTTGGACCCAAGCTGCTCCTCCAGTTTTCAGCTGTGGCCTGGGGTGAGATCTGAGCAAGGACTTTGACATTTCCAAGTCAAAGATGGGAAACCCAGACAGAGCAGGTGTCTGAGCTTGCACAGCACCTCAGGTGAGCAGTCCAGTACATGGTCATTAAACTGCATTAGACTGAAGAAGTTGGGATGCCCCATTCAGAGAACGCATATTATATTGACACCTGCTCCAAGCCAGCACCCCAGGGCTCTGTGCTGGGACATGAAGTGCAAGTGGATTCATTTCAAATGTTCTGGGGTAGCTTTTTACATTCAACTATGAGAATACTCAAGGAGAGAAATTCCTATAACCAGCCTTTGCTTCTCTAGCAGTTCCCAGTTCTGAACTGTTTCCAGCCCAAGGACTGATCAAGCTTACTCCTGATTTTCTTTTCAAGCTCCCCACCCTGCAAAAAAACCAATCACAGCCAAGGGTAGAAAATTTGCCAGGCTCTGTAAGAGTGCGTTGGGGGTTTCAGGTGCTGGGTAGTGCTGGGGAAGGTGGAGCCAGCACCATCCAGGCTCCTACAAATTTCTAATTTTGCAGGGACATCTCAAGCTAACGAGCTGTCAGCTGAGTGCCTTCGCACCCAAGACAGCCGTGGGCTGAGCTCCTGTTTCTTTATATCTATTCCAGCAACTTCTGGGTTTTGCAATAAGCGTCTGCAAATCCAATTAGCGTCTTTCTTTGTGGCACTGTATGCTGGCAGAGATCTGCTGTGTTGCTGCCATCTACAGTAGGGCCAGTGCCAATGGATAAGAAACAGGTCTTATTTGCATATTCAAATATGCAAATGAACAATGACAGCTCTCCCTAATTTTTGTTTGGACTTTTTATTTTTCTTTCCAGAGTCTTGCTTCAAAGATCCTTGTCTTGGACTGAAAGGTGTGTGTTTAATCTGGCTTGGCCCATGGTAGGGGACTATGCCAAGGACTGGTTCTGTCTCCTGGGAGTTGGGGATGGTGGAAAATAAAGTGGAAAGAAGACTTTGCCCTGCACTTTTCCTGGTCTTGGCCGGGTAAATGCAGTGATAGGAAAGATTTCTGGGGTGTTTCCCCCAGCACAGGCTAATCTACAGTCCTGGGAAGGTGGAACACATCCTTTCTTTTTCCTGCCACACCACACCATCTGTGGCTGCTTTAGAGGCCAAACCTGGCTGTTCTTGGGGAGCATGAGTGAAGGAGGCAACAACTGGAGTGTCTGAGAAGAGCTGCATAGGATGCATAGGATCCTACTGCTTTGGTGGGGAAAGTCATATCGTGTGAGATGGGACAGTGCAGCCCACGCTCGGGTGTCCACAGACACCTCCTGGGAGAGATGTCAGAAGTGCTTCTTGAGGCACCTCTCCTCCCTCTTCCTTGTCTCCCCTTCTCTGCAGGAACACAACACTGACACCCCCCCAAACACACAGAGACAGACCCCCACCCCCCCCGGCAGCCCCCTGAGACAATCCCAATTGCCATGCAACCCATGATACCCAAATTGCCAGTCTCCAAGCAACATCTCTCATTTTGCAGAAAAAGTACTGTCCTGTGGGTATCACTCGTCGGGATGCTTGGCTGTATGTCGGCTGTAAGGCCCTATCGTCAATTTATATGTGCACGTCTGTATGTTCACGGCTTGCCCTCCTTACCCCTGGAGAAACAAGTTTCTTTCACTATTTTTTGTCATGCATTATTATTTTCTCATTACTAATTTAGTTGCATCTTCCTTGTTTCCGCTCTTGAACTGAGGACCACAGCTTTTGTGGTCAGTCTGTGCTTTGAGTGGCTTGGACACCAGCCAGCCAAGAAGCAAGGCTGTCTCCAGCACTTAAAGAATCAGGCAGTGTAAAAAAATCAGGATCTTGTAATAGTCCCAGAGACTTAGAGATTAAGGCACAAACCTTCATTTGAGCGGGGTTTCTCTGAGAGAATATGTGCCTCCACTTTGTGTCCATGTGCAGCATGTCTGAGTGGAAAGACCCCCAAGTTCTCTCCAGGATGTAAGTCACCTACACCTTCTCTTACCAGCTGCAAAGGGATTATAGTGGTCTTCACCTGCTTCTGTGAAGCACATCCAATGAGCCAAATACTCCATGGCATTTCCAAGGTGAACATACCTGCAGTTGAAACAAAGAACTGATGATATTTTAGGTAATAAGGGGCAGATCCCTTTCTTCTGGTACTTACCATGGCTTTGCCAACAACAGTGTCATGTCCTTATGTACAGCCTCAGATTACAGCTTGAACCTGAAGTCAAGAGAGGATTCAGTTTCTCTGGTGGCATGGAAGGGAGCTGGGTGTTACTTTGGTTTGCGTACAGCTGTTGGTGGCCTTTGTTGTCTTTAGTTCATGGCACAAGCTCACTGCAGGGCTTGTCTGTGTTGGCTGCCAGGGAGAAAACAGCACAGGTAGTGACAGTGAGAGAAGCTGTGAGTTCTGCAGCAATGCTTGTTCTGGTGTAGCAGGGCTCCTGGTTTGCAAATCAGCATTGGGATCCCTGCAGGGAAGCATGTTCATTTGAATCAGCTGTTAATCCCAGCAATATTTATTCTTCTAAAAATGATTGTTTGGCCCATTCTCTGCCTTCCTCTCCTACTCCACAGTTCACGCTCCACACTACAGTATTCACAGCACATATTTAACACCAGGGTAGTATAGCAAAAGTCCAGATTGTTAATGGCCAAAAACTCTGATTGCCAAAAAGATACTCCTAGCAACTACTAGCTGCATCTGGGAAAAATTACAGACAGCTTGGAAATTCTTTAGTTCCCTTATTAATGAAGGACTTAGTAGAAAAAAAAAACCCACACTGTAATACAGTTTAGCTTATCTAAGTTCTTTTGTGCCTGAGGAAAGTCTAAATTATAGCGTACTACAGCTACTGAAAAATGCAAAAGGCTTTTAATGTACAATAACCCTGCAAACCAGAAGGAAGAAGGAAAATTTTCTTAGTAAGTGGGAACACAATGACAATTTATTTTATTCTTTCTGTGTATTTAGTGCTGGTGAAAAGAGCCAGATGAATAGTCACAAATACGTCATGTCCCTTGCAGATGCAAGATGGGCAGCACAAGCGTCCTCAAACTGCCCCGCCAACGTGCTTCAATTCTGAATGAGAAGGACCAGCCTTCTGGGTGAGAAAGGAGTCTGTCTCTATTCAGTTCCTGACCCCTCTGCTCAAGGCTGTTAATGAAGGGGCCTCATTAACACCAAAGGTGAGGTTGGCATTATAATGTAGCTACTGGTCCACTGCAGGCTGACTTGACACCTATCAATTCATTTTGCCTGGCTATTGAGCAGCCGTCAGATGATGGTACCTTTCTCTTGTACTCTACAGACAGGGGTCAAGTTTGGCCAAGTGATGTAATGGTCTGTGCTGTGCCAAACCTGCCAGCCGGCTGGACCTGCCACGAAGAGCATTGCACAAGCTGGATTCGCCCAGCACTGAATACGAGCTGCTGGCAGAAGCGCAGGCTGAAGAAGATGGGCCCAGGCACCTTATGTGCCCGTTGGAGCAAACACAATCGTGGTACAATAGGAGGGAGTGAAATTCACTGGTGAAATTTGTGTCTGCTTTGCATGGGGCTTCTTTTGCTTGATGCCAAAGTCATTGAAAGGTGCTCATCTGCATGCTCAGAGAGAGGCCACCTTCTGACTGGTGACTGTCACCCTAGACAGGATAACTGTTAGGCCACTGAAAAATACCAGATGGGGGAAAAAATAGCTTGAAAAATAGGACATGACAGGAGGAAATCAATCAGGGAGTCTGACCAGCACTCAAAAGCCTGTTCTGAATTGTTTTCTGGATTGATGAGTACAAAAAGCAAGTAGGAATTACTATCCCAGACAAATATACTGTCAGGTATAACCTCTCCCAAGGTGTTCCCAGTGTTTGGAGTTTCCTAGGGCTCTAATGTATCAGTCCAGTGGCCACACACTCATGCTTGCCATGTTTCTGAGCATCCTGAGCTCTGGCTCACAAGGTGTAGTGCCTTTTCCTCTCAGGACTGGTCTTCCTGTTATTTCCTACCCCAGTAAGTCAGTTTGGTGGATTTTAGAGCAACTGGCCATTTCCAGCATCAGCAGATACCTACCCAGCCCTGTGGTTTGATCCTCTCTGTCCTCAGAGCAGGTTGTGAGACATCCCGGAGCTGGTGGAGCAGTGCTTCAGAGACTGTAACATTCAAATCAGTATGAATTTCTGATTTTTGTGGATTCTGGGTTAACTGCTCTCATGACAGATTCCAGCAAAACAACTTAGTTTTGCTGGAATGGTATGAAATGAGCTTTCACCTGTCTACACAGCAACTGGAGGTGGGGATTGCCACATATGTAAATGTATGCACACCACCTCTAATCTAGCTAGCTCAGGTATGATAGCAGTTAAGATAATCCCCCACACTGCAGTATGGGCTATGCAAACTTATCTGTGACTCAGGGAATTTGGCTGGCCCTACCATTTGAAATTTATCCCATTGAAACTTAATCATTATCGCTGATATCGCTACCTGTGAGACAATAGGGCACCTGATTGCAGCATAGTCATATCTTAGCAGCATGGCACGTCTCAGATGCCTCAGAGCTTGATTTTGTTGCATAAAGGCCCAGCCAGTGCCATTTCAAGGGCGTCAGGTTGGAATATAAAGCAATACACACATGCGACAAATACCATTTTGACCACCACAGGGAGAATTGAGAATTGTGTCTGTAGCTACACTGCAGAGGCAGAGCTGTAACAAATTCTTTCCCTTTGTTAGTCAGGCATCAAAATAAGGCGTGTAATACATGCTCATGAGTGAATCCATTACACATATATTTTATATGCCATCAATATTTTAGATAGATGAAGAATACAATCAATTTGGGCACATTTCATGCAACTTTGAAATGCATTATGTAAACATTGCAGATGCAGAATGTTTCTTCCATTGCCTCTGCATTTTTATATGCTATGAAATCTATTTTAAATATATGCGTGAAATGTGTCATGAAACATCTGATATATGTGGAAAACATATTAGTGTACCGTATGGGCAGTGTATAAGGTCACTCATGAACAGCTTGAAAACAGCAATCATTTGCATATGGAGCTGTTTGTGTGATGATACCATCACAGGGAAATAAGGGCTATGTCCCTGGTCTGTGTAGGTCACTGGCAACGTCAGTACTGTTGGACTCACGAGGAGAACTAATACAAATAGCTGAATTGTTTGGTACCTGGAAATGTTTTCCATTCCTCATAACAGAGCATTTAATAGAATTTTGTAGAAGGTAAGGTACAGTAAGCAGGAGAATAAAATCATGTTTTCAGTGACACTTTGCTCTATGATATTTGGATCATTATAAGTCATCTTTGTTCTGCTGCTACAGAGCAGATCCTGTTCTCCCTTTCAAGCATCCCCTCCAAACTGGACTGGCTCACTGGGCTGAACAGAGTTAATGCGCATTGGAGATGGTACAAATAGGGTCAGACCATGTCTTTAATCTAGGTATATGCCTTTCTGTAAGGATGGTAAATGTTACTCAGTGTTACCTGAGTAAATCTTTAAGTCTGATAGGATGATTCATGATAAATAACAAATTCAACTTGTTGCCATTTTTTCTCTGTTTCACAGATTTGGTTTTGATTTCACTTGGCAGTGCTCTGGTGAATGTTAATACTTGGCAATATTAGGATAGTAAACAGCAAAATCTCACATACATTAATTTTTGCATTTTTACATTACAGATCTTCATTGATTAATTTTTAATTTGGTCCCAGAAAGCATTTACAGAAATATTGCAGTTTGCACTTTATTGGCATTACATGGCACTATTTCTGGCTCCAGCCCAGCAAAATATATTCTTAAGTGTAAGTAAGTGCCATTGATATCAATGGAATTATTCATATTCTTAAAATTAAACATATGCTTAAGCATTTTAGTGAACTGAGACAGCTGGTCTCTTATGGAAGGCCTATCTAAATAAATGCAGCATCGATTGCAGATTGTGAATTTTATGACCCAATGCACAATTGAGTGTTGCTTTTGGTGAATACTTCTGCATTTGGGATAAATCTTTGCCTTTTGTTAAATATTTGTGACAGTGAAGCTAAGTGTGCCATTTCAGAAAAACCCTATTCAGTTTTACATTTATAAACATTTATAAAAAACCACGTGCTTAAAGTGGGCTCATCAATATGGACCCAAGTGACTGAATGTTCATAGAAAGTGAATAAAGGAAAGTGGACAACAGTCCTAATTGAAACCATGTTTTGAGCTGCAGTGTGAAGGCACAGAAAAATTAATCCTTCTAATTTAGGTATTTTGATAGCAGCCATTACTAAAGAATTGAAGTTCTTTGAACCACTTTGTCAGACAAATGTGAACTGCTTGTTTTTCTTTGGAAAACAGTAGTGAGAATGTCTTACTAAGTGGAACCAAATCATGGGGTTTTACAGAAACAGCTGAAGAGATCATTTGATCTTTTGTTTAAACAACATTTTTGTCAACTGGTTTATTTGGCCATGTAATGGCTATGCTTGTCCTTACTGAGAAGTGACTTCTACCCACACCTCCTCTATGATCACTGGTCAACCCCACCCTGATTATGTGTGCAGCCGCCATGTGAGACCGTGCAAACAAGATGACACAGAGTATTCACTAAAATACAACTTTCAGCTGATCAGGACCTGATGCTTTCATCTGAACAGCCATCAATATGTGGAAAATCGTGGCAAATTTTTATGTCCCTATGGCTAGTTTTGTCTTATATGTAAAGGGGATAGCAAGGATGTAGGTAAAACAATGCAAAAAAAAAAAAAAAAAGTGTTTCCTAGCAGTTATGAGGTGGGTGTAACAGAACTTCCAACCCCTGGGCTGGAAATCCTGTGGTGAACCTCAAAAGTAGCACTTAGAGTTGAAAGAACAAGACTTTCAGAGGTAATAATTCTTGGAGCTTATCTCTTTCCTTCCTGGGTTTCTCAGCCCTTTGCGTTCATGGTTTCAAACTTTTGACTGCAGACCTAGGAGATTAAAACTAAAAAAAAATCAAAGCTGAATCAATGTTGTTTTAACATGACTCCAGCAGAGGGTTCTTTAAATCAATCGTAAAGATTGCCAGGCTGGCAATAAAATCCCAGGACCTAGTGACATCCATTCCGTGTTTCAAAACTATTATCTTCCTACTCTTTGAGACAGTTAACAAATAAAGATCTTTTGCAAAAGGCATAAGAGACACTCCAGTGAAGCAATTTCTTCTCCTGGCATTGTTAAGAGCAGGGAATGGGTTATTATTAATTACTTTTGCATTATTTATGCAGGTCCATGAATGTGCAATGTCTTTTACAGATAAATCACTCTGCCTCAAAAAGTTTCCAGTCTGTGAGCCAAACCCTGCAGTGTAAATCTGTAACAGCAGGAGGCAATTCGATGCAGCAGAACAGGTAAGTGTTAGTCCTTGATTCTGCAGGACTGGTGCATTATCAACATTATTATTTAATTTGTGTTGCAATTGCACCAAATAGACTCAACTGATGCTGTTGTTTCACAACCTCTTTAATCTGGCATCAGTTGAAAGGAGCAGCCTCTATCCTTTTCCTCATTCCTGCTCCTTCTCTTGCCTCTTTTTTTGTGGTTTAGGCAGCCACATGGGGAACCAAATCAGGGAAATGAACCGGGTTAAGGCTCATCTGGCAAAAATACGGAAAGGTTTAATTTTGACCAGTCCTAACTCAGATCCCTGAGTGTGCGGGTTTGCAGCTCTTCCTGCCCTGCCTGTTTTCCTGTGCTGCTGTGCTGAGTGAGCTGGGCGGGTTACACCCAGAGAGGCGCTCACACAGCCAAGGGTCCTGGTGCATCAGGGCTCCCCATGGCCTGGGGGGGTCGAGAAGGGGGCATTGTTGCCTTTTGTCCTCTTAAGGACTCCTAACTTTTGCTGTCCAGCATGCTGGTCATCCCTGCAGGACCCCTTTCAGCTCAAGGCAAAAATGCCCTGACCCATCCCTTTGACAGCCCCCTTCATTTTTGTGGGGAGTCAGTTCTGCACCCCACAAGCCAGAGCCATGGCTCCCTGGCAGGAAGGACAGAGCATCCCCAGCCTCAGATAACCCCATGCAGCCCTGGGGACAGCCAGACCACAGACACACAGTGGTGTCAGGGTTGCTTGGCTTTCTCAGGCTACAGCACTGCTTGGAGCAGGAGGCCCTGCCTCAGGCACTGCAGTCCTTTTAAAGCTGCTTTGTGGGTTTCTTTTCTTTTCTCTCTTGCTTGCCCTCCCCCCACCCCCCACCCCCCAGGTTCCCAGGGCTGAGGATTCAGCTTCTGGCTTCATCCAGAAATCCCTGAGGGTTTCAGATCCCCACGAGGCCTCTCAATGTCTTGATCTGCTTGAATAGGCATTTTTAACGTGGCCCCGGCTGTCATCAGGGCCTGTTACAGTCACTCAACTGCAGCAACATTGTTCTCAAGGCAGCAGCGCCCAGGACACCTCCCTTATTACCATACTGCATGGGGGATTTTGCCACTTGGTTTCTCTGCTGAGCATCACACCAGCTCCATGCCCAGAGATGGCCAATTAGCCCTCCTTGCCCACGCCCCAGCCTCCATCCCTTCATGGCTCTCAGCATCTCTGCCCCTCAGGGCTGCTGGCGCCTGTCCATCTCTGGCAGTCCTGTCGGAGGTGAAGGTGACCCCCTTTTCCTGTGCCAGGCTCCCTGGCAACGCAGCCTTTCTTTGCGAGCGGCCTCCTCCACCCCCTGACGGGGAGAGGGGCTGTGAAAGCCCCGCTGCACTGTTGAACTTGCTGCTGGCGCGCTCAGTGGCTGCGCGGGGCAGCCACGACGGAGGGGCCGAGCCCAGCGGGGACCCGGTGCAATTGCCCAGAAGTTATTAATAGGCTGTAGAAGAATGTGATGGGCTGGGGAAGGGGTGAGGCGGGGGGAGAGCAAGGAGTGAAACGGGGAGGGTCAGTGAAAGGGAGATGGGGTGATGAGGCAAGAGCGATGGCATGCAGGAGAGAGACAAAGAGGCAAACAGAGGAGGAGATGGGCACCAGCATGGAGAGGCAAGGTGGAGCCTATAAAGGCTGCAGCTCCAATTCTCCCTTGTCCTGCACCTTGTGCAGGTGTTTTATCAGTGGCTGTGCTGGAGGAGAGGTGTCTGACCCCGTGCTGGGTGATGGAAAGGGCAAGGGGGACCAGGCCTGGAGTTCTGTCCTTGAGCAAGGCATCCCTTTCCCAAGATGAACAAATGCTCGGGGTTCATGAGCCAAATTTGCCATCTAGTGGCTCTGGGGACCATTGCAGAGGGACCCACGAGACAGCAGCTGCCGTGGCACAGGCACTGGGTGGCACGCTGCTCAGAATCTTCTACCTCAGTTATGCCCAGAGTGCTTTTGCTTTTGCTTTACTCACAGGGGCCCAAAAAGCCTGTGGTCCGTGGAGTGACCTTACCTTGTTCTGGCTGTGCTGAAGGGAGCCAACGTCAGCCACTCCACCAGCCTCTCAGTGCTCTCCAGGGACAGCCCCCACTGATTGTACAAGGACCCAGACCCACAACATGGTTCAACTCGTCACTGTCACGGAGCAAGGCTCAGAGAACAGGAGTGTGTCCTGTGGCTGTGGGAGCACCTTCCTCACTCTTACACTGTGGGGAGAACCTGGGAGGCATTGCTTTGTACCCGTGGCACAGCAGTGGTCTTTCTCTGAGGCTTTACATGTTCTCTTGCTTCTTGAAAGGTACCAACATGTTTGTCTAATGTACTAGCTCCTTACCTCGTGCTCTGCAACCAGCCAGCCCTCAGCAGGCAGAGGAGTCTCCAAGTTACACATGACCATTGGAGACTGGGGAGGAACAAGGGCAGCTGGGGTTTGAAAGGGTAGAGCATGGGGCACAGCACCCCAGGAGCTGGGCCAGCACAGCCTCTTTTGGGCTGTCACCCCGGAGGATTTCTCTTTATAAACAGCTCTTCCTAGGTCAGAGAGCACTTTGGCCACCCTGTCTGGGGGAGTGATAACAGGAGACAGGGTGCAGTCAGGAGAAAGAAAGGGGCTCAGTGCAAGTCAGTGTCCATAGCTTTAATGCATAGCTCTCCTGAGCAAGACCAAATACATCAATAAATAAATACATCTATTAATAATAATAATACTTAGAGCAGCCCCAACAAACCCAACTGTCACCAGTTTATCTTCTGTGTTCTCGGCTGTGCCCATGTCAGCAAAGGGTGCTGCTCCCTGACTAATGCAGAAGACACAGAAGAAGGACCATCTCCCTCCCCTTCTGAGTGTGGATCTGCTGGAGGAGGAGATCTTCAGCTCCATGGACACCAGTCTGGGCAGTGTCTTTCGAGGCTCCTGTGGACTCCCACCCTGCTTCATGCCCAGCATCACAAGGCCTCAGCTGCTCCCTGCCCCATCCGCTAGCCACATTGCCCTTGTCCAAGGAAGAGGCGCACAACCGAGGTGTTCCCCCTGCAGATGCACACGTGTGCATCATGCACCCCGTGCCCAAGGGATGCCTGAGGGCAACCGGCAACTGGCTCTAGCACTGCTTGTGGGGTTCCTCCAGGGCAACGTAAGGCACCACGACAGGCCAAGAGTCACTGGGCCAATACCTGAGCTTTGGCTTGAACGATGGCATCTCGTAGCTGACATCAAAGTAGATGACCAGTGGGCAGCAGTATAGGAGGGACATGGCTATCAGCACATGCCTAGCAAGGAAACCAGAAAGACACATGTTGGACATGGATAACTCCATGTGCTCCTGCACCTTATGATGGTGAGAGGCTGGCATTGTCACTGTGAGGCTAGAGCCAGGGGTATGGCAACGGCAGACAAAGGTCACAGTCCTGTCATGCATGAGGGCTGCAGGGAGCATGGGTTCTGCAGGCTTTGTACCTATGGAGAAACCCTAGAAGACCTCTGTGAGCTGGGGCAGGGGCAACTTTTCGTGCAGAGGGGATGGGGTGGTGCAGGGGACTTCAGCCCCAAACCAGCCCACCCATTCCACCTTGCCTGGCCCAGCTCAGCAGTGCTGGGTATCTGTCCCCATCACCCCAGTGATTTGTGAGGATGAATCTGAGAATGCTGCTGTGTGCAGCACTTGAAGCCACGCTTGGCCAGGCACTGAAAGCACCCAAGCAAATCAGTGTCTTTCAGTTTGGCTATTAAAATAACTCAAAGAACGTTGCACTTCATGCAGCTTCCTGGGAGCAGATGCAGCTCTTGGAAAGCAAGCTGCTTACCTGGAGGGACTTCTAGAACAATTTCACCTGCAAAACACTGTTTGGCTGGTACATAGGAGGTAAGGGATATTAAGAAGTGATTAGGGCTAAATCCTTGGGCTGGGGCCAGACTGAGGAGCAGCATCAATGACAGAGGAAAGGGCGAGAGGGTTGAGCGGAGATGTGGCTGCTCCCTGGTTGAGTATCTCATCCCAGCTGCCACTTCTTCATAGCTGTGGCCCTTCAGCCCCTGAAATGTTTGGGCTGGGATTCCTGCCCTTATACTGGAGCCCTTACCAGAAGCTGTGGAAGTAGGGGAAGTTGATTGCCTGCCAGAGCCCGCAGAGCCACCTGTCGCTTATCCAGCTGCTGATGGCCAATACCCACCACACGACCATAACTTTGGCCATCTGATGAACCCTTTTGTCATTGCACCTGGAAGACACAGTGAGGAAATGGAAGCAGAGTATCGTGTTGGAAGAAAAGTTAATTTTAAAGAGGGATGGTTTCTGTCTGCAAATGCTAATGCAACAGGGAAGTTTCTTCTGGAGACTAGTCATCAGACCACAAGAACTGGAGAAGTATGGCTCTGTAGAGAGAGTTTCTGACTTTTTGTGGGTGAGGATAATGCTAGGAGATGCCAAGGCATTCCTGTCTTTCTCCCCAGATTCTGGTGGGTTCTCCCAACCCCACTCTGGTTCCCAAATCCCCACAAAGGGGAAGGAGCTGCATAGGTGGTAGCTGGGGAGGAGAAGATACACTTGGATTGTCCCCATTCTGTGTGGCACCTGGTCCAAATGGCTGCCTTGTATTCCACTGCCCACAGTCCTGCCTATGCCTCTTCGTAGTCCCTCCTAGGCTGCCCCAATTCTTTGCAGAGCTGATAATCCAACATGTGGCTGATGAAGACTTGGGCTCAATTCACTGTTGTGCCCAGTCACTGCCACACGTGAGCCTGCCAGGAGCATGCAATGGACCTGCAGATAACC
Organism: Microhierax caerulescens; assembly: GCA_035590215.1. Taxonomy (NCBI): domain Eukaryota; kingdom Metazoa; phylum Chordata; class Aves; order Falconiformes; family Falconidae; genus Microhierax; species Microhierax caerulescens. The sequence goes on along the minus strand of JAVJGJ010000047.1, from coordinate 48,400,049 downwards.
CCTCTCGGCTCCCTCCTTACTTTTTCAGCTCAAGCCACGTCAGGTACAGCAGGTGGAAGGCGATGCAGTTGAGTGCGTAGGCATTGAAGGCCGGTTTGATGAAGGACATCAAGGTGC
>JAVJGJ010000047.1:48382583-48397586 GCA_035590215.1 Microhierax caerulescens | reverse complement strand
GGTGTGAAGGGCAGGATCCAAACGACCCCATTTCCCACTGCGCCGGCGCAGGGGTGTGTGGTGAGCGGTAACCTCCAGGCTGGCGAGCGCATCCAGAAACTCCCTGAATGGCTTCTGCCCCTTTCAGCCAGCAGCCTGCCCTGGTGAGGGGCTGGGTGGGTGTGAGGAGCTAGGCCACCGCAGCAAGCCAGTCAGGAAAACCATCCTTAGCTGGGAGCGGGTGTGGTGGAGGGCAGCACAACAAGTAGGATGTTGGTAGGTGGGAACAGGCAGGGTTGAGGTGGCATCCTGCAGTGTCATGTGCGAAGCCACCTGGCCTGGTGGGAGAGGTATTCTGGGTACTAGTAATTATGTGAAGTCATAAACCTCCTTTAAACATACCTAGCAAATGAATGCAGTGATATTATTCTGCCCTTATTTCTCTGCAGAATTGCTTCATTGACAGAGTTTGATTTGTCTGGGGACAAGGGGATGGTACTGGGGCTCAATCTGTTGCTGCTGCCAAGGCTGGTTGAAGGTGACGATGCTTTGGGGAACAGTAGATGCTGATGGTCAAAATGTGGGACCTGGGGAACAGCAGCAAGTGCCCAAAGCCTGGACCTTTCTGCTGGATCAGGCCCATTCCACCCTGCAGCTATGGGGGAATGAAGTTTGAAATAATCCTGGCTTTTTCACCTGATTTTGCAATTCAGTAAAGGGATATCACAGGGAAGCACAGCCTCTGCAGGGAAAATCTTTCTTGCTTATGAAAGTTTGGGACTGTTGTCCTATGTTTTACCTGCCAGACAGCTCTTTGGGGGACAGCAGGGCAGAGCCATCTGCTAAAGTGCCATTTGGCAAGCCACCAGGGAGACTTCTATCTCACCCTGACAATCCTTTTCCTTTCATCTTCCAGCTAGATTCTGATCTAGACCCCATGCCTGGAACCTGACATCCACAGCTGGAGTCTTACCCCTCAGCAGCCCTTACATGCACCAAGTAAACTGCAAATTTGACACTCGGCTTGTGATGTCCCATGGGATCTAAGTTTATGGTAACAGGGCTGCAAATCACAGGGATGTTGTCATATACATGAAACACACTCTCTCAAATTTCAGAGAAACATAATTCGTGCTTAATGTAAGGTCTCTATTCCCTTTAACACCTGGAGATTAATCTTGAAATTCACTAAGGCTTTCATGAAACAAGTTGATGCTCCCATTAACAGCAGCTCTCAGGCCAAATGTATTGGTTTTCTACATGTGCTTAGAGCCAAATCCAGGCCTATTCCCATTCCAGCTATGAAAAGAGAAGCGCTGCTCCCACTTGCACACTTGAGGTCAAACCGTTCAGAAATGATCAAGAAACCAAACCATGTGTTAAAGTAACAACTGTGTTGCAAACATCTCTTTTCCTGTGAAATGGTTGAAGAGGCTTTAGGAAAACAAGCAGGGATAGCAAGAAGAGAGAAAATGCTTGCAGAAAGGGCAGCGGTATGCAAGTGCCAGCATGCACGTCAAAGTGAGGAAATGTGGGAGTTTGAGATTGCATATAGAGAGGTCTGAACCCCTGCTGCAGCGGGCATTGCAACAGTGCCATTAATTACATGATAGCAATGTTATCGCTTCATTAATTCAGTGTGAGATGTGCAAGATCAGATATCGGAGGGGAGGGATAATCAGGGAAACTGTTCCAATATGGTCAAAAAGAAAGTGATTCCTTGCAGAGCAGCCAAACTCAGAGCTCAGGGGAGAACTGCTACAAAACTGCATCTGTGGGGGACAGATCAGGGGTCTGCACCACTCCTCAGATCCAAGCCCTGATTTGTAAGTGCTACTTTATATCTTTCCGCTAGGATGGGGTAAGCTCCATCTCAAATGTGGTTAGGAGGGGTTTGCTCCCAATACTCCCATAAGGAAGTTTTTCCAGAGTCTCTGCTCATGCTATGTGTCCCCAGCACAGCTTCTACCTAGCTGGGTCGTACTGGCCAGGAGGCATGAGCTCTTTCTGCCCAGGATCCAGGGAGAAAAGAGGTGATGGAGCCAAGGTGTGATTTGACCTCTGTCAGTGACTCAGCCCTGTGGTTTTCCACAGCGTGAGCTCATAGCAATGTCCCACTTCCTAACAAGTGTGAGTTATTTCTCCAGTTGGCTAAACCAAGCTTAGGCCTGTACTGACATCTGCTTCTTTCACTAGGAGAAAACTGAGACTGGGATCAGCGACATGGCTTTAATCTTGGTGCATTAGTAGGATCATCAGAAAGGCCCCAGGCCTTCTGCAACTTGGCGCTTTGCAGCCTAAGATGAAAGGAGAGACCTGCAGAGAATCTGTTTGCATCTCCATCCATGACAGGGTGAGAACAAGCCTTGGATATGGATTGGGGCTGGAGATGCTGGTTTGCAGAGAGCTCAGCCCGGCTCTGTGAGCATGGCAACGGTGCAACAGCAGCCAAGGCATGTGCTAGTCCTTACTCAAGACAAGCATTTTCTGCAGTGAAAGGAGATTTCTGCAAGACTCATGGATGGGAGTGTGTTCATTCACTTAGGCCAGCAAACCAGCTTTAGCTGACAGAAGAGCCCACAGGGCCAAAGACAGCAGTGAATACCCCAGAGGCTCTCCAGACCTGTATAGCAAGTTCCTAATAGCCAGGGCTGTGTAGAAGAAGATGAGGCTGTTTGTCCTGCCATCACAATGTCCTGTCAGTGCTTTGGGGCAGGAAACAGCTGTTTGTTTAGTGCCTGCAGAGTGCTGGGCAAGGAGCTGCCATCCTCCTGCACCGACTTTCTGGGCAGACAAGAGAGCAATGCCTCTGCGATGCTGCAGGGTTAGTGAGCCCGTGCAGAGGGCTGGGGTGTGGAGGACCAGGGTGCACACCACGGCTCTGGTGCATTCTGAGTGCTTCTCTGGGCATATCTAGGTAATCTGCACCTGCAGTCGGGCATATCTCCACCAATCGATGAAACATTTGGGAGCTCTGGATATACGGCAGTGTCAGAGCTCCTACTGCTTTGCCAGCGAGACTGCTGGGGATCTGGGTGTCATTACCAGCATCCTGGATCAGCCATTTGAGGAAAGAAATGAGGGTAGGAAGACAAGTCCCTGACTGATGACCCTCATGTAGCACAATACTGTTCTTCTAAAAACAGCCAGAAGACAATAAATTTCTGGGTCACTGAGTCACTATAAATAGTTAGTGCTTTGCTGCTGAACTGCCTCCAATCACAAACCACCATGTATTATTAGGTACTTAAAGATACTGTTTACATTCTTTGCTCATACCCTTGGTGCTTATTTCTAATAAAAAGCATCAAACCCAAGCAGACCTGAGAGAGAGTGTGGCTGGCACAGAGTAATTCTCAGCAGCACATTGCTGCTTCTGGCACAAAGCTACCCTGCTTGAGCCCCGGGCAGTGTTGGGAAGAAGATGCTGAAGAGGATGCACCATTAGGAAGCCCTGCTGATTTACTGGTGTAGGAGTCTTGGGTAAGAGCTGGCTGGATTCCCAGCTAGTCTAAAACTTTGGCAAACTGATGCTGAAGTCAATATTGATATAATTATCTCAGGGCAGGCCAGTGAGATAAAGCCCATAAAGCTTGCCACAGGGAAGAAGCTGAATATAGGGAACAAATGAATGGAGGAGAGAAGAGGATGAGATCCAGGCTGTTAGGAACACATCCGAAATAGTGTCCTGAGCCCCAGTTGCATCCACAACATGCTGCCAGCCAGCAGGAATAGGTAGGGATCTCAGTCCAGTCAGTTTTCTAGAGTCTCCCCTGTAGGGCACATCACAAGGAGCCTGATCTCTGCTGCTCTCTCTAAATGGGAATCGCATCTTAAGGCAGAAACTGCAGAAGTGGTACCCTCCACCTGCACAGGCACTCTGCTGAGCAACATGGACTGATAAAAACGAGTCTGGCAAGAAGGAGTTCAGTGCAGGGACCAAAAAAACGTTTTCTTTGCTGGGAAAGAGGTACCCTGTGTTTACATATAGGGAAGAACAAGGGCTAGTTTAATCACTGGGAGAAGTCCTGCAGGGTTTGCTCTGCCCACATCTCTGTGTTCCTTGGTATTGCAGTAGCTCACATCTGTGTGGAAACATGCATTGGAGCAGCTTTCCTGTCCTAGAGGAAAGCTGTGCCTGAGTCCTACCCAGTGAAAATTCATCCCGACAAGCCCAGTGGCGTAGTATGGAAACATGGGAGATGGCTGTGGCTAGTAGGGACCTCAGTCCAGAACTAGACACCTGGGTAAGGTTTTCAGGAATAGCTACATAATTTAGAAACCTGTGCCACAAAACGACCTTGGCAGCTAAGCTAACATAATAAAATAAATAAGTTATTTTTTTTATGGGAATTGAAAAAGGCTTTGGGTTCTAAGAAAGATAGTTATGCATCTGGCCACACCAACTGGTGTCTAGCAGTGTGCTGCAGAGAAGTTAGACACATAAATGTTTTTGGAGAGCTCCTGAGGTACTTCTTGGTGTATTAAAAGGAACCTCAGACACTTTGACAGTCTGGGTGTAAATCAGGATCCTTGTGAAAATGGGGTCTTAGCTCCAAAGACACATTTTAAAAACGCTGCTTATGTACTAAACTAGGAGGTGAGGCAGATTTATCTCCCAGGATGAATTCTGATTAAAAACATAGCTCTCAGACTTCCTGCTCTTTGTGGAAAAGAGCCCCTCTCCAGTGTTGCCAGTGACACTCCAAAACACAGAGGCCTTTGACATCTCCAGCTGCCTTTGAAACACTGATATGACTATAAGTGATTTCTGTATCTCCTTGCTAGCTGTGCCTTCCTTTGCAGCTCTGAGCCCATCCGACAGGGATGCAGTGCCAGTAAACAGGCAACAACACAACACATTCAGTTGGGTGCCAGATGGAAGCAGGATTTGGTCTGGACTGGCAGATCTTTGTTTGTTAGCTGCCTCAAGGAGAAGTGATTACATACAGCTCGAGCATCCCTCCTCTGAGACCTGGGCTGGGCAATTATTGCTGAGTAGCTGCCGGGCTGGGGGGAGGGAATTATCGTTATTATAGGCAATTTATTAAAAGCAGGAAATGCTTTTAAAAAAGAGGAAGAGACATTTCCATGAGAACAAGAACTTCTAGGGTTAGGCAGTAATTGCTAAAAGTTGTAAACAAGGCCTTTGGAAGGTTGTAAATCCACATGCCTCACACCCTTGCTAGCCTGTAATTGCACGGAGGTAGGACATGCTTGCAGAGACCGGTTATGTACTGAGGCCTCTGCAGACAGATGTGGATGCTTCTAGCCACGCTTAAGCCAGAAGGCTGCGTTCAAGGGCCTGGCACTGGATGGAACCTGAATTATAAAGGATCATAGGAGGTGAAACTGGCTTATGCATCAGCTTTCCTCTGTGCTGAGTTCCAGATTCCCAACCTGCCCAACATGGTTCATGCAAGTGCTGTGTCTCATTTTGCCACTCCTGTACATTTAGCTGGAATATATAAGCCCTGTGTGGGACTTACCCCAATTGGCAGGAGAGCTGCAGGACTGGTATAACAGGATCTCACAAATCTGGGCGAAGGAGCACTGCCAGGGTTTTCTCACTGGGAACTCAGCTCCACACAAGCCCGAAGTACCCCTGACCCCAGCTTGTTTTCTGAGCAACTGGCTGTTGTAAGCAATAAAAGTCCCATGATTTACCTGAAGTCAGAAAACGTTCCCCATACCAGCACCCTCCAACACCAGGAAGTTCAAAGGAGTGAGTAGGAGGAAAGAAAAGGTTGTCCTGTCTTGTCTCCCAAAAGCAGCTCCTGGGTGCCCGGAGACGGCTGCCTTTGTGCCCCAGCCAGCCCTTGGATGCGCCCGCACTCACGGTGTTGTAGTACTCTGCAATGACCGTCGAGCGCTCAAAGTTGCCTTCACACCAGTCGACTTCAGCGCTTTGGTAAGAAAATATGCTCGGCATCGTTGGGCCACCTTTGCAAAAGGGAGAGGAGCGGGTTAGTTTTGCACGCGGGTGAGGAGTGTGCTGCACACCCAAAGGGAAAGTGGAAAAGCACACTCTGCCTGCCTGCCTCCTGCACACACGCATGCCCACGTTGCACCAAGTCTGCTCAAGCACCGCATCCTTACCCTGCTACAAAAGACGCATCCTCTTCCCAGCAGGCATCATATTGCAGAATATTCCTCCTCTCGCCACGATGCAGGAGTGACAAATCACTCTAGGAAATGTTCTTGAACTCTGAGCCTGGGAATGGTCACCACAATCTCATCTATGGCATTAACATCTCTCGTCAGAGGTTGTTGGCGCCACACGGTGCTTCCCCATTTCAGCTCTGTCCCTGTCACAGTGTCTTCTCCCTTCTCTTCACTTTCTTTATGACTCAGGTCTTTCTGCCAAGAGGACTTCCCTGTACTTTGTAGGCTGTGAGCTACCTTCTGGGAGTGGACAACTCTACAGGGTTAATTGCTCATTGGTTCTGTTCTCCTTAGTTGTTTCTCAGCATCTTCCTAAGGGCTGGGGCTTGCTTTCTGTAAGCTCAACCCTGGAGCACCAGCACAGACCCTGGGTGTTACTGGGAGTCCTGGGGGCACAGAGCAAAGGCACTGGGAGGTGCCTCTTCAGTGGCAGTGATTTCACTTTGAATGTGCTCCCATGCAATCGCTGTCCTGGTTTCCCAGTGAAAAGCATCAAAGCATCACACCTTGAGTGGGCTCTCCACTGCCAGGTCCCCCAGCCTGGCCTCTGGTAGTGGCAGGAGCTGCAGTTACAGGTGAGATGCTAAACAAAAAAATCTAACCTTTTGCCTGTTTTTCTTCCCCATGCTAAAGACTTTTCTATACTCAGTGTGAGCATCATTTCTCAGCTCTCTTTTATTCATCTGAAAAAGTAAAGGTTCTGATCAAGTTTCCTATTTGGCATATTTTGTTTCAGATCTTCGAGACTTTGGAGCTATTTTAGAAGCTGATAGATGGATGCCAACCTTACAGGTGTCTGGAAGCACCTCCCAAACCCTAGCAGATGGGTATTTGGTACACAAGAGCCACAGAAATTCCCTGGAGCTGAGCAGTGAAGTCCTTGGATGCAGTGTAGGACTAACTTGTCCAGCTGTCATCTAACTCTGCAGAATGAGCAGGTACCAGCGTGACACCAACCACTGCAGTAGCATCTCCGAGCTCCCAAGGCACTGGTGAAAAACAGAGCTTTCTTTTCTTTGAAAATCCTTTCAGCTTTGAGTCTAACTCAGGGGGGGGAAGTTTATCTTAAAACCACTCCTGAGGAGAAACAGTCAAGTCCCTGTTTACACTATTGTCAGCTGAGCAACACCACCGAGTTCAGCAGTTACTGTAGGTGTGCAGTGCTGTGAAGCTACCACAGCTTCCTCTGCATCTCTTCCCAAGAAGAAGTTCAAAGGGAGAAAACACAGGAGTGTGACACTAATACAAACAAGCTCTTCTGTAACCTTCTGCTCCAACCAGATAAACTGACTTGTGGATAAACCTCCACCGTTCCTTTACAATTGCAAGTTAATGATGCCCTCTCTTTAATCCAGGCTGGCTGGTTCCCCAGAGCAGGTGAGATCACAGCTACAGAAGAAAAATGAAACAGATGGCAGGCAGATTGGTTTGAGGTCTGAGTCTCCATGATCTTGGGTTTCCATGTGCTCATTCACACCACAGTGACTCTTTCCTGATCCCTGGTCTCTGCATTACGCTTTTACAGCGATGCAAGTGGTTGTGTAGGGTAAATAAAGAACCAGACCCAAGATGGTAAACCCTAACTCCTAGCTGAACAGACGTCAATTGAGAGATGGTGAAGGGATGGAGAAGACACAAGACAGAAGAAGAAAAAGGGAACAGAAAAATCAAAAGAGTAATCAAAGCACCCAGTGGCTGCTGGCTTGCTGCTCGCTTCTCATCCCAGCCTGGCTTACCTGTGTTCTCTTGAGACGGACCAGCAGTGCTTCTACACGGGGAGGCGAAGCGTTGGGAGCTCCAAGGTTTCTAGCAAAGCTGGAGCAGTAACCTGCCCTGCTGCTGTAGCTCTGAAGGAGTGCCCACGGTGTGAGCTCACCAGGAGCAGCCGCCAGAAAATACCCTTGCTTGTCTCTGGGGAAAGCGCTGGGATGAGACAAGAGCCATGCGCACCCTCCAGGCAAACCTTCCAGCACCCTAAAGGGAACATATTGGCTGGAGGGTTTATATCTGTGCGCCCAAATGGGCAGGGGCAGAGAGGGAGGGCAGAGAAGTGTGAGCTGGAAAGGTTGGAAGAGCGGGTAGAAATGCAGTCTGAAATCATCAGTGTGCCCCTAGGCAGGTTACCTGCGCATGCGCGCACACCCCAGTCCTAACCCTGTTTTTCCCAGGGGAGGGACTGATCCACACAGCCTCCCTCACAGAGCTGGTTAAACCCCAATAAAACAGTTTTCAGCAAGAAGCGTGCAGCAAGGTGCTCCTGCCTTCTTTTCTTGGGTTTTAAATTTGAGCTGCTTTTCAACTTTTCCCCAACTACTGTTTTATTATAAAAAATAATTTTATTTTCAAATCACACTTCTAGCTAGTCCATTTTGTTATTTAGTTGAAGAATGGGCTGAATAGGACACTTTTTGGGTGACTGTTTTGCAAACATTTCCCCCCTGAATCCTATTCAGGATGGCAAGAAAATTGGGAGCAATTAAACTTTTCCCCAAAATCAGCATTTTTTCCTCCATGTAGAGTTAAGAAGAGAGGAAATATATTGCTTCCTTACACATAAAAAAGATTATTTGGTCAGTTCTTCCTGTTGGAGCGGGGGAGACACCACATTCAGCAACACAGGGCAGGACCAGACCAAGATCCAAGGTGTCCCTGTCCCTGTCAAGGTGCTCCCTGAAGAGTAGGGATCAAACAGCAGCCCTGTTTTGCCCCAGGGACTGGCTCTTTGGGAAGCTTAGTCATTAATTTTGATAATTCTATGAAAAGAGTGTACCTGGGAGACCTGAGCTGTGCGTCACCTCCTAGAGATGCCGGGGCTTACAAAAACTGCAAATCTACATGCATTTTGAAATGAGAGGGTAATTAAGCACTGAAGCAGCTTATATTACAACATGGTGGAGCCTCCGTTACACACAGCTAAGTCAAGGCTGGGTGTCTTTCTAGGACAGACAATGCAGCTTGAAGCAGAAGATCAGAGGCAGTCCCCGACAAGTTGCTCCTACCCCCTAGATGGCTGCACCACGGTGTCCACATGGAGGAAGTCTGGGGTGAATTTGCCTCTTATTCACTTACAACTCCTGAAGAGACTGTGCGAGCGGGAGGCTGAGCTCGCAGGCTGAAGAAGGCGCTGAGTTCCCCAGGGGATCTCAGTGAGAAGCAAGTGGTGACTTGCCCATCCCACTGCACAGGGAGGCAGGTGAAGTACGGTGTCAGCCAGGGGAGGTGTAGAGGTGGATGTGATAATAAGACAGATTGTTGCCCAAACACATGATGCCTGGCCTAGATGAACATCTTTGAAAACAATGAGTTTTCCTACTCCAAAATCTCTGACATCCGTGGAATGAGCAAAGCACCCAAGCATCACTGATATATCCTGTGCCACACAATGAATAAATAACTGGGGAGGGTGTAACGAATCCACATCTGCCCTGATTCATCAATAAGTAGCTTTCAGGTCATAAAAAGAGGCTGATTTCCTGGTGAGTCCTCCTTCCCAGCTCCTCATAATGGTTACATCCTCCTGCCTGTGGTCAGAAGGGCCTGGGATGCTGAGGATGCTGACAAGGCTGAGAAGACGTGGTCCCCAGGGAGCACAGGGGGTGAAGCTTTCTGGTTCTCCTGTGACAGCTACACAGAGAGACTTCCCTAAATCTCACTGTATTTGAAACTCCTTTCTCTCAAAGCTTCACCCAGAGTCCTCACCTCCTTGCTAAGACTTGCTGCCTCCTCTCCACCTTTCTTCTAACATGTGACATCTTGCCTTGCTCAGATGTGTCTCTTCTCTTAGTGGGGACTAGTGACAATTGGTGTTCCTCAGGGGCTGGTACTGGGACCAGTGCTGTTTAATGATCTTTAAGGTCCCTTCCAACTCAAACCGTTCTATGATTCTATGATGTTGCACCAGGATCTGCAAGGAAACCTCACAGATAAGGTTTGTTCCTCATCCTGTCCCCTTAGCTGTTCCCTTCCCACTCCCTGGGGCTGATACTGTCTTGCAAGACCCCACATCCCAGGCAATGTCCCAGGCTTCGTGATACGGAACATGCTTTAATCTGGAGAGCCTCATCCTGGCTCCTCTGCCTCTCTGTCATCCCTTGGGCAGGCAGCAGGGTCCCAGGGTATTGCACTGAGACAGCTGAGAGCAGGCAGTGGAAGGGGCAGGGGCTTTCACAGGAGCTGAACCTACAGCCTCAGGACCCATCTGCAGGTATTTTGTACCCATGCACTCACAGGCCACGGTGAGGGAGCAGTTCTGCTGCTGGTTCCACCAAACCAGGGAAGTGGGGACTCTGGCAGGCAAGAGGCAAGTCTGGGAGAATTCAATTACTGAACTGGAGGCTGGTCCTACCTGCCTTGTCCTACGGCACCTCAGATGGAGGCTTCCACCTGAACTGCTGATGACGAGGGATTTCTTTTAAAAAGCCCATTAGGAGAAGCTGTGACTCAGCGGCACGTGCCTTTATTTATTGCCTTGGCTAGTGTGGGGCTGTGACTGTGGGCAGAGGGGCAATAACAAACAGCCAGGGCAGGGAGGGTCAGGTGGGAGCATCCCACTGGCATCCCACATCACCACTGTTGTTTGCTCAGCAAGCGTGAGTCAGAGCCCTGGGGTGCAAGGAGATGGAATGACTTAGCTCCATTCTTACAGCGAGGCAGTGGGTGAGTGGGAAGGGAACACAGGCATTTGGGCTCACCAGCGTCCTGCTGCATAGCTCTGCCTGTGTCCACAAAGGCCCTGGAGCAGCCTGGACAGGCTGCAGCCCACTGCCAGCTCCTTTGGTACATAGCTCGAGCTCCAGGGCTGCAATTTCATGCTTCCAGGTATAAAAAAAACAACAAAGAACCAGGCAGGTGACCCGGGAGCCTAACAGTTAGATAATCCATGTCATTCATGGCTCCACAGGGCAGGAACCATGTCCTCTGCTTGGTTTGGAAACTGTTTAGCAAATTGCAGTCTGAAAGAAATAATAACAGCAGCAGGAGACATGCTAAAGCTGGATGTGCTTTACACCGCCAAATGAAAGCATTCGTCTCCATTTCTGCTGCATAGCCTACTGGGAGCAATGTACCTGTTTGCATTCACATCTGCAGAGCTGTAAATATCTGTGTTCCTTCAGCAGGTAGGGCAGGAGCTCCCGGCAACCAAAAAGCATCAGCAGCAATGGCAAAGACAGATTGCACCCCACGCGAGGTGTGGCTTTTACGTCTCAAATGTCTGAAACACCTACTCTTTACAACATCGTGACCCTGGTACTTGTGCAAGTCAGCCTCCAGAGGAGCAGAGCACAAGCCTTGTCAGGTCCCAGAGGGGTCCAAGAGAAATTCCCCACCAATCCATCATCATTGAGCAACCACCCAGGCACTCTATTATCTTTATTCCAGGCAGGACGCCATACCTGTTAACCCAATAGTCTTTGCCAATCTGACCACCCCGTGCTTGTTTTGAAATACGGACTGATTTAAAACAAATGCCTTAATTGCTAATAGTAACAGCAGTAACAGTAATAATTAAAGGAAGTTCTCCTCATGCTGTCACCTGTCACATGTGCTTCCCAGTGCAGTTGTGCATACGCTGCAGAGGCTTTGGCTTGTGTAACTCAGCAGGAGCTGCTGGATGTGCAGGGGGTAGGCAGAGACCTTCCTCATTCTCCCCTTCCAGATGAGAATGGAGGCTATTGAAACCAGGAGAGCGAAAAACTGCCTTGCTCTTGACAGTGCTGTAACGGCACAGCCAGGGCTGTCCCACTCAGGTGAGGTTCAGGGGCACAGCGAGGGCTGCCTTAGGTCCTGGAAGCTTTCAGATTTAGTGCAGACAAAGCAGGGAGGCACCTCTTGCCAAAGCAAACCCCTGCATCTAGCAATTTTTCACCCTTTCTTACTTGCAAGAGTCTTGGCTCTGAAGAGATGTGAAAATGGAAGGAGATGAAGAGAAAGTTCCTTTTTGCTTGGGCTGAGTCTGCAGCTTTACATCACTGTAAAACACAGAAGCTTGGCAGTGCTTTGCACCCAGGTAGTTGTGTTTATCTAACGTTGCAATCCTTTCTCCAAGTGGCGCAAAGCTTTGGCAGGAGACAGCAATGGTTTGTGCAAGTCCTGCGAGAGACTTAATAGCGGCGTCTGCACCAGGCCCTGGGAACCAGAGGCTTCTCCATCCAGGGCTGTCTTGGAGTACCCAAGGGGGAGACCCCCAGCCCCTCTTTACTCGGCTCCCCACAGGGCAGAAAGCAGGAGCTGCTGTCTGTTTCAGGAAGGGAGAAGCTTCATCTCAGTTCATGGTGAAGGTCAGGGTAAAGCCTGGGGAATTAGCGACTTCATTAAAACTCTGCAAGCACCTAAGAAGGCAGACCACAGGTTTGCCTCTGACCCTATCCCTGGCAGTATTGCTCTGTTGGAAAGAATCTAGGAAGGCAGGCAAGCAGGAAACAATCCTGCTTCATCTTCTGGTGGTCAGTGACTTAATACTTCCTTAGCTGGAGGTCCTGCACCATCATCTTTAACCAGCCAGAACAGGCCAATCCTGCATATGTTTACCTCAAGTTTTAAAGGTTATTTTTTAAAGAGGTATCCTGTGGCTACAAGGTCCAGTTTAATTAGGTGCTGGGTGGAAAAGTACCTCCTTTTGCCTGTCTGCTGCCTGATGGCTGCATTGGGTGCCCTCCAGCTGGGTCACTTCTGGAGTGGGAAATCATGTGTTCTCTGCTCCTGTCCTGCAGGCCCCTTCACTGCATCTCCCTGCAACCTCCCCATCCCATCCTGGTCATTCCCAGTGCACATCCCTGTACCTTGTCTTGTTTCCCATCTCTCTTCAAAGAAGCACATCCTATCCCAGGTGCTTTGAAACCTTTGTCTGCCTACAAAAATAAGGGGAATCTAATATTTAACACAGTCTCTCTTTGTGCATTATGTTGAAAACAGAAATTCGGTGTAAGTGCCTCATGGGCAGACAAGAGGGATTGTTATAATAAGGACATCGTGACACTTAGAAGCACCACTAGAAAAAACTCTTGGAAGAGTTGTAATCTGAAATAGCAGGGTCTGAGGAGGGCACAAAAATGCCAGCAGCAACCACAGAGCAGATCTGGCAGGAGGGCATGCAGGGGCCGTGTCCCACTCTCTTCATTCCTGGTTTGGTGCCTGGGCTCTGACACCATGAGGAAAACCCTCCTCATCCTCGTGCAATCACTGCCTGGTGCAAATCTTCCTCTTATGTCTGAAAGCAGATGAGATCCCCTTATAGCAGAGAGCATCCCTTGTGATTCAAACTCAACCCCAACAGATAACAAGCAATGCTTATGCCCCCCTGTGAGCTACTGAACAGCTCCTGCCTGTGTGCCCATGCCCCAGCAGTGGTCTGAGCCCAGCTGCCTGCACAATAAAACATGTTCATGTCAAGACCATGCCACTCCCCAGCAGATCCCATTCTTGGTGGCCTTAGTGCAGAGCTGGATGTGTTCCTGAAGATGGTTCCCTCTCTGCACACTCCGTAGGAAGCTCCTGATGCCTTTTGCCAGCTTGTGCCAGTGCTGATCTGTTGGCAAGTGTGTGCCCTTCTGGTGGCTGCCCCAGGGACTCTGCTGACAGTCACCAAACATGGGCAATTGATGGGCCAAATTCTGGGAAGAAGCTGGCTGGGAACGTGCCTTCCATCGAACATCCATCCTTTCCCACACCGGCCCTCGCCAACATGGACATTTCCTTTATTCATTTAAAAACTCCCTGCTTCTTTATTACATTGTTCACTTTTTTAATTTCTGGCTCTCTCTGGGAGCACAGAGGGACTACAAACCATCTCTAAATAATAAAACCAACTAGTCCTGAGAATTTGTCTGCAGGCAACTCTAAATCTGAAGGGCCCAAAACAACCCCAGGCTGGTGCACAAATTCGCTTGACATCCCGCTTGCACCAGGACGGAGTTTGGCTCCCAAGTAGCTCCGAGGTGCACAATTTGCCCTGCCAGCCTCCAGCCCCATCTGGCTGCCCCATCCCATCTCCCAAAGCATGTGGGGCGTGCGAGGGGCCAACGCTGCACTGGGCTGTGTGAGGCCAGAGCGTGTGCCCCCCGGCACAGCACCAAGGAGGGAGGGAGCCCCCCGGGCTCGCCGGTGTTTCGGGCAGGTGCGGAGCTGTTTCTCAAGCTCGGCCGGACCCCAAGCAGCACCCGCCTGCGTGGGTTTCTGCCCACACCTGTCACAGGGAGGGTGCGAGGGTTGCACAACGGCCAGGGACAGAGGAGGCGGCTGTGCTGGGAACCCAGCCTCCAGGCTAGGATCTTGCCTATCTCCTCAGCACAGGGATAGGATGGGATCTGGAATGGGAACTGGGAGATGGAGCCAACCCACGCGCAGTGTGCCTCTCCCCGTGGCACCTGTGATACTATTTCCCAAAGAAAGGAATTTCCCAAATCCTGTTTTCACACCCTGAAATGTCACTGCAGATGGTGAGCAGAGTGCAGTGGCCCCCGTGCTCTGGCATGGCGCAGGTGATGAGGAGGAGCTCCGGTGCATCCAGGGATGCTCTTACTGTGATGTTGCTCCTGCAAGTAAGCAGATGTCCTGGTTTCAGCCCGGATAGCGTCAATTTTCTTCTTAGTAGCTGGTCCAGTGTTTGTATTTGGTGTGAGAACAATGTTGATAACACACTAATGTTTTGAATTGTTGCTAAGTAATGTTTATACTAAGTGAAGGACTTTTCAGTTTCTCAGGCCCTGCCAGTGTGAAGGCTGGAGGGGCACAAGAAATTGGGAGGGGACACAACCCAAACTAGCCAAAGGGCTATTCCATACCACAGGACACCATGCTGAGGATATAAACTGGGGGGGTTGGCCAGGCCCTGTTGATTCCGGCTGAGGGGCTGCCGGGGCA
>JAVJGJ010000047.1:48364876-48375804 GCA_035590215.1 Microhierax caerulescens | reverse complement strand
GAGCCCGGCTCGGCCCTTACCTGGGCCGCCCTGCAGGGAGGCGGCTGGCGGCTGTCACTCGCCTTGGGGACAGGCCGCTGTGGCGCGGCAGCGCCCGGCCTGAGGAAAAATGGGTTGTGAGAGGAGCTTTTGGTAGAGATCGAAGGTGCTTCGTGGACGGCCAAGAGGTTTGCAGGCTGAGAACGCCCCGAGGAGCCCAGGGGTCCCCCCGAGGCCGCAGCCTGCCGTTGGCTTTGGTTTGACACCAGGACCCGGGGCAAGCCGGGTCACGGCCCAGGCCCCGGGGCCCAACGCCGGCCGGCGGCTGCGAGACGCTGTCCCGGCTGCTCATCCTGCTGGAGCCGGGGCAGGGATCTGCTCCAGCTTCGCGCTGCCTCAGCCAGGTCAGTTCATAACCTGGCAACGTTCTGGCCTCTGTGCCCAGGGCGGCAGAGCGCCAGCTCCCGCCACCTTTACGCCCGCCGTGGTGACTGTCTCGGTTCAGCTGGAGCTTGTCTGGGGCGCTGGGAGCAAAACGAGCTCAGCTACAAAACCCCTGGCCGAGCCTGTTCGCTGTTCAACTCAGAGCCCTGACCAGCGATGCCGCTTCTGGAGTTTTAAGCGTTAATTCGTTCAGAGCTTGTGCTGCAAAGACGGCAAGGCAGCCCTGAAACTCTGCTGCCAGTAGGGTAAAGTGATTTTAGAACGACTCCCTAATAGTTGGCTGATCTGAGCGAGAGAGGTAAAACGGGAGTGCTGCGAAGGAGGAATCTGGAGAGCATCACAAGCCGCCTGGCCAAGGCTGATTTTTGCATCTTGCTGTGAAGAATGTGCGGGGTAAAAGCAAGTTTTGGAAGTGGCCTGTGAGAGCTGGGGCTTGAGCACTCCCTGCGCTTTGGGGGACAGGGGGATGCCAGGTACATTCACCCTCTAGGTGTTTAACAGGGAGCAGTGCTGTGCTGGTGCTTTGTGGTCCTAATGCCACAGAGGGGTTGATTTCTGTGCTGACTTACCAGGTAGTGATGGCTTCTGTGTGTGTAGTGTGTGCTGGGTGAAATACTAGATGCCATCAGTGGTCCTGAATCAGGAGCCTGAGGCTCTCACCAGCTTAGAGACTTGCCTAGGCAAATGTGTCATCTCTGCATGGAGGCTGTCACAGGGAAACGAATCCTCTGGAGGCAGGTTTTCCAGTACCTTGGTGGCGAGGGGGGAAAAGTTGAAGGGGACAAAACTAGATGTCCTTGTTCGGTCTCTTGTTAGTGAAGCCTGAAGCATGACTAAAGCTTTTTGATGTCTTGTGCATGAAACATTTTGATGCAACCTCACGGTTCAACGTCTTGATGCATCTCAGTGGAGAAGGTGGGACCTTGGTTGGAGCTGCAGGGGGTGGGCTGGTGCAGCGGTCGCATGTTGCATGGCTTGTACTTAAAGGGTGAAATCTTAACTGCCACGAGGGATTCTCACCTTATGCCCTCACAAAAGTTATTTGGCTTTAAGATCTTGTGTGTCCCTTTGTGTGAGTAAGGAGGACCTTCAGACACACCTGCTGCTTTGAAGTGTCAGTTGCTTTGCCTGATGTCAGCTTGATGGACTCAAGGTGAGACTTAGCTGGGTGTGATGACAGCTGCTGGGTGTCCTTGTTGGCAGGTGAAGGAGCTGGTTCTTGATAACTGCCGTTCAGACGATGGGAAGATCGTTGGTCTCTCTTCAGATTTCGAGAACCTGGAGTTCCTCAGCATGATCAACATCAACTTGCTGTCCGTCTCCAATCTCCCTAAACTCAACAAACTCCGGAAGGTGAGTCAGACCTGTGGTCCCATCTCCAGCAGTCCTTGCTCTGAGCCTTCTGCTGCCCTGTCCCTTGTGACAGTTGTTTTTACTGTATTTGCCAGAAAAAGGCCACTTGACTTTGCTTTTTCCTCTGTAGCCAACAATCTGAGCAAGTGAGAGAGGTTGTTTTTTAGTGAGCAACAAAATGCTTTTGAGCTTATTGTATGTTTATTGTCCTTTCTCTCTTGCTTTCGCTGTTGTGCTGCTGTCAGAAGGTGCAGTAACATCATAAATACTTTTGGATTTTAGAGCATGTACCCCTGTGTCCTGCAGTACAGAGATGGCTGGGAGTGCTGCATTACCATGGGAAAGGGGTTTCAAGTGAAAACTTGGAACTGCTGCTGTATGATGTGGTCTAACGAACAGGGTCTGGAACATGGGTGTTTGTTGTAGTCCGGTTCTCTGGGCAGTTTTATTCCCTGTGTTGTGAGCCAGAACGCATTGTGACCGTGTGATATTCCCTCCTGGCAGCTGGAGCTGAGTGATAACAGGATTTCTGGTGGCCTTGAAGTTCTAGCAGAGAGAACTCCTAACCTGACACACTTGCATCTAAGCGGCAACAAGATCAAAGACATCAATACCCTGGAGCCCTTGGTGAGTGGAAGGCTGTACTGGAGTCTAAGGGATGACGTTGTTTCCTTTGGGGAGCGTGTCTGTGCAGCAGAAGTCCAACGTCTTGGTAACTGTTCCAACAGCACTTCGTGGTTCTGATGGGAACAGATGAGTGGGTCCAATTTGAGGCTGGGCTAATAGTTATTGGCTCCTCTGTCTGGAAAACCAGCAGCCAGTTGCTAAAAGAAGCATGAAATTGGGCTGGATGAGTAAAACTGTGGATGCAGTGCTCAGTGTCCATCTGAGAAAGGACCGTTAATGGGTCGGATGCAGTTTGAGGTAGGTGGCACCTGGGGTGTCATGGAGATGAGTTGCTTGGACACCAGTGAGGGTGTCCATCATATCAGTCCAAAGGCGCTGTTGTGCTGGCTGGGACTCTCTCGCCCTGGTTGCTGTCACAGCATGCATTGCAGGGGGTTCCCGTTGCATCTGAACTGCCCCAAAGAAGGCTCTTGCCTTGTGATCCTGGCTCTGTAGCTGAAAGGTCTGGTCTGGGGCATTTGCCTCACTCATTAGCTGTTTCCTTTGTCCCTCCATCCCCTCCAGAAAGAGCTTAAGAGTGTTTTCTTCCTCCTTCGCTTGACCTGGTGCACAGAGTGATGGCCTGAGTGGGAGAGCTGCTGTGGCCATGCTGAGAGGCATGTGGGCACAGTCTGCAGGTCTCCCTGTGTTGTGCTATTGGCTGTTTGCCTGACGTTTTGGGCAGGATGAGCCTGGCTCAGTGATTTTCCTGCTGGGGGAGCTGGGTTTTCTGTGCTTGTTGCCCCCCGCCCTGTTCACAAGGGAGTAAGGTTTGCAAATGGTATCATAGGAGCTGGCTCTGAGGAGGGGAAGCTGGGACAGAGGAGCTGAAAAGAAATTGTCACCCACAGGTAGCAACAGCGATAACTTCTTGCCATGTGAGGAGCACATGGCGCAAATAATGCATGCAAAGACACTTCTGTACTAGGATCTGGGTAGCAAACCAGCCGTCCTCTGATGGGATCTTCAAACAGAACAGTGTCAACTTGTAAATAACCTACTGACTTGATCTTTGCAGAAAAAGTTGCCGAACCTCCATAGTCTGGACCTCTTCAACTGTGAGGTGACAATGCTCATCAACTACCGGGAGAGCGTGTTCACCCTTCTGCCCCAGCTCACCTACCTAGATGGGTTTGATGCTGATGACCAGGAAGCACCAGACTCAGACCCTGAGGCAGACGGGGATGGACTGGAGGATGAGTATGAGAATGGGGAAGGTGAGGATTTTCTCCTCTTGATTTTCATGCTGGGGAACAACCCCTTTTATCCTTCTGTGTGGTCATGCTTCTAAATAAATGACAATTATAACTTGCTGCTGCAGTAGGAGCTGTGTGGGTAACCCTGCTCCCTCCTTTGGCAGGCTCTGTACGAAAGGAGACTTGCTGCAGGCTGATGGGGCTTGTTGTGGGCACTCCTTGTGCTTGCTTGTTCTGTGGGGTTTCCTGCCCTGCTCGTGTAGCGAGTATTTGGGAACCGTAACGCTTACCTGCCTCTCCTTTTGGTAGAAGGTGAGGAAGAGGATGATGATGATGAGGAAGATGATTTGGATGAAGAAGTCATTGATGATGAAGAAGACGAAGATGATGATCTGGAAGGTGAAGAGGAGGAGGACGGAGTAGATGATGAGGTGAGGCTTTCTGTCATCGGTATAAGCCTGCAGCACCACAGTGCTGTGTTTGGTGGTGCGTTTGTCCCTTAATCCGGTGACCCATCCGGCCAGGTGTCACAGGTGCGCCTCTGTGGGCAGATCTGAGGAGTGCTGCCCTGTGCTTTGCCTTTTCCCCTACACCTTGTGAATTGTGGCCCACCAGAGTTTGCCAGTTCACACTTGTTTATTGCTTGGCCTGGTACTTCCCATGGCTTCAAGTGCTACAGCCGTACAGCCCCCTTCGTAGGGGTGCGAGAAGCTGTTTAGGAACCGCTGGCTCCCCGCCCCGCGCCCCCCCAGCTTGTATCTGCTGTCCTGAGGCTAGAGTGGGGCAGGAGCAGAGGTGAAGGGAGATGTTGCTGTAGAATTACACCTTGCCCATGGGATTGCGGTTCTTGCAACAAAGCATCTTGTTTTGACTCCAGGAAGAAGATGAGGAGGAAGATGGTGAGGATGATGAAGAAGATGAAGCTGATGATGGTGAGTTGAGTCCTGACAAACTTTAAGTGCCTGCAAAGCTGCCTCAAAAGTCACTCTCAGGTTTTGTAGAGCTTCCCAGGCTTCAGTGCGGTGCTGTTGTTGCCTGCAGCTTTTCCCTGATGGGAAGCGCAGCATTTCTGCTTACGGGCAGCGCTGAAGCTGTTGCTTACGCCTGAGCTGACTATTGAATAGTCACAGGGTTATAACCAAAGGGTCACGCAGTGGTGATGGGGAAACAGGTTTCAGCATCTCCTAATACCAACCAGTCTGGGTAAGTCTGCCAAATATTAAAGAAGCAGACTGCTTAGAAAACCAGGTCTAAGTAGCTTGAACTGATAGTCAGTGCAGGAGCAGGGCTTCTGTCACAGAAGCTCATGGTAGCAGCCTGCAAGAGAAGATGCTCTTGGGCTGTAGAGGGGAGGGTAGATCTGAGCTGCTTGACTTGAGTCCAGACTCCTTTGGTTATCAACAAACTATAAAGACCTGAGTAAATGTTGACAGAATATAGCGGCTGGTGTGACTTCAAATGGTCTCATAGGAGCTTGGTCAGAAGTGACTGAATTCTGCAGATGCTGTGTTTTTGGGGGTGCTCAACAAAAAGAGCCCATTTTTAAGCAGCTGTTGAAATGTGGGATGCTTGGAGGGCAGAGAAAATAGTTAATGTCTCATGCTAGTCTAGGCTTTTCTGGGTGCCATGAGAAACTGGGCAGGGTGGATCTCGGCTCTGTAATGGTGCCAGTCTAGTCTGTGCTTGTTCACCAGCAAGCTGTGGCTGACGCGGCTTGAAGCCACAGTTCAAATGCTGTTCCGCAAGACTGAACAGAGCTTCACGCTTCACCTCTTTTCGCAGACCTTCCACGAGGGGAAAAGAGAAAACGAAATCTAGAGGATGAAGGAGAAGAAGATCCAGAAGACGAAGAGGACGATGAGGATGACTGATCCGAGCGAGCCAATCAGTTTTACAGACTATGACTGTGCTTGTCTTAACCTCCCCGTTGTGTCTATGTGAGACTGTAAATCCCTGTCTCCCACTCCTCCCCCCTTTGTATGGCTGCAGCGTCCACAATATATTTTTTTAAGATGTAGAATACTGTAGGCATTCAGGGGAATCTTCCATACAAGGCTCACTTTCTCACAAGTATCTCATGACCAAAGGCTTTTCTCCGTTCTGTGGTTTGTGCAGCAGTTTGCAAAAAAAAAAAAAAAAAAAAAAAAAAATTCCTCCTAGGGTATCTTTCGTGTATGAAATCAGCATTGCCACACTGGACCCAGAGCTCCAGCTTGCCACCCTGCCTGACAGCCAAGAAGGCGTGTTTGCTATCCGCATGCCCTCAGACCAGCTTTCTGAAGACGCTTGAGCCATCTTGAGCAGTGGGTGCAAATTTGGTTCATCTAAACGGACTCAAAGCGAATGATCACTGAGGTCTCTCTGATACAGAAATAATGGTGATGTGATCTCTGGAGATGCTTGAAGATACTTTAGTGCTGGGGATGTGGGGTGCTTGGGGGGCGGGGGTTGGCTGCTTGCAAGACCTGGTACCTCTGATGATGCACCTTGCAGTAGCCCTGCACTTGCTTTCCTATTGTTTTATTAACTGGAATGTTTTTTCCCAGTGGCCACCTAATAACTTGCATTTGGATGTCCAAGTAAGTCTGATTTTTGTGGCTGTGAGCGTCTTTGCTGTGACGAGGCTTCTCATCACCCCGTAGCAGCCTCTGCCTTTAGGAAGAGATAGGAAAGAGCAGGTTAAGGGGTACTGCGCCTCTGTCAAACTCCATTTCGCACTGTACAGAACACGTTCAACCAGTATCACTGTGATGCACCTAACTCGGCGTTCCCCGGGAGACCGTGTTAGCCTCTATATTCTCAGGGTCCTTCTGCTAGCCAGTACCAGCTCTGGACGGTTGCCTCAGCGCTAGCCTGGTGTTCGCATCCTCCTCTTTACATCCAGCTTTCTCCCACTCGTGTTTATGCTCTGCGGGCGTACTGCGTGTCCCCCCAAACCCAGCGGTGGCTAGAAGGAGGAAGGGGGGGGATTCAGCCGGGTGCAGCTCTCCACCGGAGGGTTTTTGACCCCTTGGCCACCCTTCCTCTGCCTGGAGGTGTTCAACTGGCCCATCTGTTAGCTTCTGGGGAGAACTGGCCCCGTGGTGTGCAAGGGGTGGTAACTGCTCAGTGCTGGGTGCCGGAGAGCCGTGCTGGGGTGGGAGAAACTGCTGTTCCTCCTGCTGTCGAGGCTCTCCACGGGTGCAGACGCACTGGCACTTTGTGGCACTTTGTGGCGTTCCCGGTGGTTGCTCTGGGCAATCTGTCGCACCCGAGACTCGCGGCGGTTCCTGCAGAGGAGTGGTGTGTGTTGCAGCACATCCGAGTTTCTGTTGCTTTGTTCTGTTCTTGCTGTCGTCTCTTGCATTGTACAGTAGCTGTAACCATTCGGAGAAGAACTAGTCCTGTAAAATGCAAACTGAGTAACTTATAAATGTTAAAGGAATTTTTGAAAGAAATTTCAGAGCAGCAGTTACTTCTAATTTTTCCCTGCATTTTTAGCAGATTGTATGGATTTTATATTAGCCTAGTAACTGTCAGGTTTTAATTGGTCAGACTAGTCCCAGAAATAAGGATCTCCAGCCCTTTTGTATCTTTTGTTACAAAATTTGGATAAAACTTTAATAAAGACTTCCGTTTTTAAAAATCCATTGCAATGAACGTTGTCTTCACTGCCCTCTGCTCTAGGAACGGCCGAGCTGCAGCCAGCCTGCAGGAACGCGTGGTGGAAGTTTTGGGGCAGTTTTTCTTGTCTCTCCTGGGAGCGGTGACTGGTGTGCCCCCCCAGCGTGGCCTGGCTTTGCTCTCAGCCCCAGCGGGGTGGACGCTTGGTAAGTGCAGCTCAGCTGGTGGGGCTGGTTCGGGCACGGCAGGGCTGCTGGTGGGGTGGGGGTGGGGATGGGGCAGGGTCTCTGGTGTGGGGCAGAGTGGCACGGGCCATCCTGGTGCAGGGTGCTGGCACACGTGTCTGCAGGGGATGGGGCAGCCCCTGCTGTGCTGCACGCTCGGCCTTAGAGGTGGCTGGAGCCGGGCTTGTGGGGTCAGGGAGAGCTTGGGGGGGGTCCTGCTGCTGGGCTTTAGGGTGGGCACCTGCCCTGGAGGAGGTGGAAGCTGGGTGGGTGTTTGTGGTACGAATGCAAGACAGGGAGAAGGAAGCCCACTGCAGGCTGGGCTGGGGGTCGGGGCAGCTGCCTGTGCTTGCTGGCTCTGGAGGGGTCCAAACTTGTGCCCGATGTCATGGTGCTCCCGCCTTGTGGGGGGCTCGCTCGCCTCGCGGGGCTGCGTGGTCCTGCTCTGGCTCTGTAAGGAGTTGCTGCTCTGTTAGGTCTCAGCAGCCAGGGGCTGCGGCTCAGGCTTCTTACTTCAGCGCATCTGTCGCCCTGCTCAGGGCCTGGGGCGAGGAGGGGGCTGTTCTGGACCTGGGGTTGGGGACAGCAGCCCCGGGCCCTGTGTGGACCAGAGCTAGGAGGCAGAGCAGCGTAGTGGCTGCTCCGACCACTGCTCCTCACCACTGGCTAGGGGGGCTGCTGCACCCCAGTGCTACCCATGCAGCCCCTCCCTCAGGTAAGGGGTCTCCCTTTCAAATACACCCTCCCCATTCAGATGGGTGGCTGTGGGGCCACCCCGCTGCAGTGGGGAGGCCTCCTGCTCGCTCCCAGGCAGGGATGCAGCAGTGCTGGGTCTGCAGCTTGGTCTGTCCAGCCTGGTCTGTCTGTCCAGCTGGCTCTCTGCTTCCCCCAGTTTCTCTCCAGCCTTGCCACCCTTATCTGAGGCCGGTGACTCCGCTGGGGCTGCAGTCCGTGCTGGGGGGCTGGGCAAGGAAGCCTGGCAAGCCCACCCAGCACAGGGGTGCAGATAGGGGCAAAGCATGGCAGCCCGGGGTGCTGCTCAGCTGTGTGCAGGGATTGCAGCAGGAGGAAGGCACGTCCACCCCAGCCAGGCTGGCTTTGGACCCCTCCTGAGCCCCTGTGGGCACTGGGGCTTGGCCTCATGTCCCCCATGCTGTACCCCAGGGCGGGGAGAAGCCCCCCATGAGACCTGTGCTCTGGGGTATGTCTGGGAAAGGGGCAGCTCCAGGGGTGAGAACTAGGGCTGAGCTGGGGGGGTCTGTGTGTGGGGGAATGCCCCCCGGGTTTGTGTCCCCTCCCAGTGCTGGCAGCAGCACCCCACACCAGTGTGCAGAGCAGCGGGGTGCCGGGGCTCCCATCCCTGGCTGCGGCTGGCACCCGGCCAGAGGCAGCGTGGGCACTGGCATGTGGCAGCACGCCACCACTCAAACCAGTTTGGAGCAAACTTTTCACCTCGCTGGGATGAGGCCGGCACCTGTGTTGGCAAAGCAGGACCTGGGGAGCCCTGGGGTGAGAACCCTCGGCTCCCACGGCCAGGGTGCAGGGGGGTGTGCAGCCCCCGGGGCTGGGGACCAGGCCACAGAAGAGCCGCCAGGCTGGAGCAGGGGTCCCATTCTCTGCTTGGTGCTGAGTGGCCCCCCGGCACCTCTGCCCGTGGTGGGGCTGGGACAGGCACCGGGGCTGGCTGGGTGTCCTGCCCCAGTTTGGGTGCTGGGGTGCAGCTGGCAGTGGCTCCGGCTTTGCTCCTCAGAAGCCCTTCATGGTTTGGGAGGCGTTGAGGAGGGGGCACACAGGGAGCACCCCTTCCCCAAACTTTCTTTCCCAAACATGCTCAGGGCAGGGCCCGCCAGGGGACACGCACCCCCTGCACTCCTCATATCTGCCCTCTCCATGGGATGCGGGGGCATCCGTAGGGGTGGAACCGCCCCCCCCATCGCCCCCAGCCGCCACGGGGACTGACAGAGGCTCTCCCAGCTGTTGCTCCTGTACAATTCCCATTTATTATTTCCAGACCTCATTCCAGAGAAGTCCACTAACTCCTGAGCAACCTACCGGGCTCACCCCAGAGCCCCTGGAGCTGAAGCAACGAAACCTTTAGGGGAGGGAGACGCGGGGTTCCAAGTGCTTAGAGTTTCCAAAAATAAAAGGGAGGGTAGAAATTCAAGAGAAAACATCTGCCCCTCTGCCAGCCCGTGCTGGGGCTGGGGGCTGCTCCTGGTACCCAGGAAGGGGTCCCTGTCCCAGTGCTGTGGCCTGGGGCTGTGCGGTGCCCCCCCACACCTGGCTCAGGGGGGAGGGATGGGGAGGCGCAGGAGCAGTCCCGTGGGAGCCGGGGCCATCAGAGCTGGGAGTACAGGGAGTTCTCCATCTCCGGCGTCAGCTTGGCGTGGAAGGAGGCGAGGCCCACCCCGAAATCTGGAGAGAGAGGGAAGAGAGCTGTCAGCACTGCAGCGGAGCCCCCTGCTCCCTGCCTCCCGCGGGAGGCTGCCTGGGGGCTGGAAAGCCGGGGGAGGGGGGGGGCACAGGGCCCAAAGCCCACCCCAGTGGCCGGTCACCCCCTTCCAGCGCAGAGGGAGCAGGGTACGCGTTATCCCTGGGGAGCAGGTCAAGCCCCGCTCCCTGCAAGGCAGTTGGGGTCCCTCCCGCTTCCCCCCCCCGGGCCGTACCCATCTCTGCATCCAGGCGCCCAGGGGTCGGGGGGTTCTTGCGGTGGTCCTCGATGTGCAGCGTCATCTCCTCCCGCGAGGCAGTGGAGTAGGGGCACTGCATGCAGGTGTAGCGGCCCCGCGTGTGTTCCCACACGATGCGGCTGTTGGAGGAGTGCCCTGCAAGGACGGGCAAGGAGGGAAGCACAGTGCTCGCTCGCTGGCCCCCCGCCATGGCCGGGGGGGGGGCTGTGCCCAGGAGGCCCCCCCTGCCAGCAGGAGCCATGCGAAGCGGCAGCGCAGGGTGCAGGGCAGGCGGCCCCAGGTGCCGGCTGCATCGTGCTGGGTGCCGTGGGGCTCGGATCAGCAGGTGCTATGGGGGCAGGAGCCC
The DNA here is from genome assembly GCA_035590215.1 of Microhierax caerulescens. NCBI lineage: Eukaryota > Metazoa > Chordata > Aves > Falconiformes > Falconidae > Microhierax > Microhierax caerulescens. Next base: position 48,365,303 of record JAVJGJ010000047.1, on the reverse strand, counting down.
CCCTGCTCCAAGCCCCACATGCACGGAGGTCCCCTTCCCAAGGGAGGAACCCCAAATCCGGGAGCAGGGAGCGAGGCTGTGCCCCCCAGCCCCGACCTCCCTTTGCCCGTTGCCTCTGCACCACATGGAGCAATGGGCAGCAGTTTCCAGCCCAGCCTTGGAGCAGGGGGGACTGGGGGGACTGGAGCCCACGCAGCTGCTGCAGCTCCTTCTCCTGCTGCTTCTGCCCTTGGGTGCCAGAGGAACCAGGTTGGGTGGTTCCCGGGGGTGCGCAGCTGGCGACCCCCCCCCCGGTCTCCAAGCCTACCTGAGCCACATCCCCTCTCCACGTGGCTCCCAAAAATGAAGGAGCCCACCCCTACCCCCTCTGCTCTCCAGGGAGCATCGCCATGCCCCGTGGGGCTTCTCCCGTCCCCTGTGGCCCCCC
>JAVJGJ010000047.1:48286917-48335121 GCA_035590215.1 Microhierax caerulescens | reverse complement strand
CACTGCAGGTGCTGGACTGGGCTGTGGCAGGTGGACCAGCAGTGGCCTCGCTTGTAGCCAGCCCAGCCCAGCCATGCAGCCAGTCACTCCCACTGCTCCTCATCCTCGCTGCCCTGCTGCCCCCTAGACACCCATGGCATACTCCAGTGACTTCTGTGGGGCCCTGCCAGGACTGGGAGACTCCCTGGGTCAGCTGTGCACTTGGGCCACCATCACAACAGCCTCCCAAGCCAAGGAGGGGGGGCAAAGACCACCACCAAGTCCTGCTGCCCCCCCAGAGAGTTGTAGCGGCCACATCGGGTTCTGCTGGTGGGCACAAGCCTTGTGCACTAGGATGTGAGGGGCTGGGGAAGCAGAAAGCAGAGTCTTCTTCAATAACCCCACGGAAAGGATTGTCCCTACCTCTCCCCACTCGCCAGTCACCCAGCGTGGCGGTGGGCAGCGCCGCAGGTTGCACCTCATGCTGGTTGGGGGCTTGGAGCCTTCATAGCACTGGGAGGTGGGCAGAGTTGCGCTGTGGTCACCGCTCTTGCAGAGGACAATGCGGTGGCGGAAACCTGGCCCGCAGCTGGGGGTGCACTGCAAAAAGGGGACACACGAGGTCAGGGTGCACGGTAAAGAGCAGGGGGAGGTAGCACTGGCTCTCCCCACCAGTGCTCCCACCTCGCCTCTCCCCTGCGCTACAAGACCATTCCCCACATTATACCCTGCATGGCCAGCAGCCATCACCGGTACTCCGGCCTCGTGACCGACACTGTCCCCCTAAGGACCAGTGCTCCTGGAGAGTGTGGGACGATGTAACACACTCACCTCAGACCAGTCCAGGGCGACCCACTCCGGAGGGCATGTCTGGTTATTGCAAGGCTCAAGCATCTTTGGCCGTGGATGGGTGCAAGAAGCATCACCCAAGGTCTTCTCCTCAGTAGCAGAGATCTTACGCTTGCAGAAGACGCTGCGTGTGCGGACGCCCTCGTTGCAACTTCGGCTGCATTCAGACCAGTTCCCAATCACCCAGCTGGAGACAGGTAAAACAGCAAAGTTTGTGAGTGACATGGTGGTCCATGCTTGTCTCTGTGCTCCTGCACACAGCCCTGTTCCTGCTCTGGCCACAGCCTCTCAGGCAGCTCCGGTTGAACCACAGAGCTTCTCCCCATCCCCTTTTTCCCTACGGGAGAAGGCAAGGGCCGGCCAGGGAGAGTCTGGGACAGTTTCTGAGGGACTGCACTGAGGATCTGAACTGCACCAAAGGACCAGAGCGGGAGGGCTCCTTTCTGCAAGCAGCGCAGCAGCACAGAGAGGAGGCCACGCTACAGAGACCATCCTCAGCCAGTGCAGCATGTGTTTGGCACATCCCTCATCGAGCAAGGCATGGCACAGCCTTGTGAACAGAGCACCGTGGTGGGGACAGATTTCTGCTCTCTGCGTCGCCACTGCCCCTTCCCGGCAGTGATGCACGTGGGCTGCACAGGTGGTGCCCTGTATTGTGCTCCTGATGGGGCACAGAGGAGAAAACCGTCCCCTGTCCCCAGCAGAGCCACTCCAGCCAGGTCATGTCACCCCTGGGTCCTGTGGCAGAGGACTGACCTGGGAATGGCACAGAGAGGGGAATTTCCCCACTCTCCACACTGGCTTTTCCACTCATGCTTCCTTCATCTGCTCCAAGCTCTGGTACTCACGCTGGGGGGCACGGTTCGGTATTGCATGGCCTCTGCCGCTCTGGCATTTTGGTTTCAGGGCTACAGAAATGGTTGAAGACAGTTGAGCCATCGGAAAGTTTCTTGCATACCACAGATTGGATCTGGCTGCCTGCCAAGAAAAAGAGGCAAGGGGGGAAAAAAGGGAAGGACCCTGAGGCTAGTGCTGAGCCAGGCTGCAGGTACAAGTCCCACAGCTCTGCCCCAACATGGCCAACGTGATGGGGCAGCCACTTGTCACGACACCTCGTCAAGCCTGAACCTACTTCTCTATTCATAACCAAGGCCTGCTTTGCCTCCAGCATCTCCAGAAAAACAAAGATGGGGTGAAGGCTCACCAGCCAGGGCAGAACCTGCCAGAGTTTGCAGAGGATGGAGGATCAAAGCATTCCAAGGATCTCATCCTCAAATAAACCTGTTTGAACCTCAGTCTTGTGAGACTTTCTGGGCAGTACTGAGGGGAACAGCTGGAACATGAGGGGCAATGCTTTGTTGAGGTCTAGCACATAAGACCAGGCCAGGGCTCCTGGCTTAAAACAGGGACCATTGCTAAGGCTTGCTTTTGAAACTGCCTCTCCCTTCTGAATACCAGCTCAGTCACCCATAGCCAGGTTCTCCAGAGCCACCAGACACGCTGCAAACCTTTGTATCAATCCCCACGGTAACCAGCCCAAGGGATTCAGGGAAGCATCAGCGGTGTTTCAGTTCACAGACATGTAATGTGAAGGCCAGAGGGGCTGTTGCGATCAGCTAACCTGTCCTGCATTGCACAAGCAAATGAACTCCAAGCACACCGTGCCACCTTCCAACACCTCTCCCACCTACACCCGTGGTCCAGCCGAAGAACGGCACCCAGGTTGTTTACCCCAACACTCTGCACACACGTTCATGCTGAGTGACACCAGCTCGCACATGGCTGGGTGCAGGTGGGAACATGCAGAAACCTGAGAGCTCCTTCAGCGCAAAGCAGCTGCTAAGGTCACTGGCTCATGTGGCCCAGACAGAGCTCGTGGGTGAGTCACAAGAGCACAGACACGTGTCCCCTGCCAGCCGACACGGGGTCAAACCTCACCCCCTGCACACAGCACTGAGCATTTGGTCCATGGGGTGTAGTGCCAGGAGTACTGGTTTGAGGCATCCCTGCCGACGGGCGCGTTGAACTTGTACCGGATCCCCTGCAGCTCTGTCCGCACAAGGACCTGTGGAGAAAGTGCCACCGAAGTCTAACATGGTCATGACTGTCCAGATGGCACCCCATGACTCGGTGCGCTCTCTAAAATCCAGGACAGCTGAAATCTCCCCCACTACCCCTCCCAGTCCCTTCCAGCATTGACATGGCAGCCACCAGTGATGACTCTGGTGCAGCCATGAAGGTGACGTGATCTGAGAACAAGCTCCTGTGCACTTAAAGGTTGAATCCTTCCGAAGACTGGCATATTAGGGAGGCAGACCTGAGAATTTAAGCCCAATTTACCCCTGATCTCCATGCCCCTTTACTCCAGACAGCAAGGATGGGGCTGATTAGCTCCAATTCCCATGTAGATGTGGCAAAATCTCTTTAGCCCAGACCAGGTGGGTGGGGGTATGAAGGAACCATGTTACCAACCATGACAAAAAGGGTGACATTGGTGGGTCCCAAGGCCTCCAGGGACTCAGGCTCCTCTGGGGATCTCCTGTAGTGGAATGTTGTGCCTGCGATGTCGAAGCGCCGTGGGGGGTCGATGGAGAGCTTCCCGTTGATGTAATACTCGCCGCTCTCCCCTCTCAGCGCTGCCAGGGCAAGGGGGCAAGGGTTAGCAAAACCGCTGAGCGCACCTGTACCCAGCTTCGGCCGGGTGCTTCTCATCTGCCAGGCTCAGAGCGCTGCTACAACAGAGGGCAGCAGTCTCACTTTACATCATCAGCCTCATTTTACAGGCAGGGAATAGGAAGGGCAAATAAAGTAGGTGCCTGGCTCAGGGTCACGCGGCAAGTCACTAGCAGAGGCAGGACTAATGTACCCATCGTCTTGTCTCAGCCTGCCTGCCACCTCCTTGAGGAAGGGTGATGCTGCAAGGAGCTGAGCCAGCTGCCTGGGTTGGTGGTGGGGACACTTGGCAGCGTGACAAGCTGTGGCCATGGAGCCAGGCTGAAAGGCAGCTGTGCAAACTGGGTCTTGGCTGCTGGGGCTGCTGGAGGAGGTTGGTCCCCAGGAGCCTGGCTGTGGTTGCTGAAGCGAGTCACTAGAGGGGGATCGGCTCGCTTGCTCATGCCTGCTCTCATTCCCACGCTCTCCTTCCTTGCTCTTTGCCTCCAACACCGCGCTGGCACCCAGCTCTGTGTCACTCCTGCCATCACTGCTGGCAACGACCTCACTGCCATGATGCTCTGGGGTGGGAAGGATGCTTCGTACTGATGAACATGGAGGATGCTGCCTCCACTCTCACTTGGGTACAGGGACAGATCCTGGAGTGGGACAGACTGGTGGCAGCAGTCAACAGCGATACGAGCTTGGGCTGTGCCTCCAGTGCACTGAAATTCAGCCTGGATGGACACCAGGAGTTCTCAGTCTATGTGGGCCGGGCAGGGGGACATGCTGGCATCTCCAAACCCAGCAAAGGCAGCTGTCCTGGAAGGATGCTGCCAGGAGAGCCCCGCTGCAATCTCCCACCAGTGCCGGCATCCAGGCAGGCTCCTGCTCCTGGAGAGCCACTATTGGAGGCACCTGACAGCGAGCCAGCAGTGAGCCCCCCTGCCCACCCCTCTGTGACCACTGTCCGTTGCTTGGAGGACAGAACGAGAAGACAAGGGGAAAGAAAAAAGCCGGTTGTAAAAATGAGCCAGAGTCTGGCTGGAAAATTAAGCCCAAGGAAAATGTGAGCAGGTCTATTTTTAATCCCCAGCCCAACATGCTGGCGGAGGGGGGAATGCCAAGGAGCCACAGCCAGCGCCAGGAACGGCGGCTGTGGGGTTTGCACAGGGTTATGCTGCCGAACAGTGAGTGCAGGACAGAGGCAGAGCCACGGTGAGACAGGGGCTGTGTGGACCACACCGATACAGCCCGTGCTGGCCTGGGACATGCCGCCCTGCTGCAGGTCCTGCTGCCTTCCTCTGCCCCCAAGCGTGAGCTGGGACCCCCAATCCCATCTTCTGCTACAGAGGGAGGTTTTCCTTGCTGGGCCTTTCCCATGCCCTATTAAGTGCCGGGAAATGGCAGAGCAAGGGATGTATGGCTGGTATCCCCTAGCCGCATCTCACCTAGGTAGTTGATGGAGAGGTTCAGCTCCCGGACGTCAATGTGGACCGAGCCCTTGGGGATCTGGATCACCTCCTCGTAACCTGTGAGACCAGTGCTGTGAGCAGGGATGATCAGGCCCTGAGCCCCAAGCCAACCCTGCCCTGGGCTGGATGGGAGCGTGTGCCACCCTGTTACCCAGGGGTTTCAATGCTAAAAGAGATGCTGGCAGTGCAGAGGTGTTTGTTCAGCCACCCACTGCAATTCAACAGAAAAAGCACTACAGCCTGCCAGGAGAGAGGCTTGTTGTGATGGGACTGGTGGTGCTGGGGAGGTGCTGTGGAGCTGGGATCTCCATGGGCATCTCTACAGCCTGGCTCGAGAGAGCGTGAGCTGGGGAGGAGGGAAGGAGCTTGGAACTCTGTGTCAGGGACTTCAGTGCTGGCAGTGGCTGGGGCACAGTTTGGCCAGTGAACAGGAGTGATTTGCTCCCTTCTTGCAGCCTTGTCCTACCCTTTGGGGTGTTCCTCTGGGATATGTCCTTGCCTGTCCTAGGTGCCCCCAAGGAGCAAGGCAGGTGAAGTCGAGGAGGAACTTGAGGAGGGGTGACACCGGCTGCACTGGCCAGGCTGCTTGCTCCCTACCTCCCTCCGTCAGGGACTGGTTGAAGACGCCCTCAACGGTCTCACAGGAGCTGCCGTCACCCCCACACACGCGACACTTGTCCTCCTTTGAGTCAGAGCCCAGGACACGGTCACAGCCCACATGCTGGAGGAAGAAGCAGCAGGGAATTAGCTTTCCTGGTGGGGCCTTGTATCCCCTGCACCTGACCTGCAGCGTCCCAGGGAATCCATCCCTGGGTTCCTTCCACCTTCACTCCCCTCCATTGCACCGTACACCAGGCAATGCTCAGCAATGTCACGTCTGCACAGCCCCAGCTTTCTGCCACTCCTCTCCAGGGACAGCTTTGGGGGTCTCTCTCCAAGGCTTGGGAGGGATAAGGTTAGGGTGCCTGTGCTGAGCTGGTAGAGCTGCAGCAGCCCAAGGGGAGCCATGTCCCTGCAACATCAGCATCACAGTAGTGAGCCCACGTGAACCAGTTCTGCCCTGCTGCCACAGCACGTGGGCTAGCAAGCGGGTCACCAGCACGGCTGTGGCTACCTATGGTGCAATCCCCCTTTTGTTCTACAGTATACTCAGCCCCATAGAGACAAAAAGATGCCAGAGACAAAGGGAGAGAGACAGACAGAGGGGAGCCTGTCTGCCTGACTGCTGGGGGACATTTGCCACTCCCATGGTGCTTTCTTATAATTAAACTTTTATAGCCCTCCAGATCCCATTTCAAGGGAAATATCAAATGCCTGGGGCTACACGGGCTATAAACGCAGAGACCCATCACTAACGCAGGCCAGTGTGGCACCCAGGGCATGGAGAGCAGACAGGCACAAGCCCAGAGGTGGATGTGCTCCTGCTCCCACAGCTGAGCTGGGCACCCGGGCAGAGGGATACCCATGCAGGCAGGTAGAGGACAGCCCTCCCCTGCCCGGGGGTCTGCCCCTGCCTCCCCATCCCAAGTCTGTCCCAGACCCTGGCAGCACCTTGCACTCCCCATTGACGCAGATGTCGTTGGAGTCCTGTCGGCATGGTGTCCCGTCCACCACAGCTGCAGCTCGTTCTGTGTAGAAGTTGAATCCCTCGGCCAGGCAGTTGAGGGAACAGGCTTTCACACCCCCTGAGAAAAAATAAGACATTCAAATCATGCCACCAGGGTGACAGAGAAGAAAGATGTGGAGAGCCAGACTTAGAAAACAGCTGCTTTACCCTCACCCTCTGCGCACCTCCATCCTGTGCCTGGCCCACTGCACAGCTCCAGGTGCCCAGGAGGATGTCCCTGCTGAGTGGAGGGACCCACAGAGGGACCCAGGCACCCTCCTCATTGCTTAGCACCAAGTCAAGACCCTTGAACTGGACACCGACACATGGCTAGACACTGTCCCTTCTGCACGGCCTGGGAAACATGGGCTGCCTGTGATGGGGAAGGAAATAAACCGACCTGTTGCTACTGGTGTCAGTCACTCCTGGGTCTCCTGACACTTTACAAGGGCTGTTGACACCCTTGTGCCCATTTTACAGACAGGGAAACTGAGGCAGCAGCTCTTAAGTGACTTGTCCAAGGTTTTTCAGCCACTAGACCAGAGCAACTACATTTTTCAACTCCTAGACCAGTTACTAGGCTAGAGCAACATTTCTTTTTGTTCACGGTTGGTGGATGCTGAATCCTTCACAGCAGAGATGACAGCAGCAATGTGAGGACGAAGGGGAAGGATGCTCAATTTATAGCTAAAATACCTGCTTCCCAGCACCCCTTGCTAAGGAACAGAGGCTAGATATCTGGATATTGGCTTATGGGACCTGGAAGCAGGACGTGGGACAGATTGTGGAAGGAGACACCTGAGCAGCGCAGTTTCTTGCCTCCTGTCACTGGGTTTTATCAAATGCTGGTGCACATGGTGGCATGTGCTGCCTTTACTGAGCATCCCGGGGAGACCCAACACCTGCATGACCCTGGCAGGGTGATGCATGACTGGGCTGTGGCAGGCACCAGCAACAGTTGTGAGCTGTGTGCCAGAGCTGGGAAGCACCTACGTCGGGAGCAACTGAAATCTGCAAAACCTGCAACTTGATACAGCACATCAAATGGGCAGATGGGGAGGAGGGGTGGCCCAGCTGTGCCTGGGAGCACTCGAACACAGCTGGGGGAAGAAAGAGCAAAGCCAAGAGAGCACGGAACAGGAGGAGACAGGAGAGGGGAATTCAGCAGCTTGAAGGCATGCTGTTGAGCAGGATGCCTGGGCAGGCCCCTGGGGAAGGGAACTCAACCAACCCTCCCGGAGAGCCAAGCCCCTCTGCAGCACCCAGGCTCTCCCCCACCTGGTGCCTGGTGCAGGAGCTGCAGGGCCACCAAGTGTGACAGCGCTGGCATGACCCCAAAAACTTACAGCCATCTAACCATGGCATGCCTGTACCCCAGGTCTGTCCAGCCAGACCTCAGGTGCAAAACACTACTAGCAAGCTACGAAAACACGAGTCACAAGGGTCCTACGCTGGTTGTGTGATCTCCTCACTGCTGCTGCCCCATGCCTAGGCTGGTGCCCAGCCTCCTCCAGCAACAAGCAGCCCCGAGCATAATCGTCACAGCCTTGAAAGTGGAGCCCCTGGGGAAAACTGGAATGAAAGGAATAATAAGCCAGAGGAAAAACAAAAAGGAAAGAAAAGAGAGAAAATAAAAGATTGGGGATTGGCGGTATGAGGCCAAATTTATTCCTTTGCCTTAAGTGCCCTGACTTTGTTACAGGACTGCAAAAATGGTGTGAGTGCATGAACTGAGCTCATCGCAGAGCCGGGGTGTTCATGGGGGTTTCTGCATTGGCCTCCCCTTGCTGGAGCCCAGCAGGACTCGTGTGCATGCAGGCTTACATCCCTAACAATTTAACCCTCTTTAAAGGAAAGATCAGCAGAAGGAGGAAGGTGTGTGGAAGAGATCAAGCCCCTCCGTGCTGGGACAGCTGCCTGGGCTCCAGCCTGACACTGGCAAAGACCCATTGCTGCCAGTGCAGGCCCTGTATCCCAGTGGCTCCGAGCATCTCCCATGCACGGAGGGAGCCAGGGAAGCAGCTGCTGGGCAGGGGAATCAGCACCCATCACTTTCCTGCCTGCAAGAGCTGACAGCAGCTGCTGGACTTGTGGGGGGCGTGCGTGGGGCTGGGACTTGGGGTCCTGTGATCATGCTGCCACCCAGGTGCTGCTCCATGTGGGATGAATCCCTGCTAGCTTTCCTCATCTAGCCGCTTAGGAAAGGCTTACAGATAGGGCAGGAGAAGCTCTGCAGTGCCTGTTGTCGCTGTGCAAGGTGGGCCCACCCCCACAGCAGAAGAGCCCACTTTCACAGGGACCCCCTCAGCCTGCCCATTGCCTGGTGAAGTTACTAACTGACTGGAAAACGAGGAGCAGACAAGACCATACCACCCTGAGGGGCACAGGGCCTGCTATACATACCGTGAGGGTCCCCAGCCCCCTGCTCCCAGAGAGGTGAACCCCCTGACCGTGCATCAGCCTGCAGGCAGCTGCTCACACTTTGCTTTGGGCTTAGCAGCCTAAGGTCAGCAACAGCCAGGTCTGCCGTGGGTGCTCCTTGCAATCTTTAATAAAGCTATTAAAATAGAATAGAATAGCACATTTTCAGCTGGCTGTACGGTGCCTCAGAGTATGTTTTGTTCCTCCTGCCTGCCTGGTCCCATAAAGGAATTAAAGTGCATTACAATTTATGATGAGCAATCTCCTGTTTTCTGCAAGCCCCTGCTCCTCCCCATCCATCTCCCAGCCCCATGAGCTTCTCCACTCTCCCTTGGCTCTCGCATTCGCCAAGAGCAAAATGAATAACTAAGTGAATAAAGCAAAATAAACAAACAATTAAAGTCACATTCCATGAGGTATCTGCTGACTGTTGAGCTCTGAAAGGCTGAGCTCAGCGCTTCTTGCTGGAGCTGTGTCTCACGATCCCGGGGTCTGGGCTCCAGGACTGTTATAAATCACCACCAGGCAAACAGGCCATACCGGCCCCGTTCAAAACCCAACCTCAACTTGCCAGTGACCCGGTGGCTGGCATCAGGCTTTCAGTGGGTGGCTCCTTCCCTTCCCAGATTCCCTGCAGAATTGGTATCCTCCCCATCCAAGCCAGTGGGATGCTCCTTGTCTTCAGGGTGGGGATGCTCCATGCCCAGGACATTTCCCTGAACTGACATGGGGCCAGAGTCTGACAGGCAAATGGCAAAAGCACCCCTGCACCACCACACCTTTCAGCTCAAGGGTGGTGCCAAAGGCAGTGGTTGAGCTGAGCAGAGGAAGAGGCTCAGCAGAGGTGGCCCTTCACCAGGGCGGTGAATGGCTCCCAAAGCAGGAACACATGCCCCAAAAACACCTGAAGAGCAGACATGCCACCAGTGGGTGGGCAGAATGCCCAGGGACATCTAGCTAGGATGGACCCTGGGGGGCTGCTTGTGCCAGCGAGGAGGGAGGGACTGACATTCACCACCCTAGAACTCACCAGGCACCGCTGGAAGAGCCCCCAGGGAGTGAGGGAGATGATGTCCAGCCCTCGTTGCCTCCCCAGTGCTGGGGCAGGGATGCCTGCCAGCACAGAGGCTGCAGGGCGAAAACACGGGCCTTGAGAGCAAAACATCCGTGGCAAGGGGAAGACAAGAGAGCATTGTTCCCTGGGGGTCTGATCTGCGACTGGGATGCTCCCTGCCTCCCCCATGGATGTACCTCTGACACCTGAACAAAACCAAGTATCACAAAATCCTGCAGGCAAGTGAAGATTCAAGTACTTGTGCTGCTGAAGTTATAGTCACTGAATCACAGAGGGGTTTGGGTTGGAAAGGACCTTTTAAGACCACCTAGGACAACCGTCCTTGCCATCAGCAGGGACACCTTCCACTAGGTCAGGTCGCTCAGAACCCTGTCCAACCTGGCCCTGAACATTTCCAGGGATGCGGCATCCGCAGCTGCTCTGGGCACCCTGTGCCAGCGCCTCACCCCCCTTGTACACCATTTAACCTTATATCCACTCTAGATATACCCTCTTTCCATTTAAGACTGTTGCCCCTCATGCTGTCACTACAGGCCTTGGTCAAAAGTTGCTCTCCATCTTTCTTATAAACCTTCTTCATGTACTGAACAGCTGCAGTCAGGTCTCCCCAGTCCTGACAAGAGTGCCCAGACTCGGGCACAGAAGTTTGTAGGTGGAGGCGAACAGTGATTCCCACCTTCCTGATCCCAGCTGATGAGGGTCCAGTGTGGACAGTCCATGCCATGAAGAGCTGATCCTGCTAATCCAGGCTGACAGCTCCAGGCAGGTGCATGCCAGCACATAGGATTTCTCAAGAGCTGGGATACGGATGCTCTCTGGCCAGGGGCTTGGCTCTGAGAACTGGCTGAGGCATTGCAGCTTCCAGCACCTCTCTACTCATGTGAACGTGCCTCAGTCTCCTTACTTGGGCCACTGCAGAGGAAGAGTGATACCTTTTGACACTGAATAAACAAAACATAACTGCTAAACACCACAGCTCCTTGTGACCATTGACTACAGCCAACCTGGAGAGCTGAGACAGGGAGCTCCCAGATCCCTTCAGGACACGACTTGTGCCAATGCTCACAGCCTCCTGGGAAGGGGACAGGTTTCATCACCTTATTTTATGGAAGAGGAAGCTAAAGCAAAGAGAGAGGAAGGGGCACTTTTTTGAAAGCCAAAGTAAAAATCCATTTTTATATCCATTATAATCTCGCTCTGGCGAGATTATAATTCAAGGACCAATGTTCAACTGGCCAACCATCCCCTGGACTCAAACCACTGGGCCATGCCTGGGGAAGAGAGAGGTCCAAACAAGGGCAGATACAGCCTGCAGGGCTGTCTTCCACCTTGGCTTCCATTGGGGTCTTTGTGTGACTTACTGCTTTGCAATTTTATTACATTTTTATTGATCCATCCCCTGCAGCCTCAGCACATCTGCTCCAGCTGCAGGAGCCCCGCTGGGAGGTGCGCTTATTTACACAGCTGTGAAGGATTTCCCCAGTAAAGTTCATTAACTACATGAAGGAGACGCGCTGTTCTTTCTCATTATTAAGAGATTTCTGCCCCAGAGGCCTCCTCCTGCCCTCTCTCCTCGCTAGACACTTCTGCAGGACACAGGAGGACTGACCCTCGGAAACGGGGAGTGCTGCTCTTTGGAGGATCCACCAGTTTGCATCCTTTCTGCCTGTGCAGGAACTAGAAGCTTTACCTGCCTGTGCAGGGAGGGCTGCACAGTCTTCTCCCCGTCAGGTACCAGAACTAACAACTCCCTTCTCCTGACTGTCTTCCTCTTTGCTCCCTCAGCGGTTAAGGAAACAGACTTGAGGAAAGAAGCTAAACAGCACTGATGCTGCTGGAATTATTTCTGGCACAGCAATGAAGTTAAAGGGCAATTGCACAGGGATGAGTGACCCAGGACAGGTGGCACAGCACAACGGTCATGGGCCAGTGCCAGGAGGGATGCATGTCGATCTGCAGTCATGCAAGGGGGAGGCAGCATGCCCTGAGAACACAGAGTGGGCAGCCTGAGGGACTTGGGCTAGTGGAGATGGTGAGTAACTGCCCGCCAGACCACTTGGACCAGGAGACCTGTCCCTGCAGAGAGCTGGGGACAGCAAAGCCCTGCACAGCCCTGCTCCAGTTCTGCCTGGGCCCAGGGATGCTCAGCCCAGCCCCAGCACTCACCTCCACGGTATGTCTTCCAGGTGTAGTACTTCCCTCGGAAGGGGACGTTATCGAATTCGGCACATTGCAGCTCTCTGAAGTCCTGGGAGCCGGGCGGGCAGTCCTGTGGCCGCACAGCCAGCGATCAGTGCATTGGCAGAAGCAGCCTGCCTTACCCGCTAGGAGGGCAGGAGCTGCTCCAGGGCTCGCAGCAGCAACTAACACCAGCCCTTCAAGGAGATGGGACACCAGCCCTGACAACCGGATAACACTGCTACAGTATGGCAGGAGCATCCTTCCTGCAAAGCCAGGCACTATTTGCAGACTAACGACTAACGGCATGAACCCTTGGGCCCCAGCAGGTCTGCCTGCAGGTCAACACTTGCTCCTGTGAGCAACCCTTTAAAGCTAGGTGCCAAGCCCAGGGGAAACGACGGGGAGCCATCTATTTTCATCACTTCCAGCCTGTGGATGTTAAAAGCTGCCGTTACCCAGGTCCAAAGCTTCACTGAGCTTCCCTGCAGCTCAGTTATTCCTCTGCTCCCCTTGAGATTCACCCCTCAGCCCTGGGAAACGGGGTGCTACACTGTATTTCGTGAGCTGCTTTCACCTGACCAAGCCTGGACTCGCAGTGTAGGAGAGGCAGTTGCTGTCATGTTAGTGCTGGAAGCCTCTGATCTCTCCTCCTTTGCCTCACTACCTTTTTGGGCCCCTTCTTGATGCCGAAGCCCCGCAGGTATGTATCGCCCACCCACCTCCTGCACCAGCTCACAGCCGTGTGAGCTCACAGGTGTGCATCGTCCTGCTCGGCTTTCCCCACTGTGGGATTGCTGCTGGCACAGCGCATCTCACCCCCACCCAGCTGCCTCCTCCCGGGGGGTCCCACGGCTGCACAAACACCCCACATCTGTGCGGAGAGGGCTGATCCCTGCCTCCTTGCTGCAACACAGTGCTGCCTGCCCTGCTAGCAAAGCCCTGCCAGCCCACTGCTGCTCCTCTCCCCATGCCCAGCAGTACTCACGTCAGTGTTGCAGGACCGGTACCGCTTCCTCTCTCCCAGGCAGTACTTCCCTCCGATTGTGGGTCTGCCAAACAAACCAGGAATGAGATGGGAGAACCAGCTTAGGGCACTGAGCCATCTTTGTGGCAGGCAGCTGCCCCAGGTTTGAAGGAGCACCATGGCTTTTCCCAACCCTGCTCTGCTGCACGGATGGATTTTGCCTGGAGGGGCTACTGCAGAAGTGCAGGCTGCCAGCAAACCTCCCATGCTCAGCTGCAAGGGTACTGTGCAGTCGTGCAAGTGATTCGGGTCTGTGGCTGCAGACCCAACACCAAAGCACAAGCACTGAGCTGCTGTGAAAGCGGGACATGGGATCTGCGTGCAGGAGCCAAGATCCTCGTGGGAACCGAGCAGTGCAGGCATTCGGCTGCTGCCTTTCCTGCTGACCGAACAGCAATGCCACACAGCCAGGACGAGGCAGGGCCACGCCGACACGGCCACGCACGTGTACACCTACCGCGGGCTGTCGCAATGGCGAATGGATGACGATACACCGCCGCCGCATGTCCTGCTGCACTCTCCCCAGGACGACCAGCCTCCCCAGGCACCATCCACACCCTCCGGTCGGGTGCCGAAGGGCACACACTCCCTCTTGTAGCACCACTGCAGAAAGACAGACAGACAGACAGACAGAAAGACAGACAGACTGCTTTAAACACCCTCAGCACACGGTCTCGTTCTCCCAGAGCGCTCCCCAGCCTCCATCGGACACGGCAGCCAGTTCTGGGCTAGGATCCGTTTTGATCCTGTGAAATGCGAACTCGCTGGCCACGGAGCCAACTTCTCCATTGCAGAGGGCATTTGTTTCTCCCGGGGCACCATCTGTGGAGCAGGCAGCCATGGGCAAGTCGGTGACATCCCCACCTCTCCTCTAAAGGAGTCCTGGGCATGTGAGTCAATCAGGGTGACACACGTTGTGAACAGGGACATGGAAGAGCACACACCTCACTGCCTATAGAAGCACATTGCAACAAGTCCCAGGTGGAACTGGGACCAAAGCTGCTGCTGCTGGGCAGCAGGGCCAGGATTCCTGCGGGGCACAGACACCTTCACCGCCAGCTACTCCCTCCCAGGAAGAAGCGAGTTTTGTACGTGTACTTGGAGCTCAAGTTATGGTTAATGAGTTAAAATGACACAATGTACAAAGGGTCAAGGTTAGAATCAAGTTTTGATTGTAGTAATGATGTTATGTCATTGTTCTGCTGAGGATTCTTAAAAAGTCCGTCTGTCCCCGTCCTACTGGGTGACAGATGATCACAGAAACTTGCCTATGAAGTATTTCCCTTGGACCTGGAAAGCGTCCTGCACCCCCTGGAGTCAACAGTGATGCAAGGAGTGGGCCACTGCCAGACCCGCTGCCGTTCTCTGGGCACAGTGCCGGACACCATGCCTCGGGGGCTGAGATAATCCCAGGAAGGAAGAAACTGCTGTGTGCTCCTTCCAGGGGCTGATAACCCACCCTGGAGCTGTTGGCATGGCCTCTCCTGGCTCCTTCTGAGCCAGGCTCTCCACGGGCAGCACAGCCGGCAGGGAAAAATGAACCATGGCCTCCCAGGCCACTCAGCCAGCGACCTCCTTGTGCACCAGTGCCCTTCCAGCGGTGCAATCCTGTGCAGAGGAGATGCTCTGCAGGCACAGCCTTTCTGGTGCCCTTGCTGTTGCTCCAGACTTGGAGGTGCTGGTGCTGCTGCTTCTGCCCAGGAGCCTGGCCAGCCCCTGCAAATGCCTCCATGCACTCAGGGCTCTTGAGAGCACCAGTGATGGGCTCTGCCCTTGCACCCTGGCTGCCAGCAGCAGAACCTGTCTCGCTCTCCTGCTGCAAGAATGGACACGTGCTGCCTGTGAGACCAGTATGAGCTGGGGGCATGTGGGGAAGGAGGATGCATAACAGAAGACATCCTCACAGGATGCAGTGACCATAACCTGTGTAACAAGTACTTGATTAATGGAAATAATAATAAAAAAAAGATAAAACCAAAACCAGCAGGGAAGAAGCCAGCAAGACAGTGGACCCACTGTCTGAGCATCCAGGCTGCTGGGAGCACCCCTAAGGCAGCAGAAACTACCACCAGATCCAGGCCTGATGTCACCCACTGTGGGTTCTTGGGGTAAGACAGGTGAAGCCGTAACAACCATAGAGGATCAGTTATTAAAAAAAAAAAAAAAAAAAAGGGAGAATTTGGGAGAAGGAAACAACCTGAGATCTGGGATGTGAACACAGCCCTCATCCAACAGAGTTTGGCTCAGTCTTCCCCTCCCACTGCTTCCCTAGCTGGGTGGCAGAGCACAGAAACTCACCCTATCTCTCCTTTAATCTTGCATACCTGAAATAGCTTCTATGCCCTGATCCCTCCCCTCTGCTCTCCCCAGCTGGAAAGGGAGAAGCCAGGGCAGACCTCCAAGAGCTGCTCCCATCAGGGGTTGAGGTCTGAGGGCTCAGCTGGTTGGTGAACACAGGGGCTACCAGCCAGGAGCTCCAGCCGGTAAAGGTGCAGAAACTTAATACACTTCTGAAGCATAAATTAAGATAAAAGGATAAACAGAGGCACAGTAAGGCAACTGGGAATTCAGACTGAGCATGTTCGTGCTGGAAGACTCTGATCTCTCCTCCTTTGCCTCACTCATTCAGACTGGGAATAGCTGATATGAGTCCTGTGGGCTGTGACTGTCACTTCGCTTCTCTTAGCACTTTTGAAGAACCCCTGTTAAAAACAACTAAGTGGAAGAAGAAGAGATTTTTAGAAGTTGGAAAAGCTGGTAAAAAAATGCTGACTAGTAGAAAAAACCTGCCATTGTATATGGTGAATCTCCAGCAGTAGGGATGTTCAGCCCCAGGAGCTGTCTACTCCTTTTTGCTCTAATTTCCAGCAGAACTAAGACGACTGTTTGCAAAGAATAATGCATTTGTCAAAGCCATCCTCTTTCCTGCACATCAGTTTCTCTAGCTTCTTAGAGACTTGAAATTATTCTTGGATTTCTTGGGAATTATTTTTCCTCTAGTGGAAAACCACACGCTCATTTAATGAAGAATGTCCCAGCCCTGATTCTCCATTGTCCCAATTATTATTGTTTGCAAAAGTGTTTTGTTTTAACAGTGCTACACACTTGCTTTATATTGGCATAAATGGGTGTAGGAGGTGCAGGGAACAAAGCAAAACGGTCAGGTCAAAATTCACTTTCAAAACATATGAAAAATCCTCCCTCAGCTGAGGCCGAAAAATGGTTTCATCATATCTAGCCTTGCAAGGCAGTTTTTCACAAGTTCCTCTGAACGCATGTTATAAACCCGTTGTCCCTCTTGGGGAAACTGGGGCAAAAATCAATTTTCTCTGGAGAGCCAGGAGACTGCAGCAGACCTGGGAACAAGATGTTTATCTAAAGCATATGACATTGCTTGTGGTCACCTTACTCTGCCTCCTAGGTGAGACCATGAAGCTTGCTGGAGCAGGGACTTCATATTCTGCATTTCCAGCAATATGCAAGATCTCTTCGGGGTGATCATGGGCCCCTGGGCTCCTTGGCACATCCCAGCCTCCCTCCATGCCTGTGGGGAGGGTGGGGGTGGCTCCAGGCTCTGGGAGGCAGGGGAGGCCAAGCCTGGTGGGTGCTCTTAAATCAACTCCACGCTCACCAGTGCAAACAATAAATCCTGGTTATCACTGGAAGATGGATTCAGTCACTGTCAACTCTCTGTGGTGCCCTGGCCTTCCTTACCCCCTTTTCAATGGTGTTGGTCTGGCATATGGTCCCCTCAGCAGCAGGGATGCTGTTGGTTATGCAGCGGTTGCTTTTACTCAGACACCATAACTCACTGCAGACTTCCTGGAAAGAGAGAGATTTTGGGAGAGAGAGGGGGAGGGAGGAAGAAAGAGACAAAGAAACAAAGTCGAGATTAGGATTCGCTTGTGCTCAGAGCTGCGAGGCTGGGGCAGCAGCACGCCAGTGTGCTTAAGAAGCACCAGCTGGGCTGGGACACAGGGACAGGAGTATTTTCGGCACGGTGGGGGAAAATGAGATCACATCTTGCAAGGTGTTGCTAGCTGCAGTCACCCTAAGGCCAGCTCACCCCCTTCTCTGGACTAAGCCTAAGCACTTCTCCTGAGGCTGGGGATCTCTGGAGCTCCCCAGCCAGCCCACACAGCCCAGCCTGGTCTTTGTGCCACAGAGGACACATCTGCTTGGACATCCCAGTGAGGCCCGAGCTAATCCCACTGTGCTCCACCTTTCCCCTCATCCCAGGGCTGAGGGTTGGTCTCTTTTTTTGGGTCTGTGCAGTGGAGGCTGAGCACAAGGCCCCACTCCTAGCACCTGCCATGAACCTTCCTATGCCATGTGGGTCCAGACCTGCCACACAGATCTGGATCTGCCTCTGTGGGGAGCTGGGACTCCCCAGGAGCATCAGCACAGCACATCTGTCATCTCCTGCTACAGGAATGCACTGCAGGTCACAGCGAGACTACCTCGTGTACTGGCAATGTCCAACCAGCCTAACAGTCCTAAAGGGAAGAATCCTCTGGAAGATTTTAGAGCCAATGTCAGAACAATCAAAATAATGCCAGACAGCGAACTAGCCCTTAAGCAGCTTCAGAAGTCTCTGCTAGGTGTAGTTGGGTCCACCGAATGATACTAGGTTGAGGACTCCAGACCTCTTTCCAGGAGGTTTCCTGAGATACAGATCCTGAGCTTCAGCCCATCCTGACCGCTCAGAGTGCCAGTAAACAAAAAGCTTCCCTTGGCTGTTCCAGAACCCACCCAAAAGTTAGATCCATGACAGAGACTGGGCAAAATTGTCACCGCTGCTAAATCTGACAGTCCAGGCCCTTTGAACCTGCTTTGTCACTAAATCAACCAGGCTGGACTTGCAAACTGTAAAGCAGCACCTAAAATCCAGAGCCAGTTTCCTGCCAGGTCACCATTGTGCTCCTATTGCTACTGAAAAGCCTACGGAAAACGCTGCTGTTCAGAGACCAGCCTGCCCTGACTTAGGTTATACCTGAAAGTATTGCACAGGTTCACACTGTCACCAACACAAACTGCCTCAAGATGTGACAGCTGAGCCCCAACAGCCACAGCTGCTGCTGCTGCTGCGCTCTGAGCACATGCCAGCACCACTGTCAGTGCACACCAGTGCCACAGCATGGGCTGAAGGACCTGCTGTGCTCTGTGCTGCATGCTCCGGTGCAGAACAGCAACCGCTTAGCCTCATGCCTGCCCCTAAGGCAGCATGACCTGCAAGAGAGCTCCCGTGGGCTGCCTGCCTGTGGTCAGGTAGCAGCCTGTTCATTGTCTCTGGGCTTGGTTCAGCCTTCCAGCAAGGCATTCTTCCACCCTGCCAAGGGCTGTGCTCTGAACAGTAACCGATACCCCTGCAGGACAAACTGACTCAACGACTGGGAATCCTCTGTGCTGGTACCAAAAGGGGTGAAAAGATGAGCTTGGGATTTCTCTGCTTCCCTCCTGTTCCTGGAGTTGTGAGAGCAGAGTGTCACAGGGCAAGCTGGCAAAGGAAAATACTGTGGAGTCTCCACCGAGGACTGCAGCTCCAAGACACAAAGGGATTTTGGTTCCCAACTCCTTTGCCAAAGCCCACCTACAGCTGGCTTTAAGCATTGAAAGAACAAAGTCTCTCCCATCTTCAGAAGGCATCTACGCCTCCATACTGCTCTCACAGAGCCAGCATGACTACTGGGAAGGAGGAGCTCCTGTACAGTCTCCTCTCTGTGTTACCAAGGGAGAGGACTTCCCAGCTCAAACCGCTGAGGTGTGTTTGCTCTGTCCTTGTGATACCTGCTAATCACTCGCTGTGTGGCATGGAGGAAGGGATGCTGCTGTGCTGGCGCCGTCACCCTGCAGTTTGTTTACATGGGGCACAGGATGGGTGGACTTCCACATTTACCCAGATTTATCTGCACGCACTGGAGCCCTTACACCCTTTGGGTCTCTCCCAAACAGCAGGCAAGACAGGCTGGGCTAGAAGGTCATCACAAGGACATCTTGTGCTTTCGTCATTCTTGTATATATACAGGAAGTGTCTGCCCAAGTTAAAAATTAGCTGGGAAACAGGCATGTAAACGTGGAAAGTTTCCATTCCACCGCCTCTGGCTCCGCTGAGGAGGGGCACAGAGCGCACTCAGCACCACCTGACAACAGATACCACAACCAGGTTATCTGGATCCAGACTTCTCCTGCTGCTGCCCTGGGCACCTCACAAGACTGCATCTGCCCCATGTCCAGCGGGCTCTGGGCCCCTGGGCCATGTGAAAAGACAGCACTGGATCAGGGAGAGCCAAACTTTGCTCTTTGTTCGCCAAGATGAGCTGGTGAGATCACCAGGAGGTGGTTTAGTGTTTAACCATACCAAATAGATGAACACTTAGCATGACAGGCTGGTTTACATTGGGTCACTTCAATGGCAGCATTGTGCTTGTATTTACATGGTTGCAAGAGAAACTAAACCCTGATCTGATATCAGATCACAGAAAGCCGTGTAACTATGTGAAAGCTTTCCAGGGCTTGGACTGGGGTGAGTACACGTACACGTGTGTCCATCAGACAACACAACTGTCTGTGTACCTCAGTGCTGGCTCCTCTGTTTTATCAATGGCAAAGTGGATGTATTAAGGAGTTTAATTAGCACTTCAGTGCAGACACTTCCTCCTCACCACTATGCTCAGATAGTTACCAATGTCCAGCACCTTAAGAACAGCAAAACGACAGGCTGAGATCCAGGAATACTCTTTTCCCCTGAAACAACCTCTCCTTTCAGTGGTTTCCTGGATTCAGAGGTCAGGGGATGGCAGCATGATGGCAGGGGTGGCTTGGGTGGGCAGCTGTCCCTCAGACATACCTACGGCACATCAACCCCACCTCACCTGAAGAAAGCTGTTTCTCCTCCTAGGTTTGTGTGAGTAGCATAATGACTTCTAGTAAGGATTATGAAAAATATGTCTGCGTACAAAGCCCTGCTGAGACGGGCGTTCGGATGAGGGGACTGCGACTTTGCTTTTAGCTGCAACCCTTGGGGACCCGCAGCAGCCACGGTATCAGGCAGAGGCAAGAGATCTCTTCCCATGGGACTAACTGGACAGAAACTGAGCTGGGGTCAACCTTTGTGGATAGGAAACGGCCTCCCCTGTCCTCTCACAGGGAAGCAAGGCAAAAAGCTCACAGGGAACATGCCAGTGCCCTTCATTTGAAGCAGAACAGCAAAGCAATGTGGGCAGCAGAGGAACAGCCCCACGGCCCTTTGCCCTTGTAGGCCCCATCCTCCACCCCCTGGGAACCAAATAGTAAAGCAGGAAGGCTCTCTACCCCGTATTTACACTGGCGAGATTTAACTCCGTACTGGAAACGGCACTGCTCATCTGCATCGTAGGCCTGTCCTGGAGCCACCGTTGGGTAGATAAAGTCTTGCTTGGGAGGAGCGTTGTTCAGGCATAATCCCATCCCGGAGCTGGAAACAAGAGATGAGGATCAGAGCTCAGAAAGGGTTGCAGGAGAGCATGGTGGTGGGGACCGGCAGCAGGCACCCCAGCTCCGCACGGGGCTGAGCTCTCACACGCTTGGCTGCTTGGGTGGTGGTGGTGGGGGATATAACTCTACTGGCCCCCCTGGGCAAAACCACTGCTGAAAAAGTGCTCTGAAGTCTCTCCGTCTGCCCTCAGGGCAGGGAAGCACGTGCTGCTTCGCGAGAAGTTTTAATCTGAGGGTTTTGCAGGCTTTGGCCAGGCTATGGCCGGCCCCTGGCTGTCCCCACGGGGTCCGGGGCCAGCAGAGCGCGCGTGGCAGTGTGCAGGCAGGCGTGTGCCCAGGACCCTCGCGTGGGCAGCGGGTGGGCGGTGGGGCTGCCACCCCCCCCACCAGCTGCAGAGCCCCAGCTGAAAGCAACCGGAGCTGCTGAGCGCAGAGAGCCTCTGCTCTCCAAGCCCATCCTCCTGTGTGCCAGAGCTTTGTAGGAACGTCCAAATTTCGCAAGAAACACGCCTTTCCCTCCCCCTTCCTTGCTGCTCTCTGAGCTCTCCCTAAATCAAGGCCCCCGTCACCACTCCCCTAGCCCCAAATCCTGGGGTCTTGCGTGCACCATGGCCTTGAGCTGGCAGAGGCTGCCGGGGCCGCGCTGAGGACGCAGTGGCCAGCACAAACCGCTGACAGGGCCGACATGAACTCGCCGTTCTCTGCCAGCCCCGGCGAGACCTCGGGGTTACCTGAGGACAAGGCAGCCTCCGCCGCAGCGCTTTCCCGGCGCTGTCCATGCAACATGCCTTGCCGTGGTGCACGTCCAGGGGTCAAGAGCGAGGGGGACAGGTTTTGCTGTGGCCAAACGTGAGCTGCCAGATGTGGGATTTGGTGATGAGCCATGCGGTTTGGCCACGCTCTGCGGGACACTGGGGCAGGCAGCAGCCTCTCGGGGAGGTTACCTTCGCTGCTCCACTCGCAGCACTACAACAGCACCATCACGATAGAGGTCTGGTATTCAGACTCCCTGGGGACTTCCCTCCACAGTGACCCACATATTTGCTTCTTCCAGTCGTGTCTCAAGTCCTGCCCACTCCTTCTATTAGGTAGTGCCCGTATCCTATTAAAATCCTCACCAAAATTGATCCTGCCTGCTCATTTTAGATAGAACCCTAGAGATTGCCTGAACCCTGTCTGAGAAGCTTTCAGGCTGCAGAGGCATACTTGGGCAAGGTGACAATATCAAAACTCTGGGACTTATGAGCCTAAATCCCTTCTCCTGAATCCTAAAGGTGCTTTGGAAAAAAAAGTCCCCCAAACCCTTTCTCCTACATTGCTTATTCACACTTGAAAACTCTCCTCCTGTGTCTGGAGAAGCTGCCTACACCATGCAGATCCAGTCCTGTCTCCAGATCCTCCTTCCCCACCACATGAACCCTTCTCGGCAATTCCTGGCTGAACTTCAGAAACATTCAAATGCCTCCAGAAGCTATTGATCTATTTGTGAAGTTTCTGGAAGTGGGAAACGTAAATAAAGGTCTCACCGCTGGAAGGTAAATGGGGTTAGTATCTTCAGCAGGCAAGGAAACCATGGAAAAGTCAAAAGGAAGGAAAGCACATGCCCCTTGGGATAGGATGAGGTGCTGGGAGAGAAGACAAAGTGCATGGGCTGTGTGCTTTGGGGGCTTTTCTTTGGCTTTACCCACTCCTCACAAGTGACTGTGAGAGGCTGGATGTGTATACTGGTTGTGAGGTAGAAGGAAGGACAAGGTGAGATGGATTTCTTACTCCAGGAAACTGGTGATGTAATCCCTGCTGCACGTAGACCATACAAACGGGTTGGTCTTCATGGTGATGTGAGCAGCCATGAGCTTGGCTGTTTCTTGTCCACGGGAGCCACAGCTGTTGCCAACCCCATCGTGATTCATGCCAAACCTAGAAAGCATCACCAAGGCAGTTAGAGAGATGATCAGCTGCTGCAGCTTCAACACAACTGGATCATCTGCAGGAAGGATTTTTCAGCTCCTGGTGGCAGAAACAAACCAGCAGGGGCCCTTCCCTGTGATGGCCACTCCCAGGGATTCTTCTGGCCCAGTACTCACGTGTGGCCAATCTCGTGGGCAATGGTGAAGGCTGTGGCCAGACCAATGTCCTCATTGATGCTACAGCTTCGTTCTCGTTCGCACATCCCCCCAACGGGGGCCAGGCCTAGGGAAGCCAGATAGAGCTGTCACATAGGGTCAGCACAAGGCATCTGTAGGGGATACGGGTGGTATTTGAGGACTAACTGATGTGCTTCACACTCACTAATACTGAGCATAACCTGCTGTCAGTATGTTCCTTCCCACCAGTTGCCTTGGGATGGACCCATGGCTCTTACGGGCTGTGGGCACATGGTCACTCAGCACCGTCAACTATATTAACAATGACAGGCTCAGAAATGCTAGGAATGGGTCAAATTTCTCTGAATTTCATATCCAAACCCCAGACTGTGTGCGGAAGGGGGAGCAGTCCTTGTCACAACATTGGCACTGCTGGTGGGGGAACCTGAGATCAGCTGCACCAGCACTTGGGCACCTAAGCTTGGCCAGGGCAGCTGGGACAGCTGAGTAAGCCAGGATCCAACCTGACCATCCACGCTTGGTTATGGCTGTCACCACCATGATCAGGAATCCAGCCTGACTCCATCTGCAGGGCTGGATCATGCAGAAATCCCCCCTGGATCATGGTAGCAGATTCCCCAACCTTCTGCCCACACAATGCCCCACCACTGCAGGCTGTGCCCACTGCACCGAGCCAGGGAAGGAAAGGAACAAACCAAGCCATCATGGCACCTCCAGCCTCAACTCCCCTCCCAGGCACCTCATCTGCAGCCGCACCAGGTCAGACATCCACCAACTTTTCCTTATTAACTGCAGTGATTCAGAGCAGTAATCCCTCCCTGACTGCTTAGTCTAGACCAGGGCAAGACAAATTAGGAGCTACAGCCAGAGAGAGCTGCAGGGTCTGTCTGCGTCTAGCAGTTTAAATAAAGAACTCCCTTTACAGTCATCACAAAATAGTCTTATTTCTCTCTGTTAAGCCAGGAATACTCCACTAGGCTATGGACCAGCCCTAGATGCGAGTGGTTCTTAATCATCAGGCTGGACCTGACCCAGGGATACAACGACGAAGAGTTCCAGAGCCCATCCGTCCTCTGGGTTGCTGCTTTCAGTGTTTACAGAAGGAGGCTACATAGTTGAGCGGGCTGGAAACTACTGGGCTGTTCCTGGCTCAACTGCCAGTGTTCGTGGTAGCATTGGGCAAACGCTTCCCCTCAGCCCGCTCACTAGGAAAGGGGGATGGCAGAGCCCACCCTGGCCACACTCCCGAAGGTGCGTGTGCTGGTGAGAAGTGCTGCTGAAGGGGCAGCAAGATCCTACCTACCCAGGGTGCCACATGGTTTATTCTTGTAGATGCAAATGTCGTATCTGCAAAGAAGAGAAGGCAGCATTAAGAACACTTACAATTTCCATTGTGTTCCATATGCTCCAAAACAGCATATCTCCATTTTACTGATGTGTTCACATCTCAGACAGCTCATGGCTCATGCAACACTTCTGGAATGGGAAGTACCAACTGTAACAGGTAAGACACCGCTGATCCACATTGTACAACACTCACTTTCCCCAGGCTGAGGCTCACTGTGGATTTTAAACAATAGCTCCTGTCCCTGAGTTACAGGGCAGTGCTGAGCGGGGTCAGAGGTTTGGGTTTGATGAAATGTGGTAAATCAGAAGGGACAATGCTATTCCAGCCTTAAAGCTCTCTGGATTTGGATGGGTGTCCAGCTCTGCTCACTAGTGCCCAAAGCACTCCTGGGAGCTGGCCACTTCCCTGCGGGTCAGGGATCTGCCCCAGCAGCACAGAGTGCAAGAGGACAGGGCCAGCCTCTTCTCTGTAAACTCAGGTCTCTTGCAGCAAGTTGTATCAACAAAGTATGTAATTCTGAAATATTTTTTTTAAAAATAAGGAAAACATTTCAGTTTGAAAACACATTCCATTTCAAAACCCATTGTGGTTTCATTAAAATGCTAAAGTGATTTTTTTTATTTCTTTTTCAGTTTAGTTCCAAACAAATTCAATATGGGTTGATTCAGGATGACTCTTCCCTCTGTTCCTGGCCTCAACTTCCAGCCATTGCATCAAGGAATCGACTATTTGCCCATCATTAGCTGCATACAAGGAAAAGCTAAACAAGGATAGCAAAATAAAATCTCCTCCAAACTGAAATGCAGCACCCTCGCAATGGGACATGGCAGCAGCTCCAAAAGAGACCAGCTTAGTCTAGAGATCAAATATTATCATTTAATTGCAAAGAACTGCATGTCTTCCCTGCCTCTGTTCAAATACCTTCTCCAGAAGGTGAGACTCCCCACATAGGGGATAGGTCTTTGCAAAACACAGGCTGGAAGGGGCAAGGCTAACATGGAAATCTGTGGAGGGCAGGACGAGCAGCAATTGGGCTGGGATGCCCCAGAGTCAGATCGAGGTAGTGTTGTTCCTTAGTCCCAAGGTGCATTTCAGGCTGGGTGTGAGCTGGGCTTGGAGCACCAAGGATGCTGACTGTGGTGCAGGTTTGGGGGACACCCACACAGTGAGCAGGTCCATCTGACATTGCTTGTCCCAGTGGCCCCATGGGGACAAGACTGGGGAGAAAGCAAGCTGATAGAACACGATGGGTTAAGCGTAACATGTTTGCGGTGATGGCTCCTGTCCCTTTGGCCCCTGGTGCTCTCTGGAAGTGTCCACACCTCTCACCCCCAGCAGGAAATCGAGTGAGTGAAAAGCATTTGTTGCTTTGTTTTGAGTGAATACCCTTAAAGCCTTTGGAGGCTCTGGTTTGACATGTTCCTGCAAGAGAAAAAAGCCTGCAGCTCAGCAAGATGTTATCAGGAGACAGGGAATTTATTAGAGACTGGGCTGGATGCACTGGTGCTGTCCAAGCCTGGCGCAGCCGCCCTGCAAGTTGCTTCGGGTTAGCTCAAACATCTGGTGGGAGGCCAGAGAACACGGAACCAACCGGCATTTGCATCCCGCACATGTGGTGGAAGGCAAAGCAAAGCAGACACCACAGCCCAGGGAGAGTGAAAAGCTGGGGCCAAGGGGCTTTTCATTCACTCCTCCCCTGTATGAGGGACCCCTCACGGGGTCTCATCACATAGCTCCCCAGGAAGGATGCATCAGGCAGCTCTCGCAAGCTCCCTGGGAGGGATGTGCCAGGCTGCACACAGCTCCCACTGCCACCGGGAACCAGAGCAGGAGAGCTGCACATGGTGCCAACGAAACTGGCTCCCACTTGGAGGCTCTCCTCTCCCAAGCTTTCATTTTATGACTTTCTTCTACTCAGCAAGAGCTGCGGTGGGGGAGAAGGCACAAACAAATCTTGGGCTTGCCTTCGGCTTCACCCCAGGCTGCTGCCCCTCTGCTCAAGCAGGGTTCATGCAGGCACTGGTGAGCCAATGGCCTGGGCAAAGCTGGCAGTACCACTGAGAGCTGCCCCTCAGCATCCCTCCCTCCCACACCCTCTGCTGCTCCAGGCTCAAGCTCCCATCTATTCTGACAGGGGTTATTTGTCCTGCACATGAAGGTTCAAACTCCTTCACCCAGCTCTGGAGGTCTAATCCAGTATCCAGGTTAAGCTGCTGCCCTAGACTGCTGTTACAGGAGCACAGAGACACAGGCAGGGCAGGGACTGCTCTTGTCCTAGATGAAGTCACTACTTCAAGGGTGTCCATCAGCTACTGAGTTCAGACCCACAGGTAGGCACCTAAAATGAGGTGAGCCAAACCCCATACTGGCTGGAGGCACTCTGCCACTGTCATGATGCACAGGTGCCACTTGTACCCTCTTTTGCATCTTTCACAGCAGGGGCGGATGGGGGTCTCTGTTTCAGTAGGATGCCTGATGGGATGGGTTCCCATACGTGCCCAACATGGCTGTACACACTGTGCCATTGTACATGCCCATGGCTGCAAACTTAAGCTCCTTAGGAACACAACAAAGACTGAGGATGACACTGGAGGATGACAGTGATCTGAACTGCAATAATCTGCATCACTGCAAGGGAACAGGCGAGTGGCCAGCCTGAGGGACAGCCGCTGCCAGGCAGCTTGCTAGGGAGTGTATGGGAAGGAAGCCTTGGACAAACCACTTGGACAGAGAGAGAGGACAGCTGCACAGAGGGCACCCCCCGTGAGCACAGCACTGCCAGGGCTGGGCTCAGCCTTACCTGGTGATCAGCACTGCAGTGTCGTGGTTGGCTATGCCATTCTCGGGGATAGCGTTCCCATTGCCGTTCCTGTTCACAATGGACTTCTGCCACTTGCAGAAGCTATCCAGGGATTTCCCAGCATGGTGGTTAATCTCCAGTGTGGGCTGGAATGGGAGCAATATGACAGTGTGTTCCAGGAAAGCTCTGATATGAAGGCACTGCCTATTCCCATGCCAGCAGAGCACTGACACCAGTCCAGATGCCCCCACCTTTTCACGGAGATCATGGAAAAGCAAGACTTTAGACGACTAAAGCTACTTAAACCTCCCTAAAGCCACCTTATAATAGAAACAGTGCTCAGAGTCTCAGTGGTCTCCCCAGCCCACAGCCTGGGCCCAGTCCCCAGCTGCCATTGAGAAGATGTGGTGCACCCAGCAGACTGCAGTGGGGGGACCTCCATGGGCGACATCCAGGGGGAACACACAGATCCACAAAGGAAGTTCAGATGCATGACAGCAGCAGCTCAGCAAAGCCCACCTTACCTGATCCTCGGTGAGGAGAATCAGCCGGGTCACCAGGATATTGACAATATTGCCCAGACTCGAGTCCTGGAAAAGTTTGGCAACCTGACCTCCAAGAAACAAGAAAAGACGAGTCTTAAAAATGAGCTCGCTGGCTGGGTGAGGCGGTGCAATCGTTGGATCTGGCATGTGCTGGGCACTTGGCGAACAGAAACAGGGCTGCTCTGCCAGCAGCATGGGCTGCAGGGTCTGAACACAACCCTTTCAGAAAGCAGAAATGGGTGTGGGACTTCACAATACCACTTGGATCGCAGAGCCTCCTAAACCATGTTCAGACCTCAGTGTCTCCTTCTGGGGACATTTGAGCAGTGAAGCTGACATCCCACTGCACCTGCTCCTTTCCTGGAGCTCAGCTTGGGGAGCCCTGTGGTCCTGGCATTACACAGCCACAGGGATGAAGCTTTGCTGACTGCCCATCGGCAGGGAACGACACAGCATCTCTCAGAAATCTGCCGCCACACGATGGGTGTTTTACAGCAGATGACACAGTTAGAAACGGTATTGTTTTAAAATCTGGCATCTGCTTTAGAAATGCAAACAAAGCAAGCCATGAAAAGAGATCCTGCAGAGGACAGGACAAAGAACCATCACAGAGGGGCTTTCAGTGGTTTGATGGATAACTTCCAAGCCTATCTCACCTCACAGGAGGATTCAGCACGGCCAGTTCAGGCTGTTAATGCATCTAGCCTGGTATCCTGCTGCCAGCAATGACCCAAATCTGATGCTGCAGAGGAAGCTCCTCTGCAGTAACCCAGAGACACGGGCAGCGCAGTATGGAAGAGCGAGGGTATTCCTCCCTGCCCCTCACACTGATCAGCCCCCAAGCGTGAGAGCTCACTGTCCTTATGCTTTCCCATGTGTTTCTCAGCTTGGCTGGGCCTATTTGCAATGCTAATTTGAGATGAGAGATGCTGTTCAAAGAAAGGCCTTTGTTCTCCTAGTCCAGATCTGGCCTGTAGCATGGTCAGACGGGCCAGAGTTTACCTCTCCTACAGTGCCTCCTCTATACAACAGAGAGTCCCTGCGGGGCTCCGGGGTATTGCTGCTCATGAGCGGCAGCAGCATGTCAGGATTTTTGACCCAAACATCTCGCTCTGGGGATGGGGAGAAGCTACTGCCATCTTGCAACAGATCTGATTACCCCACTGCATTCCCATCCCGCTTGTCTTCTTGGAGGAAAAGCACATGGCACCCTCTGCCAGACCCAAACTTTTGGGGTGACGAACAGGGTTTATTCCCGCTTGCTCTCTGCTACTGGGTGTGTGAGCCCCTGGGGTCCCCCAAGGCTCATGATGTGGTTATAACACTTACAATATTCATGATGGCCAGGATGTACTGCTCTATGTCCCGTCGCCCGTGATACCCCACCATCATTTTGTCAGCCACCACCAGGGTCTCCACGTAGCGCTCGGTGCTGACAGATCTCTTCAGGGGCAGCTGGCCTCGCTGGCTGTGGTTGCCCGATGGCTTCAGAGGGGAGGGCTTCAGTGTCCGCAGCCACCAGTGTCTCCCTTTCCAGGGCTTCTCATCTGAGAGCGGAAAAAGATTTTTCTGTTGCCCTCCAGCAGCAATTCAGCAACACAGAGGGGTGAGGGGTGCACAGCGTGAGCTTGGTTTCAGGGAAGGAAAGGCCGTCACGAGGCTCTTTATGCACCACACACGGACCTAGCACATGCCCCCATTGCCATCGGCTGGATCTGTTGAGCAATTCCTACTGCAGCCCAGGGATGTCCCTGTGCTCCTGCCGGCCCCCTGGCATCCTGCGAGCCCTCCTGCCCAGGTGCTGCATGCAGAGGTGTGCGCCCATCCTGCTGCAGCAGCCCCGCGTGCTTCACTGCCTCTGCGTGCGAGGCCCTGCTGTCGCCTCTGTCACAGGGAAGAGTGGTGTGGATTTAGAAACTACACAGACATCATCTGAAAATAAAGCCATTGCAGATCATTTCCTCTTTCCTTTTCCTGCCAGGACCTGAATTTAGGACTTGGCTTTTTCTCCACAGAAATGGCTGCAGCCTCCAAAGCAGCAGCAACAGCAGGTTTGTAGGACTTTGCTCCAGGCTTCAAGTGCTACTGACCTGACCCTAGAGCTGTCCCCAGCACGGCCATCAGCTCCAAACCCCCAGTCCGGGGACCACCACAGGGCAGGAGAGCTGACTGGGAGATGGCAACTACTCTCCTGCCCTGTCAGGAAAGCTGGTGGAATCCCCCTCCTCTGCTCTAGAGCTGGATCGTGACACATGCAGCAGGACTGGGAAGATGGACAGATCACAGGCAGCCCCACAGCCCACCAGCTCCAGCCCCCCTGGCTGATCAGAGGGAGCTTGCAGGCATGCTCGGGGCCCATCCGTGCCAGGTAGGTCAGGATGGGTCCAGCCTGTGGGGCGAGGAGATGGGGCAGCTTTGCTGAGGCCAGCTGCACCGTGATTGCTCTGAACTGTATTTGGCCTGTAGCTCACAGTGCATGGTCGTTGCCTTCCAAGATTCCAAGAAGCAATTAGGAACAGGCTAACTTTTGTCTGGAAGCTGGGGAATGTGGCAAAGAGTCAGAAGAAGGGGAGTCTGCTGGTGCTTTGTCCAACATGACTTTGGGAGCTGGGACGGGAGGAGCTGGGCCAGGGAAGCACAGGTTGTCCCCAGAGATGCTGTTAAGCCTGGGGACACTCAGAGCAGGCTGGTAGTGCCCCAGTGTCTCCAGAGGCTCCATCCCTTCCAGCAGCACCTCCTCATTTGGTCAAGTGTCATCACTGGGGCACTGAATGAACACCCTGAAGCAACACACAAACCTGCCAGGAGCAACCGGGAACAGTATGCACAAACTCTCATCCATAAAATACAAGCTGGTCTCTCTGCAGGGATGGCATCTCCTCTCATCCTTACGGAGCCAGGGGAAGCCTCCGTAAACTGAGGGTGCATTATCCTGTCTGCACACAACATTTCGGGTAGATGGAGAATCTCTGCACATTCACAAGGGCTGTGGATTTCAGCAAGGCTCTAGGACACTGACTGCCTGCTAGCAAGGACAAGAAGGGCACAAGCATGTGGGGAGAGGCCAGGGCAGACCTCTGTGAATTCACTAGGAAGTCAAAGGCTTGTAAGCATAGAAATGGGGTAGATGTGCAATTGCCATTCTCTATAAATGTCTCCCAGGGCCCACTGTGACTAATCAGATCCCACATCCCACCCTACAAGGCATCTTCCTACCTGGTCTCTAACAGCAGCAGATGTATCTCAATGCAGACACAACTTTCAGTGACTAAAACCCAAAGACAAGTCTCTGCTGAGCACGCACAAGTTACGATTTCTCAATACCTTGTAAATTGGCCAGTTCTGGAAGATTTTTCATAAGAACAATAAAAGGCAGTTTTTTCTCTTCTATTCCATGCTCAGTTTACAAATTTAAAAGCCCTGCTGCGAAGAAGAGAGTACAAAAGCTTTCCAAAGACTCGGCCACCACAAAGCATGGGTAAAAGTAAATACAGAAAACTTCCTTGAATGCAGAGATAAATTTGGTTCTTTGCCATAAAGAGCAGTGTGGACCTTCAAAGGTCTCCCAGAACTTTCCCAGCTGGCACTGGGATGGATAGAGGATGTGTTGGTGGGTACAGATACCTAGCACACCGCAGGCTGCATCCATGTGTGGGTACTGGAGAGACGATCGCTTGTACACGACGTGGGGGCTGCCCTTGCCCTCGCTCCCTGTGCTGACATTGGCTCCTGGGCTCAGCGGTTCAATGAAATATTCCTCCTCATCTGCGACAATCACTCCATGCTGCAGAAGGAAAGAGAAGGAAGGCAATAGAAGAGGCAGAGAGAGAACTGGGTGACATACCAGTAGCTCCTTGTAATGAATTTTCTGATGACTAACCACTGAATTTCTGGGGACTGACAAATACTTTTGAGAATGTGAAGGAATCCTTCATTTACGCACAAACACTGAACTAAACGAACCTACAGACCAAACTGAACCAGATGGTCGTGGATGCCTTGGGTCATCTGTGTTCACTAAAAGTCCTCCTGAAATCAGTCTTTCCTTGCAAAATTATGAATGATTTGTTTCCTATTCCACCCACTCAGTCTAATTAAGAGCTGTCTGTGGGATCCTAAATACCATACCTTGAAATAGCACAGCTCAGCAATGAGATCTAACTCCTACACTTTCCAACCTCACTGAAGAACCTTCAAAAGCAGCTCAAGACCACTACCACCAGCTGTGAAACTCAGGCACAGAGCTACAGAGAAGTCTCCATGCTCAGAGGCTTTTGGGAAACATCGAATCTTTAAAATCTGAAGTCCAGTTAGGTCAGGCAGCCAGCAAGAGCCACAACCTTTCTCTGTAGCATAAAACCTGGGTTGTGCATCACTGGCCCTTTTACACCTATGACTGGCCACCTCAGTCAGATGATCTTGTTTCTGCTCCCTTGTTTTTTGGTTTTCTTATTTTATTCTTTGGCTGAATGAATCTCAGCTGTGAGCCCAGACTTTGCTCTCTGCAAGTGGACACACTTACGCGACAGTGACAACAGGGCAGAAGCAGACCCCAGCAGGATAAGCAGCCAAACCCACCAGGTGCTTGCAAGATCTCTCCTCTGCAGCAAGCCTTCCCTCTACCTAAAAGGTCTGAGCAACATAATTTTCTGGCAGCCCAACACGACACAAGTAGAAGCTCCATTGCTGTAACAACCCCCTAGCACTGAATCTTACCTAACTGCAAGAAACGTGGGTGTGCTATCAGCTGACCTTTACCAGCAAGCAACCGAGACACAGAAACGTGCCTGACATTGCTCAAGTAGGACAAGAAGTATCCCAAAAGTCTCAGACCCATATTACCTGGCTGTCCTCCCACTCCTCCCTGTGTGCAAGCATAGCTCTGGGTGGAGAGACACCTCGTTCTGCCATCAGCTCTCCACCAGTGTTGTCCTTTGGTTATCACAGCACTTTACCAGCTCCTCTCTATGCAAGAGGGACAGAAGCCCTGATCTGCCAAATGGGGAGCAGGGAAGCAGGTCTCTAAAACATCTTGAGGTCTTTGCATTGAAGGCACCACCTGCTTAACAGCATTTCTGCTGGGCGTTCGTGGGGGAGAGCCTCTCTAGGGTGGATGCTGCCTCTGCAATAGGTCTCTCCCCCTCTCCCTCCCTGCCATGAGAGCTGAATCGAGGCAGTGTGTGCACTGCGAAGTCCCCATCTCCAGAGTGCCGGGGGATTTCCTTCTGCACCAGGCTCTGTTGCTCTTGGCTCAGCTCCACCTTTTCAAACACAAGCGAGGTACTGTGAGGTTAGCCTGGCGAGGGCTCCGGCGGAAAGCCGAGTGTCGGCCTGCGAAGCCAGCTGGCTGCCGGCTTTGTGGGACGGGGAGAAGGAGGTCACCACCGGCTTGGGGCAGAGCAGCAGGAGAGGAGAGCACGTCCTGCCCCGAGCCCATGTACTGACAGAAAAGGGTCATTCTTCCTTAAACCCAGAGCCTCTGCAGAACGTGACAGGCAGGAGGCTCCACTGCTTGCCTGGCATGAAGCTTGGCCATCGAAGGAGTCTAAAAACTGCCCCGTCACTGACCCCAAAGACAGAGCTCTGAGGTCCAGGCGCTGGACGTGACACAAGCCTGTTGAAAGGGGGAGGCAAGAAGCCCTTAGAGAGATCCCTGTGGTTTGTGGGGGAGCTCAACTGGATATCCTGCCTATGATTCACCCAGGTCATCTGCAGAGCAAGGATGGTTTATGTTATTAGCTTATAACCACACTTAAGAAAAGCACAGCCACATAGGCAATCCAGCCCTTGCACCTCCTTGTACATACACACGAGCAGCTCGATGTCAGCCTCAGCAGCGGGGCCATCCACCTTGCTCCAAGCATTAATGTTCATGCTGACTTCAGGAGGGCCTTTCAGGTGAAAGCCCGATTTCAGCACAGACACTCAGAGTTGAAAACCTGGCCTTTGATGAGTTCTGACACAATAGGTAGGAGAGTGGCATTTCTCTCCTACAGTTGTTTTCTCCTCACTGTGATTTTTTTGATGGCAGGACACAGGTCCTCGGGACCTCATGCAGCCAGTGGGATGAAACACGGCTTTGCCTAAGACAGGGATTTCAGGTCTGGGCCAGGCTGAGGCAAAGCTGCCTGGGCTGCTCCCTGCAGCCTCCAGCTGCATTGCGCTTGGCCCTGCTGGCAGCTCACAGCTCTGCGTGTTTTGGAAAATGGACCCTTTTGCCCTTTGCTTCTGACAACTTAAGCCTGGGTGACTTTCCTGAGGTGCAGCACAGCGTGCTCTCCACAGATGTGTGGGGTGAGCCATGCTGCCTGCCTGCCCGCAGGCCAGAGTGACAGTGCATGTGGCTAGGAAGCCGAGTCAACGGGAACGTGCCCAGATATGGGCAGCTCAAAGCTGCGGTGCTGTAAGGTGCAAATTATGTCATGGGTGGTTGAAAACAAAGCTGTTTAAAGCACTACACCTTGTAGGCACAGAAAGTGCTTAAGGACGTGGGAGTCTGAAGACAGAAGGATGGCTTTGGGGCTTGTTACCTGTTTTCACAGCTTTGTGGTGGATGCTTCTGTGGATACAATTGTCCCTTTCCCTCCTCCTTGTGCACAGCTCACCCAATAATCAGAATCAGGTCCCTGCTGTGCCAGTTCAACAACACAATACACAACCTACTTTGTATCATTAGTCGGGCCTGCACAAACGTGGGCCGTCGTGTGCAGTCCCCCCTTAGCATGTGTCAGCACAAACCTCAACCTTGAGACCACAGCAACAGGAGACCCTCTTCTATCCCCACCTGACCCCTCCAAAGCAGACTGATGCCTGCCTGGAAGGAAGCATGCTGCGGCTGAGGGATGGCACGAGTGGATCAGCTGTTACTGATCAACTCGAGCTCTGCAACAGGTCTCCTCCAGTGGCAAGTACAGCCCCGACTCTGCCAGCTTAAAAAGATACCAGACTCCTCTTATACAAATTCCTGACCCCATCATCCTCACTAACCCAGAAGACCTCCTCCTCACTCCTTGCTGATGTCCGTAGCTCTTGAGGGCAGAAGGACAGAGTTCAGGACAAGGACAGGCTGTTGGATGACCCTCCATCCCTCTTTGTGCCTCGCTGCATTCTCCTCCTGACAGCCCCTGGTATCTCTCCAGAGGCAAACACAGCCTGTGGGCTAAATTATCCCAGTACAAATGCTGCTGGGCCACTGCTTGCCCTGGGCTTGCTGCCCTCTGAAGTGGGAAGGCAGCCTAATGCCAGATCTATTCTGAGCCAGCAACATCCAGCTCACCCTTCAATGCTTTTGTGAACACCAGTAAATTGTCTAGGACTTGAACAGAGTTCCCGTATCTAAACAAAGGGCTAACTAGGGAACCAAGAATTTATGCAGCTCTGATTTCTGGCTGTGAGATAGAAACATTAGACTCTATGATATAATGAATCAGATTCTCATTTCTGTTAATAACCCACAGCACTGTTCTGGCAGTGCAATTTAGCAATAAATCAAACATGAATTCATTCCCATTTGGAAGCTCTTCCACACTGCCAGAACACTGCTAAGAGGTGGGGCTGTAGCATAAATATATTTCTGGCCTACAGAGTCTTTTTCTACATGTTACCCCCTCCAAGGGAGCCATCATCCTTGGGATTTGCTAACAGGGCATGTGTGCTGCATCCTTCCATCTGGCAGGTCATGAAATGTGCTTTGTGAGCCAGAAATACCAGAAAATCACAGAAAAATAAGGATTGAAGTCCTTAGTCTATTCCCATTGATGAAAGAGCTAAGGAATCATACCTGATCTGTCTGGCCTGTTCTTAAAGATCTTACGTGATGTAAGGGCTACGTACTCTCCAAGCAATCTAGTCCAGAGCTCTGCTAACCTCACCACTGATGTCTATCATTAAGCTTTCTCGGTGATGTTTAAGACCATGATGTTTAGTCCTAGCTGTGAGGACATGCAAAATCAATCATTCCCACCCTCTTTGCCACAGCTTTGCTGTTTTTTATGAATGCCATCTTGTCCCCTCTTGATGTTCTTTTTTCTTGTTCTGATGCTTTCAGTTCTTCCCCCAGAAGTCACATTTTTAGCTCCTGAAATCTGGACAGAAGTGCCTGGGAACCCCAGGAATGTATCTGTAGTTGTAAAGACCTGAATGCACTTTTGACATTCCAAGTTGTGCTGTGAAATTCCTTCCCTCCTGCACTTCTTCCTCACTAGCACATGCAAAATACATCTTTTGCTGTTGCTGTTGGAAGTGAAGGGGAGAGTTCTGTGAGAGCCGAGTAATGGTCTAGAGCCTGGACTATTAACATCAATGGAAAAATGCCCAATGACTGGTAGAAACTGGACTACAAACGAAACATGGATTAGGAACCTCTACAGACATGATGAAGAGATGTGGCCTTCTTCACCCTCAACTGACTTTTGATGTCAGTGTGCTGTATTGCAACTTGACACCAATCCCATGCCTTTCCCACCACCATGGACCCACCTGCTGGGACCCAAACCAGATCGCACTTCTACAGCAAAGACCTGCTGTAGAAGGAGCAGGAATAGACTAAGGCTGCGATCAGCTCTGCCTTATGGGCAGCTCTAGCTGTTAGTATTGCCCTTGGCTGGGCAAAATACAGAGACTCACCAGTCCATTGCAGTTGCTGATGGCGACCTTTGAGTTCAGGTACTGATCCTGCAAGTGGCCTGCGTAGTGGCAGTCTTCATGGAAATCATGTTGCCAGTCCACACCATCTCGCTTCCAGTATTCGACAGTGAAGTGCTCAGCCAGCAGGTTGGAGTGCAGTGTCAGGTTGAGGAGAAACTGGGTTCGGTGGGCAGAGACTTTGTAGAAAACCTGCTGCTCAGATGGCTCATAGGCCAAGGAGCCCAGACTGCGCCGAGGACGTTGCTTCAGCTGGCTTCTCACATCAAAAGTGAGGAAGTCTCCGTTTTGGTCCACTTGGATGGGGAACGCAATTTCATAGTGATCGAGGCTGGAGAGGAACTCCTCTGGGGAGGGAAAGCAAACACAGGATGAATGACATACTGCAAAGAAAGTCAAACACCCAGCGACTTCTGCACGGAGCTGCAACTGAGCCACAGCCAGTGCAAGGTGGAGGGACAGGGTCCCGACACAGAGAGTCTGCTCTGCCCAGGCTGCAGGATCCGTCCATATTCCCAAAGGCCTTCAGCCTACAGAGCCGTGGGGTAGCAATAGGCCTTGAGCCTGTGGAGCGTAACCTTCTTCCGCTGCAGGTGATGGAGAGAAACAGACTGGTCCAGGGGGCCTTTCAGGACACCCAGATTCTGGCGCTGCACCTGAACTATCCCCCACCTGTCCATCTCCACTGGGCAGAGACACTCCAGGTTGTGCGGAGTCACACTGTGCTTTGGAGGGTTATTTTAACCTGGATCCTCTCAGTAACAAAGCTAGCAATAAGGTCTCTTCAAAATGAGCCAGAATGAGCCTTGGGGCAACAATGTCTCGGGAGAAGACAGTCTCACTAAGGAACAGTGGGGTTCTTCAGATCATCTACAGCTGCCACATGGACCTGCTAACTGCTTTGGTAACTCGCATAATAACAGCACCATACCAGCCTCCCCGTTCACAGCTGCACGAGTGTATTAGCTACTGGCTATCCTCTTAAGAGGCACAAAGATGATGTCCTTGCAATGCCAATCTTGCAATCAAGAAAGATGATAACCAGAATTCCCCAGCTGTGCTGAAAAGGCAGCAAGAAAAGAAGTCAGACAGCCCCACTCCCCAGACAGGTCTTTATCTACGACACCATCCTGCCTTCCCAACTCACCAGCTTGGTGCTTTATTGTATCAGCCTGGCTTAGCACCTTCTCTTGGGTTTTTAAACCTGTCTCCTACCACTTAAGGAGGTGTGCTCTGACAAGGTCACTGTCCAAAATGTCTGTCTGCACTCACACAGTAACACAACACTTTTGGCTGTCAAAGAAATTGGCACTCTGGAACCTCAACATAAATTTCTCTTTCCAAGCAAAATGTCACAGGGACTGCCAGATCGTATCTGACCAGAGGTCTAGCTGTCTCTGACAGCCCTCAGTACCAGAGGCTTCAGGAGAAGATGCAAAAAAATCACCCACTGGACAGGAATGCTCCCCCATCACGCTGTGTTCTTCCGAACCCCTGATGGCTGGAGGTTTGCTCATGGAATGGGAGAGAATTTGCCCTGTTTTCAGGGCAATCTGGAAGATTCTTACTGTGCTTTCTGCATCCTATTTGTAGTTGTTTCCTAAGCAAACAGGAGAGGCCAGGCTACTCCAGGATGGCTGTGTTTCGCCTGGCTCCACAGCACCCATCTTCAAAGCCTTCCCAGCCATCATAAATTTGGACTCCAAATTACACTCTTACCACATGGCAGCACTGGAAAGTTTCCTTTTTCTCTAGTGTGTTTTCCAGTGTGGGAGCCTGACAGAGTGGTTTCCTTGGCCACTGGTAATGGGACAGTCCTTCCCACCAGCTGGGTTTAGGGGTTAGCTCCCATCCTTCCAAACCATAAGCACTTCTGGCACCTCTCCCTCGCCTCAACAAGCCAGAAATAATTATTAGTTTTTTAACTTCCTGTGCTTCAGCTTCTCCTGCATCACACCGCCTCGTGTGTGATGTGGCCGGGCAAACAAGAGTGACTATTTGCACTTAAGCAATGACCTCAGGCTTGGAAAAATTTGCTATCGGAAGCGTCTTGTTTTTCTTTTTCCCTCTCTGCAGTCCATATGGGCTTGCAAAATAGTGAATTGGAAGGAGGTCTGTACATGCACTGGCCAGAAAGGGCCTGGGACCCTTGGCTGCAGTCTCTGATCCTGACCTGCAAGGTACATCCAGGGGAAAAAAAGTGTCCAGAGCCTGGGAGTGAGGTTGTGTGTGAGAACCTGCTTTTGCTGTAGTGCAGGTCACTGTGCGTCCGCTCACGGATGTCACTCTCAAAACTGAGGCACAGGAGGAAAGATTTAAGAACAGTGCCCTGCAACACATCAACGTTTTAGGAAGTCATGCTTTAGAGTGGGAATGTCACAAATGGAAAAAAATAATGGAGAGAGACTTTCAATGCAAGAAAGAGGCCAGTGTCCTCATCCAGTGTTAAAGCTGGCTCCTTCCTCTCTAAAAATGTAAAAGGTTAGATTAGGCTCTAAAAGATTAGGATCTCTTTTACTCCCTAATGCTGTGTACTCCATCCAACATCACAGATGTTCCTTAATTTCCTCATTTGCCCAGCCCTGCCGTGGTCATGCTCCCCACATTACAGACCACACTAGGAGCCCCCAATAGCAAGAGCGGCACTGCTTGGCCCTTCCTTCAAAAGCCACCATGTGCCCTCTGACCTTTCAGCCACTTTATGCTGTATTAATAGATCTTGGCCTGAAATGTGCAATACTGCACCCACTGTATCAGAAGGGTTTTCACTGGTGATAAGCAACCTGGTGTTTCCAGAGAGCTGTCAAACTGCTTTAAAAGAGATGCTATAAAAAGCCCTTCTCCAGGAAAACCTGCCCATGGCTGTACGTCCCGCACACTCGGCAACCCAAAGCACCACAAACCTCCCAGGAGAGGGCAAGGGAGAAAGCTGGAAAGCAGGAGGGATGGGGTGTGGGGACAGGTACTTTGCTGCCCCATTTTTTGCAGAAAGGGAGCACACATCAGCAGGAGCAAGGATGGCAGAGGAAAAGAAAGGGCACAGGGGAGCCAGAGGGCTAAGCTGAACAAAAAGAAGAGAGGGAAGGTGGAAGTGGAGGAGGGAGGATTTTGTTCCCTCCTTGTACATTCACCATTGCCTCTCTCATTACTGAGCTGCTTAAAGGATGAAAAGGAAGCAGATGTTTGCTCTGGTCCCATCACCAAAGAGGAGCCCCAGCTGCAGCCCAGACACAATTCCTAAGGGATGGCTATGGAAAACACTATGGGGTCCCACAACTTCAGGCTGCCCTGGCACAGTGGCAGTCACTACATCCTCCAAGGGACCGTTGGTTTACATTTGAGCTGGGAGCAGCAAGATTAGCCTCAACATTCCATAAAACAGGGAAACGTCTAATCTGTCACTATAGTTAAACGAAGGTACTAGAAGAAAAATTCCTTTTGATTAAAAACCATTCAGCAATGGCGAGAATGTGCTGAATCCTTGGTCAATTGCTTCAGCTGCTGCTCCCTGCACTGTTAAGAACTGCAGCCTGAGTGTACACGTTACATCTGAATCTCGTTACATCTCTGCTGGCTTGAAGAGGCCTTCAATGCTGGGCTGCTGTTTCCCACAAACATAATTATAGCTTATGATTATGATACCTTAATCTTTTTCCTGCATAAAACAAGTACACTGATCTGGAGCTGTGCACATGGGGCACATGAATCCTGTTCCACACAGCCCTTGGTCAAAATCAGTGGCTTGTTGAAAACACTGGCCTTTATTCTCCATGCCTCCAACTGCTCAGAGGAGATAACAAGGTTTCACCCTCTTCAAAGGGTGTTGTGAGGATTATGTACTTACTATCATAGCAGTGTGGTGAAGAGAAGTGTTGAGTAACATCAATGACCTGACGGAACCATGCCAGATGTAGGGAGCCTAAAAAAGCACTCCGACAGCAAGCGGGGCCCATGGGGCAGCCTGACAGGGGAGGGGAACACGCTGAAGTCCCCGGCTCGGTGCTCCCACAGCACCAGGCTCCCAGCAACATCACAGACTGAGACTCATCCCCCAGATCTGCTCAGGGGAAGCCAGCATCTGGGAAAGCACAAATGCATTAACTGTCATTTCAGTGAACCCTTGGGTTTAGACCAAGGTGTATTAGCAAATGGTGTGGGGACTCATGAGTGAGGAAGCATTTCAGCTGCTGTGAGTCAGGATGGAGGCGATCTGGCAGTGAAATCCTCATCAGAGCGTCACTGCACTGCAAACGCGGTGCTGCAGATGGAGGGAGGTGTGAACTGACAGACGCGGGAGGCCCAGAACAGTCACCCCAGGCATTGCCAGAGGCTTTGGCGAAAAGGACCAGAAACTGCGTTTGTTTCAGAGTCAAGAAAATCTGCCTGTATAACCTCGCACGTTGCACAGCGCCTGCACAACACGCAGCGCTGTATCTGACTGCCTCTCGTTTCCCCCAGCACAAGCTGCACTACAGCAGTGCCCTGTGTCTAGCAATGGAGAGGGTACTCAGACCCAGGTCAGTGTGTGACTTTTGGTGCCTTTATTCCTCTTCCCAGTTCTGCTTCACAAGATAACCCATGGCCATCGGAACTACAGCCCCTATGGTGTTGCACTACTCAACAACCCAGGTATATTGTGGACTTTGGCCCTGCTGCAATTAACCCAGGCACATGTGGTATTTCAGGATTATGGCTGCATTAAGTATGCTACTGAGTTTGTAACACCTTGCACAGATAAGTATGACTTGGGAGCTCGCTCTTCCTACCTCTGGTGCCTGATGGGAGTGTTCATATTGCCTCTTAAGAAATGGCCACAAAAGCAAATCAGTAGTATTAAGCAATTTAACTACCCTGTGTTACCTGCCTGTGCTGTATTTGTACTCTAGGTTGAACACAAGGTGGCCCACCTTATTTTCCAGTCCCTTCACTCCTGACCTGGAATAAAATCACGTACAAGGGCACAAATCTAAGTACAAGAGTCCCACATTCTGCTTTCCTTGCAATCACTTGCATGCGTGGCTTGGTATTTAAATGCAAGGCCATTAGAAACACACAGCCGTGCAAGACAGGTACAGAGCAGGTTTGAGCATTTGCTGATGGTAGCGCTTACACAAATGTGGGTACAAACTAAAACCGCTCCTCCAGCAGCACACGTCTGTCCGTACCCAGCTGTGCAGAGTATTTGTGTGCTCCAGCAGAGACCTCAATCCCTGCACGCGCAGAGGGCTGTTTGCAAGCGCACCGGCTGGCTGCACACATGCAGCCTTCCTCCTAACAAAGCCTCTATTCATCCGAGGATGCGCCACTTCACCCGGGTGGAAGGGAAGCTTCCTCTATTGCTACCACATCTCCTTTGCTTTCTAAGCCTGTATGTGGCTCTCATCTTGCACAGACCTACTGCTCTGAATTCTGCAAAAAGTCAAGGAGGGTAACATCTGAGAGCAAAAACATCCTTTCCTCAGAGGTCAATGGAAAACACCTGCAAATTCAGCAGGAGGTCTGCTGCAGCACCAGTGAGCAGAGCAGAGTTCGAGGTGTCTCCACCTACTCCTCAGCGCAACATTACCCTAATACCTCCCCTGGGGCCAAGCATTAGGATTTGGGCCAGCAGAGGCGGGTGGATCCAGCTCCCCTCCCCACGGGCGATCCCTACCTTGTGACTGGAACGTGTAACCGGGAAAGTTGCACACAGCTGCAGTGAAGATGACAGTCCATGTGAGAAGCCTCCAAGCTATTGCCATGGTTAGCGATGCTTGTCTCAGTGCAGGGAGTGTTGTGCCAGCTGAAATGGCACTGTCCCAACATGTCTCTCCCTCAGGCGCCGCTTATGTAGAGACAGGAGTCCTCGGTCCCTCCGCAGGCATCCTTGGCTGCTCTGTGCTCTCCCCAAAGCAGCAAGGCCGATGGTGTCTTTGCAGGGTGCTGTGCCTGGGCCAGCGCAGCGGAGTCAG
The DNA here is from genome assembly GCA_035590215.1 of Microhierax caerulescens. Lineage (NCBI taxonomy): Eukaryota > Metazoa > Chordata > Aves > Falconiformes > Falconidae > Microhierax > Microhierax caerulescens. Next base: position 48,292,994 of record JAVJGJ010000047.1, on the reverse strand, counting down.
CATGGGCTAATTTGAACCAGAGGCTCTTGGTGGCATTGCCCCTGCGAAGGAGATGGTGGGGATGAGTAAATGGGAGATGGGAACAAAAGATGGAGGACAAGGAGACGGCGGAGAAAACTGTGTGCAGGGTGAATGAGCAAAGCCTGATCTTAGAGAAGGAAAGAGTGAGATGGGAAGAAAGAAAAAGGGGACAAAAGGATGGGATGTGAATGCAAATACAATTAACCACATCAGCTCACAGCACTGGATAGCCACATTACCCTGCTATGGGGCCACTGCACACCCAGGTGCTCTCCCAGGGGTGAACTGCTCCCAGCGCAGCCCCCCCACCGCTCTGACAGCAGCACTGAAGAGCTGGTATGTATCTTACACCTGAGGAAAGAAACTCAGAACAAATGGGAACCCTTTGTCCTGTGGCAACACCCACAAGGAAGCACAGACCAAAGAGTGACCTGGTCTCAGTTACCTGATCTTTTAAAGGAGAGCATGAAATAAAAGCATGACCAGGGTGGTGGTAGTGAGCAGCAACCTAGAAATCCTCTCTCCTCCAGTTTCCCTGGCTTTAAAATACAGTTTAATGATTGTCACTGCACTGAGAGAAGAGCACTTGCTCTCAGAGTGTAAGGGCCAAACCTAAAAAAGTGATTGAAAACAAAGGACCCATTCAGTGAACTCACCCTTACCCTCAGCTCTATCCACAAATGGATCGTGAGATTCCAATTGTATTTGTTTTTTAAAATTATTTGTTAATTGCTTCAGTGAAAGATTTTTGGCTTGCAGATAATTTCCACTCAGTCTGAGGCAATTACACAAAACTCACATAGCGCTGGAGAGTTGCATAAAGTCTGTGGGTTTTATTTCTATCCAGCGATTAGATGACGTATGCAATGAATATGGCACATACCTAACTACCGCCTGGAGAATCCCAAATATCTGAACAGTGATGCTCTGCTCGAGAGCAGCTCCGCAGTAAACCACAAATGCTCCTGCAAGGCGACAGATAAATACATCCTGAACTCTGACTCCAGAGTGGTGACGCAGCTACGACTTGCACAGCAGCAGAGGGTGCTGGAGCGGGGCAGGGAAAGGCAGGACAGATGCTCCAGAGCTGCTGGGAAGATGGTGCTCTTTGCAAAGGTGTCAATATGCCTGTGGTCCTCATCTCAGTAAGGAAGCACTTGGAATAACGTCACTAACCCTTGCCTTGTTCTGCTCTTTTGTGCTTTCAATAGCAAAGGCCAACTAGAGCACAAGGCAGGAAATACTGGTGCCTCCTTGGGTCTGCCGCACTCCCCTTCTTGTGTCCTCAGGGGAGTCTGCAATTTATTTCTACTTCTGTTTTCCCATCTTTACTATGCAGTTAATGTTACATGTGCTGCGGGGGCTTGGAATAACACCCATCACAGGCCAGAGACTACATAGCTGAGGTACAAGAAGAAAGCAGAGAGATGATTCCTGCCCCAATAATTGAAGTTAGTTAATGAATTTTTCCCTACTAGACAGAAATGCTGGGAGGATTTAAATCACCTTTAAATCACTATTTGGAATGCCATACCTTAAATGTTAAGATTTGTAGCTGTTCATCTACAGTTAAAAACAGCCAAAGACCAACAGTGAGGCCTCAGGCCGGTCTCCCCAGTCACATCTGGTGTCCCTCGCGAGGTCGGTTTCCGCAAAGCCCAGACACAACAGCATGATGGCAACCATGAAGGCTGCACATGCAATCAGCAGTCATGAGAATAAATTGCCTGATGGGGAAAAAAAAGTCTAAATCTCATGTCAGGCTGCTTTGCTTACCCATGACAGGTAGGCAGGGAAGCAGACAGTGGAGGAGAGAGGGCTGGGCAGGAATTCTTCTGCCCTCTTCCACCACCAACACAAGGTGCTAATATCAGCACCGTGGGTCCATGAGGCCACCACTACCTGGTGACAGCATCCTCTGTAGCTCCGTCCCCCCGGCTGTGGCGCAGAGAGGGCAGAGCCAGGGCCACAGCAACGCAGGGCCAAGCGCTGTGGATGCTGCAAGCTGCTCTGTGCCTGCTCCCTGCAGGGCTGCGGGAAAAGAGCTGGGGAAGGGAGAAGGAGAAACGAAAGCTGAATGTGCTGCGGCCCTCTCCTAAGTCAGCATTTTTTCAGCATCTATTAAAGCTTGAGATTCCAGCTTTTAAATCCAGTCACGCTTCCAAGGTCTGTGGACAGAAAGCCGCTCAGCTGAAGTATATTTTCTCCTGGGCTTCACACTACTAATTTTTCTTGTTTTCCAGCTGTTGAACCGGCTTCCTCAAGGCCGTCTTTATTTCCCGTCCTTCCTCTGCCTCTCCGCGACCCTGAGCTGCTGCAGTCATGGCGGGTGCCCTGTCTCCCCTCTGCCCTTCCCCTTCGGTCCCGGCTCCTTGGCATCCCCTGGAAGAGGGGCTGGGAGGGAGCTGCAGGCACCCAGACCCCACAGCCCTGACCTTGGGGGAAGGAGGCATGTTTGGAGTACACGAGTCAGGAATTACAGCTGCAAAATTCCTGTAAGCCAGGCTGGGGGAAGGGCCCGGCTTCGATCCCTCCCTGCACAGAGTGAGGAAAACATGGCCCCTTCCCAGTGGTGCTCCACTTGCAAGACCCCTACCAGCAAGAGAAGGACCCCTAACAAGGAGGAGAGAGCTGGAGGAGTGCGGGCTCCATGGCTGCCTCAACACGTATAGTTTTCCATAACCTCAACTTTTCAGATTTCGCTTTCAGAGTAGCAGTGACCAGCAGCCATGGAGAAGCCTGAGGAGCCCATGCCCACACGGGGGGCAGCGGGATGCTGGGGTCCCAAGGGCTGGGATGGAGGGGCTGTGGGGAGGCCTGGGGCATGGGGTGACCTCTTCAGTCTCGTGCCTCCCTCGCTTGGGCCGCTTCCGATTTGCTCCTTCCCGAGGAATTCGTTGTCCTTGGCAAACGCCCCGCGAGCGGCTGACGCTCCCCACTCCCTGTGCCAAGGTGGCTTTTGCCGCGTGAACCCGTGGGCCAGGCCGCCCGCGCAAGGCGGCGGCAGGGACGAAGGACGCAGGGGTCGATGCCGCTGGAGCCGGTGGCGGCTTCAAGGTCACCTCTTCCCACACCAAAAACATGCAAGAAGGTAGGGGCTGGGGAAGGGGGTTCAAAATTCAAGCTGGAATACAGCAAAAAGAGAAGAGAAAAAAGAAAAACAGATGACAACTGTTACTAATTTCAACATCGGGGCTGCAGACAGAATTCCCTGAAAGCCTGGCTTTTTGGCTGGGGAGGCAGCTTTATAGGAAGGTAATAGGAAGCAGATGGGCTCTGCTCGGGGCCAAGAGGAAGGATCAAGGTGCCTCCTAGTGCAGAGAAGAGGAATTTAACTGCTTTTAAAGATGCAGGGCCCGGCAGCTTCCAGGTTTCTCATCCAACTTTTGCAAATTATGAGCTCAGGTGTCCTTTTCCCTTTTTTGAGAGAGAAATAAATACAAACACAGATTTCTGCTTCCAGCTTTCCCCAGTGGGAGGAAATACTTGCAGCACACACCCCCTAGCCCCCGGCCCTTCTATCGACATCTTCCTGACATGCAGCGCCTGCAAGCAGCGAGCAGTGAGCGCAGTGTAAGCAGTGTGAGCTGCAGGAGCAGTGCCCTGCAGCCACACTGCTTCATCCCAAAAGGCATTTCTGGGCTCTGCTATTAGCAACAGCGTTATCGAATGAATGAAAGTTACTGTCCCTCATGGTTAATTCTTTCTTCTGCACAGCAACTTCTTTCTTCTGTAAAATAGGGTACCGGCACTTCCCAGCCATGCCAGGGTTATCACGGTGCAATGTCCCACAGCTTGGCCAGCTCCAGCCCTGCTCCCTCCTGACCCTGCCAACGGGCTGAGCAGCGCTTCAGACCCTGCAGGAGGGCAGCTACATGACCATCAGGCACAGCCCCTGCCAGCACAACGCTGCAGAGATTTCTGCTCCTCCATCCACTCCAAAATGAAATTGTCCTGCCAGTTCAAAAGTGATGACTGGGGGTAGAAGAGCTGCAAACACACAGCTCGCTCCACTGGCATTACTTTCTTTGGAAACCAAACTAAATATGGGGGGGTCCACAGGATGCAGGGATGTGTTGCTCACAGGCTGTGCCAGTGCCACAGAGAGGCCCTTGGCAGCAGCATTACCAGATTTCTCAGGCCTGCCCACCACCCACATGGACCCCCTGCTCCACACAGCAGGATCTTACCTACCGCCTGTTATCCCAGCTGCCCAACACAGCCACACAGCAAACCTCACAGGGCCTGTAGCTCATGGATGCCAATGCTAAAGTCACTATGTTTTCTGGAAAAAAAGCCCCCTTCTCACCTGCTGTTGCAGTTTCATGGAGGCCCACAGGTTATGGCTGTAAACCCTCAACAGAAATCTACTTCCCAAACACTGCTGCAAGGCAGGTGGATCACTCCTCTGCACGGTCGCCAGAGACTGTCCTGGTTTCAGCCCATGCTACTCTGCTCAGGGGATACTCAGAAAACCACCAGAGCTGAGTGCCATGGGGGTCAGAGCGAGGGGACACCCAGACCACCAGCCCCACCTCCACCTCCCTGGGAGAGCGAGCATACAGCAAGGCTTGCAAAATGCACAAAGGCTGAGGAAATGGTTTAACTGGGGACTGGAACATCTCAAAAGCAAAAGCCCTGGTGAGCTCTGCCAGGGTCTCCAGAGGCAAGTCAGCAGCACCTTTATGTGGTCAGCCTCGCAGGGCGCTGCACATGCCGGTGGCCACCTCCTGCACTATGGTCTCCAGCACACCCCCCAAGGCAGCTAGCAGAACGCCACCCCTGGCGACCCAGGCCAACCGTTTTGGCATGAGAAAAACACAGCATCAGATGGCTTCCAGTCAGATTTGAAAAAAAAACCCACATACCAAAACCTAAGTCTTCAAGGCAAGTTAGTCGTTTTCTGGTACTTTCAACCAAGCCTATCAAACACCAACTTCCATGCAGCCAATTTAGCAGGCTTCTTGGTCCAGATAGGAGTGGGCAAAGTCGGCCAGTCACTACTGTAGCGAGAAATCAGGGTTCAGCCCTTACAGCGGGGCATGGACAGGGCCTGTTTGCAGTTCATAGCCAAAGGGAACATCTCCTTCCTCTCCCACCGCTGCACCCAGCCCCTTTCTGTACTGCCAGCTCTCCTGCTTACAACCGTGCCTCTGGCCTCTCCTCACCATCTGCGGCACAAGGAGGGGAAGGGAAAGGCAGCAGGGGATGAGGAAAACCACCGACAACACTCCTGCCTCCTTTCCTTGGAACTGCTCCCAAATCACTTCTCACCATTTCTACATCCCTCCTTCTCACCACCTTGACTCCGCACACCCCCGGGTATGGCAGGTCCCTCCCTGCGGGCGCTGCGCTGCCAATCCAGCTGTGTGTGTGCTGCTGGCCGGGGGCTGCTGGTGTTCCATGCCTGCACAGCCACCACCCCAGCTCCCGGCAGGTTCCTGCATGTTCCCGAGGACAGAGTAAACAGCGCTGCACCCCCCTGCCATGCTGCACCTCGCATGGCAGGGGCTGGGCAGGCTGTGAGTGTGCAGGTGGATGCAAAGCTTCCTGAGACCTCCCTAGCTTTCAGCAAGAGACCATCCTGTTATTCCTGACAAAATATTTGGCTGGACTGCTGAGTTGAAAACATGCTGAGTTGCAGATGGCAGAAGTCTTTTTGCAGTCATCCTGCCAGCATGACAGGACTTCCACTGGGAAGTCATTTCTCAGCTCTAGAGTAGCATTATGGGTTAACACCAGAAAAATCAGCATTAACTAGTCAGCAGCTCACTGCTAGGAGTTCAGCTGCAGAATGCAAAATACGGGTTAAAGTCACAGGTCTGCAGAACTGGAAACAAGAGCTTGAACCTTAATCTGCTTTGCTGCTCCAAGCCTGGCCTCTCTGGAGGCACAGCAAGCAAAGAATTAGAAACACGTAGTTATCACTGCTCACCAGAAAACAGCAGCCTCCAGCCATGGGATGGTTACTGCCTACACAGCTCTACAGCAACCCTTTAGGACCCCCTTGCCATCCCTCTGGTTGCTCCTGTTCCCAAGCCCACACCAGAGCAAGG
>JAVJGJ010000047.1:48229279-48286911 GCA_035590215.1 Microhierax caerulescens | reverse complement strand
GCTTTTGCTTTTCCCTTTCTTGCTGGCATCCACCAGGTTGAAAGGGGATCTGCAACAGTCACTGCAGCCCACCTCCCTTGTATGGGCTGTTTCACCTCACCCTAAGAGCGGCCCTTTGCAGAGACCCATCCCAGCGACTCTGGGGTCAAATTTAGAGTTTGCCCAGAGGAGAGATGCTGCTTTTGCACTGCTCAAATAAGATCCAACCCCATTCAAAGGGGCGCCGCCAGCAATGTGGGAAATCCAGACTGATGCTGCCAGTCTGATCCTGAGAGGTAAGGGGTCTGAGCCTGAGTCTCCATCCCCCTGCCAGCACCCCGCGCCAGCCTGGGTGAGCAGGGGAACACCCTTGCTGCCTTCAGACCACCAGCTCCCTCTTACAGGCTCGCTGCTGCTCTCCACGCTGGGCCCTGCTGTGCTCTAGCCGGGCACACCCTCTATCCCTTTGTACAAGCAAGCTTCGCAGGGGTTTGGGCTCATTCCAGTACTGTGTGGGAGTACTTTTTTTCTAAAAACACGAGAATTGTCTTACAGTCAAGTCTATTCAGTGCAATCTTAGTGAGGAAAGGACTGAATTATCCCCTTGCTCCTCTCCAAAATCCAGCGGGATCTTTAATTTCACCAGCAAAGGGACAAAAGAAACCCATGACAACGTGAGGGCATCTGAGTGGAGAGCTGGGAGCACCGACCTCTCTCTGACACTGACTGCTTCGCTTTCTGGAAATACTATCTCTCTGTTACATAAGGATCTGGCCCTATCTGGAAAGCTGGGGTCACTGCATTTCTCCAAGTGTGGTAAAATGCTCGGAGGTCCTCAACAGAAAAGCACGAGAGAAGTGCCAGCTCCTATCATCTTCAGGGAGGGGTGTTCCTTCCATCCTGGGCAGCGTAAGCCCCAGGGCTGAGCCCAAATCTAGCTGCTAGACCAGTCAACTTCAGCCAGATGTAAGGTGGGTACCAAGCAACTCAGTGCTCCCAGCTTAGTCTTCTTTTGCTTTAAGGAGATGGCTCCACCAAGCAGGTCCACTTTCAGATGGGACTTATGCAATAGTTTGGAGCCGCTCCATGTGACCCAGACTTGCTGGCCCCCTGCCACCACTCTCCTTGCTGGCTTCAGCCATGCACAAAACAGCAGAATTAAAAAGACAACCAAGCAGTCATTAAAAGAACATGTATCTTGCCTACTATACAGTGCCCCTGTCAGCTACATACAGGCACCATGCATGTAAGTATGCATGCGTCATTCACATGCATACTGACCACAACTGCAGCTGCTTGACACGCACTATCTGTATGAGGAGACACACAGCCTGCAGGCACGTCTGTGTTCGGTACCCACACACCCCTCTGCATGGCATCATGCACTACTGATACTGCTGAGTATGCCACGTGCAAATACTGGCTTTATATCTGGCATTTCCATGTCTATGTGACTGCCTCCTGCCTTTGTAAAGCTACCCCTTCTCTCTGCAGGGTTCAGTGCAGCCAGGAGAGAATCCAGATCCCCTGAGCCTCTGCACAAGCAGCTCCCTCCCTGTGCTCCTACTGTTCCCCTGCACCAGCATGGAGCAAGCAATGGCTCTGCTGTGCTTGGGATGCCAGGAAACTGCCCCAGGCTCTCAGAAAGGCCAAGAGTGCTCGCACCTCTGAGCAGGCAGAGAAGCAGACGCAGCCACCACACAGCCAGGCGCAGCCATCTGCATCCCAGCAGAGCTGGCTCTGGCAGCAGCCCTTCGGCAGTCTTTGCGCTTACACAACACAGCAACACAAGGCACCAAGCCCTGGGGTTGCATAAAGACAAACACCCTCTTGTGCCAACACTGAGCTCCTCCGCTCACCTGCATAACTGCCACCGGCTCTCTCCAGGAGGGATCTGGTCTGAGAAAGGGATGTGCTGCTTGTCCCAGTTCAGGTAGCAGCACGTTTTATACAGTTATATGTTAAAAGAAGAACCTGTCACAGCTTGCACAAGTGTGGCACCCTAAATCGACTCTTTTGTCAACCTGGCCTTAGGGCAGGGCCATACCCCACATATCTTTAGTGCTATACCTGTGCTGGGACCCCCCGACGAAGATGTGTCTGGTCATCAGACTGAAAGCACTATGCTAGAGGGCAGAGCCCCACTACAACCCCCCTAATCACCTGCCATGCCACGTGCATCAATAGCACAGCACGCTCTCATCTGCTAAAGCTGGAAAGCCAAGAGAGCCCCACCGAGCTTCCTGAGAAGAGTATGTGAAGTAACTCCTGTTGCCCAGAAGTGCTGTGACCTGGGACCTGCAGTGCACACTGCAGATCAGCAGCTCCTTCTATCACCACCATGGCACAGCATTCCCACGGCATGGCAGCGTCTAATGCTGCACCCAGCAATAGCACAGTCCTGGACAGGGAAGGGGATCCACAATATTGACGGTCTCCAGCGCTCATTCCTGATTTGGTCCTGCCAGACTGAATCAAAGAATAACTGAGGTTGGAAGGGATGCAGGAGGGTCTCTTGGTCCCATCCCACTCTGAGAAAAGGGTTAACTATGACATTGGATCAGGTCTGGATCGCAAAAATGGGGCTGTCTCAGGAGGTCTCATACAGACGTGGCTTGGAGGAAGCACAGTGAGCTGTGGGGTGGGACCTTCAAGTAGCAAAGTCAGTTTGGACCATGCTGAACTTCCAGAAAACCAGAAACATGCCCTTTCAGAGAAGCGGCTGTATCTTGGTGACACAGAGAAAGGGAAAGAAGCAAAGAAGCCCTGGCTGGCCAGAGAGGTGGCTTGTCCTGATCTGCTCTACTTACTCTGCTGCCTGCTCGGCTGCGTGCTTCCAGTGCCTTGGGACCGAGACTCCCCTTCTGCAGACATGCAGGAAGCACTCAGCCTCCCAGGGCACCGCGAGCACGATAACACAAACACACAGCCTAGCTTCTGCTGCTGTCCCTGCCTCTCAAAAGTCCTACAAGCAGGTGAAGGCTACTGGCTTTGTTTCACAGCAGGGCAAACAAAGGCAAGCAGTGATGTGGTGACAGCCAAGCAGGCAGTCTGTGGGAGAGCATGGGGACTCCCCCATGCAATCACCCTGGGGCCCCCTTTGTGCAAGGCAGCACGACCATGACAGCAAGCACCCACAGACCCCAAGACACACTACCACGGAGGAACGCACCAGGGGAGCTCTGCAGCAGGATGAAGTCTTGCAGACCGCATTGGGCTATGGACTCCCTCCAGCCCTTACAGATCTGCAGATCATTTCCAGGCTCCGGCTCCCTTAAGCAAGCTCCATGAGATCTGCTTTGCAGAGTTTATGGGCCCTTTTCCCCCTCCCCGCAGGTTCTCTGTTCAGGAAAACATATGGCCCAGATGGTTTGGATTTGATGGAGTATGGCAGGGTGCAACAGAAAATATGCCGACTCACAGGCATGTGTGGCTTCCTAATGAGGAAGCTGCAGCCCAGAGGCCAATGAGTAAATTTCTCCATGCCCAGTCGCAGAGAAGCTGCCTTCGTTCATGGCCAGGGAGTGAAAAGCCACTAACCCTAGGAGGACTGAACTCATCTTTTGCACTGTGGTTTTGACTGAAGCTACTTCGGGGTGAAGTCTTGGTCCTGTTGAGGTCAGTGGCACAACACCCACAGCAGGAAGCCAGGATTTCACCTGTGACTTCAGCTCAGCTGAAATCAACATTTATGGATGTTTGAGTTTAGAAGGATTCGCAAAACTGCACAGGAACAGATTAATTTTAACTCATTTTCCCTTTAAAAATTAAGCTACAATGGAAGTGTAGGAAACACAATAGCAATAATGGTGGGTTGGGATGATAAACAGAACTGTAAAGACACTCAACAGTCATACATGGCATACCCCAAGCATTCTTTTCCCAGCCTGGGAGAACACAGAAGGTAAGACAGTAACAGCAATGGAGCAGCCATATGGGGACCCTGCACTTAACACGTGCCACTGACGTTGCTCCACTGAAGTCAGATGGAGCTAAAATATTTTGGCAGTGTTTCTCAGTGGAGAATCTCCCAGTTCTTGAATTGGTTGCAAACTTAATTGAAGGCACTCACAGTAACCAAGTTGGGAAAATCTGCTTTGTTGGTGTCCCTTTAAAGCCTCCTTGAGGGTTGAAAAATGAGCCTGTAACCCAGGCTGGTGGTTTTCCATGTTTCTCACTCCCTAATCACTGCATGAGATCCGACCTGCTTACAGATTCCCAGGAAATGTTTGTAACTACTCGCCCTGCAAACATTTCCTATGGTGGTGGGGTCAAGCAAAGATCTTTCTGACTTGCGTATCTTCAGCACATCTGAGCTGACATCATCCAAATCACTAGTGAATTGTTTCTGAAAACTTGACAAATTTGGTCCAAATTTTGTTTGTTTTAAGTTCATTTGTGTTAACTTGAGATCTAGGCAGGACAGGACGTGACAAACACATCCTGCGGTGTTTCTGGCTTAGAATGAACTAATTGCTGGAAACTTGGCAAGAAAAGTGGTTTTTGGAGTTGGGGGTTTCAGATAAGCATTAGATAAGTGCCTGAACAGAATCATCTCCTGGGTGGGCCTGATGCAACCTGTGCTGAAAAGCCCTCCATGGAGCTGCTCCTCTGGGCAGCTGAGCCCAGCCGTTGCTGGACCAGGGCTTCATGTGATGATAAGCACTTACCGATCCTGGCAACAGTGTCTGGGTGGCCTTGAGCCATCCGTGATAACTGAGCCTCTCACGTTACAGGTTTGCATGTTGGTCCTTAAAAGGCCTCTCACATGACTAGCAGACACTGTTTATGTTGAGCAGGCGATACCTTCCCTTAGGGCTACCTCTACCCCATCGACGGCTTTAGTCCCAGCTTATCAGGCAGGGTCTTCCTCTGCCAAATGAAACAGTTCAGCCCCTGAGTCTTATCTGGGAAAAGCATGATTTACAGGAGATGACAGGACCTTTCCCATTCCACCCAACAAGCAGCTGCTCAGGGAATGCAACTGGAGACACACCAACGAGCACTGGAGGCTTCAGGGTTCTAAGGAGGAGAAGGGAAGGAGAGGGTGCTGCCATGGGGCAAAGCAGGAACAACGGGAAGCCAAGGATGGAGCAACTGGAGCATTCTGCGTGCTCCATATATGGAGAAACTCCGTGACACTGAAACAACCTCCAAAGAACTGGAGGAAGCCTTACTGTTGGATGCATTTCAGACTAGTCCAGGCAAGGCTATGGCGAGCAGAGACTGGAGAACTACCTGGGCCCCCAACAAAGAACTCCCCCTTCTATCGTCTGCAGTGTGTGGGGAGAACAGAAATGAACAAAGACTTCAAAAATCTTCCTGCTATCACCTGTCATGCACTAGATCGCACGCTGTCACCACGTGAGCTCTGCTAACAAGCATATTAACAAGCAGCATAAGAAACAGATCTCTGGTGTGGCTGAGCTATCTCCAGCCAATACAGGCATTCGGGAGGACTGAAATGGGAAAACAAACGTCCCCTGAGGCTTACATCCCTGCATATGCTTGACCAGAAAAGTCCCCAAAACTGAGCTTCTGCATGATATTTTAAATTTTGCTGCACAGCTGCAGCTGGCGCTGAAGCAGGGTACCTGCCCTGGAGCGTGGCTCCGACCAGCACAGCTCCACGCTTCCCTCCTGGTTGATTCTTCCCTTCTGGAAGATATCTGCCAAGGTTATTTTATAAACTCCTTTCTATTTATAGCACAGCTCCTTTAGCTCTAATGAGATAATCTTCTGGCATCTCACCATCACTAATATTTACTTTGATGTTTAAAATAACATGTTCTGAGGAATTGATCTTTTGAAAAACACACCTTTAAAACATAATCAAAGCAAAGAAATATATGACTAGTGCAACAGGGCCAAATGCCTGGTGATGCACACAAACTTAATGACATTGCAACTTTTTCAGGGCAGACAGTTTATAATACTCTGACCACATCATACAGGAGGGAAAGAGGCATTGGCAGCTCCTGAAGATGGAGAGAGACAGCAAAAGAGGGAGAGGGAGCCCAGTATGTGTTTATTCTCAGGAATGAAGACAGCAAGGAACGTATAATTCTGCAACAGGGATTATAGCTGTTGCTTTCTGTAATTGAGAGTTTTGCCCATGGCAGCTCTGCATAAGACAATTAGATTTTAGAGCAGCAAACATGCAATCAGATAGCTTAATGCAATAAAAAAGTGGAGTGGTGTGGGGATAGGGGAGGCGAGGGAGACAGTGCGCGAGTGCAGATGCCTGACTCCCGCTGCCTGCAGACACTTTGAAACACAACCCTGCATTTTTATGGAAACTCTGAATGTTGGAGAAGGGTGAACATGGTTTTCATTCTCATAAATGTTTTTCCAGCGTGCAATGCTCTTCGGGCTCATTCCTTCTCCAGGGAGACGGTTCTGATTTCAAAGAACATTTGCGTTCCCTCCACCCCAGACCACCCCACTCCAACCTCAAAGAGTCTTCTCTGGAAAAATTATTTTAAAGAGTGTTTTACCTTTTCTAGCGTTTTCCCTTCTTTCTTCTTTTTCCCCTTTTAATTCCTTGAGCTTCTTTTTTTTTTTTTTTTTTTCTTTTTCCAAGCAGCAGCCAAAAGCTTCTCTCTCCCCCTCAGTCCTGCGCGTGTCAGAAACTTTCCAGGCTGAGGGTTTATGTCGCCTTCCTCAATAACCTTCTTCTGTCAGACCCAGGCAGTGCTGGAGCTAGAGGCTTTTCTAAAAAGTCTCCTTTCAGGAAGTGAGCAGTAATAAGAGAGCGGCTGGGAGGCAGCATGTATAGGGGCTGTTCAAAAAAAAAAAAAAAAAAAGAAAAAGAAAAAAAGAAAAGAAAAAAGAAAAAAGAAAAAAAAAACTTGCTCAGGAATTTTGCCAGGATTATAAAAAAAAAAAAAAAAATCAAAAAAAAAAAATCCCCAAACCCACAAGGCTGTAGAAGTCCCGCCCTGACTGCTGACATCAGTGCAGAAGGCAGGTCTTGCCTACAACAGTATAAAACTAATCAACTAAGCCTTTCTGCAAAGGAGCAGGCACTGATCTTCCCTGGGCAGCCCCTGCTACACCCAGAGCCCCAAGGCAGACGGCTCCCTAGCCGATAAAACATCCCAATAAAAGCGATAAAGCAAAGAGGTCATGCTGAGGTGGCAGACAGCAGACAAAACAGAGCAAGCCAGGATTTTTGTTTTTCGCCAACAAACAACACTCCCATCCTTCATTTTAAGCATAGTTTTCAAAGTGCTTTTAAAAAGCCAATGCGTGTCTGATTAAATGGCCTTAACAAAGGCAGCTGTGCTCTACAGTAATGTTAAGTATTGGCTTTAAATTTGAAAAAGCCCTCAAGAATTTGCTAATGTTTTAAGAAGTCCCTTCCCTCCCAAGTTACATCATTTTTGCCCTGCTGGCTCTTGTGATGCCATAGTTTCTCTTGTTCTGCTGCCACCGTGGAGCGTCCCACAGAGGACAATAAATTTCTAAAGTAAAAAATAAATACTGCAAATAATAAAATACTGCTTGTTTAAAAACAAAGCCCTCTCAGGACACATAAAACAATAAGCAACAATAAAGGGCAGGAGCTCATTTCCTTTTGAAGTTGTCTTTGAGATTAAAAAGCTGGATATGTAAGCCTTGGTAAAAAGAGAATTACCTGGCAGTTCTGCAAATACAATAAAAACAGGCTCTTCCAAATTGCCACGTGCTGCCTTGCTCTGGACACAGAGAGGGGCCCTGGGAAGGACACCAGGAAAGAATGGCAATGCCAGGCAGGGGACCTCCTGCCTGAGCCCATCTCTGGGGACAGAGGGACCCCAAAACCACCCTCAAGGAGCCTTTTAGTAAAAAAGGACTTGAGCAAAGAGTAAGGGGCTGAAAAGCTGCCAGGGGCAGATGTAAGCTAAATCTCAGACCAAGGTCCCTGAACATGAGATTTCTGGGCCCAGGAGCAGATTGCAGGGGAGAGCTCTGGGAGGGGGCTAGAGGGTCTGCAGCCCTGTGAAGCGTGGCGTGAATGCAGGACAGCCAGCCCCCCCAGACTGCATGTCCTGCCATGGCCCTTCTAAGTACCAAATTGCCAAATCTACGGGACCCAGCCCTGGGTCTGGCCTGAGCAGCCAGGGCTCTTGGCGATGGTCCTGCGTGCCACCCAGGCTGACCCAGCACTCGAGTGTAACCATCTGACCATTAGATGGGAATGGAGAAAGAAAAAGCCACAAAGGCCTGGCCAGCCCTACATCCTAATCCGCTGCTGGCCATGACATGCCTAAGAAAATGGCTTAAGAAAAAAGCAAGTAGTTGTGGTACTTTGTGGTATATCCTCCTACATCCTCTACTATTAGTAAATGAAGTGCAGGGCTAAACCTAAGCCAGAAGCTGTGTCTTTGCATTTAACAGCCATAATTAATTTTCTTCCATGAATTAGTGTAACCCCCTATTGAAGCCCTGTGTGCTCCACTCCTTGCATGGAGCAGCAGTGTGACCTGAGCAGATGCCTGGGAGGGACCTGGTGAGCCTCTGCTGGTCTCCAAGTATTGCCTGGTAGGTGGGTGTGCTCTTCCTAAGAGCCCTGAGAAAAAAAGGAAGACATCCTTTGCTCTGAGGAGGAGATGCCTGATGGTGAGACTTCACAGCCCCCAGCTCCGCTCCCGGTGCTACCCCAGCCCCCAGGGCATCCCCACACCAGCACAAGGGCCACTCTTACTTGCAGGCGTTCAGACTGGAAAGGCCTGGCTCTCGGTTTCAAAACTGACTTCAAAGGGACTGCAATTGCTAGGCTGGATTTTTGGCCAGTTCTCTGGCTGGGTGGAAAGAGTGGTTTCCTTCCTCTCCAAGCCATGCTAGCCATTGTCTGAGACCCCAAAGCACATACATAAAAGAGCAGTTAAACAAAGTATTTGGGGTTTAATTGAATGGTGCTGCTTCTGGCCAGGGAAAAACTAATTGCTCAAAGCGTGGCGTGGTGCCATAGCAGGGGCTTTCTGTTTGCTGAGCTTTGTCTCCAAACACACTCGGCGAGTAATGGAGAGGGACTGAGGTGCAGATGACCATCTGCCCTGCTCAGCAGCAAGTGGCTTGGTGCTGCCTGCCTCTCTCCCTTCCCAGTAGAGTTTCTAGTCTCTCCTGGACAGTAAATACTATGTTACAGACTCCCGACATACCAGGACATACAATCTGTGTGCTTGGGGCCAACTCCCCCAGCCCTGTATCCAAAACTAGTACTGCCCTGAGGACCTTTTTATACTCATACCAGGTCAGCTCAAAAACTAGGTCTTACTCCAGTCTCAACTTGTCTCTGAAGGGCTGACGGAGCCACCTCAGCTGCACACACTTTCCCAAGCCAAGGCCTCCATCACCTGCACAAGAGCCTAGATAATGGGAAAAGGTAAAGTGACCATCAGATACTCACAGAAAACAGGCAGAGGGTGCTGGAATCTGCCTGAAAAAAAGGGTTTCAAAGGCAACCGATGGCCACTACAACTCATCTTCAACATCAAACAGTGCCAGACAGTTCCTCTTTCTAGGATGAGGATGAATTTCCAAGAGACACTTTAAATCCCCTCCTTCCAGCTCCCCTGCATCCTCACTCCCTCCTGGGTTGGAGGGTGCCCTGCACTCAGCACAGCACCAGGACCAGTGACACTGCACCCTCCTGTGGCTACACACGGCAGAGGCAGCGCTCCTGGATGCTGCGAGGTCCAGGCTCAGCACCAGGCTGGCCGAAACCCTGCAGGGATGATGTGCTGAACCCCGGGGAAGCACAAAGAGCAATGCTTCCAGGCAAACTTGGTGCCATCACTTCGCGGTGGTGCTGCCTGATGCCCAAATGCATCCAGCTTGCACGACACTGAGGCCAATGTAAGGCTGCAAATTTTGTCCTGGTTGCCATTGAAACACATAGGGAATGATGCTGAGGCCTGGAGATAATTTTGCATAGCCATTTTGTACATAAAATAAAAAAATCTCTCTCTTGCTATGTCTAAACTGCAGGGCCTGGGCAAAGTTCCCAGCTCTGGCTCTACATCACAGCCTGGCCCCAAGTCCATGTTGGGACTAGCTCCCTGGCCACAGACTAACCCTTTTTATGGTTGTACAGTACCTAACACAACGATGCTCCATTCAGTCTTTTAGCTACTGCGGTAATAAACAAATGACTCTGTTCTGTTTGTAGCCCAAATACTGCAGGTTGAGAACCTGCAAGTGAAATCAACTGTAAACAAACGGGTTTTGTCTTTCTACTAGCTGTAGAGACATGGAAACTAATTGCCCAACAGTAAAACTCAATTTAATTAATCCCAGGTGTTAGATAAAACTGGGTTGATGTCTCCTGAACTTGTAACTCCAGCTTGAAGGAGCCACTGCTCCCTTTGAAAGAACAGCTGTCAAAAAGCAATTATCAAGATCATTGTACATCACCTAAACTTTGTGGGGATTTTGGGCAAAGGACAAACATGCAGGTGAGCCTTGCTGAGGGCTCAGGACTGAGAGCTCTCCACTTGCACCGCAAGGCTGGGTGTGTTGGGATGCTGCCTTTTCAGTGTTGTAAACTAAGCGACTCATCCCTTCTATCTCAAGATCTCACCTAGTCCTTGGAAAAACCTTTAATATGGATTTCTGAATAAACATCAACAGCTCTGTGTCAAAATGTAAACAAAGGGCCCCTCAAGTGGGATTTGGCAATGAAATGCCATACAGGTGAGTAATGCTCAGGGAGAGCTGGCGTTTTGCATATATCTAACCTTACTACTCCATGTTTTTATTCCAATCAGTCTTGACATCAGCAAGCTCAACTTGCCACGATCAGGGTCCCAGTCCTGCTTTCTTTTAGTCCTAATTCTTTTACCGTACAGAGCCTTCTGTTTTTCTGCCTGCAACAGCAAGACACTTTGGGATTCCCCATCCAGCTCACTGGGGCACCTCTTTGGATTCAGCAGAAAGATGTCAGGCACTGTAGCCTTTCTCCCCAGCCACCAAGAGCTGGCCCTGAAAACACTGACCCTTTACCCATCTCTCTTCTGGAAAGGGAGACATGCCCCTGAGGAGCAGCTGATAACCTTGCCAAAAATAAGGTGGGACCAGTGTTGGCTGGTTCCCAGCCCAGCTGTTAGCATTATGGGCATTTTGGTACTACACAGAGCTGATCAGAAAAGCAGGGCAGGAAAAACAGGCTAGGAGAGGCTTTTCGGACTACTCAGCCTAGATCTTGACCATCGCAAATCACAACTCCAAAGCAGCCCTACAAAGAGGGCCTTTCTCAGGCCTTCCTCTTTTCTCTGGCTTGGATATAGAAAATCCAAAGAAATTAAAGCTCTCCTTACTGCCTTGTGACTTCCAAGGGACACACCCTGGGATGGCAGAGATACTCGTGCAAAAAGCATCATTTTCCCTGTGAACATCTGTTCAACAGGCAAGAGGAGAGCTTTGCTCTCCAGGCAACGTCTTCCCCCAACACGTTTATTTAAATAATGACAGTTCTTTGCCACCTTCCTCTGGTTTGTTTTCTTTCACAGAAGACCCATGTCCTGGCACTGAGGAGGTCTAAGAGCTCTTTCAGTCTTCAGAGCCACACAGCTTTTATTTTCTCTTCTTTCCTTTCCTGTGCAACAAGGAAATAGGTCACATTTCAAAGAAACCAGCGAACGGAGGTTAGCAAATGCCAGATAGCTCACTGGATGGTGTGGCCTGTTCCCCTTGTCTTCCAAAACTGGCACATTTCTCACTTGCCAAAGAACATTTTCCTCCTTCTTTCCCTTCTTTCTTCAAAATTGCTGTAACGAAGCCCTGTCAAGCCCTCCTGCTCATCGGCAAACCAGGTAAGAGGCACTTTTTTTTTTCTGGCAGTATCTTTGGTAGCTGTTATACGATGTGGCTGCTTTGTTCCTAGTCTCATACCTTTCTGCACATCCCAGCAGTATCAGGGGTTTAGTGGCAGGAGGGAAGATCCTGTGAATTCATCGTGCAACCGCTCTAGCTTTTCTACCGATTACTCCATTGGTTCAAGAAAATAAATGGTTTAAATTAGGGGGCATCATATTCTTTTTGAAGTGCGTGTGCGGTTCAGATAGGTCCAAAGATGCTGAAAAGATGGCTTGTAGCCCAATATTTGGGCCAGCCATTATCTTCCCTCCACTTCTGGACACAACATCAAACTTGTCTCCTCTGGAAGTTTCTCTTTAAACTGCCGGCAAGCCTCAGTGGCAACGTGACAAGACTCAGGATACCTGGCACCTGCTGAATAATGCTCCAAACACTTGAGAAGGACTTCAGAGATTTCCTACTGACAAAGGTAACAGCAAGTATACTCAAAAACAGAGGCCTCTGGCGAACTCACATTTACTTCCTATAATTTTTTTGTCATCTCGCCTGTTACTGCTCTGCACTTTCTGTGCGAACAGGCACAGTTCCAAGTCCCATCAATTCACGCACACTCCGTGGTGTTACGGAAGAAACTAGAACAAAGGAAAGTTGAGATTAAACCTCAGAAAACATTTCCTAACAGGCTGATCTATTAGACTGTGGAATAAACGCCGCAGGGACGCAAGGGAAACCCATCACATGGGCAGAACTGGAGAGGGGACTGGAGAAGGGATCAGGCAGAAGGCTCCTTTGCTGGCAGGGGGATGAACAATCTGAGCTATAAGGTTATGCTTTCCGATATATTTATAATTTTTGTATTTTCAACCTTTCATCATTCTTTTTCCTCTTGAGAAGAGGAGAGACTGAAGTATCTGAAAAGCTTGCTGATGCTCTCAGCAATAGGATTTCCTAAATAAACATGGATGACACCACAGTCGTATTTAGAATCCAGGCATAAATGCATATGGGTGTTTAGTGACTTTAAAAGTTAATTCCCATTAAGACTTAAGCCAGAAAGAAGGTTCCCTGAGGACTCTCACAGAGCAAAGATTATGCCACAGTCTCTGTGCTGCCCTGTAAGGCAACCAGCTTCACAAAGAGGAGAAAAACCTTTGAAATACCAGGCTCTGTACATGATCTAAGCCCACTCAATCAGCTACATAAAACTTGGCTTGAGCAGCAAGTCTGAGAGAGCCAATGCAGTCAGAAAGGACAACAGATATATCAGTTAAGCCAAGCTTTGACTCACACAAGCCCCAGGCAGGTGGGACCAGCAGCACAAAAGCAGAGATGCCAATGGCAAAGGATGCCAGTAAGATTTTCTTTCACCTGTAACAACTGTGTGGGTCTGAGTTGAGTAATGTGACTGGGAACAGAAGGATGCATGAGGCTGCTGTTAGTAGGGCAGGCACTATCAATGGCATTGCAGAAAATTAATCTGGAGGGTTGGAAGTACACAGAAGTACAGACAGCTGTCACTAAGTAATTTAAAGCCCCACACACTTTGTTTAGCACTTGCTTTCCCAGGAATCTCTAACTCACACAGTAGCATTAGATGGGCTATATTAAACAGAATAAGTTAGGAATTACGGTATACTATTTGTTTAGTCCTTTCATCACCAGTGCAGGAATATGCATTTTTAAACAGAGTTTTGGTCACCAAATGTGCTTACTTAAGTCTGGTAATATCCCCAGAGGTGCCGGGAAAGGCCCTGCTGGGTGTGGAATTGAATGGGCACAGCAGAGACTGGGGCCAGGATGGAGAGCCTGGAACAGAAGGCAGATACCAGGGCCCTGGAGAACATGGGCAGCTTTCTACACACTCCATACAGAGCCAGCAAAGTTTAGCCACTGTAAGGGAAGTAGTAAGGATAAAGCATGAACTACAGTCTTAGATAACTCTGCTTCCCTAAATCCTATTAAAATAATTAGAACAAAAAGCCTTTGCTGTTTTTTGTAATAAACAAAAAGCCCTGCGCAGATCTAGCCCACTACTTCTCTATGCCTCAGTTTTATACTTGGAAACTAGAGATAGGAAGCCACTTGTTAGTGGAGCATTTTGACACTCAGAACAGACCTTTTCACATAGGAAATGACTGATTGCAAATGCAAACTTCCACTACCACTTGCACGTCACACACTTTGCTCAAATGCATGCTGCTTACCTGCAAACACATGCTTACCCTTCAGAGCTAATAAGCTTTTGAAGAGTAGAGCTGGTGAAGTCCAAGTCTTTAGCTTCCCCTGCCTCCAGCTGTATTGAATTTTCTCTTCAGCAATTTCCTACAACCCTTCTGTAATCCTGTGCAGTCTGAAGTTTATACTTAATCCTCATAACATACACCAGTAAAGGAACAGTCTCACTCTGCTTTGAAAGAAGGTTCAAAGAAATCCTGAACAGCAGCAACGAGGCAAAGTCTGCACTCCCACTCTGATGAAGACCTATCAAGACTGTCATTAGCCATCGGGACAATATTTTACACCTGCAGTTTTGGAAGCTCAGATGGATCTTGCAGAATTCCCCTCCTGGTTGCAGATTAGATTTCAAGCTCAGATTCATCTTTTGTCTTTTAAAACTTCAAACAGAACAAATGATGCTCAATAAATGTTGCTGTCACGTTGCAGATGACTTAGGTTCTGAGCTGTCTTTCTATTTTATTTGCCTAGTTTATAACCTTAAAGCCAGGAGCTGCCAGGTCTGCCAGTGCTGTGCCCCGGCTCCAATCAGACTTTGTAGCTTACCACTGCTCTGGCCCTTTTTTACAGGGCTGGGAAGGTATTTTGTGGGATGTTAAACGTGCTCTTGGCAATACAAGAACCATCTCCCACTTCTCTGTGGCTACTTTAGTGAGTAGCAAGTGCCAAGGAGCAAGTGTGAGGACATGAAGTCCATCACCTAACAGAGCATTTTCAGAAGAGCCTGGTGGAAGCATGACCTCAAACCGCTTGTGACTATTGAAAGGAACGGGGTTGCTAACTGCCATCGTCTCCTAGTTCATGCCAGGGCAGCGTAGCCAAAGACCTAGTTTCATAAGTCACAGAAGGCTGAAGCCTCTCAACCCAGCCTATATAACAGCCTTTAGCTTCCAACAGGATCATGGTGCCTGACTTTCTGCAGTTCTGCTGATCAGTGCCTGCCTCTGCGCTACATTCACTGTGCAGATACCCAAGCTGGCTTAGGGACTGGAAACGTTTGGCTGTGGTCACCCAGTGCAATACTAATGTAGTGTCTTTATGGACAACAGGTGTTAAAAGCAGCCACAGCTACCAAGCACTTCTCCATGCCATTAGCTGGACCCCGCATGAGCTGAGCACCCGATTCACCCAGGACCTTCTGCAGGTGCATCAGAACACAGGGATCCTCTGCAGCAACCCAGTACTTGGACACTACTCCTAAGTACGCAAAACCCACACTCACAGGACTGAAACTATTAGCAACTGCATAGCTAATCTGGACCTGAAGGGATGGCAGGAGGGTTTATAAACTTGTCTCAGCTGATGACAGAATTACTTTAGCAGGGACAAATGCACGTAAGCCACAGAGGACAAATGCTAAAGTTGAAAATTTAGGCAAGGCCTGTCACTTGTACCTTGGGATATATACGTAGCTCTTTTTATTCTGAATGGTCCTAAAGTACATCAGAAAGCAATCACTTAATCTCCTGGATGCCCCTGAGAGGAGAAGACAACACACAATTGTTGCAGTGAGTTAACTCAAACACCTTTAGAGGTCTGGCACAGTAAATGAGGTAAGATGCTTCACATGATGCTGTATTTTTCTGAAAATTCCACAGGATTTTAAAATGGCACAAGAAACCTCAGTTCGGAGCCTCACTGGCCATGATTAAGCATGCATAAAGAAGACAAAAACCCTGTTTTTCCAAGGCCCATCATAGATTATCTAGAGGTGCAATGTGCTTGCCGTGATAGGCGGCATAATGTGAAAATACATGTGTTACTTGGGACCCTCTGCAGTACTGTGGCATGAGCTCTTCTGCTTCTCTCAACTTCCCCAGCTGCAGGAAAGGGATCATCAGTGCCACCCCTCAGCTGCCTAGAAATCTAGAAGAATTGAAAAGTAGCACATGGGTGTAGAGCACATCCACCATCACCACACTTTCAAGGACCAAAGTTCTGCTCAACTTGGACAAAATCTGGGGTAAAGCCTCGGAAGGCACAGGCAACAATCCTGGCTCCTAGGAGAATTGCTTGCTATCTACCAGGTTTTCCAGCTGGCAGCACCGAAGCACAGCAAGGTTACAAAGCAGATAAGCAATTTTAAAGCCTTCTAGACACATACTGTGAAAATCCTGTCGCCAAGCATTAAAAGCCTAAAGCACAACACTGAGCCTTCCAGTTCATCTTCCGGGAGTGCTGGCAGGGCTGCTCAGACCTCCACTAGCACTGCAGCAGGATGGAGTCAATGATATGCTCCGGATTCTGCCAGGGGCTGCTGGAAGGGTCCTGGGTCAGGCAGCATGCGGATGAGCTGCAAAACTGCAAAGCAGAAATGACTAAGCAGCAAAATAACCCCAGAAAAGGCAGCTCGATCATGTTATCTGCTAACTATGAGTACACAAGCACCTGGATAATATTAGCGAAAGTAGTTTCAGACCTTATTTCATAAGGATTTGACAGAAAAAAACTTTAAAATCACTCTCTCCAGGCACTTAAGAGTTGTTGCTGCCTGCCACAATTAGCTGGACAGAAAAGCAGATAATAAAACTGGAAGAGATACCAGACCCATCATCTATCAGTCATTGACTCAAACATCAAGCCCAAATCTCAGAAAAAGTCGGTCTGCATCTGATATGCCTAACACAACCACGTTTTGCCCATGTTCTCTCATTCTGGCCAAAAAGAGCAGGAGACTGAAGCCAGCTGAGTATTCTAAGTCTTTATAAAGACTTAAAAAACCAACACCAAACCAACTTTATTTGTGCTTCTGAAAAGCTTCTAAATAATCCCTCAGCAGAAGCCTATTAAGTAAACAAAGTTGTGACAGGTTGGGCCAATGAAGAACAGATTATTTGTCTTTTTCCTTGCCTATCTGCTATCCTGCTCCTACCTGCCTTTTCTCCATCTCATTAGAAAACTCTCAGTGTGCAGCTCTGGAGCAGATCACACTGAAATCCAAAAAGTTGTTGAGATTTGTAGGGCAGGTGAAAAGTTAGCAAGAGTAAAAACCATGACCCTTTTCCTGTTAGATGTTTGTGTAGATTCTGAAGATTACTTGTGAATGTACATGTATGGTTTGCCCCTCATGTCTTATCTGAGGAGATTATAATCATTCATGAGCGGAGCTAAGAAGGTAGAGGTAGGAGTTCCCAACATAAATATTATATGACAACTAGAGCCTTATTTTATTAAGTTAACATAGCCCTAGGGAAGAGTGTGAGACTACACACATTTCTAAAAACCAGTGGAAGAAGCATCCCTGCTCCCCCCCCCAAATCCTACATCAGATATCAGAAATTCAAGGTCCTGTGGGTATTATTAAGTCAAGCAATGAAGGATGGAGGGGTATCAGCGAGGGTCCTGCCAGAGTCAAACTGTGCAGATGGGTATTCAGCACAGACTCTAGTGCTGTGGCTGAGCCGGCAAAAAGAGCCAGAAAATAGTGCTCCAAGTAACATAATTTTGATGCAGGAACAGACAATAGTCTAGAGACAAGCCCTACAGACACAGCAAAATGTGGCAAGTGGTGCCAGAGGCACAGGCAAAATTTTCAGGGGTGTTCAATGCCACCTGCAAGGGTAGGGGTTAAACAGCACTGGGCACTTCTGGGAACTCGGCTGGGCCCACGCAGGGCAGGACATGCCCTGCACAGCTGCCAGTGCCCTGGCTTCCCTGGGACCTGGAAGGATTTCCACTTAGTTTCTGCTGCCTGTGCTGAAGAAAAGCTTATTTGCAACCAATTGTTGCTGCCGAGACACACCCGCTATGCAGTGGGCTGCGAGAGCAACAACAATTCTGCTAGCAATGCCCAAACAGCTGCCAGGCAGGAACATGGAACCTGTCCCACCATGGCTGGATGCAATCCAGCAGCCTAGATGGCTTTGCAGCACGAAGCCCTCCTCCTTAGACCACTGTGTTCTCCTTGGAGAATTTGTTTTGATGGGCTATTGGCATCCCACAGGCCCTGCTGACTGGAGGAGGTTGCAGGAGGGTGAAGCAGAAGTTATGTGACTAGAAGGTTTTCTGTAAGACAGCGTTAACCCTCTGCTGCTCATTTTAGTATCTTGGATCCAAGAGGGAAAAGAGGACAGTTGCTTGCAGCAGGATGTTCAGCTGCAAGGTTAGTTCAAAGATAGTTTTGCTTGGTGGAAAATTTAAGGGAGATGATGCATTTTGCCCATGTAAGAGCAGACTGAGCATGGGTAGACACTGATTAATGCCCTAAAAACCTCCCGTTGACAGCACAGAAAGGACAAAAGCAAAGAGCTTACCAGACCATGAAGAATGAGCTATTTTTTCACCTTAGTCATCATGTAGCTGACCACTGAGTCACATTATAAATCTGTGCCGGAGAATATTTACTGCTGTGCATGTAAGCCTAGTCTGCAAGCAAGTAGAGGGTTTCATTCTCATTTCAGACACCAATGTTCACCAAAATGTCTACAGAAGAAGCAAAATGCTTCTGCATTCAATGTTTTTCCACAGAATGTTGGCTGAACTGGAAATTACATTGGCCAGAGAAAGAAACTGAAAGTATTATTTTCCCTAATGGAACTCAGAATTGCAGAAATTAGATACAGGAAAGTCCTATTAGCTCATCCCAGTTTCTGCCGGTAGAGGATTGTTCCCTACACTACATTTTCTGATCCAGTGTTAAGTGACTAGCAGCAGGACTTCCACTATTTCCCTTGTTCCACATCCTGATGAATCTTCTTGTTAGGAAATGTTTCTTGATAATCAGACTTACTTTCCACTGATTAATATAGAACCACAGAATCACTTAAGTTGGAAAAGACCTTCAAGATTATCAAGTCTAACTGTTAACCCAGGACTGCCAAGTTCACCACTAAAACACAACCCTAAGCACCACATCCATGTGTTTCTTAAACACCTCCAGGGACAGTGATGCTACCATGCCCTTGGGCAGCCTGTTCCAGTATCTTCTACTTTATTACCATACATCTTATCAGCACATCCAAAACAGCTTTTCCTCTTGAAAGATGATCATGCTTTTTAGATACTTCTACCTTGCTCTCAAACTTTCCTCTCTCACTCTTGGTCAACAATTAATGTGTGTACTTCATCCCTAAGAGCTGTACTCATCAAACAGTCCAGTCAGGCCCTTTATTGCTTTTTCTGCTCTCTCCTGAATTTGTGATGTTTCTAACACTTCCAGTATCAAATCACCTACTGAAATAAGTAATCTCAATAGTGCCAAGGTGCTGGGATCCTGTTTGCCACTGGTACAGAACCACATTAGCAGTACTTATTTTATTTTGTATTTTTTAAACAACAGGAACTGTTTTGGTCTGTTCTATGTAAACAAAACTCATCTCTGTATGTCTGAGAAGCAATGAGTGCGCCCAGTACTCTGCCAGCCTCTACCCCACCTGGCAGCAGCTTTCACCTACTCTACTTACAATAATATTCTGTTCATAAAAGCCAGCACTACAGCTGCAGCGCTGGTGGCGAACACCAGATACCCAACATTCATTTTGTCATGTTTGGATCTGCTACTAGCCCCCTTCACCAGGGCTTTCAACGTGAGACTGAGAAACCCTGTGACTCATGACTATTAGAGCCCATGGCACTTACTGCAAGCACAGAGAAGTTGTTTCAGTATCTTCGGCCAATTTGCGAGTTGGATATTTATACTCTGCCTGCCTAAATCCCCTCTCGCAGTGCTAGAGAAGGTTGTCTCCCTGTTTCAAGCACTCCTGTGTCAGCACTGCTGAGCTCAAAACCTGCTGTGCCCCATATTGGGGGTAGCTGTGATGATTCATCCTCATCTTCTGTCTGCTTCAGAGGTGTCTGGAGAGCCGCTGCAGCAGTGCTGGTGAGCTGTAACAGCCACCCGACATGTCCCCTGACAAACCTCCCATCCAGTGGCTCTGTACAGGTTTGGGACAGCCCAGGGCACACGAAAACCTTGGTCCAGGCCAAAAGCTCAGGCGACCAACTCGTGGTACTGACACAGCACTAGTATGACCTAGCTCAGTATTGGCTTGAATCGCAACTGCCTGCTTCCCTGTCTCCATTCTCCTCCTCTCCAAGAGGGACATGTAGAGCTCCTGGGATGGCTTCAGAAGAGGACTATAAAACCAGAGTAAACTTATGAAGTGCCACATCTGCATAGAGATACTGTCCAGAGTGAGAATACCTTAAAAATAAATCTTGTCTAGTAGGCAGAGGAGAAGCCAGGTAGTTTTGGCCAGACCAACCAATGTCTGACAGTATTTACTATATGAAACTGCCCAATGACCAAAGCAGAGATGATGAGCTTATGCTCAGTAGGGAGATGTTACTAATGGAAACACTGTAACTGTTTCCTTGCGAGACTAAATTAAGGCAGAATGAATAAAAGACTGAAAAAAAAAAAGAATGAAAAAGTGCAACCAGCAGCTCAGCACTACCCTGCGTCTTGGATGCAATGTATTTTCACTGAATCAGGTTTTAACTCATATGAAGCATTTGAGAGGAACTCTTAACTGAAGGTTGGCCAGCAGGTGGGTGAGCCCACTGTTACCTCCAGACAACTTGTTTCCCCCCACAGTGGACATGATAACCCAATACCCTACCAAAAAAAACAGTACAAAAAGTCAGCGCCGCATTAGGAAGGCATCATAGCCCAGTGGCTGCAGAGCCCTGTACACCAGGAGCCAAGGAACAAGAGCTTGGAGCTGTACACCTGACCTGATTGCAACTGTGCACACAACAGTCCTCCTCTCCTCAATCTGCCTCTGTCTCTTCCTCCCCATCTTTTCTTCTTCCTGGGCTTTTCGGGATAGACTGCGCACTTCTATGCAGCAGGGATGGTGGCTGTGATCTTCCAGGGAGTCTCTAGGCACTGCAAAATTTAAGCTCAGCTACTACATTTGTTTTTAAACAGCAAAGGCAAAGCATAAACGCAGATGTGTACGTAAAAAAAACACTGTCATTTTGTGGTTGGAAATAGAGTTGTCAGCTACTTCACCACCTGAAGCGGTAGGGGGGTGGGGAGAAATGAGAAGGGCACATTGTTCAGAGCAGCATCAAACCTTTCAGTCCTTCCAGAGAAAGTACCTGCTTGGTGCCATCAGAAAGACCCAAGCCAGTGCAGGACAGAACAAACTTATTTCCAGTAAGATGCATCACAGCCAGTGCTCTCGCACCAATGCGGCTCAAGTCCTCTGTGTCACCTTTACTGCACCATGCTGAGGGCTGTGCTACTTGTAGTAGTGCCAAGAAATGGACTTAAGCCACAGGCTCACCAGCAATCCCTCACATAAATATCTCATTTAGTCTTTCTGCAACTTGCCACTCCGCAAATGCTCTGTACTGGCAGGAGTCAGTCTCTTGGACCACGATGTTGTGTGCCAAGTTGTTACTTCAGCCAAAGCCGTTCACAAGGTAATGCAGGGAGGTAAGGTAGAAGCAAGGAAAAACCCAGAGCCCTTCTCCTTCAACTTAGGCGTGAGTTACTGCATTTTTCTGTCATTGGCTCCATGAAATGATCTGCTAGACCCAAACCCCAGAGGATCCTGCTGGAGTAGACTTTATCTCTGGTTAGATGTCAACACCAGCTCCACCTTTGTGGCAGGGACAAGCTCTGTGCTCAACTCATCCCCAGGACAAACATCTTGACATCATTTGTTTAGACACAATGACCCATAGCTGAGTTATCAGACCACAACAGCACTCAGGGATACCAGGCAGGAAACTGCATGTCCTGTGTTTAACTATGTATGTTAGACCCTAATTAAGAGCTGTTCAGGATCAATGGGTCTGGAGCCAGGAGTGTTTTCAGTGGTTTTACAAAGGATCAGCAGGGTGTTTTCACAGCCTCCCAAACTAAATCCACATGCAACAGATGAGCACAAGCTGCCTTGGGACAACACAGTGACTTCACTTTACCCCATCCCACAGCACTGTCACCCTGCTCCTGGACCCCAGCACCTCATTTACTCCACAGCTGCCCCAAGGGCAAAGCTGCTCAATAGGGACATTTAGCTTGTGAGGAGATACTACTACAAACTAGTAGCAGGGGCAGCTCCCAGGGCAGCTGTTGTGACACCAAAACTCCTGTTTCTGTTCCTGTACTTAACCCAGCCACTGAAGCCCACAGCAAAGCTCTCTGTTCAGAACACCAGGACCAGGGTACTTGTGCCGGTCTACATCACTGGACGTTCCTGAAATACTAATGTCATCTTGAGTTTAAACAAAGAACTGCATTCAGATATTTTCTGTGCCCCTCATTGCAGCATTTTAAGAAAAGCATGGTTCTTTACATTCTGATTTATCAGGGTCTGCCAGATGCCTACCTAGGCTAAACACTTGCTCAGGGATCTTTTCATGGAAGATAAGCACTAGATAAAGAACTAATACCTTTTTCTTTAGGGAAAGGGCCAAGTACTTAGCCAAAACTCCTATAGTTGGTGGCAGAAGTACTCAGCTCTGTGGCCGGTGATCAGCCAGCACAAAGCAGACTAGGAGCAGCAACTTGCATTGCTCTGTGCTGCACTCCTTGGGTGCTGAGGAACACAGAGATCCACGTGCTTGGTTGCATCTTCCCATCCATATCCTCCAAGTGAGTACAACCAGACAAGGCTTTAGTAAGAGACAGTACCACTCTGCCAGAAAAAGCATGTGATACACCATGGGCATGACCACATGTAAATAGGAAACAAGTCTGTGCATACAACAATTCAGCTGTGTTAATCTGTAAGTAGTAACACACCATCTCCACATTTCAGAGATGCATTGGTACTTCCTACTGCAGAGTTCTCACTGTGCTTTGGATCAGAGGACTGCACGCTGCCTGTTTGACTTCCTTGCTATGGCACTGCAGAAATATCTGCCCCACTCTCTTGTGGGGAGGCACCTGATGCTACCACTGAGGCAACTCTGTTGCAGGCTCACAAGCACCCGTGAAAAACTCAGAGGAAGCAGGGTTACACCAGAAAACTGCTTTCTGGGAACAAGGCAATCCCAGCCGTTAAAACAACAGCTTGAACAAAAAAGGCAGATAGTTACACCCACCAGGCCCCCCTGCAGGTGGCCTTCTCCCTCCCCAGCCCCCCCACCGTCTCCTGCTTTAAAAGCTAGAGGAGCAAATTGCTTCCGCTCATTAGCATTTGACAAATAACCACAGAAGGAAAACAAGTCCCCAGCAGGGTATGAATGAGCTCAGGCCTTTATTGCCATCTGACTGCACCAAACAAGCATGTCATCAATTTTCTATGCTCTGTTGCACTGTTTCTCCCTTTTGGAGAAGGATGAGCACCCTTGCCCACTCAGGCAGGTTCAGAGTGGCCAAGTCAAAACAGAGCAGCAAGAAGTAATGATCCGAGAGCTGCAAGATGGGAGCCGAGGTGACACATGGCAACTTCTGAGCCTCTGGGCACAGATACCAGCGAGTGTCAGGGTGACACTACAGGAAGGGCTGTGAGCAGCATCCTCATGCATTGACCTCTCTAACGCGAACTGCAAGCAATAGCACTGGCTCACAGGAGTGTTTTAACAGAGCTGAGGGGACCCAAGGCAGCCTGACTAGCTCACGTCCTGGCTGGAAGGAAGCACAGAAAACCAGTCACCCATTAGCCCTGCCACTGGGTCAGCAGTGGCTACTTCTAGCATACATACACCGTAAGACCAAGGCCACAAGCATTTGAGCAGAACCATCCCTACTATTTATTTTTAACCCCCAGCAATACTGTGACACGGTGCCACTAGGTCTTTGGCCAAGGATTTAGAAGGGGGAAGAGGGGTAATTATTCCCATGGCACCAGCTTTTCTCAAAGCCTGCATCTGCTACAGTCCTGTCACTGTTAGAAGCCTCCACACCAACTGCATCACAGGAGCACCCAGTCCCTCCATGGGCCTTACAAGTGTTGCTGTGGAATTTAACATTTTTCCTTCAAAAAAGGACTCTGGATTTTCCCTGGGGCCAAATGGCTCCCATGTTCCAGTTCAAAGGGAGAGGAGGTACATGAAGCATTTCTGCACCTGGCCTGGGATCCACAGGCAGTGGAGGGGCAGTTTGGATTTATCTGCTTCTTGCTTCAAGGACAGCAAGAACAGACAAGGTCCTCAGTGAAAATCAGGCAGGTTTTTCTGTGGAGTTTTGTAAACACAACCATTTCAGGCAGGACTGAGTCAGTAATACTCACAGAAGTAGAAAAAATTATTATCTTCACATGCAAGCAGAATGCACACTTTTTAAGAGTACAAACATGGGCTCACACTTTCATGAACTCCCACTTACACATAGTTCAAGTGTTAATAAATGGTTGAGTAGCTGAGGTTTTAATGAGTAGTCAGCAGGGAGGTTAGGAAAGCTATAGCCAGGAATGTAAGTGCTCATGAGGAAATCTTAGGAAGAGCTGCCATGGAGTATATAAATAATAATTAAACATCAATTAGAAGGATGTAGTCAGGTCAATTCAAAGTTAAGATTTTCAGGTTTTATTTTTCTTTGAACTAAGAAGTATTTCAAGCTGAATCTAAGTTATTTTAAGTCTTTTTTATTTAGGATTAAAAAAAATCCAAACACGTGTGCCTGAGCTCTAGAAATCAGCTCTTCAGTTCATCCTTTTGCACAGTGCCAGCTACTCCTGGGAAGAATGACTTGGAAAGGGAACTTGTACACTGCAGACATTTTATAGCCCTTTACATCCTTTAACCAGGTTCTCCACTGTATGTCTAGTTCTCTGATATCAGGAGCAGCCAAAGGGAATCCAGGGGAAGGTATGGTAGGCAGCTGCTCCTCTGCAGCCCTGGGGAAGCCAGGCCACTGTACGTGCTGCTCCCCCAGCCTACCAGCAACCCACCCTACTACCTGTGCCACAGTTCAGACACCCCTCCAACACACCCAGCCCTGGGGGTCAGCAGAAGTGACCCCCAGAGGAGCTCAGAGACCTCAACTCTTGTCACACAAGACCTCACCTTTCAGCAATACCACAAGCACACCTACCATCGAAGATCTTACTTTCAGCTACCTCTCCCCCCTCCCCAATTAATCACCTGTAGAGAATCGTTACAGACACCCCTTCCCACACTGCCAACACAAACCTCAGCAGCAGCTCCTACCACCACCTCCAAAACACAGACCCGGCTGCCCCTTTATACGCTTCCAAGCTGGTTCCTCCTCACATGGTTCCTATTCCCCAGCGCTCCCAGCCGCTCGGGGACAGCCCCGGAGAGCCCCTTCCTCCCCCCAGGCTGCCCCGGCTGCCTTAAAGCGCCAGCCCCGGGATTATCGGGGCCAGGACGATGTTACAGCAAATACGGTCCGAACAGGATGCTACAGTTTGTCGGTGCCTCCTCCGGTTTCATAAATGCACCCCACTGCTTTCGGGGACTGGCTCCAGATTCACACAAAGTGGTTCTGCTATTCTGAGAAATTACAAAATCAAACCAGTTCCTGACGGTTCTTGTCTGATCTAAGTAAAAGCAAGTGGCCAGCTATATATAGATCTGATTGACTGACATCTCAATAGCTTCCTGCCTGGCTTTCCTGTGTGTCATGGTGCACAGATCCAACTCTTTTTTACGTGGGTGTTGTTTTTTTCAGTGCATCTTCACGTCATTAACACCAGCTTGCAGACATGGCCATTATCCCTGGGTTTATGACTGCTCTCCTTGAGTGCTGTCTCTAAACTGGGGGCAGCACCTGAAGCCCACAGGAACACCCAGCATCTGCATTGCTGCAGCCCAGGGGGACAGAGATTAAGCAGGTGCTGGAAAAAATCAGGTCCTGCTACTCAAAATAGTGGTGGCGGGTCCTTGCACAGCTTCTTCCTGGCACTAGTTGTTATGCTTATAAAAAAGCAGTCCATGAAATAGGTGCTCCTTTTCATCTGCATTTCACAGTGCAGGAAAATGAAGTTTTATGAGGTTTGTGCAGGTCTGTTGAGGTTGTATCAGGGTTGCTCAGGTCCACCCAGAGGTACTGCTAAGGAACAGAGCTGTGGTTTGGAGGAGAAGCTCAGCTATGCCCAGAAGACCTTGGCTGGTGTATGGGCAACAGAAAGCACCAGGATAGTAGGCCAAACTTTTTCAAAGCAAGAGCTTCAGAGGGGCTATAAATCATCCTGTTCAAATCTGCTCTCAGACTTCAGGGGGTAACTTTCCCTGGAGATGTAGAAGTTTTTTCAAGTACAGGTAATTTTCTAATAGGGTTCACTTGTGGCAGCAAGGCTCGTGTGAAATGATTGACATAGCCTGAACCAACCTCTGATCCCTGGGTTCGTTCTCATATTTCTGTGAGACTTTCTTGACTCGCAGCCCTGTGCTTGGAAAGGAAACCCAATCTGTTTATAACAGACCCCCCTGTGTAGGCAGCTGGAAACTCTGTGGGAGCTCAGTGGTCATCAATGGCTTCTGCCATCTCATTTTCACCTGTCTGAATGACTGGCAAACACGTTCCATTTGCTGTGATGTTCTGGTCCTGGACTTTCCAGAAAAGGGAATCAGCATCTTTGGGTGCAGCATCCTTGTACATAACCACTGTTTATCCCAGGTAGCTAGTGGAAATTAGTAGCACATGAAGAAGGCCATCGACCTTCCACTGCCCACTCAGCACTTCCTCTTCCTTGAATCGTGAATGTGACTCATGAGCCTGACGCTACAGTTAAAACAAAGACTGCAATCCTCATTCCTCACATCCTTCCACCTACCTTTCTGGGATCTGCCCTCCCCTGGGACCAGGCTGAGGTTGGGAAGACCTGGAAATCATCTTGTCACAGGAGCTGAACCTGGGGGCTACGCCTGTCCAGTGTCTGAGCTGCTTTATGCCTGGAGGCATGAAGGGATTAGGCCGTTTGCTTTGGTTCCAAGCACTGACTCCAGTTAGGGTCTGAGCTACAGGGTATTTTCATTTGCCTTCTGTGTCCCAGACTGGCAGGTCTGCTAAGACCCCACTTGGCTTCATTTGATGAATTTGATGAAAGGGGCTTCACAACTCAGGCTTATTTGTGCTGTGCCTGGTACGGTTGACGCTAGTCCTGCACCCAAGCTGCAAACGCCACTGACAGCTTCCTGTTGTGGTTTCCTGCCTCAGCTAAAACACCCCCTTGTCAGAGCCTGCTCTCCCTTCCTGTTCTCATCAGGGCCATTGCTGGGCTTAATGAAGGCAACAAATAAATAGGTAGAGAAGAATCTGGTTGCCATAAATCCAGCTCCCCATGAGTGTTTGCTATTGTAGGCTGAGCAGAGCAGGGTGCACACCACAAAATGGTTTCTTCTGAGCAGTTTCCACCTGAACCCTGTCCTGTTCCAGCTGATACAGAGCACGTGTCCAGCCAACCCCTTCACAGCTCCGGTGGTCCCAGAGGCTGGCAGCCCTGCCACCATGCTGCTGAGTGGTCTGAAGTAGGCTGGGTGAGATGGGGCAGGGCTGACCATCAGCCCAGGCACAGCTCCAGCCCCTGCCTGAGAGCAAGGCCGCTACTGGAATAGTGCAGTGGGCACAACCCATTGAGCAGCAACCTCTCCTGTCGAGTTCTGAAATGAGAGCTACATTGGGAAGAATCACAGCAAACAGCCAGCGCACTGGCCAAAGAGCCAGTGTGTTCTTTAGTCTGAATGTGAGTGATGCATTTGCAGGAAATGCAGATGGAGACAAACACATCTTTTCTGGGTCAACATCTGAGCAATGACAAAATTGAAGATCAGGCTCCAAGGAACAAATGAGATCCTTTAAATATGATAACATTTCCATTAATCACTGGAAATTGGCTTCTGTTTGTGGGTGGGATTTTAGATGATTCGATACAAGACCTATAGCTCTTTGGCAGAAGGGGCTTGGCAGTGCCTCAATCAGTGAAGTGCCATTTCTCGCTGGATTCCCACTGCAAGGGTGCTGCAGCAACACGGTGGTAAGTTTGTTTCTCGTTTTAGGCTGTTCTGAACAGGGGGCTCCAAGAACGCTTGCATGTTGCAGCTTGACAGAGACAGTGGGATTAAACTCACTTTGCAGTGATGGCTGGCTGCTGATCTCTGGCTTCCTCTGGAGCATGTGCACAATGTAGAAATAAGAACTGCCAGACAAAATCAGAGTATTGGCCAAATTCAGAAGCCAGCCAGATTCAGGTATCTGGGGAAAAAAAATCCATAATTTTTTCAAGAGACAATTAGAGGAAGGTTTCTTCTTGTTCCTGTCAACTGATGGTTAATGTCTGTTCCGAAGCACTTGGGTTTATCTTGTTGGGTGCAATTATGTATCTAAACATTTCTTAGACATTTAATATCCATCCCGTGTTTTAATCATATTGCATTTAAGATTTTGGCCTTACAGACCCTCATGGCAAAATTAATTCATTCAGAGAGGCAAAAGAATTTCCTTTTATTGTGAACAGGCCTAGAGAGAAAATAGTAGTCAAAGCTAAAAACCTTGGGATGGATGTAAAAAGCACATTTAATAGTGAAGGTAAATAAGCACTGAAACAATTAATTGTGGGATTCAGTGCATTCTCAATTGCTTAAAATCTTTAAATCAAGATTGGATGGATTTTTACTGGCAATTTCTCTATGGACAAAAGCTCAATTCAGGGCGGGATAGAGGAATCACTGTGGGATTTTCTGGCTGGGATATGAGTGCACCCACTGCTGCTCCCCATGTTATGTTTGAAACAACCCTGCAGGCAGCCAGCTGAGGGCCTAAGATCCTCTAGACAGATGAATCTGAATTCCAGTTAAACCTTTTTGCAGAATTATATGTCAGTGAAGAATTCTGCTTCTCTCTTCCAGATTGAGCAGCAGCAGTGTTTGAGCCAACCCAAGCAGTCCTGGTAAGCGCCCAGAGATGCCCGATGCTGCTGCTCACCTGCCCTTTTACTATGGCAGTATTGCCAGGTCAGAAGCGGAGGAGTACCTCAAGCTGGCGGGGATGTCGGACGGGCTGTTTCTGCTGCGGCAATGCCTGCGCAGTCTGGGGGGGTACGTCCTCTCCATGGTCTGCAACCTGCAGTTTTACCATTACGCCATCGAGCGCCAGATGAATGGTACCTACGCCATTGCAGGGGGCAAAGCACACTGTGGGCCAGAGGAGCTCTGCGAGTTTTACTCCAAGGATGCCGACGGGCTCTGCTGCACCCTTCGCAAGCCCTGCAACCGCCCCAGTGGTGTGGAGCCCCAGCCTGGTGTTTTTGACAGCATGAGGGACAATATGGTGCGCGAATATGTCCGGCAGACGTGGAAACTAGAGGTACTGGCCATTGCCAAATGTGGTGTGGGACTGTGCAAACTCCCCAGGGGCTTACTGCTGCTTGCCAGTCCAACCTCCTCTGTCGCTGTCACCCTCTTAGAGCATGGTAAAGCAAGGTCCTTCTCCTCAGAGGCTGCTAGCACTAACAGCAGTCTTAAACCTCTCTCTTTTCCAGTTTCTTCTTCAGAAACAAGTCTAAACACCTTCCCAAGCCTTCAGGCTCTTCCTCTGAACAGGGGTTGCATTTGTTCTGCAGGGCTTTGGAGCTCACTGAACACTTTGCAAGCATTGCCCTGTTCTGTTTGCTCCTCTGCAGCATGTGGGACACTCACTGCAGTTAGACCAACGCTCTATAACATTGGTAATGAAACCAGACTTAAATTCTTGTTCAGGATTTCCTTGCTCTTTAAAGTCAGTGGAGGTTTTGCCTGTGAGACTGAGGTACTGGGTACTGAATCAGTTCTGTCTATTTACATTTAAAAATAGCTACACATAGGTTCCTGCATTTGATTGTGGATTGGAATATATATGTAATATATAATAGTCACACTGGCAGTCATGTAATTAATTTCCTTCTACTTGCTGTCACCTTGACAGTGGCTACTCTGACACTTCCAGGTCCTGGCAGAAAGATGGCTCAGGCATTCT
The DNA here is from genome assembly GCA_035590215.1 of Microhierax caerulescens. NCBI lineage: Eukaryota > Metazoa > Chordata > Aves > Falconiformes > Falconidae > Microhierax > Microhierax caerulescens. The sequence goes on along the minus strand of JAVJGJ010000047.1, from coordinate 48,257,081 downwards.
CCTTGTGGAGCTTGGCGGAATGAGGTGTCCTGTAGGGTTTCGCCATGCAGCTGGTCTGTGGGCACTGGTAGATAACACAAAGGACATTGCCACCTACTGGCAACCGAAAAGCTACAGTTGTTTATAAAACGTGCGGGACCAGTAAAATTAATTGGGGGTCTCCTACATGACTTCCAGGCTGCACTGCTCTGACAAGTTGTAGTGTCTGGGGACAGTGAGCAGCCAGGAAGGCAGAAGCTCGAGAAGGAGGTCCTGCTTTCCCAGGAATGCGAGGCTGAAAGACAGACACCCTGACATCAGGTGACAGAAAGACAGACACCCAGACATCAAGGTCCCCCATATGAATATGGTGACTTCTCTCTTCCCTCACCAGCAAGTCAACGGACTTCAGCTGGATTCGAGGGGTGGGACCAATGTAGATAAGCAAGGAATTCTGCTCTGCAGCAGAACATGATTAAGGTCACAGGCACTTAAACTACGAGACCTTCCAAGTTTCCTGTGTCATCTTCCCCAAAGGGTGCAAAATAAACTGTGCTGAAGCCATGCAACTATGCAGCAGAATGGCAGGAGGTCTAATTTCTCACTGTTTTCCAGGGGGATGCACTTGAACAGGCCATCATAAGCCAGGCTCCACAGGTGGAGAAACTCATTGCCACCACAGCTCACGAGAGGATGCCCTGGTACCATGGCAGCATCGCCCGTGATGAAGCTGAACGGAGGCTCTACTCAGGGGCACAACCTGATGGGAAATTCCTGTGAGCATGCAAAAACCTGGCAGATGCTGTGATCCCTGTACTTTTTACCATTTCCCCACCACTGCTATCCTGCAGTTATTTGTTTCACATGACGGTTCGTGGGAGGAGGTTTAGCTGAATATGGTCAGGCTGTGGTTACAGATCTTTCAAAGACAGGGTCTGATCCTTCAAACTTATCATTGTCCAGACAGTGTCTGGCCTCCATGAAGAGCCAATCTTGAGATTTATTTGTTTCTCATGTTTAGATATCTCTACAAAGTATGCTTGTTAATGCACCAGATGATATGAGATATAGGGTTAGTGGGTGAAGACATTTAACACTGACATGTAAACAATGTATGGCAAATAAAATACAGAAGAAAGCATTTGCTCTGCATCCCTGCTGAGGTGAGACAGCCCTTAATTATCTTCTGAATGCATTAGGGAAAGAAAGAATTAGCTGGAGAGGGTGGAGGAGAGGGGCAAGAGACTGAAGGTGAAGGGTCCTTCCTCAGCCTCTGCAGAGGGATGTTGGGAAGGTGGCAATTCCAACAGTGGGGGGCAGGGGCACTCTACTAAGCACCCACCCAGTGACCTGCCACTGTTGCAGCCGTTATAATTTGCAGGGCAAAATTTAGAGTTGCTTTTAATAGTTCTCTTTCTTACCAGGCTGAGAGAAAGGAAGGAAAACAGTGCCTATGCCCTCTCCCTCATCTATGGTAAAACAGTGTACCACTATCGGATAGACCAGGACAAGTCCGGCAAGTACTCCATCCCTGAGGGCACCAAGTTCGACACGCTCTGGCAGGTACCGTAATGTGGGATGCTGACTACTAGTATCCTAATAAAGCAAAGGCACTTCTCCCTTGTTATAGCTGCCCATGCCTTGAAGGACAGGAAAGGCCATGTGGAGCTTTAGAACTGTATATGGATTGTTGTAGCCCCTTCCAGAAAGCCCTTACGTTCCCAGGGTCTGGCTGTTTATCAGCTTACCTCATTGCATTAATTCCTGTACACTCCTAGCTAAGTAGACCTAAGTCTGGGATATTACAGCAGCTCTGAAATAATGCTGGCTTCACCACTGCCCTCATACTTTACACTGGTCTGCACCTCCCCAAGGAAGCAAGTGGATCAGTGCTTTTTTTTTCCAGCTTTAAGCCAGGGTACTTGAGATGATTATATTAATGACACCTACACCCCATCAGCAAACATCACACATTCAGCCACAGTGTGCACCTTGACCTCTAGCTGCAGCAAGCTCTGATGAGATTGCTCATCCCAGGCTGTCCCTCCCATGTCTTCCCCACACTGCTCCTGGCCCGGCAACGCTGTTGTGTGCAGATTTCCACTTGATGTTCCAAGGGACTGACTTCTGTGCAAAGAGTAGGGGAGGCCAGAAGTCTTGAGCCAGCTGCCAAATTCTTTACAGGACCAACGTCCAAGTGCCAGAAGACGCATCCTATGACCCCTGAGAGTCAGGGACTTTGGGAAGCAGAGGTGGCTGTAATGCTCCAGCAATCCTCATGTGGACAGGGCAGGGTTTTAAGGAAATATGACACATGGTCCAGCAACTCTTGGCACTACTGGGGAGTTGCATGCCCCACCAGAGCCTGGCTCTGCCCTGTGGCACACACCTCGGACCTGCTCCAGGGAACGGATACCAGTGCTTCCTCCTGGGCAGGGCTGGCTGGGGGACAGTAACTCTGTTTTGCTTAGTTTTCCAAGTTTCCACTCTGAACTGATTGAAAACAAAGACTTTGGGGCATTTTTATGGCAACAGACCCATGCCAGGCTCCCAGTTGCAGATGAAGTCTGAGACAGAGAGAAGGGGAAGAGAAAGCCTTGTGTCCTCTGTGGTCTGGTGGCCAAGGGCTGGGCTGGTTGTCTCCAGACAGAGTCAAGTCCCCACTGTGCTTGAACTGGTGGCAGCAAAAAACTGCCTGGGATCCACAGAGCTAACCCTGGGGTTCCTCTGGGAAAGCAAAAGGTTTCTCTCAGGCTTTATCAAACACAACACAACTTAAAAACTTTTCTGGCTGGGACAACAATAACATTACACTGCAAATGCCCTACCCAGCTCTCCTACTGGAGATTTTCCTTGTGTCTTTCTTCTGCCCTTATCTAACTTCCCAAGTTCTTCCCAGCTCTGGCAGATATCCAGGTATGCAAGCGTTTACTCTAGGAGATCCCTGAGTGCATAGGTACCAGAGGAGAAAAAGAAATATAGTCCCCGTCTGTCATAAATCTGAGAGAAATCATTACCATAAGCTATAAGAGTGCCTGAAAAAAAAAAAAAAGAAAAAGAAAAAAACCAAAGAGCATGCTTTCCTCCTCACAATAATCTCTTTTTCCTCTGATTCCTTTCTCAGTTGGTGGAGTACCTAAAACTCAAACCAGATGGGCTGATTTTCTATCTGAGGGAGACCTGCCCCAACCCCAACATGCCAGGTGAGCTGACATCCCTCAGTGCCATCCCTGGCCTTGGTTAACCACCAAGTGGGGCCAGTTTGAGCAGCACCAGTCCAAGTTTCCTTTACGATATCCAACCTTGCTCATACCTTGGTGGTGAGGGAACAGTGATGCCTCTGCTCCTCTGGGCAAGACTCACATCATGTTTTCTGCTGAAAGTGGCCACTCTCCAGGCCTAGCCTAGGGTGGTCAAGAGAAAGGAGCAGATGGGGAGACAGTGCTCCAGATGGATTAGGGACTTCTGGTGCCAAACAGATGACTTCTGAAAAATGACCTGCTTTTTAGGCAGCAAGTAACAACATGTCCTGCAAACCTGGCTCCTGGTGGGTCTCTTGAGCCGAATGCTCAAAACCATGGGTCACTTTGTCCTGGTCCAAGTGTCAGAAACATCACTTCAGAGCCTGCCCATGGGACCCTTGCTCTTCTGGGCAGGGACTTCTAGGGTACAGCTCAGCCAGTCCCTACTCTGGGACTGATGGAGACTGTAGGGTGCTCCAGTGGGCCTGCACCTCCCCTGAGGGCTGGTCTGGGAATAATGCTCACATCCAGGCATGTTTCCACACCTTTTTGACTAAAGCTGTGGAAAGCTGTCCCTGGCAGGGGATCAGACAAAGGCATCCACACAGTCCTTCAAGAACTGATGCTCTGATCCTGCTTGAGGCACAGGCAGACTCTATCTAACAACTTCTCTCTCCTGATTTACAGCATCTGCAGCACCAGTTCCACCAACCCACCCCTCCATGAGTGTAAGTTTTGAGGAGGGTCTTTTTTGTCAGTACCTCAGTGGTTTAATGTTATTGCTTTTCAAGCTTGCTGATAAAACTCTGCTCTTCAAACTCCGCTCTTCTCTAAAACTCAGTAACTCAAATGGAATATATTAAGCCCAGCTGCAATGCTGTCCCCTTTCCAGCTTGGATGGGGACGAGGAATAGCTGGACACAGCTACTGTTAAAGCTGAAAATGGTTTCCATTCATACTGTGCTCCTTGCAACATGTGGGCCTGTCCTTGGGGACCCCTCTCCCCCCTGCCCCCCCTTGCCAGGCAGGAGTGAGGAAGAGTGGTTGGATTCTGGGAACACTCAGCCTTGCTGCTGGCCACTGGCCACCGGCCAGGTCTTTGTGCTCCCTCTGGGTCCCTGGCCTCAGGGTATGTCTGTGCTCAGTCACTGCTCTGAGTGCCCAGCTGTGTTGAAACCAGTTTGTTTGGGCTATGTGAGTAGTCCATCCCAGAGCCCAGTGGAGGCTAAATAAAGGCCTGAGCATTTACTCATCTTCTCAGAGAGCTTTCACAGGCTACGGTGGGCTCCCGTGTTGTGGCAACTCTGCTGCGAACAGTGTTGGTGTTCAAAGCTGCACTGGGAAAATGTGTACCACGTTGCTTTGTTGCTGTCTGCTTTGCAACAGTGGCTTTATGTAGTGTCTGTGCGTGCTCACAGGGGCCACTTTTTGGGCAGGTAGGGGTGCTGGCTGCAAGCTGAGTTGCCTCTGGGATTCCCTTTGCTTCTTGTCTCAAAGCAAGCTGCAGAGACTTGGCTGGGATGACCCCTGCTGCTGCAGGAGACTTGTCACTTTGGGCTGGGGAAAGCAGAGGGGGTGGAGAGCAAGATGCAGCCCTGTGTGTGTGTGTGCCCCTCACTGCTCAGGTAAACCCAGAGCCCTCAGCACCTCACCCTACACAGCCCACAGGCTGGGTTATGGGAGGACAATGCTGCATTCAGGCTCCACAGCACTTAATCCCAGCAGGGTCTGATCCCCGTGGTGCAGCTGCAGGGAGGGTACCTGCCAGCCAGGACTGGAAAAGTCAGCTTGATACCACTCCAGTCTCTTGTACCCACCTCAGGGCCTTTTACAGTGAATTACTGGCTGGGGCTCTGCTGGGCTGCAGGGGCTCCCTGTCCCTCTCCTCTCCCATTCCAAACTGAAGCACTTCCTCTGGTTCCTTTATCCACTTCATCCCCATTTCTTTTTTAGAGACACCTTGGGCCTCTCAATGCAGATGGATACACGCCAGAGCCTGTGGGTGAGCATCTTTAAAAGCCCTCTCCTCCTAACAGGAGACAGGACCTGGGGATATCACAGGAGCCACGGGGGTTACCTGACACACCTGTATCACTTTCTGGTCAAAGAGCCAGGCTACAAAGTCCCTTTCTTACAGAGGCACCCAGGAGCATCCCAGTGTTTTCAGGGTCCTGAGACAAGAATACTGCAAAAGTGTTTGCTCACACCCAGCTCCCAGTAAATCAAGCCCTATCCCATTCCCCATCACATCCAGTAAATCAAGCCCTGTCCTATTCCCCATATTCCATCCTGCCTACTAAATACTCAGTGTATTCAGTTGTATTTCAGTGGGGGGAAGTCATGCACATGCCCAGGTCCTGCAGGGTCTGATATGTGGAGTGGGAATGCTTAGACACCTCTCCCCATCCTGGCTGCTCCAGCAGCTGTAACTAGGAGAGGCTAGGGGTTGAATGCTGGAGCTTGAGGGATAATTCTCCAAGGGACTAGAGAAAACCTTCCCAATCAATGAGGGAGAGAGGAATGGGGAAAGGTATGTTGTTTACACTTAAAAGCAACTCTTAAAAATATCTCTTGGGAAGGTGCAGGAAAGTCACGCCTGCTACCCATGGACACCAGTGTCTATGAGAGCCCGTACAGTGACCCTGAGGAACTGAAGGATAAGAAACTTTTCCTGAAGAGGGACCACCTGATGATCGATGAAGTGGAACTGGGGGCAGGAAACTTTGGCTGTGTCAAGAAAGGAGTCTACAAAATGAGAAAGTGAGTGCTGCCCTGAAAGATGCTGAGGAAGCTGGAGGAGACTGCTCCAGGCTGATCTCAGAGCTGTCCCCAGCTATCCTGTTTCTAACTAGATGGACCCTAAAGTGAAAATGGGATGGAGGTATAAGAGATACTCTGGAAGGTCAGTGATGACTTTCCACAGCCTGTCAGTGACAGCCTTGTTGCCCTGAGAGTGTAATCTGCACTGCATACTCCTGGGCATAACGCTGCCACTTCTGAAGGTATTTGCTGGACTGAGCAAGTCCATGCTTCCGAGACCATGCTTGGCCTGTGTCAGGGCAAAGGAGTGCCACTGAGGAGATGTACCATCCTTGGCCCTGTCGCTGGTTGCCTGTGAGGCCACAAAGATGGCCTTTGCCCACTTTGTGCCTGAGTTTCCCCCTTGCAAAATGGCAATGATGGCACAGATCTCAGTGTGTGAGGTGAGCACCTTCAGATCTACAGATGGCAAATACAAACTCTTACAAGGCTGAGGTGATCCTTTTCTCTTTGGCCTTCTGGCAGGCCTGGGGTGCCTGGGCTGCTGAAATTGCCATTGAGAGATCAAACAGTATCACATGAGAAGTGATTTGCATTCCTGGATGTGATACATGAGTCCAGATGATGTTTAGTTCATTCTACACATGTTCCTCTTGTGCCCTGTGCAGGAAGCAGATTGATGTGGCCATAAAGGTGCTGAAGAGCAACAATGAGAAAACAGTGAAGGATGAAATGATGAAGGAAGCCCAGATCATGCATCAGCTGGACAACCCATACATTGTCCGCATGATTGGGGTCTGTGAGGCAGAGTCCCTGATGCTTGTGATGGAGATGGCTTCTGGAGGGCCGCTCAACAAGTTCTTGTCTTCCAAGAAGTAAGTACTGAATAAAATTGTCTGGCTGTTTTTCTGCACTTCTCATCAAACTGTCTGCTGTCAGGGGAGCCTAGCTTTGTAGGTGGAGGGAAGCTGATAACAGCAGAAAGACATGTATTTTAATGTGAGGCAACAGGGACTGATGCTTCTGGAGCAAAAATGTCCATGGTCATTCTCTCTTGCAGCTAGAAAACATGGTGGGGACCACGGTGTACAGAGTAATGGCAGGTCCTTTATTACTGCATTGTCCTTTCATCTTCCCCAGAGATGAGATTACAGTCAGCAATATTGTGGAGCTGATGCATCAAGTATCCATGGGGATGAAGTACTTGGAGGAAAAAAACTTTGTCCACAGGGACCTGGCAGCCAGAAATGTTCTGCTGGTCAACCAGCATTATGCCAAGATCAGTGACTTCGGACTCTCCAAGGCTCTTGGTGCTGATGACAGCTACTACAAGGTAAGTGCAAGCACAGCAAAGGATTCAGATAGTTGGCAGGACCCCTCCTGGATGGGGGGCTGAGACCCCCAGAGGCGGGGGGTCTGGGTGCTTCCAGGAGCTCTGCTGCACGACATCACACTCTGGCTGGCCTCATTGACATTAATGTGACATTAAAAGGGCTTTGCAATTCCAGGTGTCAAGGAGGAAATTCAGATGGATGTAGAGGCAGGGAGGGGGATGCAGTGCAGTGGGTTGATAGGAGAGAAGCCAGAGCAGAAAGCAGACAAGAGAAGGTGATGAAGAGTGAGGCAGTGCTGATCTTTCCAGCAGTGTGCACCAGTGCATGACCACACTGAGCTTTGGGGCTGGGGTGCAGGAGGGTGACGCTGCAGAACAGCATCCTGCACCTGGGGATGGCTGACCAGGGCCAACAAGACAGCAGAGCCTGGGCAGGGGGTTGGGTCTTAGGGCTTTTTTTTAGGAATGTGGGATGGCATTTGACACAAATATTTAGCAAGCTCATAGGAGTCTGTGTCTCGGGGTAGAAATGTTTCTCTTTGCTTTGCTACAGGCCAGGACAGCAGGAAAGTGGCCCTTGAAATGGTATGCCCCAGAGTGCATCCTCTATCATAAGTTCTCCAGCAAGAGTGATGTGTGGAGCTACGGTGTGACCATGTGGGAGGCCTTCAGCTATGGGCAGAAACCGTACAAGGTGAGGCAGAGCTGGGTCCATCACAGATGGATGCCACAGTCTAGTCTCCCACTCTATAACAGCCTGACACACACTGAAACTACAATTTCTGTTGCCTTCAGTGGGTGCTTTTCCCACTGTTGAACAGAGGTTTATGAAAGGCACAGATTAGATCATTTGGATCCTGCAGCTTTGTGTTCATTTAAAGGAGAAGAAACAGAAAATAAAATTAATTTAGGTTTGAATCAAAGCAGATCTTCTGTTTGATCCTTCTGCTCACTTGCAGAGCTGAAAAATCAGTTGCTCAGTCAAAGCTCTGCCCATGCTTGGGATGGAGTCTGCAGGCTGGGCTGGCTACAATGCTTGACACCACTGCTAAGTGCCAGGGTTGAAAACAGTGACTGTGTGGGGTGTGTGGTGCATGGATCCAAAGCATTACCCCAGGCACAGCTCTGATCTGTCTCTTCTAACCCTCTTGTGAGCTCTGAAAACATTAAAGCATTTCCTGCTTGATCCTATCCTAGAAAATGAAAGGCCCAGAGGTCATCAGCTTCATAGAACAAGGGAAGCGCATGGACTGCCCCACGGACTGCCCGGCAGAGATGTATGCCATCATGCAGCAATGCTGGACCTACAAGTAAGGCTTTCACTAGCTCAACTCTTTGCTGGGTGGCAGGTCCATCAGAACAGCACACACTGTCTGGATGGTGACAACACAAAGCAAACGGTGTCTCTTGCCTTGGTCTCATTCCCCAGTCCATAATGAATAATGGACCTATTTCTATATAACATACCCCTCCATTTGCCTGTACCAATCCCAGCAGATGTCAGTGCCTCTATGCCTTTGACCCTCTCGATCCCAGAAAGTCTCAGCTGCTATCCTAACCCCTGATTATTGGGCTGCTGTTCCCCTGCCAGGTTCTTCTGTGCTTGTCATTGCATCAGTCCACTTTTGTCCCTTCTGTTGACTTTATTTGTTCCTTTCTGCCCTTGCAGATGGGAAGAGCGTCCAGGATTTATTACTGTGGAAAACATAATCCGCACCTACTACTACAGTATTGCTACCAAGACAGAAAATGGGCCAGAGATAGAGGACAAGTTGAAAGCAGCCCTTCTTTGAGTTTCCTTCTCTGCTGCTCAACACACACCTTTTCTGCATGGGACCTGGAAAGGCTCTTTGCGAATTTTTGCTTTAATCTCTCAACTGCCAGTTCTGTTACTCAAGTAGTTCCAGAACTAAGAACCTGGGAGACGATGCTGTCACAGCAGGCAAGGGCACCTGGCTGTGCCTTGTGTCTTCAAACAGCCAGCCTTGATTTACATCTCCAGCCTGACCCAGCACAGGGCAGTACAGACAGTATTATAATTCCTTCTTGCCCACTTTCAAAACTGCCCCAGGGCCTCAGAGCTTAATGCCTACCAGGCTCACTAAGGATGAACTGTGCTGGCTCCAGCAGACCTGGATTTTTCCATATCTCTTAAAAAATATTTCTTTCACAGGAAACCACTGAGTACACATTTCTGGTGGGGTTTGTGTGGGGTGTGACACAGGAAAGGGAGCCATCCAGTCTCCTTTCCCTTGGCTTAGGGCAAGAAGCAGCTGGTGTTCTGCTCACTCCCAGGACAGACGGAGGAGCAGTGGGGCAGAGCTGCATGGTGCCACTGCTTTGTCCTCTGTGGGCCCTGCCAGCCACAGCTCTTATACCCTGGGGCACTGCCATGTGCATGGTGTACATCCCCCCTGCACTGCCACAGCCCTCCAAGGTGGTTATGGCTCTTGAAACAACTCATCTCCCTGGACCACTGCTCACCTCCTGGATCCCATCTGGCCCCTCTGTGCTAATAAAATAAGCATCTCGCTCTTCAAGCCTGAAAATTGGTCACCCTGTAAATAAACTCTGTATTTTTTAGCATACCTATGGCTCAGACTATTGAACTGTCATAAAGGTTTTCAACTGCTTCAAGCTGACAAGGGAATAATTATAATTTCCCCCCACTAGGCCAGGGTTTCCCTCCTCGATGCTCTCCATAACCCTGCAGAGTCACCAACCTGGTCACCCTTGAGGTGGTTTCACTGCAGAGCTGGAGCTTTCTTGCAGCTACTGGCATACCCAGCTGCTCAGCTGAGTCCACTGTGGAAACCCACCTATCATGGCTTGTTGTACTGGTCTGCCCTCACCCCCGGATGCAGTAGATTGATGACCCATGTTGGGGGCGACTGTGGTGTGCACTGTTGCAGAAAGCAGAGTGGTTGTGAAGGCTGGGGCAGTGGGGGAAAGCAGAAGATCAGAGAGTCCTGAGATACAGTGAGTAGAAAAGCTTATCTCTCACCATCTTCTGCTATCAGAAAGCCACACAGTAGCTCACACAGAGTACCTTGTCCCCGAGGTAAAATAAACAGCTACAGTCCAGGCCAGGGCACAGCCCTTATCTAAAACCTTAATGGGAGGTGGATTTTGTCTGAAGACAACCTCCTGGGTAGCATTCAGGTATGAGGCCTAAATTAACCACTTGGTATCACTTGTTTAAGCAGTCAAAGAATTTAAGTCTGATGAAAAACAAGTGTTTCCCTCTCCTTGCTTACACTACAGCCTCCAGTGACACCAACTATTTACGTGCCAAAGCATTTTCTCTCTCCATCCCATTAGCTTGTCTTGTATGCTTGAGAACTATGGACATATCATCCCTATCAGTAAAGGGGAAAAAGTATTAGAGGTATCAGAGGAGAAAGTGGCTTGTTCCTGTTTGTTCAGTGAGCTAGTGGCAGAGACAGGAAAAAAATTATCCCCTATGCCACATTTTCCTCCCAGACGAAGCAGCTATTTTGCTGGGAAAGATAAGATTCTATGTGCTTTCTACTTGAAAACCACTGCCAAAACTTTTTGTTTAGACTTTTCTTTTGAAACAAATCCATTTTCTGGTTTGAAATGATTTCTCATATTACATTTTCAGCTAACTGGTTGCTGGTGTTTCTTCAAATGGGAAAGGAAAGTACCAGAGAAGCTGTATTCCCACAGGAACCTCTGGTTTAGTTGGAGACAATTTCATGTGAGTGTGTGTGCCTACATCCTGACAGACAGGATGTAAATCCATTGAGATTATGGCAGAAGGTGCAAGGGCTTCTCCTTTGGAAAGCCGACTGGGCTGTGTATGTTGCTCTGGCTGTTCCAAGAGCATCACAAAATGTCAGGAGTTGCTGTGGGGAAAAAATGAGAGTGAGACAATCAGGGCCTGAAGTCACAGCGCTCTGTGGCTCGTGCATTTCTGTGACTACTGCTTTTGGCATGTGCAGGGTCTGACAGTCACCCCCCAAGGGAAATCTCCTTTGACTTCAGGCACTACCTCCCTCCAGGGTATCCCCAGTCTGCAATCACAGAAGGGGCTCAGCCCCCTCAGTAAGACACATCTCCAGGTCCCATAGTGTAATGGCCCTGCAGATTGGGACAGGCTCTCTTCTTTCTCACCCACAGCACGGATACATCCAGCTCTGGCCTCTCTCTTTGCCTGCTGCTGGCAGGTCCAAATATTGAAACACTCTGCCATATCTTTCAGCCCTTCCACTGACTGATCCCAGGGGCTCTGGATGTTAGAGCAAGGGCTGTGTCACTGATAAGATAAAAGGCAGAGGCTGTAGTTAGCACAGACTCAGAGCTCAGTGCTCTATGGCTGATTCTGCTCTCCCATAAACTTCCTCAAATCCTCTTTTCTTGCTGACACCTCCTTAGCTCTTTCTCTCCACTCACGCATTTCCTTCTGTTTTACCTGAATCTTTAAAGCTCTCATGATTCTTGCATTCTCCATCTTGCAAGGGAAAAGATGAACCTCATCTTCTATCTAAGCACCCGCAATGATAACGTGAGACGTGATAAAGTATTGGTATCATGCCTGATCAACACTATGTAACACTCTATCATATCACCAATGCTGATCTATCTCATTCCAATCTGTCTTATCACCAATAAGCCTATTTTATCACCAGTACATGCCTGTTTATCAATTACACTTATCTCTTTCAGCTATCAAGACACTTTCATTTTGTTCAGCAGCGCAGCAGCTACGTGACTAATACAGCTCTGTTTTCACCGACCTTTGTATCATTTTACCCTAACTGATTTACTGTACCAATGCAAAAGGATATTTTTGAAGCTAGCACTGGGTATTTTCCCCTCTCTACCCAAGAAGTGCGGCCTGTGAGGTCCCTCAGGGCATGGCTCAGCACTGGCAATGGGACTCCTGCTTTGCTACTGGGCTGTCCTGTCTCCCGTGAGCCTGGCCAGCAGTTAAGCAGCTCCGGTTTGGCTGCTCTCTGGGCCTTAGGTATTTCTGTATAGCACAGAAGGCAGAACTAGAATCACCAGGCAGAGAGAGGGGACCAGCCTGAGAGAAGGAGTGCTGGCAGACCCCATGGCAGCTGTCTCCATGCAACCCTTGCTGAGAGGAACTACTGCAGCACTTGTACCTGCTCTGTGTTAGGGGGAAAGGACTGGTTTGTACGTTCAAGGTCTCTTTCCTGGCTCCAGCTGTTGGCAACTTGGAGACACTGCAAGGGCAGGGCACAGACCTGCTCACAGTCATCACCCTTCTTGTTACGAAATGTCTGGCAACCATGAAGTCACTGAATGCTTTGGTCCTGCCCTGATAAAATACAACACAAATCACAGATTTCTTCATAAAAGTCAGGTGAATCAGTGATCCTACACTGTCCCCTTCTCTTCCTCACTCATAGGAGATCAGCTTGTTTCTAATTATAGCAGAAGGAAGCAAGACAAGGGAAAGATACGACTTGTCAGTGGTTGCACAGGGGCATGGAAGAAAAGCTTCCATTCACCTTTGTTTGTTTTCATACTTTCATCTCCAGATGATGTCTTCTTTTTATGTTCAGATGCCAGGCAAGCCAAATGATGCCCCAGCACAAAGAGTGCCGTCACATGCATCGATATACTCAGCAGTGGCCCAGAATTAGCCAAGTCTTAATGTAGAGGCTTTTACCATCAACCCATTACACATGAAGAAAAAAGGATGTGCAAGGCAGATGCACTGAAGATGCAAACCTAGGTGGAAAATTAGATGCTCTTCACTGACAAGAGGAATGCAAGTGATGGGACTGGTTTAGGTATTAACAAATATCCAAGTCCTGAGGAAAAGAAACTCTTTTCTCTGCAGGAGGGAATTTCTTGTTTTGCCACCAAGAAATCTGGTAGAGCAGGTTAGACTTGGACTGAGACTTTTCTTCTTTTGTCTCTAGTTTTTTTAATGTTACCTTGGTTTTGCTGTCAGATAGAAATCTCTGTGCTGGCAGGTGAAACTGTAAACATGTCTTCACAAGTGGTTTTTTTGATCAGCAACAGAAATCTTGGAAAGTAAGAGAGGTACTGTACTCACTCTGGAGGGAGGCTGCTGGGGAGTGGTAGAAAATTCAGCATCGCTCATTTCTTCCAATTCCAAACAATCACATCCGAGGACAGGAGCATGCCTGTGGTGTGAGGACAGGCACTGGGACCATGCCTGCCTGACCGGCTGAAGCCGTGGCACAGTCAGGCCCTGCAGTGAGCAAGGAGGTGCAGAGAGGCATCAGACACACACCATGTCACAAAGAGAGGCTGGTTTTGTCCCGACAGCACAAGCAGTGACAGGTGGTTTCTGCAGCTAATTCTCTGTGTCAGTTTTTGTGGCCTTAAGCGATGAGCTTTGGTCAATGTAAGATGTTGTTCTGTTTGATTTGCACAGGCAAATCAATCAGGGTGTGGTGGCTGGCATTCCCACTGCCTCTTCAAGGCTTCTGCTCTGCCAGGATGGCAGTTTCAGGGCCTTGTTCATAAAGTCAGGAGGACTTGCGGGTACCCAGGAATTTGACCCTTGATCTGTGGTCCCCTTATGTCCCATCTTCCCTATCTCTTCTGCTCCTGTGCCTCCCTAGTCTGTGATCTCCAGCCTGAGCTTCTACCTGTAGCCTTAGGACAGGGTGAAGCATGTCCACAGGGAGCAGAGAAATCCCAGTTGGGAGTAACTGGGTGTTGAAAGGTTAAATGACCAACTCCTTCAGTAAATATTTTTTTTCTACTAAGTTAGTCTATTAAGTAATCAACCAGTTTGTTGTTGCTGTTGCTGTAAAGGAACTGCTTTTCTTCTAGCTGGGGCATTAGGCTGTCTGCTACATTGTCTGGGCAGGAAAAGAAAAAACAGCTCCAGAAAGAAAAAAACTTTAAAAATCTAAAATGGCATTTGATCAATTTCTGTCCTTTTAAAATCATATTTTGTCAGAAATGTTGAAAGGGGGTAAAATATAGGTAATCTGGACACTCTCTGTAGGTACATTTGGCACATCCCAGCTCTGCAGAAGCCAGCGAGGGCAGCGGTCTCCAGGAAGGGCGATGGAGCTGGCAGAGAAATGAGAGCAGTTTCCTTCCACAGGGTAAGCATCACCGCAGAGAGCCCTGCTGCGGCTGAAGGAACTTGTGTTCTGGCCTTTGTGGGCTGGAGGACTCTTTACATAAAATTTGCTTCCCCTTGCAGATGAAAGCTTGAACACATCCCCTGCAAGGCCCTACACTCCAGCAGAGTCCTGCACCTTGCTCCCTGAGGAATTTCAGTTCATGCAGGGCTGTGCAGCACCTGCTTCTCCAGAATGAAACCACCCACCATGGGCCCAGCAGCTGCACTACTGCTATTAGTCATAACATTCTTCCAATAAACTGATCAATGTGGTTGCTTTGTGTCCTCCCAAACACTCCCATTGTTCAGAGCTTGGCTGTGCTCCTCCTAAAGCTTGTGCGTGCATGTGCTTGTCTGTAGCGTTATTTTAAGTCCTACTGTCCTTGAGAGAATGCAGCCAGTGGTCTCAAAGTCTGTCTGAAGGTTCTGGATATTTGCTCCTGGGAGCCCACTTGCATCCTGCATAAAAAATGGAATATATCATTTGCACATTTGGAAACAGTGGTGGGCTTGGCACAGTACAGGAAGGAAAGGCGAAGCTACAACAATGCAGCATGTCTGGCCTGAGGCTGAGCTTGGCTTGCAGTCCTTGCCCTCACTGTGGAAGCCCTAAGTTTGCCTGCAGAGCCCATTTCAGTCAGGGGAGAACTAATCGGTGTGCCACACCAGTTGTGGTCTCTCTGACTTGCCACTGAAGGATGGAGTGGCAAGTGATGACATTACTCAAACCGATCTCTCAAGTATTGGGTGGCAGTTCCCAGTTTAGATTGGTGTGCAGGCCCAGAAAGTCTGTCTGTAAAGCAGTTACCAGCACCTCTCTGAGCTAAGGCTGGGGCTGAGAGTCCTGCAGGAGCTGCTAGGGACTTGACTGAGAGGCTGTGGCTGTCCCCTCCCAGCTGAGGCAGGGCCAGGTATGGCTGCTCTTCTCTGCTACTCTGCTCAGCACCTGCATCCTGCCATCAGAAGGTGGCAGATGGACCACAGCAAGTAGGAGTGAGCCAGGCAGGCTGGCACTCAGCAGTATGAACAGAGAGTAACCGCAGCTGGTGGGATTGCTGCTTCTCCGTGAGGCTGGTGCCTCTCACAGCCAAGACCTATGGGCTGCCTTCTCACCTGGACAGGCCCACAGCAGGTCAGCAGTCTCATCAGGCTTGAACACAGGTCAAACAGTGTGGGCAGTTGCTTCCACTCATAGTTAGAAGCTGTCAGGAGTCAGCACTTTGCCCTCCTCACTGGTTATGTACAGGCCACAGAACAGCAAATTCTTCATTCTTCTCTCTGGGGCTAGAATTTGACTAATCCACAGACACTCAGACCATCTCTTTGGGAAGACTTCTCAACACTGTGGTGAGGTTCAAATATTTCTCCCGCTGAGGATGAGAAGCACCAACCCCTCTGTGTGTGTCTGAACTTCCACTGGCAACAGAGCAGAAGCAAGGAGATGGGTTATGCAGGAAGGACTGAAGGGTCCAAAGCATTAGGGGACATACTGTAGGTGGCAGTTCAGGGTAAAAAGAGGAGAAAAAACTCAACTCCCCCTGCTTTATTTTCAGAGCTTTCTCCTGGGTTTGGAAATCAGGTTACCAACACAAATAAATGGACACCACCTGCTACTGCATCAAACATGCACTACTGAAAACTATAATAACAATAACTCTGAATCAAATGGCAAAATAAAACACAGATAATTCAGTGGGATGAGAAATCATGACAAAAGAATCAAGATAGATTTTAAAAAAGTCTGACTCTGGGAGTCAGAGAGTGTATGGTCACAAAGCTGACCCCACACAGGGAGTAAGTACCTAACTGGTGTCTTGGCCTCCATGAGCCTGTAATTTGGAAAAATTTGTAGCCACAGAACCAGAAAGTGCAGGGACATGTAGGCAGATAGGTGAGGCGGCAAGACTGAAGGCAGGCTGGCCCATCGGACATCATGGCCTTGTTTCCAGTGAAAGCTTTGATGGAATCAAAACCTTTCCACGGAACACTTCAATTAAGTCTAATCAGCATTTTCAGATGGAAAACTCTTCTGCAGGAAAATTTCCATCCAATTCAACTAATTTACTCCTGGGACAAATGAGTATGATGTGGGTGTAAAGCACGGTCATGCCAGAGATGTAGCAGTTGCTACTCCCTTAAACATGATGTAAATAGAGATATAGTGTAACAGGCAACGAGGAATCTGCTCCCTCCCTAGACCTACAGCATCGGCGTACTGTGTCACCCTGGACAAACTTAAGGAACTGATTTTGGCCACGCATCAATGAATTTTGGGAAATAGGCTGGAATAATAAACAGTCAAGAGCCCTAGACCTAAAGTGAATAGGAAGTCCTGTCTAGGCATGGAGAAGTATGTGGACATCCACCTCTGCCTTTTAGCTATCTCTCTGCCTTTTTTGTTTCCCTGAGCAGTGCTTTCCAGAAATACACAGTTAACCCATGTGACTTTGCTTCATTGTTACATGTCAATGCTCTACTCATTCCTAGTTTTAACACAGTATGTTCTACTATAGCAAATCTTACAGGAAGTTATGGTTCTCTTTGTAAGAAGCACAGCAAGTACCTATGTGGGAAATGCTAGCAAGGGCAGGCTCTAATTTCATAGAATCACAGAATCATTTAGGTTGGAAAAGACTTTTAAGATTATTGAGTCCAGCCGTTAGACTGTTTCCAGACTCGGAAGCTTTCTCCTCTAACGGGAAAGATAATAAGCAAACTGGCTTAACTAATAGCTTAAAGCAAGGATCACAAACTTGGTCCTTTATCAACTCTGACACCAGATTTAAATCTAATATTTGTACCAGTGCAACTGATAATGTTAGAGTTTTCACCAGAGTGCTTCCAAACGTGTATACAACTACATTGTTTAGAGGCTTTATAAACCAGGACATTTTAGACCTACTTCTGTGCAGGTGCTTATATTACACAGATGCTGTGGTGAAAGCAATGAAGTGATCCTTTTTGCTCCTATACAAGCCACACCTTCAAAAAAACCCTCAAGGTCTTTGTGGCAATAAATAAGGGGACACAAAATATATTGTCTTGCTCCAGCCATTTTAATAGAAAATTTAATTATTGGATATTCAAACACTTTCACAAAACAAAATGAAAGTACTGATATGGAAAAAAATTGCAATGATTAATAAAAGGTAAAACATATCATACAATCAGTGGAAAAGGGGAAAACAGTATGTTTTGTGTGCTTGTGCTTCAACTGATGTGAAGAGAAACAAGGATGGAAAAAGTGTTTTATGGACCATAAATGGGTTAAAAAACAGACACAGGAAGACAGATATTGAATCGACACAGGAAGACAGATATTGAATCATGCTAGTAGTTCATCTAGTACAGCATTCATTTTCCCAAATGTAAAAAGCAGCAAAGAATCGGTAGAGAAAGAAACTGTACAGAAGTCTAAGATTTGATATTTAGGGAAACCTGTTTAAACACCTCTGATGCTGTCTTGGCATATTTGGAAAAATCACAAATAAACTTACATTGATTGGGAGGAGCTGCAAAGATATAGCAAAGGTGGAGAAGGGTCAGAAATGTAACTAAGTAGGAGCAGAAATAGTTACGTGGGCTCAGATACATAAAGTGGAAGGTAAGGACGTTTTTTTGTGATATAATATAAAAACCTCAGAACAATCTACTCTCAGAAAGGGCCAGGAATTTAGCAAAGGGCAGTTAAAACATTGGCACAGTGAAAATTTCAGATTATATTCCAAGGCAAGTATAAACTATAGGAACATTTTAAAGGTAGGGCGTTTGGTTTTTTTTTAAGTTTTAAATTAAATTCCACTTTGCCATGTTTAATCCTCTATTTCATGTAAAATCATGTGTTTTGTCTCTGTTAATGCAACTTTAGAAATGAACAAAAATCACTCCTCTAGGTTTTCTGGATTAAGGTTTCTAAACAAATTACCCTACTTGATTGTAGTTTCCTCTAATCAAGAACTCCTGCTCTTTTCACTGTGATTTAGGGATTTGTGACCTTGCTTCTCTGTGTACCGGCAGTAGAGCAAGCAAAAGCCACGCTCCTGACAGGGGCCTCATTTGCTTCCCATACCCAATCTGTCTTGCCCTCCTGTACACAGGCAAGAAGGGTGGAGAAAGCCATCTTGAGAAAGCTGGAAGATGGAAATGGGAACTCACGCTGATGGAGAGGAAGACACAGCTTCCACAGTTCTCCTTCTGCCAATGGGATCAAGATGTCTTAGCTCAGTTACAGGGTCTAGAAGACCAATGTAAGGGAAAATAGATTTCATAGGTAGAGTTCAACTGAGAAGGGAATTAAGTGATGGGAATTTGTGGAGGTCATTCTTCCCACCACATCAATGGAAAGAGGATGTAAATGCTCCTTTTGAACAGTTTCCAAGGGACAGTATGACTTGCAGGCAGAACAAGTCTAATCTCCACTTTCCCTTTCTGCATTTTGTTTTCAACCCTTCAAACTGCAGAGTAACATCCCTGTGACACTGCATGCATATGCAGAAATGTCAGGCATGTTTAAATCATGGGTTTTGTGTGTGCCTATATACACATAAACACAAGAACACTTGTATGCAGGTCTGCGTTTTCATGCACACAACAACAAAGGCTGTAATTTTGTTTGCACTGTTAGTACACTGGTTATTGCCTGCCCAAAGTGGAAACCTCCTAGTCCTTTCAGCCTCATAACAACAGTGAATGTGAATTCCTGGGCTCTTCTTGGTGTCTGTGATTTAATTTTTATGAGAAAATCTAATTGTTTCCTCACATACACCTGCACCCTTCCCAACCTATTAAGCTTTTAAACCCCTTTTACTTTACTGAGCTGAATGAACTGAT
Organism: Microhierax caerulescens; assembly: GCA_035590215.1. Classification (NCBI taxonomy): domain Eukaryota; kingdom Metazoa; phylum Chordata; class Aves; order Falconiformes; family Falconidae; genus Microhierax; species Microhierax caerulescens. Next base: position 48,237,832 of record JAVJGJ010000047.1, on the reverse strand, counting down.
TCATAAACTGCCCTGATGCGAGTAATAAAAAGTGTCTCTTTCCTGTTTATTATCTTGATATGGTGCACAGAATGGGGCAGCATATTTCAAATACAATTACTGGTGATGCAGTAGTAAAATATACTGGTGGGTAAACTGCTGCTTAGCATTTAAAAGAAGTGTTAAATGATCTATATCCCAGTTCAGAACTGGACAAATACTGGCACTGACTTGTGAACATACATCAGGGATATTCATGCAGTCACCCATTATGCTACAGCTCTGTCAGAGCCTCAGGTTCAGGTCCCCACTTTCCAGCTAGTTCAAAATCTTGAGCAAATCTTAATTCTTTTTTGCTGCAAGTGGAAGCAGAATTTGGCCTCTGTGTTGTAGCAATACCATCCCAGCAATGGAGAAAAATAATTGAGAATTTCAGTAGACTATTTGAATGAGAAGTGCAGGAAAGATTTAAGCAAACCATGGGGAATTGACTGGAAATAGTATTTACACTATTTTCATTTAAAAATCCACAAAGTAACCATAAAAAAATCCTCTTATCCACCCAAATTCTTCTTTTATAGTCTCCAGTACTGTATGGTATACGTGCCTGGACACAGGGCTATGGGAGTCATATTTCTCAAGGAACAGAACAAGTATACTTATTGTCTATAAGCTTATTGTTTATATTTTTATTACAGTATTATGAATTGAAGTATGCAAGACAACAGGTAGAGATTCTGGGAAACTGAGTAGATGAAACAATAGTAAGATGGGAACTAAGTGAGAGACTAACTTGCTCGATGTAGGTCACATACTGGATCAAAATTACTATGTGCCAGGTTTATACCTTAACCACAACAGCATCCTTTCTCTGATACAGCTATCTTATTGGAAGTGCTCAGGGCCAGCTTTGAACATTTCCTCCTACACAGATGAGACCAGTTTTCAGAACAGCAATGCTCTCAGCCACAAACATAGGGAAAAGGTTTGCCTAACAGCTCTGCACCCACCCTTGCAAGTCTTTTTGTCATGAAAAAAAGCTTTATGAATCTCATTTTGGCAGTTAGCTTCCTTTGAATATCTAGCCTTTGTTATTAGGCAGGAAAGGAAGTCAAAGGCTGGTTTACTCCACAGTTTTCTTAGGCCTGGTATGAGACCTTGAGTAAGTGCTTCCTCAGTCTGAGTTTTCCCCCGCCCAATTCTTGTTCTGTCTCATTTGTGCAGTTTTGAAGGGCTGTTATCCCATATATGCAGAGCTAATATAATTAATGCCAGCTTTAATTTTCCCCTCGTAAGGAGTGTCACAAATACTGATGTTTGCATGTTTGGATGTTTATCATCAGACTCCCTTGCCTAGGATCTTTGACCATTCTCCATGCAACCATTCTGATGGTTCTTATTTGTGCTGGCCATAAGGCATGCAGTGAAATTCTGACTCCATGTCAACATGAACACACACATGTACAAACTTTGGTAATGGCACAGAAATGTTAATTTATTTAGATGGGATGCTATAATTTCATGCTTTGGCTTCAAGGGGAGAATTGCAGAACCATAAATGAAACTACAGGCCTTATTTCCCTCATCAAGATTATCTAAAGAATCTATTCCTTTAAAAATTTACCCTTAAGCAAGTTTTTGACAATGTGACTCTCTCACTAGACATCTGTATTTGAAAGGAGTAGATCTCAGTTCAGCCTCAGGTCATTACTGGAATATAGAGTAATGAATGCATTTCTGCTGAGCAGAAATTGTGGTCTTCATCTGTGAAAACCAAGGAGGTGAGGACAGGTACAGGGAGGATGAGTTTCCTAAAAGAAAAGGAAGAGGTAGAACACAATCTTTTGGATTATGCTTGGGGTTTGAAACACAGTCCCCATGTGCAGCAGCGCCTCTCCCTGAAGTTTGCAAGCTTCCTGCAGCACCTTTGTTCTCATCTCACTAAGTAAAAAAAAAATGCTCTCTGCTGGGAAATGACAAAAAAGACTCTTTGGGTGTCCTGTGGGTATGAATAATCCAGTGAAAAATCTTCCGTCTGCTCTGCCTCACTCCAAGAGATGCCTGCTGCAGTCAGAAAACCACATGCCTCTTGTGCTTTCCCCATTTAATCTTGAGCTTTTGAATAGCATCATCCTTTATCCTAGTAATGAAATGGTAAAATGCTGGCACACCCTGGTCCCAGAGTGACAGTGCTGACACTACAGATGTCAGACTGTTTTAATACCAGAAGCCGCTGCCAACTCTTAAACAATGGCTCAAGCATGACAGAAGGGACCAAGGAGCTTTCCAGCCCCTCGGGCCAACTATTTCCCAGGGATGAGTCCTGCCAAAATCTTTGATCAAATGTGCAGGACTGCAGTGATAGAAGCAAAATCCATCCCAACTCCAAAAACATCCAAGACCAGAGTAGTAAAAAACCCAGCTAAGTGTTATCATCCTTGCAGTCCAAATCCAAATCACTATCCATCCTTCTCCAGTTCTGGCTGAGTTTCCTTATCTCACATGGCAGACAGTTCCAGGCTTACTCTTATATGAAGGGGTTTACTCCATTTAGTCTAAAATGTGTACTGCCTCATTATTAAGTCCCTGCAGCCATTGGCAGAATGGTACGAGGAGCTGTAGACAGGGTCTATTCTTGGCAGCTGGGGTGAATGACCCCTGAAGGCAGCTATCCCCTAAAAATGCTGTTGTGGCACTTTCTACTCCATCTCCCTCTCTGCTGCCAGCACACAAGTAATCCCTTTTGAAGTCAGTAAAATGTTCATACAGGTAAAGCCCAGCTCAGCTGGAATAAAGGTAGAGGCAGAGCAGTGATTTGTTTCCTGGGATCCAGGGGAAGGGTGCTGTATCTGGTTTGTGTGGCAATTTTGCAGCAGGTGGGTTACAGAAGTGGCTTCTATGAGAAACAACTAGAAGCTTCCCCTATGTCCCATGAAGCCAATACCACCAGCTCCAAGGCAGACCTGCTGCTGGCCAAGGCTGAGCCCATCAGCAATGCTGGTAGCGCCCCTGGGGTAACTTATTCATGAAGGGGAAAAACCCTGCACAACTGCAGCCAGGGAGAGGAGTGAGAGTACTTGAGAGCAACAACTCTGCAGCCACCCAGGTCAGTGCAGAAGGAGGCAGGAGGTGCTCCAGGTGCCAGAGCAGAGATTCCCCAGCAGCCCGTGGTGAAGACCTCAGTGAGGCAGGCTGCGCCCCAGCCCATGGAGCCCACGGGGGAGCAGATCCCCACCTGCAGCGCAGGGAGGGACCCCACACTGGGCCAGGTTGTGAAGAATTGTAGCCTGTGGGGACTTATACTGGAGAAGTTCATGGACGACTGTCTCCCATGGGAGGGACCCCATGCTGGAGCAGGGCCAGATGTGAGGAGTCCTCCTCCTGAGGAGGAAGGAGCGGCAGAAACAAGATGTGATGAACTGACCACTGCCCCGTTCCCCATCCCGCTGTGCCACTGGTGGGGAGGAGATAGAGAGATCGGCACTGAAGTTAAGCCTGGGAAGAAAGGAGGGGTGGGGGAAAGGTGCTTCTAAATTTTGGTTTTATTTCTCATTATCCTGCTCTGATTTTATTGGTAACAAATGGAATTTATTTTTCCCCAAGTTGAATCTGTTTTGCCCATGACAGTAATCAGTGAATGACCTCTCCCTGTCCTCATCTCATCCCACAAGCCTTTAATTAATTACATTTTCTTTCCTGTGTCCAGCTGAAGAGGGGAGCGATACAGCGACTGTGGTGGGCACTTGGCGTCCAGCCAGGGCCAAACCACCACAAGGTAAAGCCAAAAGGCAGGCAAGCCGACGGTCTTGAGTGTAAAGGAGGAACACTCTGTGGTTGCTCATGTGGGTACATGGGTGAGGTGAGGTTTTGAAGATGAGGTTCAGATACAGCATCTCACCAGGAAAGGTGAGACTTGATGTGACATTTGCAGGTTTCCTGCTATTCTGGTAACAGCACTGAGTATGCTCAGCTTTACTTTGAGTTAGTAAGGCAAACAGAGAGGGACTGCATGTCTGGGAGCCGCAAAAGAGCCCCCAGGGAAGCTTGGCAGATGATGTCTTGCAGAGTCTAGTCTAGAGGTCCCATGACTATGTATTTAGAGCTGTTTATATATTTTCTGTTCCTGGCAATGATTTTGACAACAGAAAACAGAAAAAGATTTTGGCCTTTTTGAGAAGTTTTGCTTCGCAACCTTTGGAGGCATCCTTAAAACTACATGACTGAAAAGTAAAAACTATTTGGGGATCTTTTGGCTGCAGTGTTTTGATTGTCCAAGCTGCAAACCACTGGGGAGAGGGAGAAGAAATAAGAGAGGTTTCCAGACTTCTATTATGAAAATTCAATCTTAATTGAAAACTGATACTTGCTGTGGAAAACTTCTACTTGATGAAAATGCACATATCTGTGGAAAACATGGCTTAACAAAACATTTCACATAGCTCTGCTCATGCTCATAGTGCACAACAGACTGCAACAGGGGAGCTATTGGGTGAAATTACCTGATCTCTGAAAATCTGAAATGTAGGCAATCAGATCGAGAAATGCTGCCTGCTTATACAGCCTGATGTGATGGGCTAATCGCTGTTCACTATGCATATCCTTAAAAATGCTTTTTATTCCTCTATTTTTTTCATATTTAACAATCCACTTTAAACATGTAGCATTTTGACTCTAACTTCCAGATTGTAAGGATCTTTATGTTAGAATCTCATTTCTTCAGAGATAAAACCCAATTCTCAAAAAATCAGCATTTTGTGAGGGAAAATATCTATCTTGGCAGACAAAAAAACCCAAAACCCATGGCATTACTTCCCAGTGGAAAAAATGAAGCAAATTATTTTATTCTCAGCATGGTTAAAATTAATATTGTTTGGTCCATCAAGCCTGACTGAAGTACTAGTTTTCAGTTCCCCTCTGCTTTGAACTGCATCCATATGCAGTGGCCATTGCTCATTAGTAAGTCCTGGTGCAGATGCCTCATGCCCTTGTTCCCTCTTTGGCACAGCTCCCCAGCGGGCTGGCACTCCTGTCCCTGTGGTGTTTTCTGGCTGAACCACCACACCACACCACATTACATTGCACAATGAAGAATAAAGCCTTCTGGGAAACCCAGCACACAGAGAACAGGCATGTAAGGGCACCAGATTCCCATGATAGAGGCTATTTCAGGAAAAAACCCTTGCAAGTGGTATGTGGCCTTGTAAAAGTAATAAATTAAAATTAATATTAGTAAAATTAATCTGCAGTAGTTATATTCAAAAGAATTGACATTTTATGTTACCTATCCAGCTGCGTACAAGGGAGCATTCAGCACCTACACTGGTTTATGCTTGGGCTGAATGTGTGCAGCTGATACATACTGCTAATGAGGTACAGCAATGTTGGTGTGTTGTTGCAATAAAAAAAAATATTAATTGGAGGGGTGATCACTGATCCTCTGTGATCAGACTCATGGTTTTCTCACAAGAATACATAGTCTCAAAGCGTGCCATGTTAGTGTTGAAGCTTGAGCATGACTTAGAGGGTTTGGGCAAAAAAGAGTTTTGTGAGTGATATCAGAATAGTAATGAATACACTGCACCTTCAGACCTATAAATACCTTGCAAACACTAAAAGTCCTGGGTTTATCTTTCTATTCTGGGGCAATCTGAGGGGCTTCGTCTCCACAGCAGCCTGCTCACAAAAGGTTTTATGCTGTTTCTGACTGGCATTTCTAGCTCTAGGCTTACAGCAGGAACACAGACCAGTGTGGCAGCACTGAAGCCTTCATCCAGACTGTTCACCTTTATACCCATGCAGAGAAAGATGCTATGATGCTTTTTTTGCTTCCCAAGATAATAATTAAAATAGATCTGATCAGTCATATGCTGTGATCTGAACAGAAAAAGTCTTTCTCTCCTTAAAAGATCTTAAAGGATAGGTTCATATGCAGAAACCCTGCTTTTGCAGATATTTAAAGTTAAATGAAATCACTAGTATTCTGATTACCACTTTTGGAGCAATAAGGGAGAAGAGTGACCTCTACAGCTCAGCCCCTTCCCAGACCTGTCCTGGGAAGAAGGATTTGCTCTCTCCGTTGTTCACACTAATCCTGTCAGAACCAGTAAAAATAATAACTATAATTAAAAAAATAAAGCCAACTTTATGGAGACAGTTCAGATATACAACTGTCTGCATCCCTCAGGATGAAATTTTACTCCTGAAAGCTCAAGGAAATCATGTTTAAAAATAAAATATGGCTAAACATCCAGAGAGGCCTTAAAATATGTTACCCAGGAGACTAAACCTAGGTTCCTTGTTTCCTTCAGTGCTTTTGCAAATATTAATTCACGTTGACTAAAAAGGCAAACAAAGCTATACTCTGGCAATTTTAACTTCATTTGATTGAAAAGAAAGATTCACGCCCACTGGAATGAATAAAAACTTCCCCTGCAACTGGGATGGTTCAAATCCAACCATAAAATACAGGACTTCTGTTAAGACTCCTGTCCCTTCCTGGACTTGGAAGACTGGTAGCTATGGCACTGCACACTGAGAATGAGTGCCAGTAAGCAGCACAGACTTGCACATACAGGCAGGCACATTTGCCTGGGAACATGCACATTAATTGGTACTACAAAACAGTCTGCCCTGATGGCAGCACACAGGGCCACCTTCTCCACACTGCTACTTCTAAAAGTTTATACCAGCACGTCACCAATCCCACGCATACCCCTCCAGCTGGGAGGATCAGCCCTCACCGCCCTTACATTCTTGTTTCAAAGCATCAGAGCAGGCTGAGTTGGGGCCCTGGGACGCAGGGCAGCGATTGTGCTGTCAGCAAACATTTCTGTCACTCCATGCACGTGCAGCTCAGTGTTTCTTCTTTGGTGTCCACCAGGTGGCACAGGCTCCTGGCAGGTTTACAAACGGATAAGGAGGCAGCAGACCACAAAGGTGATTTTTGCTTTTCTGGACTGCACTGACTCCTCAGCAGAGCCAGTCCCTTGTTTTTCTGTCCTTGGGGTACGCACGACAAGTTTTACGCCTGTATCAATAGTTTCATCGCTGTGTTACAACAGAACCCAAAAACACAAATATCCTAACTCTGCCAAAACAGATGCGGCATGTACCATATATGCACCACAAAACCTGCTGTCCAATGATTATCCTTACTTTATTGGTCTGGAATTTCAATCTATAGGGAGATACTACTGGCTTGCCTGAAGCCTCAGACCTGTACCCATCATCTACATCACCAAAGTAACACACTTTGCAGGGTGAGTTCTAATCCAAAGCAAACTATCACCTGCTTTGTACCTGGATTTCCTCACCAAGGGAAGAGTCTTATTCATTCTCAACTACCACCCATGAGCAAACCTCTCATGAGCTGTGGGGCATGGGCTATAGCACCTGCTTAAAACAGCAGCAGAAACATCAGTAAGGATGCTGTAATCCCTTATGCTGTAGAATTCAGAGGGAAAATGTAATTGATTAGACTAATTAACTGTGGCTGTCTTTAGCACAGTAATTTGCTGCATGTTAATATTTCACTCATCAATAATAAAACATATCCAAGAACAATGGTGTGGATGAGAGCCATGGAGGGAGCTAAGGAATCAATGCCACATCCCATGTGAAAGAGCAAGTCTCCAGCATTGCCCGCAATCACAGGTCTGTTACACTGACTGCTGTCCCCAGATACCTGTTTTTCCACAGGGATTTTAGAGTTTCCCCCCAAAACTTAGTAAGCTGTTGCAACACTTGGGAGAGTAACGATTTCCAGGTCCTGTAAATCAGCTTTTGGAGGATTTTACATGGCACATAAGTATGTCACATCTCCCACATCACAGGTGAGGCACAAGAGGCATCACAGGGTGTGACAGCAATGGCTCTGCCATCCCCTCAGGATGGAAGGCCATTCCCTGAGGCTGTCCCCTGCTGAGCAGCGCTGCCATGGCTGTGCCTGGGCCGGGGACAGGGGCACCGCTGGCTGCCAGCCCCCTAGGCCGGGCAGGGAGCAGGGCCACCTCACCCCGCCAGGCCCCGCGGCCCAGTGCTGCCTCAGCTGCCCCCTTTGTGTTGTGCAAACTTGTTTTTATGTGAGGGAGAGCTGCAGGAATACTCCAACATCCTCTAAAAATGGTATATTAAAACCTTTTACATACCTTGAGGGTGCAGCCACCTCAGCGAGGGAGCCTGTCTTCCCCGGGCCGGCTGACAGCAACTGGGTGTAGCCCACAAGCCAGCAGGAGGCCCCGATGCAGCAGATTTTATCAACCTCTGGGGATTTAAAGGCAAATCCCACCTTGACTCCAGACAGAAAGCGACAAGATGGGCAGATGGGCACAGCCAGCCAGGTTGGTGGCAATTATTCCTCTCACCTGCATCAGGAAGTCAAATGCAGCTGCTCCGAGGGAAGGCGCCTCACCGAGGCCTCCAGGCCTGTGGGCAGCCGTGGCACCGCAAGGGCCCTGGAGGCCTGAGGTGGCCGCTGTCCCTGCAGGCAGGGCCGGGCCCGGCAGAGCCCCTGCTCCGCGGCTCCTTGTCACCGCAGGCTGGGGGGGCAAACGCAGAGGCGGGAGAGGCTGGGCC
>JAVJGJ010000047.1:48193517-48229238 GCA_035590215.1 Microhierax caerulescens | reverse complement strand
CCTCCCTGGCAGGGCGTGGGGAAACCGGACAAGCCCTTGATTTAGGGTAAACGTGGGGGCGCACAGCCCTTAATCTTCCTATTAATTTGTGCCGTTACTGCCTTTGGTTTCAAGCAAGATTTATCTGGCTGCGCCCACCCAGCCCTCTTGTGTCACACCGCTGCCCATGGGGCCCTGCCACGGCCTCGGGCCATGGCTCCTGCCTCCCTCAGCTTGGCCAGGTACGGCACCCATCCCTGACTTTCTGAGTGACTCAACACCTCCGAGAGCTTTCTAAACTTCAAGCTCGGCGGAGAGGCCACCCCCTCGTTGCTACTGTCGGGGCTGATGTGCTTTTTTGGTGTAAATGCTAACAGGAAGCTCGAAAGCAGCTGTGTTGCTGGCAGGGGCCACCTGACCCCTGGTGATGCTGCTGGTTGTGCCACCGAGTGTCACCGCCTCTTGCGTAATTACGACATGACTCCAGCTTTCCTGGGACCTGGTTATGCAAAAAAGTAACAACAACAAAAAAACCCCAAACGCAAAACCCCAAAAATAGAATCCTCACTGACCCATTAACATGTCTCTCTGTGCAGGGCTGTCACAAGCAGGCGTGCGGTGAGGCAGCGTTCAGCAGAAGAGGAGTCAGTTGTCATTCTCTCCCTCGAACCCTGCCTGGGTGGCTCTTGGGTGAGGAGCTGATACCGGATGACTCTGGGTGTCACATCCAACCTGCAAGGTAAGTCCTGGCCAGAATGGTGAGAGGGAGTTCACGGCACTGGGGCTTTTTCAGGTGTTGTGGGGCAAAGGCAGCAGTGATGCCCTACCAGAAAAGCATTTCTGTGTTTGTCCCTAGACCTCTGCTAGCTTTCCTGAAAAGTGACGGCTTTTGGCATGAAAACTGCTGGCTTTTTTCTTTTTGCATCTTTATTTTCCTTTCTTTTTTTAATCTTTTTTCTTTACTTCATTTTTTTCTTAAATCTTTTTTCCTTTTTACATCTGTTTTCCTTTTTTTAATCTCTTTTCTTCCTTCTTTTTTCTTTCCTTTTTCCTTTTTTCTTTTTCCTTCTTCCTTTCTTTCTCTCTTTCCTCTATATGTTATCTCTATGTAATCTGTGCTTCCCCCCATCTGTCCCTGAATGTATCTCTTTCTCTAAACTTCTGACATTCAGCCCTCCTCCATGCCATACCTGCTGACACACACAGGGATGCACACACACTCACCATACTGTAATGCCTGATATCTGCCTCCCTTAATTGCTCTTCCCATCCTCAAGGGAAGTGAAGGATGTGGTTATGCTTATTGATTTTTTGGTATGCTTCTACTATGTTTGCCTAGTTGTTGAAGTTGGACATTACTTGTTGCCTGTTCTTTCCTATGTGTTTATTTTGGTTCAATCTCCTCTTCAGATCAGAAACACCAACATGCACTTGCACATGCCTGACTGTGACACTAAGTCTGCTTTGGGCAGATTTTTGTTTCTAGAGCATCACCTTATGTCTGTACAGCCGCCAGCACAGCAGTAGAGCTTGATAATAACATAGTGAATATAAGGTGCTGGATTTGCAGCCCTGAAGAGAGGAGGTGGCACCATCTCCGTGGAGAAGCCGCAGTAGGAAGATGGCTTCCTTGGAAAGAACCTTCTGCTGGTGGCTCCCACCCTGGCAGAAGGACTGACCTCTCAGCGGATGGAGCCCTTTGCATGTCTCTGCACAAAGCTTTGCTTGTGGAGTTGACAAGGCCGGGAAAGGCAGTTGGCCTTAGCGATACTAGTGGTTGGTATAGAGTGAATGATTCCCTAGGCCAAGAACAACTGTCACGGAGGTCCCTGTATGGTATTGGTGTTTGCTCAACTTTATCTTTTAACCACAACAAACTCTGCTGTGAATTTCCTAAGCTAGTGCACTTGCACTAAAAGCATGAGCTGTTTTGCTCCAGCTGGTCTGTATGTGTTTCAGGCCTTTTGCTTTCATCTCCCTGTCTCTTCATCATCTCCTTCCCTAGTCTAAATTTCTCCTATGACACTTTTGGCCAGTTTTTCAGTGTGTTGGAGTCCCCAGGTGCAAACCTCTTCTGAAATTCTCATCCTTTAGGACAAAGTCTGTTTAAAAACTTAACCCCTGAAAATTGGCTTTCCCTTTCCTTGCTCTCTATAAGGAAGATATTGATGTATACGCCCTTCACTACGTCCCTGTTGTGGTTTCATCCCAGCTGGTGACTAAGCAGCTACTCGCTCAGTCTCCCCCCACAGAGGGATGGGGAGGAAATTCAGGAAAAAAGTAAAACTTGTGGGTTGAGATGAGAAAACTTTAATAATTAAAATATAATGATGATGATGATGATGATAGGGAGACAGGAATAAAATCCAAAAGGGAAGAAACCCACAAGTGATGGGGTACAATTGCTCATCACCTGCTGATTGATGCCCCACCAGTCCCCAAGCAGCGATCAACAGGCCCTGGACACCTCCACCCCCCAGTTTACATACTCAGCATGATGTCCTATGGTACAGAATAGCCCTTTGGTTAGTTCGGAGCAGCTGTCCTGGCTGTATCCCCTCCCAATTTCTTGTGCCCCTGTTGCCTTCTCACCGGCAGGGCCTGAGAAACTGAAAAGTCCTTGACTTAGTATAAACATTACCTAGCAACAGCTAAAACCATCAGTGTGTTATCCACAATATTATCATACTAGATCCAAAACACAGCATTGTACCAGCTACTGAAAAGAAAATTATCCCAGCCAAAACCAGGACAGTCCCTTACAATATCAGAAGCACTAACAACGAAGATAGAAAATACAAATGATCCAAATGTTGCAAACTGTTAAAAAATTAACACCATGTAGGACTGCTTTTTTCTTTCTGTCATTGCTCAGCTTGTAACATGGTTTCTTCAGTTTACAAAGTTTCTGGGGAGGAAGCTTTTTCCTCTCTTTGAAAAAGCTTTCACATCTAATTTCAAAGACGGGGAGGGGTTGTTGTCATTTCCCCTTCTCCCTTCTAGACTTCCCCTTCTGTAGCAAGTTTGAGAGAGAGACAGAGAAAACTATTCCAAAGGCACGCAGGATTTGTATAAAAGCAAGTGGTACATATTTACTGTACCTGGAGGAAGGTGTAAAATTATTGTGTGATATTTCTGAAGCTTGTGCTGAAATAGTTCTCGTTTTGAATTTTAAACCTGAGAGCTGTCATGTCATTGTTATATGAAGAAAAGGTGTATTTAATCGCCCTTTTTCTGCCCAAGGCTCACTGTCCTTATTTTGCTTCAGCAAAACAATGGATTTTACAGTGAGAAAAATAACTCATAAAATATTTTCATTATATTAATTGCGGAGAGTGATAAACATCTCAGTCATGAACATGGAGGATTCAGCAACCTCCACTTTAGAGGCAGTCTTTGGGTTTGGTACTTTAAAGTGGCACAGAAATCTACAGCCAGGACTAAACACTACTGCATGGTCAATAAGCACAAAACCAAAGGCTGTGCCTTGAAGCCACTTTTTCTACTGGCTTCCAGTGAACTCAGAAACACAGCATTTCCTCCCCTGCTGGCAAAAGTATCCCCAGAGTTTCTCGTTAATGTTGTTACCATTAATTAAAATGAAGGAGAATTGGGAATGTGCTGTCAAGAGGCCTGGAGAATTACTCCTGAAAAGAGGTCCTGCTGCTTTGGAGTAATCGACTCCCCTGGGCACACTGTGCATCCCTTACCACACAAAAATCATGGTACACTCAAACTCTTCCTGGTCACTGTAGCAATATAGCAACGTAGCAATATAGTGATGGCCCTTCCTTTGCTCTTTGATTTATGTTAAACCAGATATTCTTTGTGTACTTTCTAGTCATCACAAATCATATGTGATGAAAGCTCAAGAGAGAAAAGCCGATACGCAAAAGAAAATGAAACTGCCATCCTTACTTCTGTGGAATTAACCAAATTTCCCCTTCTACACAAGTGTCAAGATTATAGATATAAAATGCAAGTTAATGACAGTGTACAGTTGTTGAAAAAGCTAGCGAGTCTCATATGACAGAGATGCATATCTATCTAGATGTTGCAAATCTGCCATACCTCAATCTGCTGTTCATAATCACTTGGTTGTTTATATAAGCAATATAACATACAGTTCCAGGTACAGAATCTTGTTGTTGCTAGCAGACACATATTAACAGTAAACTAACGTCAAATGCATGCTAAAAACTCCTTTCTGAAGATTTTAAATTAAATTAGCTGAAACGTTATGTCATTAGATAAATAAAACTGTGGGAGGAACTCTCAGATTCAGTGACATTAAATGCCATTGGTATGTGCCTACTTAGCTGAGAAATGAAATGACGCATTTTTTTTTTCCCTTAAAAGTAAAATTTGCAAAATCTTCTTGGATTTGAGCATTTAGCAAGGCCCTTTGATGAGGTGTACAAGAGGATTTAAAAGCACCAGCTCTAACTTTTTCTGATTTTCTTTAATAGTTCATGCTATTGCCTCTATACCTTTTGATGCCTATTCCTCTTCACAGCCACCCAACCTTTGTACCTGACACTCCAGCTCACCTTCATTCCCATTTGGCTCTGGGATTTATTGCATTTTAAGGCAGTTTGCTCACCAGATTGAGAGGGCTCATTAAATTTCAGTGTAGTTTAGATATGCACATCTCCAAACTGCTTTAGAAAATAGTAGTGGTAGCTACATGAAATTGTTACTGACACACCGTATTCTGTTCATGTTCTTTGTAGATTTCACTCCTGCCTTTCACAGGTTTTCGGTTTTGGGTTTTTTTGGTTTTTTTTGAGAATGGGTGTTAGATTTTTTTCCATTGCTTTTGCAAATTTTATTTTTTGTCGTTACGGATTGTAGGAAGCAGATTGGTCTATCAGAAGCAACCAGTTCATAAGGTGTACTCTTTATTTGAGCAAATATAAATTAACATAATATATATAATAATGTGCATCCATATTGTTTGACAGTGTATAAGAACTACAAAGACAGGAAAGGGAATCAGCCCTTGCTTATTTTTAGATCTCATAGATTACAACTGAGTGATTTTTTTTGAGAGACTACACTCAAACCGCAACATATTAATGACCCTAAAACTGTTTTTCTAAGAACTCCACTGCAAATAATTTTGACTAAAAAATAAAGGAAGATCTTTTTAGGAAGACTAAAAGGTTTCTAAACAACTTCTACTTCAAATTTACCTAGCAAAATGTAATTTCAAAAAGGTATTTTCATGTTGACATTGATCAATTCCTTACAAGAGAAAATGGTTAACTATCCTGAAACATTTAGGTTGTGATAAAATCAGAATGCTTTCCCTTGATCCTGTAGCAATAGCTTTGCAGCTGTTCAGTTCATCCATGGAAAGAACTCTTGCATAGCATTCCAACATGAGCTGCACTTTGCACCTGAAGAAGGAATTCAGGCATATAAATAAATAGAGGAAAAAGAGTCATACAGACAGTGTAATGAGATCAAAACTAAAGCTTCAAAGAGCAATACAATTTTGTATATTTTTTTCATTCACAGCAAAACCATTTTGTCTGCTCTGTATAGCTAATACCTACATAGCAGAATTTGGATGTGAGCAGCAGATTTGCTTCTCCTTATCGAAAGATAATGATGATGCCTGAGAGCAGGTATGGCACCTCACATGCAAAATCTTATGATTATATCAGTCTGAGCAGTGTAAAATGTGAAATTCCAGTTTGCTGCATCTTTTCCAGTGGGGTGGAAGAGGAGGAAGCTTTGAGTGAAAGACACTGGTCTTCTCCTGTCAGTGTAGCTGAAACATTCAAGTAGCTACACTCCAAAACTACTTTATAGATGAGGTGTGGAGGTTTTAAATAAGATGATTGTTTTTAAATCGCTTCTGTGTATAATATTGAAAATAATTAGTAGCCAAAATTGCTTTTGATTTAAAGGCAGTGTGACAGTAAAGTAAATAACTATTCTGTTGATTTTAAAAAAACACAAAAACTTGAGAAGGACATTTCTTGGATCCTCTCAGATCAAGTGAGCACTGACAGCCCACCCAAAGGTTAGAACCACCTGTTACTACCTGCAACAAATGCCCTTGCTGTATGATACACAATACACAACTCAAAATTTTTGAAATATCTAGGTATGGTAATTTTTTTACCACTCTGAATTCAGACTTTGCTGTGCTGTGGTTTATGACAGGCTTAATTTCTTAGGGACATTCAAAGATTTGTTGGGAGAAGGAAAATGCAGTTCGTAAGTGTACTGTATGTCAGTTATCCCATATCTAGAATGTCTGTTTATCAGCAACAATTATTGCAATAATTAACTGTAGGATGACTTCCCTGCCAGCATGAGTGGAATAATCTGCAGATATCAGGTAGTATTTCAGAAAAGACTAATGACTGCAGACTCTGGTATTTATGATTACCAAATGTAAGAGGCTTCATTTAAAAAGACCACTTTTTAAATTCAGCCATCCTTTCAGATGTCACAGAACTGCAGTCCTCTAATAGAGACTCTAAATCATGAACTATTTTAAGAAAACATTCCAGTTCTAACTTCAAAGGGTGTCGTCTTTGCAGCATGTTTTTAAAACCTGAATTCAAGTGATGTTGAGTGGTAAAATCAAAATGTGAAGAATTTTTGGTTTTGTTTTGTTTTCTTTGTGGGGTTGTTTGTTGTTATTGAAGGGAAGCTTTCTGTTTGTCTTGGTTTTAAGACTCCTTGATGTTGTATTTTTAACCCTCTGCATCTGCAAGAGCTAAACGCATTTTTCTCTAATCGAAAGCTTAGACTCCTGCCTAATGAAGTAACTTCAGCTAGCAGAGGCTTTCAGGAAAAGAACAGACTTTAGGAAAGTCTTATTAATCTTCAGGATTTTGTGCCTGAGTGACTCCAAAACACCTGTCCACTGGCAAGCAACAGCCCAAGGACCTAACTTCATCCTTTTGATTCCTGCTCTGACTTTTTCACCGAAACACAAGCCTCTAGAGCACAATCCAGTTTTTGCTGTTTAGCCTTTCTCACTCCTTGTAATTTGCCTCACAGTTTCCCCTGGCTGCAGTGTTGTTCTCTGCTTCCTGGTTAGGTTTTTGTGTAGAATTGGTTGCTACAATGTCAATGTGGTGGCGGCATTTGGTGGAGTGAAGTGCCCCCTGGGTTCTGGTCTTTGGGGAGTTGAGGACTGGTGCCGTGCTCCTGGGGATCTCCCCAACCTAAGAGCTCTAGCAAATGAAAACGTTTTGGTGAGTAATCTGATGTGTGTTCTAGCTGAAATCTGTGCCAAGGTCACGGCTCCCTCTTTTCTCAAACCTGTCCAGTAAGTCAGATAAGATGCAATTAATAGCTGAGGGTCAGGTAAGATGCAGTTAACAGTAGAATTTGGTTTCATGTTTTGAGAAGGAGCAGTATCTTTATTTTCTTGTGGAGTCAAGCAGTTTAGGCAGAAATTCTCCCTGCTTCCATCTACTGAAAGTGTGCTGTGAATATTAAATATTGCAAGGAATAACCCAAAGGGTGGAAGAGAGAGTTCATTGTCTTTTGCTGGTTTCTGTAAAGAAAAGTCTGGCTGCTGATTTCTACTGCTTTGGCAGAAATCTGGAGTAAGAACCGCATTAGTGGAGGCACTCCAGATTTTACATTAGTGTAGTTTCAGACAGAACGCAAGTCCTAATTTAGTGCCTTATCTTATTTTCTCATGATTTAAAAAGGAAACTGCAGTAATCAGTTTGAATCTGGAAAAATTATTTCTAGGACTGGACCATGTGAATTTACATAAGCGTTTCACTTTACTTACCCAGAAGTATTTTGAAATTTTGAATCTGACAAAGCACTGATAAGCATCCTGTTACTTTGGGCACAGAGAAACTCAATGATTTGGGACTGAAATTAGGAGTTTCATCTTTAGTACAAGTGAATTGTTACCAGTTCTGTGTATTATAGAAACTCAGGCAGAAGTGGCTGATGCATGACTCTGCCTTGTAAAATCTTCAAAAGTTTCATTTATTTCCTGTGATAGCAGAGTGAAAGGGAAATCCCTGACAGAAAATCTTGATATTAACAATTAATGAATGATAGATGTGGTCACGCTCTGCAGGAGTGCCCTTTGCACCATATGCATGAGTTGAGGAGGCCTGGCAGCCTTCAAGAGAAGCCAACAGTGATGACTTCCTTCCTTTCAAAAGAAAAAGGAAAGCTTTTAGAGAGCATCGGGTCCTTTGACAGGAGTTCTGTGAAAGAACACAAGGATGGGAGTCTTCCTGCCAGAAAACAATGAGAAAGGTGCCACGTGAAGAACTTTGTGGTCTTTGACATGTTCCACTCCTGATCTGTTAAATATTTCTATAGTTCTTAGTGTGAATGGTTTCTATTTTGTGATCATCAGTTTCTCGTTCTGAAACAGGAGGGTAAGCGATGAGATGGGTTTTATTTAGGTTCTGAAAAAACTTTTGTAAATGGGATGCTATGATCAGTTCTGATTCTGGAAATCTTTGTGCTGGAGCTGGGAGCGGAAAAAGACTGGGAGAAAGAATGGGAGAACTTGGCTTCAGATTGTCTACTAAACACAAAATAATTTCTTAGGGCTAGAATCTGAATGACAGCACTGCTGGGTTAGCAGAACCCCATGGGGCTCTACTGCGTATATGTGTCTATGGCTCAGTAATAAGCTGAGGGCTTAATTCAGTTTCCTAAATAAGGAATAATTTGCAGCTGCTGATGTAAGTGACCACACAATAAGCAGGAAAATGGGGAATGAAGCAGGTACTGGAAGTTTTACTGACTGAACAAAATATTTTTGGTTGGGTGTTTTGAAACAGCTATATGAAAATATAAAGAAAGGAATGAGGAATACCAAATATAGGAGAAAGCTGTGTTTCCTGATGATTGGTGTTTGCTGGGGAATGGATTTTGAAAATGGGGGGGGGCAGAGATCCTTGCTTTTATCAGGACTTATTACACTTTTCCCCTAAAGTATTTTCATGAACTTTGTGACAGTTGCAGCTTTGCAGCTTCTACACAGCAGGGGATTTTGTCATTTGCAAATGATTCCACTCCATTTTTAAAACAGGGATTTTATGTGCCCTCAAGACCTACTAACCATTGATGACTGCATCCAGGAGAGATTAGAAATGTGTTCAGTTCTTCCCTGGTGGTTCTTGACTTCTAATTTCCAAGACGGAAAGCCACTGACTTGCTACTGTCAATGGCAGCACTGCTTAAGCCAGCATTTCTGGCCTTAGGAAAAGCCCGTAGCCTCTGCTTAATTTTATACACATGCGTAGGTCTCATTGAATACATAGCCTACAATGATGCTCGTACTACAGGGAGGGACTTACCTTTGCGTCTAGACCGCCTCTCACTTCTTCCTCATGATGAGGCATCACTGTAACATCTGGGGTAACCTTCAGATAATTATAAGCTTTATCTTTGTGAATCAAGCTTTACTTTAAAAAAAACCTATTGCGACAGCAGTTTTTGTCAGATTCGGTATGAACTAGATGGAATTTTCCAGCCCTCTGGGTAGGCAGAGAGAGGTGGGGAGCGGATGCAGGGCTGCACAGACTGCTGCGCACAAGCATCCTTCTGCTTGTTCAAGCAGAGCCAGACGTGTCAGTTCCTGGGCTAGTTCTCTTCTTCTTCCATCAGTTGTGTGAGTGAAGATCTAGTGACTGGAAAAGACTTACCGCTGAGTTACACCAAGGTAAATGCAGCCACACCTTGCTGGTTCTTGTTAGCACAGCAGACCAGAAGTGGCCACTTAAAATATCCATGCGCAAGAATTAACAGGCTCATGCCTGCGATCTACGCTGCTGCATAGTGTAATGGTTTTCTGTGTTATTTACTGCTTTTCTATAAATGATGTGACACAGATCTGATACAGTATGGTCTGGTCCTGCAAATCAGTGCACTATGATTGTGCTTAAGTGTGCTGTCCATAAGCCAGCTTCAGTAGTAAATGTAGTCTGGTCATGGTGGCATGGGCAAACTGAGCTTGTTGGCATTAGTTAGCTTGGGGGAATTTTAGTCTGTCTCAGCATCATTGCATCTGAATTCGGGTATCTCTGTGCTGCCCTGCACTGTGCAGTGGAGAAATGGCAAGGGGAAAGAGAACAATTCATTTTTTTGTGCTTTATGTGTTCCTGGAGCAGGGTTGACCAAGTAGGTGCTGAAACTGAAGGAACAAGACAATTAAAAATGTTTGTAAAATACTGAGTAGTACTCAGACTATTTTTCAGACATAGTCGGCTTTCCAAGGAAAGTTTTATCTGTTTAAAAAAAATCAGCAAAAATTATCTGAAAATACTAAGTCTTAACTGTTTTGCATTTTCAGCTGTAAGACTTGAGTTTCCGATTTAAGTATTACGGAATTCAACTAAATTATCCCTGTCACGCATAATTTACTGCGAAGTCAATACTTTCAACCCAAAGTATGAAATAAAACAGAGGAAGAAAAAGGATTTCTTTATAGTCCTTTTCCAGAGAAAGAAAACCCGCTTATGAAGTATCTTATATTGAGTATGATGTGATGGGGTCATCTTTCTTGGGTGCAGAGGCAAGCCAAATGGAGTGAACACCATGAAGATTTCTGTTATTCATTAACAGTACACATGGAAGCATTTGCAAACCAAGAAATGCAAAACTTGGTCACTTGCAAAGAATCGCTAGTAACTTCGGGGTTCTAATGGTTTTGCAGTACACTTCCAGTCTGTTGTAAACCCACAGTAAAATTTAGAGGTCAGTTTGGTCCAAAGAATACATGAGCTGTTTTTCAGGCTTAGTTACCATAAGCGATGCAGCCTCAGCAGTGTAGTCTTTGACCACAAGGACGGAGGAATCAAGGAAGGCTGATACAGTTTGCAAGCTGCAACACCCAGCAGTTCTGCTGTGGGTGGTTTGGTAATTTGGGGAAGGTTCACATGGTTTGAAGTCTCATACCTCAAGACCAAAAGATAAAACTAGTCCCACCAAGCCTCTAACAAACAACCTGTTGTGATTAGGCTGCAGGGGCTGTGGTTTAATATCTTTGATCCTAGAATTTTAGTACACCAGAAAGTTCAATATATCTTTCAGATTCTGAATCTGTAGAGAAAAACTTGATTTTCAGAAGTTCAGCGTCTGTGGTTTTAGCCAAGTTTCAGAAGTGATCCACTCCAGAGAATCCTTATGGGGTCTTGGAATCTGATTTTCAAACAAGTGCCCAAATGAGTGCAAAGCCTCAGTGAAACCAGACTTCAGAAAATCTGGCCCGATGGTGAAAATGTTTGATTTTGAAAATCTGTCTGTAAAGGCACTGCAATACATTGACAGATTTGCAGCAACCCCGAGCCAACAATCATTTGAGTGTTTTCAAAATAGACACATGGCAAAATTGTGACTTTGGCATACCATAGTCATTTCTGAGTCAGTTTTGCTTTGAATTTTAGTTTAAATGTTCGCTAGCAAGTGCAATTCTTCCATCAGTAGCAGCCACAGAAGTAGCTGTCCCTGCGTTCAGACATACAGGTCTTTAAGGTCTGCTCTGGTCCCTCCTTTTCTGCCTGCTGTAATCAATAGACTGTGCTATTTCCCATTCAGATGCAGTAAGCTCTGTTCCTCAGTAGCACCTGTTAATCACTGCTTTAGCATGAATGTGAAATACTCACTAGTATGAGTAATTAGAGTGATGTTCTTTTATCTTAAGTAGGCCAATAGGTTTAAAGAGTATTGTAAGATACTACTAAACCACAGGACTTTTCTTCTTATTATTACTGAAGTAAAGAAGCAGCAGCAAGGACTGAAAGTTGTTTACTAAGGAACTTGCAGCGCACTGTTCATACAGCGCAGTGTTCCTGGTAGAAGTTTTCAAGAGGTTTCTGTTGTAAATCATGTCATGCACACAGGGCCTGTTTTTTATCTCATTTTATCAGTGTAAATTCTGAGTAACTCCTGTGGATTAAATACCGATGCACTAGAGCGGCTTGAGATTAACAGCTGAGTTCTGATTTAGTTTAGGACGATATAATTTCAGAGTGAAAAAATAGGCAGCTGTCAAGCTCCTTTATATTAGTGTAAAGCAAGGGTAGCTTGGCTCAAACTTTGTGTTGATTTAAACTCCTTAAATCCTTAATTCTGTTCCCAGTTTAATTAAGACAGGTAAACTCCAGTGATGTTTCCATGGATCGGCTCTTATTTATATGTGTGCTGAAAGAAGTGTGATAAGGAAGCTGGCAATAAAAGTTTGGTGTTAAAATTGCCTGTAGGGTAGTTCATTTCATAATGGAATTATATGTTTTATGAAAAATATTTGGATGCTTTCTTCCTTTCATTTGCTTAAAGTTTTATTGAAAATCAAGTATACAGTATGCGCTGAAATCTGTGCCTGTCATATGGCTTACTTTTAGGTAGCCTTGCAAGGAGAAAGGAGTCAGACTCAATGATCCTTATGTGCCCCTTCCATTCTGAGATATTCTGATTCAATGTGATGGGAATACCACAGCAAATCA
The DNA here is from genome assembly GCA_035590215.1 of Microhierax caerulescens. Classification (NCBI taxonomy): domain Eukaryota; kingdom Metazoa; phylum Chordata; class Aves; order Falconiformes; family Falconidae; genus Microhierax; species Microhierax caerulescens. The sequence continues at coordinate 48,216,798 of JAVJGJ010000047.1, read as the reverse complement.
ACCCTTTTCATTCAGAGTAAGGAAAAGAAAGCTCTAAACAGGGAAGATATGCCAAGTCACTCTATGCACTTCTGTATTACATTGATATTTCCTGTTTAATTAAAATATACATAGATTTATGTTTGGGCTTCCATTTAAGAATCCTTCTGTCAGCTGTGTTCTCTCAGCTCAAAATATTTTTAATAGTCAAATTCACACAGTATTTTTGAACATAGGAATGGTCAGACTGAGCCAGCTTAAGATTCTACCTGGCGTGATCTTTGGACTAATATTTGTTGTGATTCCTTGTTTATTTTTCATGGCTACATTATCCTGAGGCAACGAACTCCAAATTTTCATTTTATGTTGTATGAAGATGTGCTTCATTTTGTTTCTTTTAATCCACTGTCTGATAATACCAGTATGTTCTTTATTCTTGAGAAATAATGAGGTAACATTTTTGTTTACAGAAAGTGTTCTGAATCTATGGGTGTTCTGCTTGCCCTTTGCAGGATCTATTCTAATTTTGCTGAATCCTTGGAAAAAGAATGATCTGAGGGTCAAGGTCTTGACTTCCAATCACAGAAAAGTGAGATTCACCAGCTGTTTTAAGAAGCAGTGTGTTTTTATTAAAGGAAAGCATATATCTTCTTGTAGATTTGCACTGAATCAGTTCCTGTTAGATACAAGTTTTTCCTGAAGGGCTTTGTACAACCTGCTGGAAAGTACAATTCATCAGTTCTGATCTGCTGCTCAGGGGGGAGATAAGAGAAAGAAGGGGAGATAGGTCTGAACCAAATCTCTGAAGCCTAAGCCCTAACATGGTCTTCTGTTAGTGGAAGGAAAGCAGTTTTACCAGAAATGAGGATCTTTAGACCAGGTAGATAGAGTTCACATAGATAAAACTCAGAAGAACATGCCCTCCTTTTCAGAGAGGTGTAAATGCTTTAACGTTGTTCATTAAACTAGGACACCACACATTTAGCCTTTCACACCTGATCAGATGCATTGTGGAAGTGGTAAGGATAGGTTTTGTTGCACATCTTCATGTATTTATCAGTCTTTACTTAAAAACATGGATTACTTTCTGCCTGCTCAGAAAGGTAACAGACTGGAAAAATTCAAAGCTTGCTCTCTGGAGAAGTAGCACTTTGGAAGGATGCTTTGCCTGAACAGAACCAGCAGATTTGGTATAAACCAGAGGCAAAAAATGAAAGAACATCATCATTTTACAATATTTTTGGTGCTTTCTCTTCTGTTCAGGATGCAGATAATACAGAACATGGCTGATATTCTGGCCAGATGTTAGTAATTGTGTTCTACTTTTATAGCTGCAGAAATAACGGCTATCAATGCACCTTAGGAAATATTGATTGTATAATGCACTTGACCAAAACAGTTCTACTGTCATTTCTAATATTAATGTTTCCACTCATCCTTGTGGGTACAAGCGATGTGTCACCTTGTGCACTTGGTTGCTAGTCTGCACTCGTGAAGAGTCCTAAGACAAATACCATGTGGGTATATGTGTGACTTTGTGGCCTGCAGATATAAATAACAGGTAGAGTTTAGACTCTGTGACCTAAAACTTGATGTTTTTACGTATTGGCCCGGCTAAATCTTCATTCCTTGCCCTTAAAAGGCCAGATCCTGCCTCCGATAAGAACTTCCCCTGTCTTCCACTTTGTACTCAATCTCCTTCCAAACCTTCCCCACCTTCAAGTAAGTGTAACTGTGCCCTCCCTGTTTGACTCCTGCCTCTTCTCCTGGACTCAGCTCTCCCTTCTCACTTTATTTCACTTTCATCTGCTTCAATTCATGCACCATTAAGTTGAGATCTAAGGGAAATTCCCCCCTTGGTGCAATGGATTAGAGTGTGAAGGATCAAACAAATGTGGGAACGGTTAAATGAATGTGACGAAATGAGTTTGCTGGAAAGAAGAGTTCAGGTTCTTCGTTACTTTTTTGTTCTGTCTCACAAATGCTTATTCTGGGTCCCTTTTATTTCTCATGCTTCCCAGCTATATTGGGCAGTGAATGCTGGTGACAGTAATCTTGAAACTTCTTAGAGGATCTCCTTATGACAGGCACCAGGAGCAAGAGGACAGGGAGAAAACAAACTACTTTGCCCAATGCGAGTGATGAGTTTACACAGTGAAAAAGCCACCTGTTGATCTTTGACTCATTCAACAAAGAAGTCATGTCAAATACTAACCTGAAAAATTCCTGTTAAGTGATTAAGCCCTGAAACAATAGCGTATTTCTGCCTCTTGACGCTGTCAGAAACCACAGGTACACTCACTGAAATTCTCCCTTTGATGCTTTGAGATCAGAAGTAATTTTCATCAAAAGCTGGAGGAATTACCCCAGACATAATTATGCCAAAGGACATTCTGTGTTTTGGTCTTTAGTTACTCTCAGAACCTTTGCATACTGTTTGAATTCTTAAAGACTTATGGCTAAATTAAAATAAATGCATTCCAAATGCATTTAATCACAAAATCACACTGATTTGGACAGAGACTGTTTCAATGGAACTTGTCCCTATTCAAACCAAAATAAAATTGGTCACACTGAACAAATTCACAAAGTGAATAGATGTGGATTTGTCTCTTTTGCAGGTCTGCATTGTGCAGAGATCACAGTTGATGACAACCCACCAATACTAAAGGTCTCTACATCTGTAAAAATAAATAGCTGATATTTTATCTGCAGGCAGCAGAATATTTAATCAAATAGCTTCTACAGAAGATTAGCATTTTTAGGCTAAGTGTTCACATTTCTGCTGTGTAATATTTATGTAATCCTTTGTGTATATATGATGGAACTCCTTTACATCCATTCTCACATTGTTTTTCAAAATCTTCTGGTGATCTTTTATGCCTCATTTCTTGGGTGCTAGCTTGAGACACCTTAAAAAGGGATCTGATTCTCAGAAAGAGCTATGCAAGAAAACAGAGCACTTAGCTTCCAAAATTTTTCCCTTTTTGTGATTTATGAGTTAGAGTCTTAAGAAATCACTAGTCACTCTTGGAAAACTAGATCATTCAAATGTGGTCTTTTACATGAAACTTGGAAAGCAAAGAACGCTGGAAATTTTCAAAACATTTAGACACAAATTACAACTGGACGATGGTTAGGAATTGAGGTTTTTTTCAACGTGTGAGCTCTTTTGATTAGTGTTGATGTGAATGCTCCTAAGGAGCAAGTGGAGCACCCAACCATAGTCCTTCATAATTTCTGTTTCTGTATGTTCTCATTGAACAGATTCTCTTCAGAGGGACGTACAGTCCCTGCCCAAAGCGATGCCCTGAATGATTTTGAATTGTATCTTCCCTTTTTGCTTTTAGGTGGTTATCAGTCATCAAAAAAAAAGTAATTCATGTCAGCTATGCAATAAATTAATTTAGCAGGAATGCTGGCTATTAGTCATGCTGATTATTAGCTGTGTTGATTTTCAGAAAGGTCACATGCCAGATTTTCACAAGCTCACAGCTTCTGACTGCATGGACTTATATAGCCCAGGTTTTCTTAAGGAGTTTTACTTCTCACTCATTTGTAGCTCTGAGTATGTCCATTTAATTTGATTCCTAAATAGCTGTTTGAATGCCAGAAATGCACAAACTGAATATTTCTGGCTAAAAACTGAATAATACTTGGCTTCTGGATGTTATGTTGATTTTATTGCCTCTGAGTTTGGGCAGTTTTCAGCCTGAAACATTTTTTTTCTTGGTGGGGAGGGGAAACATTTTCAGCTGAAAATGTCAGCCAGCCCTCCTCCCTGAACACACTGACCAGCCCTGCCAGGAACCATGACTTAGAAAAACACTTTGCAATTATATAAACAGGTACTATCATTATTCTAACTACATGGTGAACCGTGAGTGCATTGCATTGCCAGTGAAGTGTACTGCAGCCTGCCAGGCAGTGCAGAGGGTGTCGTGGCCACTGTTTGTGTGTTGGTCTTTGTGGGTCCCAACAGTCACGTAGTCATGAGGCTAAAATGAAGGGCCTTGTGAAAGGGCTGTGGGGATTGAAACATGGCAAATACCAAAGCTTCAGTGCATTAGTTACTAATCAAAGCGAAACATCTGTGCCCTGTGCCCTTCTTTACCATTTTAGGGTAATCATGTAGAGCGGATGGCTTATCAGGCTCAGCGCTGGCTGGTTTCTCTGGCCCAGCTTTCTGTTAGATGGGACCGAGGTCCTGAGCACTCTAGCAGTGACACTTTTCTGAGTGGGATCCTTTTTCTGCTCCTTCCCTATCTGTCCTGTAGAGTTGTCATAACAAGCTGTCTCCTCTTGACTTTACAAAGCGGTTTCCCAAAAGGTAAGTTAATCTCACAAGACGTGATTCCTCTCACCCAACCTAAGATGCCTGCAAGGTCTAAGTCAGAATTAGTCACTCAGGGCTTTCTTACAGTCAATAAAAATGGTCCAGGGAGCTCAGCTGATCAATTATAAGTGACTACTTCAGGTTAAGATATGTCATGCTAAGCTTCTACACTAGGTCTCCGTGAAGTATAGAGGGTGTCAGAGGTGACCACATGCAGGTGCCTACTTCTAGACACTCACAGTAAACCAGGACAATCCCTCCCAGGCTGCCCAGAGGCTGATGTGACTTTCCTGGAAGATGACTAGGTTATAGGAAGCTTGTAGCTTACATGGGGATGTCTGCAGTGTGATCTGCTATTAATTTAATTCACAACGTAGACTGCATCGTTGGTCTTCCCTGCTAGCTTCTTCCCGTAGTCAGGAATGTACCATGGTCATTATCTTCAGATGGACACTTCTGTGCCAACACTTGGTGCCATGCTGCTGCTTAGCACCTGCTGTGCAAGTACCTGCAAGCTCCTAGACAGCACTTTCATAGCGTTCATCCACATTTGCTTACAAATCTATCAAAATCACAGGCTTCATCAAATCCAGCTTTCCAGGGTGGGAGCAGGGGTTTTGGGGAAAAATGGGGACTGAGTATATGCAGTAGGTTTGTAATCCTACTTCAGCTGCTAACTAAGGTATGTGGCTGAGGTAAATCAGTTCTTCTCCCTGTGCCTTCCTTATCTGTAAAAGAGAGGCAATGAAACATTTCCTTTGTAAGGCAGTTTGAGATCAGTAGAAGTTAAGTAGTATGTGAGAGCTGGTTTTGTTATCCTGATTTAAGTTAGTTAGGCAAAGTGTTTATGAGCATTCACTGAGTCAGCAAAATATGTTCTTTTAAACTCTGCTCAGTCATATACAGTTTTTGGGTACCTTGTGATGGTCTTTGCTGACACTAGTGAGACGTGTGTGTACTGATGTGCTGACAATATTGTGAAGATGTGGTTCCAAAACGACAGAAATAGCCAGGAAAAGCTGTCCTCAGGTTCTGTGTGTGTATGGTGCTGTACTCAGTGATCCTGGTATGACTGCAACAGCGATAAAGCAATCATATGGCTAAATTAATTAGGTTAATGGTCAGATTTGATGATCTTAAAAGTCTTTCCCAACCTAAAGGATTCTACAATTCTACAATTAATTGATAGCATCTGTAGTGGTAATGGTTTTGTGTTCTAATTCTGGCAGAACCCTGGCTGTGTTCACGACCATGGAAAACTTCATGGCACCGCTGAGCACGGTCAGTGAGCTTGCACTTCAGCAGAGCAAGGCTAAGTTCCTCCATGGCAAGGTGAGTGGTCCCCCCCGGCGCAAGCGGGAGTTCATGCCGGATGAGAAGAAGGACAACATGTACTGGGAGAAGAGGCGCAAGAATAACGAGGCGGCCAAGCGCTCACGGGAGAAGAGGCGCCTCAATGACTTTGCCATGGAGAGCCAGCTGGCTGCTCTCAGCGAGGAGAACGCCATCCTCAGGACAGAGCTGCTGTCCCTGAAGCTGCACTTTGGGCTCATCAGCCCAGACACCAGCACCTACCCAGGCCATTCCCTCCAGAACTTCCTGGGAGTTTATTTCAGAGGGCACAGAGCAGCCTCCCCAGTCCTTGAGGCAGAGCCTTTTGTGGGGGAGTCCTGCTTCTTCACAAAGACCTTTGTGCCAAAGGTGCTGGAGCCAGCTGACTCGTCCTGCAAAACCTTTGGCTTTTCCAGAAACATCCTTGGTTGTGACTCAAAACCAGCTTCCATAGACACACCTGGCCTTCAGCAGCCCAAGAGATCCACAGTTTGCTCTCCATTCCTCAGTTACCACTGCCCAGACAAATATGCTTTCCATTTGCAGGAAATGGAGCCAGGCAGTGCCTGCTTCTTGTGCCCTTCCCCCAGTCCAGCTGAGGCGAGCAAAGAAAGCAGCACAACTGTCTCAGATGAAGATGATGAGCAGCAAGTACCCAAAACTTCTTCTCTACCCCCATGCAGTCTGCTCTGCCCTTCAGAAGATCACTTGAAGGGCCGAAGCTCTGCTGCCCTACCTCACAAGCTCCGGATTAAGACCAAAGCCCTCAGCAGCTTGGAGGAGAGTAGCCTGGACTTGCACTGAGTGGGCAGAGGAACAGCCCGCTGGGGCCAGTGCAAGACCTTCCAAAGACATGAAGGGTTTGGAAGGAGGGGGTGGGATGGAAATGTCTTATGCTTCAAAGAGTGAGGTCATTTTCCTCGCTTTGCATAAATGATAAGGGATTTTTGCAAATGATATTTCTGTATTTGGAAATGGCCTTTGTAAAACATTCTCTGACCTTTAGCCTAGTTGGCTGAACCATTTCCTTTTTTTGAAATGAATTACTTATAAAATATATAAAATAAGGCAAAAAGACAATTTATACCAAAGTTGTTACATGGGTAGAAAGCATTTTGTTTAAATATTTTAGATTTTTTTAAATGATTTAAAAATTATTTTACCAGTTTTAAGTGCAAGCGAGCAACTCAGTTAACATCTGGCTGCTTGTATTAATCAAGGTAAATCTTAACTGGCCCAGTGCTGGACCTACATTGGAGAGACTGATTTTTTCTTTCTACCTTACTGTGCAAGCTGGAGAGGCTGAACCGGACACCTACACTGAAGGTTTCTTTTGAGTTTCAGTGCCTGGCACATTTGCAGCAGTCAGAAATAATAGAAGAATATAACACTCACAACCGCTGTCACAGAGGGTGCAGCGTCACTGGATAAACTGCGTGTATGGAACAGAGTGGGCTGTTCCATAGGTGTTCCCTGGTTGTTCCACATTCTGCAGGTGTGTTCCCTTTATGGATATAACGCTACCAGCTTGCTCGCCTCCCAGGCCTTCACATGAGTGTCAGCTGGGCTGTGGGAAATGCTCCCTTCCATCTGAATTTGTACAGTGAGATGTGTTGGGAAGCTTCAGCAAAGCATCATTGGAAACCTGCGCCCAGGCTGGGCAAGCTGTTCCTTGTTTCTCATGTGGTGCTTCTGCTCCGTCCCCAAGCATTCAAAGAATGTCCGTGCTAAGCAATTTCTAGCGTCATCTCCACATGGCTTCTAGCTGTTCCTGGCGACAGGGGTCCTGTGTCTCAGGAAACAGGCTCTTTTCCAGACCTCCAGACTTTGTTTGATTTTCTCTAATGCATTTGAGATATATGCTCTTTCCTCTTTTAAAGCATTTTGCTTCCTTTTACCTATGCGCACGCTGCACATAGTGTATGTATTCCCTGGGGTATCTGCTGGCACACTTTCCCTATCCATCCTGTATTCTGACTGCTTATTCTTTGGGAGAGCCTGCACTGCAGCCATGGCAGTGAGTGTGGAGTGGGTGTGATGCAGCTGGAGAACTTTACCCCAGCCAGCCACATAGCTCAGGGCTCAGCAGAAGCCAGGAGGTGGCTTGAGCTATAGCTACGTTGAGCTGAAAGCCAGCTGAGCCTCAGTGAGCAGCAGCCTCGTGAAGGTCTCTAATGTTCCTCAGACACCTCAGTTTACAAACCAAAGATAGTTCTTAGAGATGGATTCCAGGTATAGCTGTTAATTTCCTGTCCTCAGTTTTCCTTTCGTGTTTTGTCTTTTTTCCTGGGAAAAGAGGCTAATGCTGTTCCCATGTTTCTGTGTCTGTCAGCCCTAAACATTTTTTGACATGTTGGACAAATACAGCCCAATCTGACGGGAGATTTCTCAAAGAGAACAAGCAACTTCAAATTGTTCTCTTCTCCCCCAACCATCCATTTTCATGCAATCCATGTTCTTACTGATAGAAAACCTGCTCAGCCTGCTCAGCCCTACTGGAAACCAGAGATGACACTGGGAGCTCAGCCTCCTAGCTCAGATGCCTGGGTGTCTCCACTTCACCACATCTGCTGCCCAGGACTACCCTGTTCCTTTTTGTGTTATACTGGTCTTCACTAAAATTTCAGGCTCTGGAGAATAAGGACAATTGTCAAGAGTATTTTTCTAGAAATCATTTTATAGCTAATAAAGAAATGCACCGATAATAAGACCGTGTAAAAGGACAAACCATGCTACCTGACATGGGATGTAATAAACCCTCAAAAAGGTTTGGAAAAGAGGGCCCTTAATGTAAACTGTACATAAGGTCATCTGAACCGTGGAGCTATATCAGCATGTTGTGCCTAATAAAATCCTGTTTCCAGATGCTGTGAAAGGTGTATTGGCCTTTCTCTTGGGACTGTATCTGCATTGAACTTTCCTTCCCAGGGACAGCCAGCGTGGAGTCAAGACCTGCTCAGCAGCAGCACAGGTAGCTGCGATGAAGGGCACAGATTATGCAAACTGTGAGGCATATACCTTCCTGATTCCTCTGTCCATAAATGTGTTTTCCTCCTGTCTGTGTCTATGCTCTCACAGCAGGACCCTCAGTTCTCCACCACAGAGTCCCCCTGCAGCTGCCTGCATGCTGGCAGAGGGGCTGGGGCGGTGAGGATCACATGCAACTCACCACTGTTTATCGTGATACCCCACAAGGGTTGACCCCACATTCTGTCCATCTCCCACACTTTTGTGCTGAGATAAATGCAGAGAAATGAGCAGACCTTGCTGCTTGCAGCTGCCAAGGCCGGAGCCCTCAGGCTGCAGTGCAAGGGGGGCAGCTCTACTGTACTCGCTGGCATGAAGGGAAACCAAAGCACTGCAACTGCTCTTCAGGTGTGAAACTTGACACAGCGATGCTTTCAGATCAAAAGAAACCACAGTGGTTCGATTTCCTGTCCTATTCCCTCTGTCCTCTCTCACCCTCAGAACAGGTAGGGACAGCCCGCAGCAAGACGGCAGCTTAGAAAATATTTCACTAGAAGAAATTGCCTCCCTCCTACTCCTGCCCTTCGCTGTCGCTGCTGGACCAGCCTTTCTCACGGCTCTGCAGGGCCCTTCTCTGGCTCCGTGTGCCTGCAGCTGGTTCAGGATGCAGCCAGTGGCTGTGAGCGAGCGATGGATGCGGGCAGCAGCCTGGCCGTGGCAGCAGTGCTGGGGTAGGTCAGCCCACCCTGCTGTGTAGGATGGGTTCGGTGCTTGCAGGGAGGGAGATAGCCCCCAGGACCCCCCAGCTCTGCTGCATGGGGACCAGGGCGAGATGACCTTGAGAAGTTTAAACCCTCAGGGTGCCCAAAGGTGACTTTCTGTGGGGATCAGGCACGTCTCCTCTGAAGGCAATGAAGAAAAGAGTAACACATCCTGTTTGTTGTGTCCCTGCTGCTGCACAAACCCAGGGCCAAACCTGGAGCCAGGGTTTGCAGCGGTGTAAGCTGCCAGCCCCCTGCCGAGGGAGCAGAAGGGTGCAACAGCAGCAGGCAAAGCAGCAGGTGAACATGAAGCCAGCTCTGGCCCTATACCTGGCTCATCTCACACCTTCTTACAACACCTTCACCACTATTTCTTTTACTCCAAGTTTTGGTTTTCCTGCCATCTGGGCTGCTCGCCTGGAGGAGATGCAGGTGCATCTTGCATTTCTGCTTTGCTGGCTTGTCCTAGAGAGTTTCCTACTGGTACCTGGAGGAGATCTAGCCGTCTCTATCAATTATCCCATCCCCAAGTTGTGCATTTAGTAACATGGTCAAATAAGAGCTGCTGTACTTTTTGTTTCAAATGAAGCTACAAGGCTTGCCTGGAAGGGAGCTGACCTATTTTGGCTCCTGCTCAGGCTTAGGAACTAATTCATTAACTAGTCCTTGTTCCCAAGTAGAATCAGGTAGTTTTCAAGCTAGTTAATTACCAGGGTGAGTGTATAAAATAAAAAACTGTGCGTGTGTCAAAGAGTGGGATGTGGGGAAGATATTTCCTGTATCTCTTTGGAAACCTATTCTGGTATTTTTTTATCTCTACCAGAATAGGAAGGTCAAAAGCAACAGCCTAATTTGGTGCCACCTGGCATTTAAGATTATACTCTTGATTCAACAATCAATTGTATATCTTGATTCATGGTTGAACATGTAAACCAATGCCACAGATTTACTATCATCATTATTTACACTGGCAAATACAGCCCTGTGTTTATCAGTATCACTTGGTGATGTTTATTCTTAGGGCAGAGCTGAAATTTAGAAATTACATGGGGCAGGACATTTGAAGGCAGAAGCTATTAAATCAGGCTCTGCACTGCACACTGTCACCATTTTCCAGCTCCCTTAGGCAGAGGTGTTTTATTTATAAAATGAAAAATGTAGTTTTTCTGGCTGTGACAGCTGCCAGCTGAATGGCTCCAGCTCACAGCTGCTCACTCTGCACCTCCGTCTGTGCACAAGAGTTTTCGCGTCGTTACCGAGTCTCAGGTGCAAGCTGGCAGCTTTTTGGGGCAGGAACAGGGCTGAGATGTGGGGCTCCTCTTGTGGCACCTGAACCATGACTAAGCCTTAGAGCATCACCTGCACACACAGCGAGCTGGATATCCCCTGGGAGCCGAGCCCAGCCCCTCCTTTGCTGGGGCCAGGAGCACGGTGCTGGTCCCTGCATGGACCTTCTCTGGCGAGGAAGTCCTGGTGCATGTGGCCATCCCAGGCTGCCCTGAAGCACAGCCACCACAAACACTTCACTTTGAAAGCACAACTAGCAGAGGAAAAAATTCTACATAAATATCAGCCTTTTGCTTCATGTAGGAGCTGGTTGTTTCGGCACTTCCCCAGGAAATGGGAAACCGCTTTGGTTCCTCCTCTGGCTGCAGGGATTCAAAACTGCTTCCCAGGAGAAGGGGAAGTGCCTGGGCAGGCAGTTGGAGCAGAGCAGGACACCTTCCCCTCTCTGCTGGGACCAGCAGTGGTGGGGAACTGGGGTGCCGAGGGCTGGAAAGGGAGAGGGAGCCAGGGCCCACAGCAGTGCCCTCCTTGCAGCAAAGGGGGAGCACATCGCAGCATTTAAACATCTCATAACGCTTTTGCGTTCAGAGCTTAATGCTCTTGTCAGTCACAGGTAAATCTGGCTTTCTGACTCCTAACGTTAGTTATTTCAGCGTGTATTTTTAAAGCAGCTTTTCCCCCTCTGCACACCTCCAGCCTTCACAATCAACACTTTTTTCTCAAATTAAAACATCTAGCCATTTTGCTATAAAATTTTCAGGTGACAGTTGGGCTTGAGCGTAACGCAAAGTTCTCAAAAGCCCAAACGGATTCCAGGAAATACAGCTGAGGTGTTAATTTGAGAGATGCTGTGGTGGTATCTGTTTTCTAGTCAACGCATTTAGCAAGTGGTTGAGAAAAAGTGGGAAATAGTGAAATGAAAAAAGTTCTGGCATTATAAAATTATTCAGGCTGGCAAAAGCTGAAAATGACTGTGACAGGCTGGGGAAGATCTCACCACGCTCAAAGACTGCAGAAGATGATGCAGGGGCAATTCAATGATGATAAATACAAATTAATGCTCAAAGGAGAAAGCCATAGCCTTAACAAATCACATAGTAACGGGTAAGTAACAACTAGTCCTCGCCAAGAGAGCCCTGCTGTCCTGTTGGGCTCACTTCTGCTGAGCCATTCTGCTCCTCCTGCCTCTGAGAAGAGGCAGCAAAGAGAGGGCAATGACAGCGAGCAGAGATGCAGAGCGGCTCTGGTATGAGCTTGGGATCTTGAATTGGCAAGAAGCAGCCAAGAGGGACATGCTACTGGTGTCTAGACAGACATCATGGGAAACCTGCGGAATCTGAACAGGGAAAAACTGCTCGCTGCTTTCCATAATGCAGAAGGAGCAGGCACCAAGTGGAAATAGGCAGAGTCTTTAAAAAAAAAAAAAGGCTGAATGAAATGTTTTTTCATGCAGCACATGGTTAAACTGCATTACCTGCTAGCACAGGATATTGTGGATGTAAATGAGGTCAAAAAGCAAAGAGGTGATCTCAGGGAGAATTAGTCTGTCAGGAGCAATTGGACACTGAGTGGTGGTAAGACTGCTCAGGACATCTCCAAAGCGCAGCCAGGGGAGCCGGGAGGGCAGGCAATACTACTGCTGCTCTCATGGGTTTTTGCTAAGCATCCACCAGCTTTCGAGACAGGCTGCAAAGCTGGACAGAGGTGAAGTCTGATCTAAATACTTCTCCATCCCTGTGATTCTGAAAAGAAAATTTCTCTGCTGCCAGACACTAGAGACCAAAAATCCCCAACACATCTCACACATTTCACACACTATTTTTCACATCTTTCTAGTGTTAGGTGGAGAGCTGATGTCAGAGTCTTCCCTTAAGAGCATGAGTTAATGATGATGGTTAGCTTAGGCTAAGGACTGAAACTGAATCAGTGCTGATGTAGGAAAAGTTAGCAATCGCTTCTGGAAATAGATGCTGCATTCAGAGTACCCTGCTGCCTGACAGACTGCAGCCGCTGGGTGTTCCAGTAAGGGCAATGCCTTTTCAAAAACCTCTTTCAAATTTTATCTTGGCTCTATTTCCATCCTTATAAAGTAATTAGAAGGGAAAATGCCAAACCATACACAACTAGTAGCAGTTAATCATCTGTGAAATGAACTGCTCCCTGCATTGCATCATGTCCCTCGCTCACATAGGAGACCAGGCGCTGCCATGGGCAGCTAAGGCTCAGACTCAGACTGAATTCCCCCGCTCCCACCCTAAAGGATTCTTCTAATTCAATGTTGTATCAATCCTAGAAAATTAATTCTAGAGAAGTGGGTTGGTCTTTTTGTGGAAAATAAAATAATTGTTATGTTTCTGGTTGGCATTTCCACCGTCAGAATCCCTGGTGACCTCGGCAGCGGCAGTGCCTGTGGCTCCAGCTGGTGCAGGAGCAGCTGGCTTGGCACCCCTGAGGGCAGAGGGCTCGTTTTTTACAAATGCCAGCCAGGGGCTCCTGCTCAGTGCCTGGGGGGGATCTTTGCAGCAGGAAGGTGCTGGCATCCCAGTTAGCAGCGGGCAGCTGGGCAACTGGGCGACGGAGGGGCAAGAAGGATGTGACATTGCTTCTCTGCATTCACAGTGATGCTCCCACCCTTGTGGTGAGCTGTGGGTTATGGACACTGGAGTTAGCACTGGTTTTTATGGTTTCCTACACAGAGGAGGGTGGGTGGAGGTAGATCGAGTGATTGTGGGCACCAAAAGCTTCTCTGCCTCTTTCTTATCTCTTGCTGGCCTTATCAGCCACACACGAACTCCCCCCTCACATGATCTACCTGCTGTGCTCTGAGCTGCCTGGATTGCACCCCCCTTTCTTTCCTGCTGAACTTTGTCCTTATCTTTCTATCCAGGTGCCTTCTTCACATGCTCTCCTGCAGCGTGTTGTCTCTGCTTCTGCATGTCAGCCCTGTGTGTAGAACCCTGGCTGTGCTTTGCACATCTTGCCAGTTGTGCAAACTGGTCCCAGATCTCTTCCTTAGTTTAGCTACCCTGTTGCTGTTTGGGTACCACCTGTGCAATCATGGAAAAGTGTTTTGAAAAACTGGGTTTAACAGGAAGGGTATCAGAGATTGTTTATGAAACGCCACCAGGAAAGCATGCAGGTTTTTTCATGCCCACCTTCACCTCTGCTATTAGGAACAGGCAGAAACTGATGGTCAAAGCCTCAGTAACAGTTTAGTGCACTGTAACCTGCACAACGCAGTGCCTTGGGCTTCCAGGGGACCAAGTCCTATGATGGAGATGTGCATGGCCATGGGCTGCTTGGCCTGATTTATCCAAGGGGGGGTTGGGGTTGGTAAACTTTAAAATGTCTGTGAGGTCTGCCCATCCTTGCGCAGCAAGGTCAGGCTGAAATGCAGCTGGAGCGATGGTCTTGAGAGACCCACTGGCCATCATCTGAGGCAATCTTCAGCCTCTTGTGTCACCTTAAGTGGAACTTCATCCTGTGGCTTGCAAAAGGGTAAAGCAGGTCACAGAAGCAAGCCCCTTTTAATGCAAAACACTGGGAGTTGCTCTCTAAATTCTTAATGCCATCAAATACCTTTGTGTGCCATAATGCTCAGAGGTATGTTAAGATGAAGTGATTATTAGAGGTATCTTGGCTGCGTGGGAGCCAGTATTTATGTAGCTGCCTTCCAGCTTTATCTGTCTCTTATCAGATACTCTTAAATTTGTGTGCATCTATTAAAAAAAAAAGAAAAGAAAAAGAAAGTATACACCCTTACATTAGCTTGTAATATGATGTAGTAAATGCAACTGAAGAAGTGTGAATACACTAAGCTATTCATCTTTAAGCTGGTTTTCTTATATCAGTTCCTCTGAAGACCACAATCTTTCATTTCTCGCACATGGCATTACTCATACTAGGTAAGTGTGCTAAAACATCGGAGGGAGCTGGGGAGGTTTGACAACTCCTTGGCCTCAAAAAAAACTGCTCAAATAGCAACACTCTAGAGTGAATAAAGCTTGCCGATGATTAGTTTTATTTTTTTCAGACATTAAAAGTCTTTACAGGTTTGCTGTGATAGGGCTGGGTGTGGGTACAGCAGCTGCTAACCAAAACCTGTGCTCAATCTCAGCGCCAGCCCCAAACCTCCAGCCAGAACAGGCACCTCCACCCCAACTTCTCCCGGCAGTGGGTGCAGCCCTGGCTTGCTGGAGCACCCCCAGTCCCAGCACCCTGCTGCTGGTGGTGGATCATTTCCCTGACTTTTATTTCCCTGCTCTGTGTGCAGAAAGGCTGCGGCAGAGCGAGGTGCTGAGCTCCGCTTCCCAGCTGTGATGCAGGGTTGTGTTGTCTTTATTTCTGCTTCTTTCTGCCCAAACCTCTTGACTTTGTGATGGCTGCATTGATTAGCTTGGACTAAACTGCGAACCAAGGCTTCACAGAACCCTCTGAAATGCCATTTTCTGGGTAAAATCCCCCAAATCTCCCCAGAATTCAAGTCTTACTGTGTTGAGTTAAACCTGGAAATTGTCTGTTATTTCTGTTCCATCCCTCTCTTTGCACGGATCCAGTGCTCTGGGGCCAGCTCAGCACTGGTGCTCACAGAGATCACCACCTGCCATCACATCTGGTGCACAGCTGGAACGGTTATAAAGGTGTGGAGGGCAATATCAGCCGTGCAAGTGCTGCTTTGGCCCAACAAAACTCAGCTTTTTTTGATGCCCAGTGGTACTGTTCAGCTGTGGTGCTGTCTTCTGCGCCCCTGGTGCGAGGGAAGAGCCGCCCAGGCAGAAGAGGAGCCTGATGGAGGATTCCTTGTTTGCAGATAAACAAGTTGCATCATGGCAAGAGGTGTGAGGAGTGCTATAATTGTGTGTATGTGTCCCCATCCCTGTGAACTGGAGAAAGCACCCGTGTTAACCACATGTGCAGGAGCGCGCTAGGGGTGTGATACCAAGCACAGAAGAGACTCCGGTTGTTAGAAATCGGAGGCCCCGTTGCACCTGCAGGTTTAACCCTTCCTGTGCCTTTTCCTGCCCAGCGGGCTGGGATGAAGCTGCTGTCAGGGGACCAGCTCCTCCTGCTGCAAGGGCTGCCCTCAGCCTCCCTTGAGCCTAACGCTCACGTTTGGTTTCCACACCTGTGATATTTAGTGCTGACACACAAAGTTGTGGCATTGGCTGCCAGAGGTTACCCCTATGGAAGGGATCAGAAGAAAAAAAAAATCAAGGTTTTATTGATCCCACCTGATTTCCTACGGGACGCAGCCACATGATGCCAATGCAGCAATCCAGGTGTGGCCTCTTGCCCACCCCCAGCTCCAGATGTGCCCAGAACAAAGCACAGCATCCAGGGAGAGCAGGCACTAACCACTGCGCTCAGCAGCACCAGCCCTTTTCCTTCCAATTTCCCATTTCATTGGCACAGGTGCCAGCCGTGCAGCGACCCCTGGCAAGGGGACAGACCCAGGGGGGCTGGGCTATGGGGGCTGCGATCAGCTGAGTGCGCTCAGGACCAGGCTGTGCACCGGTGCTGCCATCGCTGGTCCCCGGCCACGTGGCCTCTGCACCCCTCGTCTCCAGCTAAAGGGCAGGGAGATCCCTGCGGGGCAGCGTCCCTGGGCCTCAGTGCTCACAGCCGCTCAGAGAGTTTCTTTTTACTCCCTTGTGTACAAAGACACGTAGTCTGATAATGGTTTTCATCTTGCCAGCATTTACCCCCCTCACACCCCAAAATGACAAAGGCTTAAATTTTAATTTCTACCTATTTGCTTCTTGTTTCCATAAAAAAGATGAAAAGGATGGATCCCTTTACTGCAGTTTGTTTGACAAAAAGTTGTTCGGTTTTTTTTTTGGGGGGAGCGATAAAACAACCTTTCTAGGAAATGTTTTGCCAGGTACACCCTGGAAGTCAGGAGCTGGCTGGGATGATTTTATTTATTCCCCAATTCCCACTGTAACTCTCTGTCTTTGCTAATCTCTTTCTGGACCAAATGGGAATGCATCTGTGCAGGGCCAAGGCTGAGGGGTAGCAGGGACTTTCTCCCTGCCTGACCTGCTTGCATTAATGCACTAGTTAGACAAAACAAAAAAGTTTTAACTCAGACAAATTTTCTCATTGTTTCAGCATTCCAGCTGGCATAAATGCTGATATCCTTCCTGAATTGCTCAATGTTTGTAAATAGTGGTAATAAATAGCTTGAAAACGAGGGGAAAAAAGGAACAGCATTACACAAAATCCAGAAGGGAATAGAAGATGCTGTTGCACTATTTATTTCATGCTGTGAAGAGAAAGAAAAAAAAAAATCTTTCTTAGTGAACATCACTGTGAAATTTAAGTGTGATCTCATCTCACAAGCATCTGCCCACACCATGTGCCCCAGGCTGCTGTGAAAACGAACAGGGGGACCTGTGTTTTAGCCCCACTATGGCTCTGAAATTCTGAATAACTGCACTGTAACAGCAAAGCAGCTACAGAGTCCCAGGTGGCTGCATATTTGTTACAAGATAATTAATTTTGAGTGCAGCATGACTGCAGGAAAAGTCTGCTGGGTTCAAAGCTCCTGAGCCTCTAACTACAGTATCAAGGACTCTCCCTACCAAACTGGGTAGAATTTGTGAGATTGCATTAAAAATCTGTCATTTGCCTGTGTGGCTGGAGGAAGCTGTGGATGTTCTGGGGAGGCAGGGGATGAAGAGTGCAGCTGCAGCAGGGGGGGAGGCACAGAGATGGTGGGGAGGCAGCTGCTGCCCACAGCAGCTCACTCGGACCGTGTACCCCCAGCTCAAACACCCCTGTGAAACAGGAATTCACCTCCAGAAAACGCAGGGGTTGGGGTTTATTTATTAGTCTAAACCCAGCTGGCTGAGCTGGCTTTGGGGTGCAAATGTGAATGCTTTGGCCTCTCTGGGGCTACGAGATGGGGGTACAGTAAGTGATAAGGCTTGTTATTTGGGTTTGCAATAATCTTTTTGACCCAGATCCTAAAGTGCTGGGGATGGCCTTCATTGCTGAGGTGGGTGAGACCTGGGCGTCTTTGGGGACTTTTGGTGACAAGTGTCGAGAGCTGAGCAGCTCTGGCAGCGCAGGCAGCTCCTCTCCTTGTTGTCTGATGGTGCTTGGCACCAGACCAGCAGTTGAAGACTCTTAATGAGTCAGAGTCACTTTCAGCAGAAAAAAAGCTATTTCTGTTCTTAACACCTTTGAAGCAGTGACGGCAACTTCAGAAGTTAAAAGGCAATTTGATAAGAAAAGCTTCTTATTAATTTTTTAAAGCAAGTAACCAGGGAGCCAGGCACCGAGGGCCAGGGAGGCAGAGGATGGGGGAGCCGTGGGGGATGCAGGCAGCTGCAGTGATGCCGCCCTGCCCGGGGGGCTTCTGCCGCCCCCTCCCTCCCCTTCCCTGAGGAAGCACTGGGAGGCTGTGAGCAAGAAGTCACACAACTCTCTTCTGCATCTCAGGGACCCTGCTCACTTTCTACTCCTCTCCAAGGCACCTGCCCCTCCTCCCCTGGGGCTCAGCCCCTCACTGTAGCCTCCTGCCACGAGGCTGCCTGGCCCGAAGGAGCTTCCCTGTGCAGGATGAGGCGCAGCTGGAGGAGCTGACTCACAGCTCAGCCTCACCCCGCTTTGCTTTAAAATGCTGCGGACTGAGCAAAGGCTGTGCAAGGACACGTTCGTTTCCTCTGGACCCCGGCGCTCCAAGGGGATGTGGACGGCTGGGTGCTCCCCGCAGCCGTCCCCAGCTGGTGCTGGAGCCCGACTGGGAGATGCGCTCCTGGGCTGTGGTGGCTGCGTGGCACAGAGCCCTCGCTCTGCAGGCAGGGGCCTGCCTCTGCCCAGCGCCCCAGCCTTCGTCACACCGAATCCAAAACGCCGGGGAGCGCAGAGTAAGGGTGCAGCTGTGACGCGAAGGATGCGAAAACAGTCTGTGGTGCTTGGTGCTCCCTCTCCCTGCAAAGGCTATTTCCACTCATCACCCGTGAGCTCGGGATGCTCCCTGGGAGCAGCGAGCTGCGTATCCCCGGCTCTGCGGGCTCTTGCACCAGGCGCTCGTGTCGCTGCCTGAGCGCTCGTTCTTGCCCTCGCAGCCAGGGCACGAAGCCACAGCGTGGCCGAGAGTCGCCGTCTCTCGAGAAACCTCCCACCGGGCTCAGCGCCGGGACCACCACACCGGCAGGTCTTCCCTGCGGCCGGGAAAAGCCTTTCCAGGCCAGGAGGCAGCTCTGCACCGCGAGAGCCCCCGGCAGCGGGCAGCCCTCCACAGTGCCAGCCGGGCGATGCTCGGGGCCGGCTCCCCGTGTGCACCAGCGCTGAGGTCCCGCTGTACCCCCCTCCCCCGCAGAGCCGCCTGCAATGACGAGACACGAGGCTCCTGTCCAAGCCCTGGGTGTCTGCAAATCCCAGGGGGATTTTGCTGCTGGGAAACATTTCTGCCAGGTAATGCCAGCCGCTGCCTCAAAGCCCGTGGCAGCGCAGGGACCGGGTGGTGGCAGGTGGGGACAGCAGCTCTCGGCGCGGTGTGATGCAATTCAACGGCACACAACGGCCACGAGCTCTCCACGGGGAAACAAGGGATTGTGGCAGGTGGGGAGCAGGCGGAGGAGAAAACACAAGTGAAAGGGAAAGGAGTGGAAACATTGCATTTAAAGGTTAGAACTTGCCCCAGGAGAGAAGAGGTGAATGTCTGTGATCTTAAGTAGCACTTGCTGATGAGGCTGTCTCACAGCTACTTGGTTCAGTTGTTTTCTTAAAAGACCGATTATGTCCCTTTTTTTCCACTGTACTTGCTCACACCCCTGTTGAGTAGGGAGCCTGATGCACATCACTGAGATCTCAGGTCGTCACCACCTTCCCGGTGTGGTAGCATTAATTCACACCTCCCACGCTGGTTTGCATTTCTTTACAGCAAGAAAAACCTGGCATGGCATGAGAACGAGATTACCGCAGAAAAATACTTTCCGCTAAATTACCACGGTGTTTTGACTAACCTCAAAATTGTCCCATCCCTTTCTTCCTGGTCCCTTACTTCCCTGAGACACGTGGATGAGGGTTTTTTGCATCCCAGTAAAACACACACGTGGACCCCCCGCCACGTTGCTGGGACTGAGGAGCGCAGGGCTCCGGCACCAAGCACGTAGGGTTCTCTTGACCCCTTCGGGCCCTGAGCCCATGATGTGCCAGAGGGTGACTTGTTCATGGCGTGTTTGCTTTATGTCACTAAAAAGGACCCAGCAGGTAACCTGGAAGCCACCCTCAGCTCTGAGCTGTGCTGATTCCTTTGGCACAAAGCAGCTGTGTGCACCCTGTCCTGAATGCAACTGCCCAGTACCCCAGAGCTGAGCACCAGTCCCTGGCACTGGGCTGTGCCAGTCTGCCAGGCACCCACCAAATTCACCGGCAACTTTGCACATCTGCGAATGCCATCCCTCCACGTGCACAGGTGTGTCACTGCAGACCTGCGCTGGCAGGCAGGTACTTCTGCAGCGCTGCAAAAGGCAGATTTAAACACGGGAGCTTCCCTGACACCGCTGCAGAGCGGACAGGGTGGCCGTGGTCCCAGAGGGTTCTGACAGTCCTTTAATTCACACCCTTGCCAAAAGCCCCATGGCCATCGCTGCCACCGAGGGGCCTCTTCCCAAACGCTCAAGCTGATGAAAGGAGCCATCCTCCTCCATTGGAAAAAGCTGTTGGGTGACTGAAAGTACCTCTGGGGAGATGAAAGGGTGACGGGGGTGTCTGATTAACCGCCAGGCAATTTCTTCCCCATGTGGTGGCTGCGCTGGGTGCCGGCATAGGCAAAGCCGAGCGAGGCGGTGGGCAGTGGTGGGAGACCAGGCGTCCTTGGGGGATGCTGTGAAGCGGGCAGAGGAGCCACCTCTGAGAGCATGGGCAGGCGCCGCAGGGTTTCACCGTGTGGGGAGAGGTGGGAGAGGGGAGCTGGCGCCTGCCCTTCTGCCCTCCGTCACCCTGAGCCGCATGGGGGGTGAGCCGGGAGGGAGGATGCTGCTGCTCTGGCTTTTTGCTGAGCAGAAACAGAAGGAGGGGGGATTTGCTGGGCTAAGAACGCTGCAGATGTGCCAGCTGTTTTGTGGGCTGCAGCAGTACCCACTCGGGGCTGTACTCACCGCAAAATTAAACAAGGTCAGAACTAGAGTCCTGACCCTCTGTTAAACCTTTAACAGAAAAAGGTGTAGGCTGAAAGCCAAGTGTTTGATGTTTCACCTATCACCAGGGATACAGAACCACAGAATCACAGCACGGTCGGGGTGGGAAGGGACCTCTGGAGCCCACCCAGCCCGACCCCTGCTCCAGCAGGGTCCCCCAGTGCAGGCTGCACAGAGCCACGTCCAGGCAGGTTGTGAATGTCCCCAGAGAAGGAGACACCACAGCCTGTCCCGGTGCTCTAGGTTTTGAGCCAGAATAACGCCCTGGGGTGGGGTCTGGTCCCTCTGTTTCCCCTTTCAGCTCAGAGGAAACAAACGTGCAGCTCTTTGCTCGGCGGGACACGGGCCCGTGGTTCGCAGCTGCGCTGGGTGCAGGGTCCCGGGCTGGCGGTGCCGCTTGCAGGAGCTGCTTGTTCTTCCCAGGCAGACCAGCATCTGCAACCTGGGTTTCTAGTGAGATAAGTTGTTTTCTCTGGAAAGTTTCAGGGGAAATGAAGTGGTTAGTTTGAGTCAACTTGAGAGCCAAACACTTTTTGCTTGTCAGAGAGCCATGGGAGAATGTTCTGCGAGATGCTGCCTGCATCCCTGCAGCATCTCCCCCTGTATCATCCCTGTGGCATCCTTCCTGCATCCCTCCCATGTTCCTGCACCATCCCTGCAGCATCCACTCTGCATCTCTACAGAATCCCTGTAACACCCCTTCTGCATCCCCGCAGCATCCCATGTACCTCCCACATTCCTTGCACCAAACCCTGTGTCAGCGTCAAAAGGTCCGGGGAAGTTTCTGAAAAGTTTGTTGACTTTGGCACAGGTCTTTTGGGGATTGTCTGAGGGAGGGTTTGGTGCTGAGCTTGGCACCGTTCGTGATATTTCCTACGGCTCTTGCTCCCCTCTGCAGTGAGCAAACCAGCGGGTGCAGGTGTTGGTGTTCGCAGGCAACAGCCACAGGGAGGGGACCGAGACGGCTCCAGCCCGTGCCTGTTCCCAGTGCTGGAGCAGGGAGCAGACACCACCGCTGCATTCAAATGAAATTAAATCTGCCACGGTGCTGATCAAGATCAGTGATTAAACCTGCCCCAGTACCCTTAACTCTGCCCACTGGAGTGCATTAAATAAGGAGTCATCATGGGACGCAGAGATCTTGGGGCTGAGAAGAATGAGGACTGAGAGGGAATGACAAATGTGGGTGCAGATCCCCCATGCCCAGTAGGATAATGGGGAACTCTTGACCTTGATACCAAGCACAGCTGTGGGGAATTCAGCCTCCCCCACCTGGGAGCTGAATGCAAGCCCCAGTGCTGGGGCATGCTCCTGGTTCCCTGCTGGGGATCACAGCTGAGGGCAATGGGGTCCTGAGGAGCGGTGCAAGGTGGTGGAGGAGCTGCAGCTGCACCACATAAACCCTCAACCCTATAAAACCCAGAGTGGTAGCAGAACATCTTTTTTAGAAGAGAGCACTAGAGGTGGTGCCAGCACCTTTCCTTCCCCACTAGGCAGTACCCAGCTTGTGGTGGTCCCTTTCCTGGTCCAGGTATGAAAATCTTTTATGAGGTTTGGGAGAGATGTTGTGGCTTTTTGCTTTGTTTTGTCTTGCGTGGGCTGCTCCGAGTACCTGGGCTTTGGCTGAGCGTAGGTGTTTATGGCCAGCTTTCTGTGCCTGGGGAGGCTGCAGGGCCTGGCTGCTCGATGGGAGCCCCGTGGATTTGCACGTGGGGTGTAAAGGACCTTTGCTGCTTGTGTGGGCTGCAGCCCCGAGGGGGTGGCTTTTCTGCAAACATGGCATGAAATTCTGGTGCTGGCTGAGCTGTCACGTAGCTGCTAGAGTGGAGCCTGGGCTGGTGTGGGACCCCTGTGTCCGTTCCTGTATTTTGGTGAGCCCCTGGCATGGGTGGCAATGTCATCTTGATGCTGTTTCATTGGCCCCAGCTGGGGACATTGTGATCTGTACTGCCTGCTTGGCCATGGGGGGTTATACAAGGAGTTGTGGGGACCGGGATGTGGACCTGGAGCCATGAGGGTGGCAGGGGGGTAGCAGAGCACAGATGGGGTCCCAGGGACCAGGTAGCTTAGGGTAGGGCTTCAGCATCGTCCCTAAGCCTTCGCCATGGGGTGGGTGGATGGGGTGTCCCTGAAGAGCAGTGTGTGTTGGCTTCAACTCCACAGCTGCAGCATGAGTCTGTGGCTTTTATCTAAACAGCCCTCAGCTGGTGACATGCAGGGCTGGGGAGCAGATGACATTTAATGGCACAAAATCGCTGATTATTGCTTTCTGCTGCCTGGTCTGTAACAATAAGAAAATTGTGTAACTGCTCTTGGGGCCTGGTGTGGGTGTCCCCTCAGCAGTGTCTCTGGTGGATGATGTGTGGTCCTTTTTCATCATACTTATCCCTTCACATCCACCACATCACCTTGAGGAAGGTGAGGATGGACCCCCCGGGGTCCAAACCCCCAGCACAGGGCACCTTTGA
>JAVJGJ010000047.1:48175557-48193417 GCA_035590215.1 Microhierax caerulescens | reverse complement strand
GTGGGTACCTCTGCTGTGGTGTTGTGGCCCCCCCGACCTTGGTGTTTGGGACAGGTTTTGGAGGAGCTCACTGCAAAACCTCCTCCCTAGTTCCTCAGAGAGGACCCTCAGCACACGAGGATGTTTTTGTATGTTGTTGACCTGATTTCTTCTGGAAGTGGGCTGAGGCTTCCCTGGGCCATTTCATGTGGGAATTTGTTATTATTATTGTAGGAAATATCCTACTTTGGCAGAGGGTTAAAGAGCACCTGTGGGGATTGGCTCCCCTCCTTGCTGAGGCTGATGGATTTAGTGATGCTGGTCCTGGGCAAGGTTCTTCAGACCTGGTAAGATAACTGGGACGTGATGGTTAAAGAGTGGAGGTTCCACTGGCCCCTTCGAGGGGGTTACCTGCCTCTGTGTCCTGAGAAGGTTTAGTAACGCTGTGAAGCTCGATGGTATCTCTGCTCTTTGGCAGGCAGGTGGTGGAAAAGCAAACAGCGTTGCCCAGCTCTGGCTTACACCAGCTCATGTGTCCTGGGGGGTTTCCTGGTCTGCTTTTGAGCTTTTTTTTTTTGTTGTCGTTTCTTGTGATGCTGCTTGGCCAGAAGCCAGTGCCCTGGGGGACCCCTCGCTGGCTACAGCGTGCCCGGAGCTGTTCCTTTGTGGCTGTGGTTCTGCACACCCAAGGAAAACAGTTCCTTGTTTCCTGCAGGGCTCATCCCTTGCAAATCCTGCTTAACGCTGCTCAGAGGCAGCGGCGTGTGATGGGCCAAGTGGCGCTGCACAGCCTCTGCCCTCAGCCTGCGGGCGCTTCCCCCGCTCGGGTGGGCACTGCGGGGCAGGGATGGGCATCGGCATCGCCCAGCTGCTGCGACTGAGCGCGGGGGTTTCCTGCGGGGCCGTTGGAATAACGGTGGGTGATGCCTGCAGCAGGACCCGGTGGCTCTGGGCAGTAGCTCTCGTCTGGCAGGTTGTGGTGTGGATCCAGCTTTTGCACCGGGGAGGCTGCAGGGAGCCGGGGGTGCTGGGCTGTGCTGTAGTCACAAGAGCTGATGAAATGTTGCGTTGCCTCAGTGTTCCTTTCACTGAGGCATTGGGCAAACTGCAAGCTGAAGCACAAGAATATGATTTCCTTATTTTCTTTCTCCTGCTGCCCCTAGATCTGGTACTTTTTACTGGAGAGGAGCAGGCATGCATGTGGCAGAGGAAAGAGGAGCCATCAGGCCCAGCAGTAGCTTGGAGGGGAACTTGTATTTGTTTCTTGCAGGCTGGAATTCAGCAACTGTGGCGCTGACAAAATAAAGCTTTTGCTCCGGATAAAGCAACCATTTCAAAATTAAATTCCTGGCTGGGTGCAGTGCAGCCCTCCTGCTGGCTGCCTCAGGCTAAGGTCCCCGGTGGGGCAGAGCAGGAGAAAGCCTGATGAGATGCAATTAGTGATGAAGCAATGAGAGGGATGAGTGTCAAGGATGTACCGTCGCCTATGGAGCTGTAGATCCTGGCGGTGAAGCTGGGGCCGGGTGCTGTCGCTGTCTGTGCGTGGAGGGGGGGGCTGGATCCTGCTCTGGGTGGGGCAGCTCAGGTAGTTTGTTCTCCTTCCCATCAAAGGTGCAACTGGGGGGAGTTCTGGTGCTGGGCTGGTGCTGAGAACAGGAGGTTAAAGGGGTGTCTGGATGTGTGCCCTTGCTGCACAAAGGGCTTGTTGGTGACTTTTCTAAAGCGGACGGAGCACTTTTCTGTCAGTAAGAGCTGAACTGAATAGAAATTGCTGGGAGAGTGATGAGAAGCAGCTGAATCTTTCATGGCTGCAGCTCAGGCTCGGTTCCAGGGCTCAGCACAGAATGTCCAAAGAGCTGAAAAGGAGCCTGATGAGCTGTCTCTAAGCAGCAATTACTGAGGCACTGCTGGGCAGGTCCACCTTGTCCCACGCTGGGAGAAAGAGGTACCTGGGTGCTGCCAGATGCTGGTTTGCGCTCTGGTGGTGGCAGGGACTCTGGGCTGAGCCGTGCTGAGCCAGGGACAGAAATGATGAGCAACAGCCCTGGAGCATCTGCAGTGTGAGGGGAGAGCAGGGGCAGCAGGAGGCCAACGATTGTGCTGGGGAAAAGCAAGCAGGAGGCTGGAGCTGCAGGTGAGGGCTGATGGACCTGGGTTAAGGGCAAATCCCAGAAGTCAAGGTGAGCCCCTGCCTGGGGCCAGGTCACCACAGCAGAGGCTGAGCCACCTGTGTCACTGCTGAGCTGGCCCAGCCCAGAGCCTTGGGGGAGCCCTGTTTGGAAGCAGCAGCTCTATAGTAAACACAGGTGGATGTCCAACCACAGCACGAAGCACGTTGTGATGGAGTAGGGATGATGAAAGGCTCATTGGTGGTGTGTGAGGGTTCCTTCCTCTTGGAAAGCAGCCTGGCATGGAAGCTCATGGGCACCTGACATCCCCATAGTGGGCTTGAGCACATTTTCTCCCTGCAAGCTGCTGCTGCTTTCTCAGCCTCTTTTCCCCTTGCAGTTGTCCTGGTGCCCCTTTCTCAGTGTATTTCAGCTTCAGTTTTGGGGGTTAAGGTATGGGATACCAGCTGGTAGGGCTGGGGTTTTGCTCCCCTGCCCATGGTGGCGGGGCTGTAGGGCTGCCTGTGGCTGGGGTTGGCCATATGTGGCACATCCTGGTGTGTCAGGGACTGCTGGTGGCTGTGCCGGGGAGAGGGGGTGCCTGGCATGCGTGGCTGCAGCTCTTTCTGCAGGAAGGCACCTTTGCAACAATCCCTTAGGGGAGTGAGGTCTTGTGGTGCTGCCTGGAATGTTGCCTTGGCTCTTCGGATCCCCTGCGAGCAGGCTGGGCAGGGCCGAGTGCTGCATCTAAGCTCAAGTGCTTCCAAGCTAGACCAGCTACATGGGCCTTTGCCGAGCAGACAAACTGGTCCCACTGCTCCCGGATTTGTCCTGGGGCTTGGGGTGCTGCCTGGAGCTCCCCTGGGAAACTGCTGCTATTTTCTGCCTTCCCTGTTGTCCCTGGGCCGCTCAGAGCAGTGGTGCCAGTGTGGGGGCTGTTGCCCTGTGCCCTGCAGTGTGTGCTGTCCCACTCCTGCTCACAGCAAATCTGTGGGGAGAGCCTGGGGAGGAGGTGCTGTGGCTCATGGTGATGAGGTAGCATCAGTCCTGTCCTGAGGGCAAGAGATGGGGCTCTGTGGGGAGAGGGCAGCAGGGCACTGGGGTACTGGGATGAAGGAAACTGAGGCACAGCGGGCTGAAGGTCTTGGGGGCTGCCCAGGGCTGCCAAGGCAGAAGCTGGTGCTGCAGTGACTGGACCCTGCCAGCCCTGCCCTGTCCTGCCACCAGAGCCTGAGCTGGGTTGTCCTGGCTCACAGCGCTGCTGCCATGCGATGGCCGTTGCAGCCCAGGCACGCAGGGTGGCATGGGAACTTGCAAAAGTGTTTTGTAAACAGCTGTGACAGCTTTTAATCCGATGTCACTGACATAATAGGGGGGCTTGAAAAGCTTTGATTGAGCAAACGGGTTTCTAATCCTCTCTGGAGGAAACTCCACTCTGCACTGAGGATCCTGACCTGGGGGGTGAAACTGGTCCAACCTGCCATTGAGAAACTTTGCTTTGAAACTAAAAAGCCAGTTTGATTGGGTAGAAACATTGCCTGCGGTGGAAGGATTAATGACAAATCATGGTTTCATTAATTCTAGTGCTTTCACTTTCAGCAGAGTTAATCTTACGAGTGTCAAATAATTACCTAGGGATCAGCACCTTTTCCCGTGCTCTGCAGAAAACTGAGGCTCATGACAGGTGCTCTTGGGCGAGTCTGGAGCAGCAGCAAAAGGTTCTGATCTCTGTAACATCAGAGGCTGCACTACAGGATGACCACTGAGGAGCAGAAACTCGGGGATTTCAGTAGGGCAGCAGCAGTTTGTGATTTGGGATGAAGTGTTGCTACAGGTGAAAATACAAGGAAATACACCTTCATGGCAATAAACATGGCATTTATTCAACCGAAGTCAGTATCACTCTTAAAAGACACAGGGTGACTGTATTGCACTTAAATACAAAAATGTATCTTTACATAATCTCTTGACACTTTAAATATATGAAATGTTTTAATTTAAGATATTTACATTTTAAAAGAGAATCCAGGAAAAAGCTAAAATCTAGGTGAAGTTTTGAAGTTTACAATAGTCAGTTCCCCAAACCCTGTAAGTTAGTATAACTCTTAACCCTTTTCCAGAAAACTGACATTAACACTGAAGGGCCTTGCAGAGTTCTTGGTATTTATTTTTTGTTGGTTGTGTGTAATATTTGTATGCAATCTGCAGTGCTTTACAAAACCCATTTCCTTCAACATCTGCATGGTTGGCAGTTTCCTGTTGTATGACAATAGTTGTAATAGTGCAAAGATTTGCCTCAAGAGAAAATGCTAAACATAATTTATTAAACATTTTTATAGTACTCAAAGTATTTTTCCTTCATCAATGGATGAACAGGTCTGTGAACACAGACTTGATCTGTTATGTTAATGCACTTTTCTGGTGTTCAGATGTGGGAAGTACACCCCGTACATGCTCTGTTGAACCTGGTATAGATGTGACTTTCTTCTTAAGCAAAAGACGACCTGGTGGAAAAAGAACAGTGTTAATGGCAAAAAACCCTGAGTCTGCACTTTGCTCTTCATTAGATGCTCCCAAACCATGTTGCTGGGTGTGGGTGGAGGAATCTGAGTAAGATGGTTGCCTAAAGCTGCCCGGGCAGACACTGGCATGGCCCTCAGTTTGGAACCTGAGGCTTTTCTTCTTCTAAGTCTTGCTGGCTGCAACTTTTACTCTTGAACCTCTAAGGACAGTAGTCCAGGTTCTCTGTAGGCTTAGCTGTTCTCTTCTAGCTGGTGCAATGCAAACACAGCTACTTTTGAAACAGTGCTGTTAGGATGCTGTCCCCCATCAGGGGGACAGAGACCAGAAGAGGATCTGCTGCTCTTTCCAAGGGTACACAGCTGGAGTATGGCCCTGCAAGGCTGCTGCAGGCTGTGTGTTCGGAGCATTGAATAAAAATTTCTGGATGAGATTCCTGCAAGTTATTAAAAATATCACCTTCTGCACTCCCTTATTTAGAACCTGATCATTCTGCAGATACTTGAACAGGGAAGGAGTTTAAGAAATGCTGCAGGAGATCCCCTAGTTCAACCTGCTTGTCATCTTGGTGTTTATCTTACCTTTGGCTTCATATTTTTCTCTCTGCAAAGGACTATATCATTCAGGGTCTGCTGCTTCCTTTCCTGGAAATCTACTTGGCTGACTATAAATGCCCTTTGCCATCCTCCTGTGCACAAGTCCTTGAGAGTCAGCAGAAACTGAAGGAGGATTTGGCATGCCAGTGGCTGTTACCAAGCATGTCAGGTACTGTGCCCACCAGGCTCCTTGTGTATGTGCCTGAATGTCCCTCCTGCAACTCCCCAGATGCCTGGGTGCTGCTGGAGTCATATTAAATGTTGGACAGTGAAGGAGCCACTTACCAGGAAGCATAACAGAAGGAGGAGAATGAAGCCAAGCAGGGTGAAAATGCAGATGAGGATAATTGCCCAGAACTGAAGCTCTGCAAAAGTAAAATAAAGGCACATCAGTTTGTTGGGCTCCTGTATATGGGACACAGAGGGAGATCTTGCCCTGGCAAAACTCAAAAGTACCACACAGCACATAGGTGAGGCAGCATCTGGCCTCCCTGGCTGCAGGGCAAACCTGCCCTGGCAGCGTCAAGATGGGCAAGATATATGGGAACTTCAGTAAAATAGAGCGAGGGTCCAAGGATCTACAGCTTTAAATACCACTTCAGTGAGCATAGAGCCATCAGACGGGTTCAGAGGGATGAAATTCCCTTAGCTGCTGGCTGGACTCTTTTGGGGAAGGGGACATGGCTAAGGGGATCAGCAAAAACTGTAGTTACTTTTGCTGGAGTGTCTGTGGTGCATGGCAAACCAACAGTCCAGAGTACTGTGTTAGTGCCTTTTTCCCTCCTGTTTACTGCTCTGGGGTTGTGGCTATACTCACAACTCCATACCTGGATTTCTGTAAATGCTGCAGTTACCAAAGTTTACTGGTACCAGAGCTTCAAAGCAGCTTCCCAAATTGCATTGCTTTTGCCTGTTCCTCACTTCCATTTTGCACTGGCTGGCTCTGGTGGTGCCTGCTGTTTGCTGCCAGCCTACCAAGAGCCCTGGGTTGGTGGGGTCTAGTCTCCGTTTCAAGGTATGTGATGCT
The DNA here is from genome assembly GCA_035590215.1 of Microhierax caerulescens. Taxonomy (NCBI): domain Eukaryota; kingdom Metazoa; phylum Chordata; class Aves; order Falconiformes; family Falconidae; genus Microhierax; species Microhierax caerulescens. Next base: position 48,187,187 of record JAVJGJ010000047.1, on the reverse strand, counting down.
CACTTACTCAAGCATTCAGTGGCTGTAGGATCAATCCCAAAAAAGCACCTACCAGATCTTTCAGACTCCTGTTCATCTGTCTTGGGTGGAAAGTAACCTGGAAATAAAGGGTGGGACAGGTGAGAAGCAGTGTTCTAGAGGTGATTACAAAAACCGACCAAACAACAACCACAGAGTCACTGCAGAGCTCTCACCATCAACAACCAGACTCTGCTCTTCCAGCTCGTAGCTGGGGCCCAGCTTGGTGAATCCATGAGTCAGGTGTTTCAGCTCCTCGTACACCTCCTGCCTTTGTAAAGCCCCTGAGAAGGGGTCCTGAGTGAATTTGCAGGTGGAGGCAACATCTGTGTAAGCTTTGCCATGGACAGGCCTGCAGGATGATGGCCGGAGTCATCATTGTGGAAGAAGAGAAAAAGAAGCAGAGCTGAGTAAAGGCAGGGAGAAGGATTCAGAATCAGGCTCAAGTTTGCAGCTGTCTAAGCAATTTTTTCTTAGGATGGGCTCAGTTTTTGCAGTTTAGGCTAGCTGAAGCAGGAACTCATGCAGCCTTGTGAAATCCACCCACTGATTTAATACCAGGCAATGCGTTTCTAAGAGGTAGATCAACTCGGCTGTTTTTTGTTCCTCCAAAGAGGTGTTGGAGAAGACATAAGTAGATTTTGTTCTCAAGCTGGTCAGTTCTGATGATTGTTTTGCTAGTGTTTCCGTGGAGTTCTAGTTTATTTGAATAAGCTCAATGAAAGAATGAGCATATTTACTCTGGAATTGTTCATGCATGAAAATACCTTGGCTAGTACGGAAGCAAAACCACCACTCACTTGGACAGAAACCTTTTGTGGTAAAAACAAAACTGACAGTGAAGGTGCCTCCCCCGTGTCACCCAGAGCACAAAGGTTGGCATGAGGCGTGAACACTGCGCTGGGGCTCTGAACAGTTCTGCTAACGGCTCTCTGGGGACTCGAGGGAGCGCTTCCGAAGCAGGACATACCCAAAGCTCTCCACAGTACAGCCAGCAAAGTGGTTCTTCAGGCTGCTGCTTCTGAATGCATCAAGCTGATGGGCAGAAACAGAACAGTTTGGGGAAACTGAGTACATGTAATAAACCCTTAATTTGAACAGGGAAAGCGGGCTATTGCTGTTGGCTTTACCTCTGTCTCGATTTTCTCTTTGTTTACTTGGTACATCTGTGACCTGGAGTCCTGCAGCTCTGGGGAGTAGGGAAAGTTGGAGATTCTGAAATTTAATCTGAAGCTTTTTTCCCCAGTCTTGAGGGGTGTTTTGTAAGTTGCTGCCTCAATTGCTAGTTCCAAGTCTGCAAATTGAGAGGAAAAGTTGGTATAAATTCTAGCACAGAGAAAGAGGCTTTTCTACCAAGCAGCACTGACCTGCAGGCTTTTAGCTAGGAGAACATGAAATCTTAATAGATTAACAGAACTTGAGTTGCATGGGAGTCTGGCAGCAAGTTCCCAGTCTACCCTTTGAATCAGTCCTTCAGCAATGTACTAGGCTGCTTGTTTCTTTGGGGACTGTTCATTTGAATAAAACTAAAAGTCTGTATAATGCTTGAAGTTATGATGAGTAGTTATTTCATTTTCTTATATATCTCATTGTATAATTTCTATTATATAAAGTAATATATCTGATATATATTTAGTAGTAAATGATAGGAGTAACACCTTAACTGAGGACTTAAGGGCTACACTGAACCAGTTTGAATGCAGCAAAGGACTGGCCCAACTCTGTCCTGAGCTCAGTGATTCAACGTGATAACAGATTGATTTCTGCATGCGTCCCCTCTGACGGGCCACATGCTGGCAGTTCCGAGTATGCATGGCGAGGTGGGTGGATCTGGGTGGAAACTGGGCAGCTGCGATTTGATGTCTACGTACTGTCTACTGAGAACCCTTGCAGGTGGTAACTGCTCCCCAGCCACAGCCCAGTTGTGTTTGAAGTCCTGTCCTGAAAAGCCTTTTCAACCACAGCCCTGTTGATGGTGGGCTCTGGCCTGAAGAAGCACTCACAGTCCACCGCTATGGATCCAGCCCTGTTGACAGAGAAACAGAGGTTCCATGATTAACAGGCTGATGATCATCAGACTTCATGTGGGGGAGTGTTTCCTGAAGGGTTCCTGCTGGTCTGAGTGTTAAGTGTTTTAGTGTCTCCAGTGTGGAGAGAGATGGAACCAGCTGTTCTGCGTTTGCCCTTTGGACAGGGATGGCAAATGAAATGCCACTACCTGGCCGCTGCAGGCTTAGGTTGTGCTGCTTGCACTTTTCTTAAAGCTTTTACCCTGTGTGAGGGTCCCTTGTCGAAGCCTATTTCCATCTAGAGTAGGACACTACAGCTATACCCAAAGCCCACTTTTAAAACCTAGTGGAGTCCAGGGGTTGCCATCACTTCTCGTTAAAACAATGACAATCTGTAATTATGGGGATATTCAGAGACCCAAGCATCTTACAGCAATCCTGACTGAGAAAAATGTCAGCCCATACCAAGTCAGGAAAAATTCAAACTGACCAATCCTGAGAAGCCTAGAAATTGCTGCTTAGGGCATAAAGCAAACCATTTCCAACAAGAGAATGGAGTGATGGGGTGGGGGTGGAATTCTGAAGAGGACGATGGCACTTGGCTGTGGGGGAATGCTGCCAGGGTGTGGTAACCTTTCAAACAAAATCAGATTGTATTGCAGACCTCAGCCTTGTGATACTGCAGTTCAGGAACTGGTCTCGCAGGTTACTCTGATGATACAGTTGATTCATCTGAAATAAAAATATCATGTTAAATATTAATGACTCATAGGCCTCATGGGAGATGCTTTAGGGCCACAGAAGGGCCTCTGATTCTGGAGAAATACCAGACACTTTTTTTTTTTTTTTGTTAGATTTAAGGGGAGTTGGTTTTCACTTCAGAACATGCCTTCTGGTGATGGAGTCAGACTTCCAGCTTGGCAAGCCTTTCCATCTTATCTGAGCAAGCTGCCAGTGCTAAACAGCACAATCTGCTGACTGACAGCTGTCATCTCGATCCACGTTTCACAGACAGCGCAGACTCAGAACTCCAAGTATGGAATGTTAAGGATTCATCTAAAAAGCGATACCTCCCAAATTGGGTTGATATGTTGATGGATCAGTGCTGAAGGGAATGTGTTGGGTTCTCAGCAATGAATTCTGTTTGTGCTGGCAGAGGTTTGTGTACGCTTCCAGAGATGGGGCTGAGCTGCTGAGTCTGCATTTAGCAGATGACCTAAACCTCCTGCGTTTGGTAGTGCATGTCTTTGGCTGGACATAATTTCTTAGACCACGTGTAACATAGAAAATCAAAAGTGATTCAAAGGCCAATCTTATCTTTCAGATTCTAGAAACTTAGGTCTCAAAATAAGAAAATCAACACACAGGAACAAAAATCTATGGCAGGTGCTGCAAAAATTGACCAGTGCAGACATGATGGTACTTGAGCTCCTTACCTTGTTACTGATGCTTTCCACTGCTGCTTTGTATTCTGGAGACTGAGGGTCTGGGTTAGTTAGGTTTTCATTGACAATTCTAAAGCTCAATCTGTAGCCCAGTTTAGCTGGAGCTTCAGTCAAGACAGGCTTTCTGGTGATAGCTGTGTCTGTGAGGGGAAAGCCTAAATAAAAAAGGTAGAATGCATTTATTAAATCAGATCTATCTGTACCACAAAAGCTATATAGGTATGTCCTTGTCTAGGTTATGTAACATAACAAGAAATTCTCCAGGAATTTGTGTTATTTAAGGGATAGAAGTGATTATAGTATGGCACTGATTCATTCCCCGTGCTAGATTTGTTTTTTCATAGTGTCAAACCCTACAGAATACTAACAAACCAAAAGGGAAATTCATTAATGCTCAAGCCCCAGTGAGTGGAAGAATGAGGAGTGATCTTCAAGAGATCCCAAAATTGTATCTTGATACTGTTCATGGGTGCTTACCATTGACGTACAGGCTGTTCTTCTCCAGGCTGTAGTGCCCTAGTTTGGTGACACCATTTGTCATGGTGCTCAGCTCATGATAAACCTTTCCTCTGTCAAACCTGGCAAGGCTGCCGTTGTAGCTGCAGATGGCGTCTATGCCTGTGCCTTCCTTGCATCTCCCAGACCTAAGTAAAAGTCAGACGTGTTCTTTAGGACACTGCTGATGCTCACAGGACACTGTAGTTTGTATGACTGGAAACAACAGGTACCAAAACCTGTCAGTGCAATCAGGCTCCTATGTCTTTCAGCAGATTCTCAAGAATTGTGGCAAGGACATTTATTTATATACCAAAATGATTTATTAGCAAAAAAATTTATTAATGGACAGGGAGGTGTCACTGGTTTCTGTTTTCTGGTATCAGAACAGCTAGGGTGACTTATGCAAATTTAAGAGCAGATAAATTGTTAATTGTACTTTTGGGGATCTTACCTAAATCTCATCACTCTGCATCCTGTGTAGGCAGAGCTTATGCTGCTGCTTTTGAAAAGAGAGTCAAGCTGCCAAAAAGAAAAAAGTACAATTGAACTTTAAAGCATGTCCTGAGTTTAATGCAGGCAGGTTAAGATCACAATTGTAACACAGAACAGGCAAAACCGGACTCAGACTTACATAGTGGTTGACCACTTTCACTGTGGAAATGAACTTTTGGGAACTTGGTGCATCCAGATCTGCAGTGTACTGGAGGTTGGTAAAGGTGAAATTAAGTGTGAAATGCCTGGATGCTGGGCTTGGTGCAGTAGTTATGCTCAGAGCTGTAAACAAAGTGAAGAAGGATTATGATCTTATTGTTAAAAAAAACCCAAACACCAACCCAACAAATATGACCCACAGCTATCTTCACTTTCAAAGACATTCCCAATCCTAGCATACTTCAAGGCTACTCTGAAGAACCTCCTCCCTTATTTTCTGAGTGCACCACTCCTTTGCTAGCTTTCCCCACAATGAGTTTGGCAGAACACTTACATGATCCCTCAAGTGGGTCGTTGTAACCTGGAAAGGAAATGTGAGAGAAACGTTATGTAAGCAAACTGTACGCTTACGAGGCTGAAAGAGAAGACAGGATGATTAAATGGATGACTTGGGAATGAATCATCAGAACCAGTCCCTGAGGGTGTGACTCTATTAAACTTACTGCTTCAGCAGAACAAGGCGCTTTTATAACAGTGAAGACTACAATGAGAAAATACATGTGCCACTGTTTAAATACTGGTGGGGTAGAAATTGGGTGAAATGGTCATATGCAGGTGAAGGACTGAGGTCAAGATTAAAATTGATCATTCTTCAAGGTAATATAGAAATTAAAAATCTTCAAAAATATCTGTGTGAATGTTCTTGAAAGCATACACTTCATCTTACATAAGTTGTGCAGTAAACTTCAGTGGGACCACTCTTTCCCTTAGGGTCACTTTTTTTACATTGAAGTGATTCCCAAGACCTGAGGTGGCCCAAAACTGCTCTAGTGCCTGGAGGAGTGAGAAAATCTAGCCCTTACCATTGATATAGAGGCTCTTGTTGTCCAGGTTATAGATCCCTAATTTGGTGGTGCCATTTGTCAGGCTCCTTAGTTCTTGGTAAACCTTCGCTTGATCGAACTTGGGCACTTGGGAGCCGTTTCCATAGCTGCAGATGGCGTCTACTCCTGTGTTATCCTTGTTCCTCTCTGACCTGAGGAATTGAATGTCATTAAGCTTCTGTTATTTCAAAAACCTTTTTTTCTTCTGATGTGATTAAAAACACCCCCACAACTATTAAAATTTGTTCACAGTTCTCAGACAAACTGCAGACATTAATGAGAGATGGTATTACAAAGAAAACAGCAGTGTAAGATAAGGGCCCAATGAAAGTGTATAAAAGCTTTACTATAATGATACTGACTGCTTGAAAAAGGAAAAGAATTGTTAAAGTATCAGTCAAATGTAAGGAAACCCATCTGCCAAGGTTAATCTTTCAGCTATATTGCTCACCTGAATCCTACTACTTTGCAGCCAGTGAAATAGGGGCTGATGCTGCTCTTCTGAAACAGGGGGTCAATCTGGCAAGGAAAGGTGTTTGTGAGTATGGGAACCCCAAAGTATTGGGTCATTTCATCGAAAAACAATGTGGCTTTGGCTTACGTAATGTTGCATGATTTTCTTAGTAGAACTGAATTTAGCAGAATTTGGTCTCTCTAGGTCTGTCATGAACCTGAGGTTGGTTATTGTAAAGTTCAGCGTGAATTGCTCTGTTATTGGTCCTGGGCTTTGTGTGGTGGTTAACTCCACTGCTGTAAGAACAAAAATTGCACAGATAAGAAAAGAATGTTCATAAGGCACAGTACTGTTACTGGATGTTTTACATTTAGAGCAGAAAAACATAGGAACGGGATCACACACTTCAGATGTTTTGCAATCTTACGAGCATTGCCCAGTCAGGGGAAACAAAATCAACCTGTGCCTTCAAGTAACTTTAATGTGTATCTGTTTTTAAATATACTTACATGACAGACCATGCAGTTCATTGTAATCTGAAAAACAAATGGATAATTATCAGGAACATATTCAAAGAATGTCTCAGCAGGACTAAATACGTGGCTTTTCTTATAAAAGATTCAAGACTGTTACTGAATTCATGCCTGTTTTAACTTGGTGACTCTGACAGATTTAACTTTCTATTTCATCTGTGTTAAGAGGTGTATTTAATCCTCTTCATTCTCACTTCAAAACAGTCTGTGTCAAAATAAGGAATAATGCCTTGACGTGGTTTCATTACCATCGACGTAGAGGCTCCGGCTGTTAAGGCTGTAGAGTCCCATCTTGGTGATGCCGTTTGTCATATTGCTCAGCTCGCGGTAAACTATCACTCTGTTGAACTTGGGATCTGAAAGCTCATCTCTATAGCTGCAGGTGGCATCTACTGCTGTGTTCTCCCTGTCCTTTGACCTAGAAATGTATATTTTTTAGGATATTTTAGCCATTATCGACAAGTCACTCTTAACTTTTAGTGTATATGATCAAAGATATATGTAAGAAAACCACTCAGACATGACCACCACATAAGAAACTACTTGGATCTGTTGACCATTGAGAACTGGGGAGGAAGTTTTTAAGAAGCAGGTAGTGCAGAATTTTCCCAGACATGGCTCTTACCTGAATGCCGTTACTTTGCAGCCAATATAAGCAGGGCCAATGCTGCTTTTCTGGAGTAAAGGGTCAACCTAGAAATTTAATAATAACATTCCAGTAAAATGTCAGGGCAAAGGTAAGAGACCAGAGATATTCAAAGAACTGCACCCAAGCAGAGCATCACTTTGCCAGACTTACGTAATGGTACATGACTTTTTCTGTTGACTTGAATTTTTTAGAATTTGGCATTGACAGATCTGCAGTGAAGTGGAGGTTGGTTATAGTGAAATTCAGTGTGAAGTTCCTTACTGCTGGTGACAAAGGTTGTGTACTTTGATCAGCCGCTGTAATGAGCAAGGCAAATTATTCATTAAATACAATTTATGATCGTCATCCCTAGAAGAAACACTGTAAGAAAAACTCTCAGATTCTAGTTGGCTTCAGGGTCTTAATAGCTGCGGCTCCCTAACAGGCTCCCAGATTCCCATAATGCTGTTCTGTAAGTCTAGTTGTGCTTTTGGTTGGTTAGTCTAACTTTTTTTGGCTATTGCCAACTAGAAAAATCTTGCCCTTTCAATTGCTGTTAAAAGGTACTTACATAGCCCAGGCTGCAGTTCATTATAACCTGTGGGAGGAAGAAAAAGGATAGCATTTGAGAAATTTACAGTTTGGAAGGTCTTGCACAGGGTGAAATACAGAACTTGAATTGTTTTTGTCTGAGAGATCCTGTGTGGACATTTACTAGAAAAAACTGCTTTGACTGCCCAAGCATAAATGCGCATTCATACTGCTGTATGTTGCTGGCAAGCTGCTGCTTTTCTTAGAGAGCAGTGTGCAGAATTCTCCCTTCCCTAGCGATGTCAAGAGGGAATTTACCCATTCCCTAAATCCAATTTAACTTTTACATTGGCATTTTAAGTATGACTTTTGTCAAGTGGTGTCTGGTTCTCATGCTGTTCCTCTGTGGGTGTGGGGGAACACGTTCCATAGTGTGCCTTGACAGGTCAGTCTTGACATTTTCTGGAGAATGACCAAAAGTGTGTTATGATATGTTCAATTTGGCTAAGTCCAAAGGAATAGCAAGGTGCAAAGGCTATGAGTGACAGTCACTCCTCTGCTTTGGTTAGCATTTGCTCTTGCTTTCCCTCCAGGTCCTATTGCTTCTGTAGTGATGTAGCAATTCAACTTCCAATATCAAATCCGCAGTCAGAAGAGGATCTCGTCCATCTGTCAGCTCAGCCACTTACCGCTAACATAAAAACTCTCTGCATCCAGCCTGTAGGGTCCTAGCTCAGTGCAGCTGGCTGTCATCTTGCTGAGCTCACGATAAACCTTGATTCGGTCAAATCCAGTAGCGGTAGCGTTGGCTCTGTATGTGCAGACTGCATCCATAGCAGTGCCCTCTCTGTTCTTCACAGACCTAAAAAAAAATAATCACAAGTCTACAGGCCTGAAAACCACTTCTGTACACTTGTTTGAGTTTGCTTGCACACTGTCATGAAATCAAATTTCCCGTGAAAATACTATAAAACAGTGTTATGAAATGAAAGAATGCCCTCATATTCTGGGAACTAAGTATTATGCTGTTTTATACAACTGGAACAGCACTCATGATTTAACTGAAATGCATTTACAATTAGTCATGTTACCCTCTTCAGTGCAAAACTGAAGTGAAATCAACCACAAGCATAATCAGAAGAAATTGTTACAAAGACCCCATCATAAGGGATCATAAATGAGGTGTAATTCTGCTCTAGTACTTTAGAACCTAACAGACTCTACCAGGCTAGAAGAAAACAATCAGGAAGGAATTATGTGCAAAGGAAAGATTTCTGCATAATCCTATTGTCAGCCAAAATTTGAATTTTGTCATCTTGTCTTCTATAACACCTCCAGGATGTGCCTACCTTAGTCCCACCACTGTACATCCAGTGTCAGCAGGGCTAATGCTGCTGTTCTTGAGTATATGATCAAGCTGCCAAGAAAAAAAAGAAAAGCCAGTTGATAAGGCATAGTGAATAAATAATGAAACCAACAAGAACATAGCCACAAGAGGAACATGACTGATGCTCACCAAGTATGTCAGAGTTCTTTTTGCAGCCATGAATTTTTTAGAATTTGGATTTCCTAACGCTGGTGTGTAGAGGAGATTAGTCACAGTGAAGTTCACTGTGAAATGTTCCTCTCTTGTGAGAGGAGGAGCTGGAGATGCTGCTGCAAGAAAAGCAAAAAATTTGTTGCAACAAGGAAAGAAATACTCGTGAACCTGCTAAAGCCCAAGGATAAAGAAGCTCCTATCAGTCTAGCCTTTCAAGAGTGTAATTCTGTGTTTCTGCAAACAGGTCTCCTCTGACCTCTTATGAAATTCCTGATCTAATTTAAATGATTCATTGATACCAGTGCTTTGTAAATTCCTCTCACTGCTAAATGTTTGCACCTCATTTTCATATCTAGTTCCATTAAAAGGCTATAAAAGACAATGGATCCGAGTAGGTGTTCACCTCTGTCTCGTATATTGACATTTAGGGCATCACAGCTTTTAAATTAAAAGTACTTACGAGGCAAGAGATGATCTTCATGGTAATCTGGAAGGAGAAAGGAGAAAACAGTAATGAGTTATGATACTAACAATTAGTTGCATAGGTGAACAATGCTACATAGGACAACAGATTTGCTGGGTTTGAGCAGTTACTTAAACTATGATAGTGCAGCAAGGTGTTATTTTTGAAGAAATCTCTGCAGTAAATGGTGAAGGAAGTTCCGAAGTTATGCTGGAATTAGTTGTCTTTAATTAAGAGTTAGATGCTGCTTTGTGTGTTTTGGTAATATACCAGCTGTTACTTAAAAATGCTGCAACTAACAATGCAGAATCTCTAAAGGTAAATGGTGCTGGTTTGAGGAGAATGTGTAGATGATGAGCTTTATGAATTATCTAGCACCTGCAGTGAGCCTAAGTATACACGTTGGAGCACAAATGGAACAGCATTTTCAACCAGCTATGGACTAATAGCCAATGAATATCCCCATACCCACATGGAAATCAACGCTTTACCATTGATATACAGGCTTTCCTGGTCCAGGCTGTAGATTCCTAAGTTGGTGATGCCAATTGTCCTGTTGCTTACTTCGTGGTAAATAACCACTTGGTCAAACTGAGAAGCAGCAGAATCTGTTTTGTAGGTACACACAGCATCTACTCCAGTGCCTTCTATTTTTTTTGCAGGTCTAAGGAGAGTAAGATATATACTGTTCTGTTCCAGAATTCAATATTCATGATACATACCGGGTGGGTTTTTTAATTCAACTATATTGCCGGGAAAAAATAGAAAATACAGTTCTGCCCCCACCCCCCAGAATGATTCTTTCAAGTGTGTTATCGAAATGGTGACAATGTACCTGACCTTTCAGATGCTGCAAGCATGAGTTCAAGTAAATTTATAAAGACTTAGTTGAAGAAAGTGTAATGGTTTCTTGAATTAGATGATAAAATAAGATGTAAAATAAACTAATTGTAAGATGATTTAAGGGATTAAGTTCCATTTCTGTATCATACTACATAATGAAAAAGAAAAAATACCTATTTTATAAATTGAAAATATTATTCTTACCTGAACGCCATCATTTTGCAGCCTGTATACACAGAATGAATACTAGTCTTTTTGAACAGCTGATCGAGCTGAAAAAGTAAAAGTTTTACAAGTTAACGTTTAGATGAGCACAATATCATAAAGAAAAAAATGTATAGGGATCTATCACACTAACCAGAGCAGTGAGGACTTTTGCGGTAGCACTAAACTTGGCGGAATATGGATTTCTGAGACTGCTAGAGTAGTGCAGGTTAGTTATGGTGAAATTCACTGTGAACGTCCCAGTTTTGGAAGACACAGCAGTAGCTGGAAGAAAAACCCAATAAAGAGTGAGTGGCAGATTGGAATTAATTGATTTTTATCTTCGCCAGTCAAGGACTAAGATAAATTATTATAGCTGTATTTTACTTTTGGGAAGAAAGTGACACTATTCGAAAAGGTAAGGATACATGCTGACATTTACATGTGATATTACTGGTTTATATTCAGATTATTGAAAAAAGTCATAGATTTACCTGGCAAAAGATGTGCTTCATGGTATTCTGAAAGGGAAAGATATATTCATAAAAAATAAACAAAAATAAAGCCTGGGGAAAAAAAATACTATAAAAAATGGTGAGGCTCAAAAATATGATAAAGATCTGTATAACCAAGTATACCTGAAAAAGGTTACTTACACTATTTAATACAGAAAATTATCAAGGAATTATATGCCAGTGTATGACAAATATCAACTAAAATACAACTGCAACTACCTAAGGACCCTGTGCAATCACAAATAATAAGACCTTCAAAAAAACTCTTTCAAAATGGAATATCAGAAAAAAAAAAAAAGAGATTTTCACAGATAAAATAAGACAAAAAAACCATAATTCACCGTTGACGTAGAGGCTGTCCTTGTCCAGGCTGTAGGGTCCCAGCCGCGTGATGCCTCTGGTCTTGTTGCTGAC
>JAVJGJ010000047.1:48145844-48174119 GCA_035590215.1 Microhierax caerulescens | reverse complement strand
TGTGGTTGCCTCAGGTGTTGATGTGCCCTTACCAGTAGTAGTGGAGCTTGACCCCAGAGTAGAGGTGGGTATAGCTGTGGTCACCTCTGGGGATGTTGTTTCCATTACAGTGCTGAGTGTCGTAGCCAAGGTTGTGGCATTAGGTGGGCTTGTTCCAGGAGCAGAGTAGTATGTTTGTGCAAGGAGCGTGGTGGCAGAGGCGGTTGATTCCGCAGCTGCGGTGGTGGTGGTGAGAGCAGCAGTGGACGTTCCAGCTGGGCTGATTGTTGTTATGGTGGTTGTTGCAGCAGCTTTGTGGGAATGTTCTATTCCAGTCATTGTCTGTTTGGTGGAATTGCTTTTCTGATGTGTTATTTCAGTAATTGTTTTTTCCGTATTTACAGTCATGGGAGCTTTTACTGTGGTGGTGCTTTTCGTAGTGTAGTTCTTTGGTAGTGATATTCCTGTCATTGCAAATAGGAAGGTTTTTTCCAGGTATTTAGAACGTTTTAAGCTCTTAATTGTTATAATTTTTTGGCAATTTACATCTTTTAATTTACTTATCTAACTAATAAATTTATGTATTAATAAATGTAATGATATAAATAATGTGTTATAAATATTTTTCTGGTTTTTCTTATATTTGATGTTTAAATTGGGTTTTTTTTCCAGATTTTTCCTCAAATGTATCTGTATATTTAAGGTCTGTTTCATCAGTCTGAATATTAGTACATGAGGAACCATTTATTGTTTAGAAACTCTCTCTTAGGATGGGATCACTGCACCTTTTCACTTTAACTGTAGTGTTACAGCAAAATAAAGGTCACGTTCTATGTTTATACATTCATTTTCAGAGGCAGGTATAGTTGAACATCTCTAAAGTGATCTTTGGAGATGAAGAGTTAAACTAGAATGTACTTGACTGCTGAACACATACATTTGAACTTGCTAGGAGGTTTAATTTCATCTAACAGAAGTTAGAAGTCATTCTTCTTTTTCAGAATAGTTTAAATCCTTATCCTGCTTTCCAATATATTTGTAAAATTTCCCATGTTTTATCAGTCTATAGAACATTTTTCAAATCAGTCATGAAAAAGATGGACCTAAGGCAGACAACCAAATGATGACATTTAAAACACAATCTCATTTCACAGCTAAGCTTTAATTGCCTATATTTCTAACAGTAATCTGCATCCTGTTTAAGAGCCATCTCTGAGGATTTCTTCTGTTCCCCGGATTGTTTCTTCTTTTAGGAAAGTGTTACATCAGTCATTGGTAAACACCTCATTAAATGCTTTAGTATATGGGAGGGTTTTCCTTCAGCTAAAAGATCTTGTCCAAAAAGGAAATAAGATTGGATTGTCACTATTTGATCTTTTGGTCCTTCCTAACACTGTTATTTTGTATGGCCTTCATAATTTTCAGCAGTGAGTTCTAATGTTCTTCTGCTTATTGCAGTAGTTAGCTGAGAAATCCCCACAAAACACATTCCTTGCTTTCCAATAGGAAATCATATTCCTACCTGTTCCCAATTTTTTTTGACCTCTCCAGTTTTTTAAGCCATGGAAAAGAAAGTTGAAGAGTGACCGTTCACTTATTGCTAGAATAGCTTCTTGATAACTCTGAGCTATTTCAAGATTCTGAATGTATTTCACTGAATATTTCTGCTATTCATCCTTAACTGCTTAACTGAATGACAACACAATACCTGTGTGTCAGCCTAAAAGAATAACTCTCTTCTTTTGAGATATACACAGATGTTCAAAATATCTAGACTATGTTTCTAAGGAGGGGCTCATTCTATTACTAATCCCTCACAGGAATCACACCCCATGCCTCCATGGTCTCTCCCCTGTCAGGTTCATTGTGTCACCTCAGAAGATTCTCTTCTTGTGAGGCATACCAGTGTGGTTAGGTAACAGTTGTGCTTGACACCCACCAGGAAACTAATACAGTTGATGTTCTGCCTCAGCACCATTGCAGAGAGAAAGGATGGGGAAAGGAAGAGGATCTCAGACCAAGCTATTCAAACAGTAAGGAACCACTCTCATATCCCAGCATCCTAGCAAACGATTTCTTGGTTGTCACAACACGCTAGATGGGCAACTGAAGAGAATTATTTGTGTGGGCTTTTGCAGGCAGAGGTTTGTTCTGCTTGCACTGCTGAAGACCTGAGCTTGCTGCGCACCTACCTGGAGCCACTTGACTGTGAGCCACCTCCAGTCTGGAGGCTGCATTGCCACATTAACGTGCTCTGCAAAGCAAACTAATAAACACTTCTTACCGTGACTTGTTAGCTACAATCCAGTGCTAAGCAAAGCATAGCTTTATCCTTTACACACTAAAATAATGCTCTGTCCCTTCCCTGCTCCTTCATCTTTGTTGGCTTTTTAGATTCCAAACTCATTCAAGTGAGGATCTATCATTTTTGTGCATGAGAGAGCTAAGGAGGCTGCAGAATATTAAAAATAACAGAGATCGTAATTCTAATGCTTGCAATAAAATAAAGCCTCTGAAGTTCAGAGGCAAGAGTTAATGAATGTACATTCCTTATTAGAAGAAAGGATGTAGATTTGTATAAACATCATGAGTATTTTCTTTTTTCTAAAATATGTGATGCTGGAATCCTTGTAACTGTTCTGTTTATTTAATAGATAGACAGATATAAAAACCAGTTAAATCCTGCCTTTTTTCTGTATTATCTGAATGTTTTAAGGCATTCATGGTAATGTAATAATTTGCTATTTTTTTTTCAGAATACCGAAGGAGGAGACCAAAAACAATTGATTTTGTCTTGCATGTATTCACTGTAGCTGCTGCACCTGTACCTGGGTAATGGGTATTGTTATGATGTTCCTGTAACACAGAAGAATGTTTGCTTGCTGTACAATGGGATGGATGGTTGGCTTTCAGGTCTGTACAATGGGGTGTATGGCTGGCTTTCAGGCTATGCAAGCAGCTCCTGGCAGAGAGGTCCAGTGGTTCACATAGGCTAACCTCTCTATATCCCAAACAAGACCTCTAGCCAGCAAACTGAAAATATGTGTTTGTCTAACACTAATGGATATATTCATATTTAAGTATTTGTACACATTGAGATTTAATTGCAAACTATAGAAACAAGGAGGTCATCACCTGTCCTTTTAATGGAACAGCATTCACAAAGAACCCAGCAGAATACTGGAGGTCTCATCACACTCTGCATGCTACAGTGCACCATGGATTTCCTGATCCTAGTCAGAAATTCATAGGGCACTAGGACAATAGTTTTCATGCTGTAAATCAAAGCTGGGAGTTTGTGCAAAGCAATGAGAAAAGGTGAATATATTCACATCAACAGGCAAAATGTTACCTATTTGTAATGTGACTCTGGGCTGAAATCCTTGTGCAGATTTCTATACGCCAGCTAAGATGAAAATAGCTGAAAGGATACTGGGAGAGAGTAACCTGATCTAAAATAATACAATTTTTGTATTATGCAGGCTTTTTGGAGCCCACGTCATTTAAAGTAACGTTTACCTCCTGTGTTTCTGCCCTAATTCAGAATTAAACCAGCCTTAATTGTTTTATTTTAAACTAACTAATATAAATTAAGCTATTGCTTATGCGAACAAAGGGATTTTATATGTTTTTACCAATGCGCCTGGAATTTCTTCTCCATTAATTTGAATTCATTCTCCCAAGTATCTGTGCTTATGCAGCTCTGTAAATCACTGGGACATAGCACCTAAATGTTTTATTTATTTTAGAAAATGAGATTTATACTTCTTTGAGTAACCACTACCACAAAACTGCTTTTTCATATGGTAATCAAGTAACTTAAACTTGAATCTATAAAAAAATTTATGATATTTTAGATTATTAAATTTCTAGATTTTAAATTCAGAGGTATTTACAAAGCAAATTTTCATTTTATAAGAAATATTGTTTCAGTGACTTGAGCATTCCAGAGCTTCAGACCTATGACATTTGTTGCCATAGAACATACCATTCTTGATTTTCAGATACCACTTTTTAATGGGTAAAAAATATACAAATTTAAATAATTGTAAAATTTTCAAAATATTTCTAGCTTGATTATTTTCTAGAAACATTTATTCTTTGGAATTTTTTCCTCTTTTTATGAACTAAAAATTTAACAGAGGATTGTACATGAGAAGTTTATAGAGTAAATATTTACATCTCATTCTTTTAATAAAACATAAGAAATTAACTTTGGTTGCTAAAAACAAATATAACAGTTTATATCCTGGCTTTTGCTAAATGAAATTAGATCAGCTCAACTTTTGTTATTACCTCCCCATTTATAATCAGTAAAGCTGGTAAATCACATGTCTTTCTGTTAGTTCTCCTTTTAACTGATGAAAACTTGAGTAAATGTGAGTTAAAAAATGGCAAGGCAATGAGCAAGGTAAGCACACCACTCAAAAGTGTATGGCAAAGGTTTTTTACTTGTGCTATAAGGTAAATTTTGAGTGGATTTAATCATCAGCATTCTTTGAAGTACTTACACAGATATGAATAAAACATGTTATCTTTGCTTATAGTTTTTAGTGGTAGTAATTTAATTTGCAGAGTATGTAAACCTTTACAGAATATATTGGCAGAGGTTTTCCATCAAAGTAGCAAATAAATTAAACTTACCTGAAAAGCAGCTTAATGCTATGATAATATATATAAACTTCTGCTTATATCGAGTTAAATTTGTTGTCCAATCCATCCTTTTTTCTTAGAAGTTTATAGTTTTACCAGCTGAGTCCAAAATTCCCTTCAGTATCTGGTGTGCTCTTGGTAACACGGAAATAACCCTCACAACCAAGTGAAGAAGATGAGTCTGATGGTCAAGGGGAAATGTTCTTAAACTAAAGCATCTTGCATAATACCAGCACTTTGTTGAGGGTTTGGCAAGTGACACGCCTGCTTGTACCTTACAGCCCAAGGATTTTAGCATTAGAGTATGGTACTTTCCCTCTAGGTGTAAGGTAAATAAGAAACTTGTTGCTTGAAAAGGTCAGTATGCATTAACCTGAGCATGAAACGATCAGGAATGGAGACTGGTCTACACCCTTAAGAGGGCCATAGTCACACATTCATCTCTTAGATATTTAAGTTCAGGGTGGACACGTAACAGAAAGGAAGACAGTAGTTTGTCTGAGGTTTATGTTTCAGTATTACAGCTTTTTTATGGATAACGAGAAAATATTTCCCAGTGCTACCTTGTGAAAGGCTGTACACTAATAAAGTCCCAGTTTGATTGTTACGAAAAGCTCATTGGTCCCATCCTTCCTAGCTGAATTCTATGAATTTACAAATTCTTTGGGACAAAGGTTACATCCTTTAACTGTAACTGCAAACAGACAACTTTGCTTAATTTGAGTGGTCCCCTGGAATTTCTTCAATCGTGGGTGAATGAGAGAAAAAAGGGTTCGGGACAACATATTTGGGGGAATGCAGGAAGGTAGACAGATGGATAAAGTAGCAAAATCTAGCTAATTCGTATGCTGCTATTGCTAGCTAACTG
Source organism: Microhierax caerulescens (assembly GCA_035590215.1). NCBI lineage: Eukaryota > Metazoa > Chordata > Aves > Falconiformes > Falconidae > Microhierax > Microhierax caerulescens. Next base: position 48,168,619 of record JAVJGJ010000047.1, on the reverse strand, counting down.
GAGTAGTAGCTAACAGTGTGATTTAAGGAAGGACTGCCACATCCATGAATTCAGATAATCATCAAAATGCTTTTCAACTATTTTGGACCATGACTAATATTGAAAAAGTTTGATGCTTTGTGTTTCTTGGATTCTTTACCATAATTAATCTACAAAGCATAAGAAAATCTACGGGTGTGCAGACTCCATTTGGCTTCGGATTCCCTCATCCCTGAAGTCCTGTCCTTGTTCTCCTTCCAGAATCCTGTTTCCCTTTCCTCTCACGTTTCTTCCAAACCTGAAATTTCTGGTTCAAGATGGACCCAGGAAAAAAAAAAAATTAAATCCCATCTGCATTTTCTTGTTAGTTTCTAGTTAACAGTTCTCACTAAACCATGTGTTTTGGCTAGGGAAAAAGCCAACACCTTTTTAATACCTGTCTCCTTCGAGGCTTCGTTACCAACTCAGTTCTAGGTTTAGAGGGTCAGTTTTAAAATGGTAATTAGCATGCCTCCAAAGAAGTAGGTGTTTGTCTGTATGACCTAGAAAGTCTCTAACATCCAATTATAATTCAATCAGATGGTTTATGAGTATTAGTGAACTATTTAGTTTGATTGGATTGAAAAATGATGTGATACTGTGCTGTACAACTTCTAGGGTACAGTTCTGCTTTGAATATCCAAGGTTTTTTTAAGTGTTTGAGATAATTTACATGAAAAATGCCCTTTTCACAGGTAAAGAACCAGTAAACACTGCCTAATATATTCATAACAAAACTAATTAAGTTTTCCTACTTGAATAACTAAGCAGTTCTTAAAAGCCTGGATTCAGTCATGTAAATAAAATTTCTCTGTAAAATGCAATTTCTATTTCTGTGATACAAAAACCCTTGATTGCTTGGTTTGCACTGGTTGGATAACATATATAGATCAAAAACTACTCCAAAGTTTCTGAAATTACAGTGAGCACATATGTCATGGTCTGAGGGATTGACGTGTGTGTGTTTTTGCCTGGTTGTGCAAGCAGTTAGGTAAGTTGAACCTCATGTCCTTGACCTTTCCTCAAGTGTTAGTAAGGGAGAAACAATTTGTGATTCACTATTCTTTTCTGCTTGGTTAGCCACTGTCATTAACATGCTCCTTCTTTTGCTTTATCTTTATGCATTAAAACGGTTAAAAAATTGGATGGGAGGGGAATCATCCCAGCTTGCTGTAGAGTCATTTGGAGAGAGAGAGATGTAATATTAAAAAAACATGGATGTAAATAAAATTGAAACAAAGAAGCTTTGGGAATAATTCTAAGAATTTTAAAGGCATGTGCAAAAAGATACAAACCCTCTGTTTTCAGTTTGAATTTTAAGTACAACTAGCCAGTGAAGTCTGCTTATTGTTTTAGTCCACTGAATATCAATATCCTAGATGGGCGAGCTACACAGATGCATACACCAAGAGACAGGCCTGGTACTATTAAAAATACATAGAATTTCCAGGCAAATCTACTCATGGAAGTAGGTGCTATCACAAACATCTTTCTGATATAAAGGCAGTGATCACTACATGGGGTGATGAGACCCTTTTTAAAATAATAAAAAAAGGTTATTTTCATTATGTCTCTCCATTAACGTTTGCATAAATGAGCATAATTTCCTATTAAGCAGCATTTGCTCAGGTGTTTGCACCTCCCTGGCAGGAACACCTATTTGCGTATACTCTTTGTTTCGTACGTGTAAATGAAAGTGAAGGAAAAGGCCTGACTAGTTGGGAAAGAATGCAGCACCTTCTGAAACGTTGTTGGTAATTTCCTTTTTCAGCCTGCCATTTTAACCCAGAATGAACTTTTTTTAAGAGAACTTTGGTTCTGAAACAGGACTAATTCTTGCACTTCTGCTGGTGTGGCAAAGGAAACCTTAGTGGGAAATCATAAGTACTTTTCTAAATAGCTTGAAAAGCAATTCATAATAAATTTCATTCTTTGACCGTCTCATGTTAATGAATACTCAGAGTAAACTACGATTGATTTATCAGGTTTTACCACTCTGTTTTGTAACAGAATACCTCCTTCTGCTGGTATTAACGGAGAACTGCATTTTGAACACAAACCAGGTGAGGACCGTTGAAGGGATTTCCTCTGTTGGCTGTACGATTTTATTTTCATTTACTTCTGGATTAGGGCATCGTTTACTTTTTTTGCTATTGTCTAAGCAGGTATCCTCTCAGCAGCTCCTCTGCCAAGGTTACTCTAAACCTGAAGAGCAACTCTGACACAGGTAACTGTCTAAAAGCTGTAAGGAAACATGGCACAGCATTGATGGCTGTCAAGTTAAAGAGGGTGAATACATAGAGGATTTGGACAATGTTACTTTTGAGTGAATGCTCAGGCAAAAACCTGTCAAAGGGCAGAAATGTGCAGCCAAGCCCCATGCTCCAAGGGCCTGAGTAACCGGAGCGCTCCTCAGCGCCTGCGCCCAGGGAATCCTGCCCCTGCAGCAGCCAACAAACATAATTCTGTAGCATAAAGAGAGTTTCTAAGGAGTAAACGGACAGATATAATGCGTCACACTGGAAAAGTTTCTAGAAAATCATACAAAAATCTCCCTAGCTTAAGGGATTAATGCATTTTGGATGACACTGAAGGAGTCTGTGAAACATGACTGGAGAGAAAACATCTCTGAAAGAAGATGGCCTGACCCACAGTGAACCATTTCAAACTACTAAATGAGAGAGAAGAAACAGCTGATCACTCCTACCAAATAAATCTGTAGAACCTCTTACCTGCAGCGCTGGTGCCCGGCCGTGTCACACCAGCCATCCCCGCGGTGGCCATGGAGGCCCGTGTCCTGCTGCCGGCTGTGCCTGTGGGGCCGAGGGCTGAGGGGGTCCCCGTGTACCCCACACCCGGTGTCCGGAGACCTGCCGCAGCCAAAATGGCAGCCGTGGGAGGGCCCTGCGCTCTCCTGTCAGCCGGAGCCCCGGCAGGGGTGGTTGTGTGCCAGGGATCCCCCTCTGCGGTGCCCGAGTTGCCGCCTGGGGCTGTTGCGGGAGAGCGGCCTCCCCCGCTGGGGGCTGCCTGCGGGGAGGCCTGCGGAGCGTTGGCGCCATCACCCTCGTGGATGGCAGGCGGCGGCGCGTCTGCAGTTCGTGTCGCGGTGGGTGCTGGGCTGTGGGTTGGGTGCTCCGTGGGTACCGCTGTGGTGTCAGTGGGTTGGGACCCCACTTGGTCTGCAGCAGTTTGCACAAGGAGAGGTGGCCTGGGTGAAACCCCATCCTCTGGGGTCGCCTTTCTGCCCTGCGAAGCTGTCGCTGGTGCCAGCGCCATGGGCTCGGCCTTCGGCAGCGTTCCCCCCACCGCTGCCAGTGCGGCTGTGCCATGCGCCACGCTGCTTGCGCCTGCCGATGAAACAAGTGGGTCTCAGTACTTAGCAAAAATTCAGAAATGCATCTTCTGAGGATAGAATTTTTATAATTTTTTTTTTTTTAATCCTCCCCCCCCCCCCCCATTTTTTTCTGCATATCTCTTTTCTGAACCAGGTCTCCTGAGGCATCTGCTCCAAACAGGGCCACTGGACGTAGCAAAGCTGTGACTCGCCCAGCCAGGGCCCTACACTCCCTTTGCTCCAGAGATCCTCCAGGATGCAGAGTGGGCGGCACAGCAGGTTCTGTGTACAGGACCCTCGCGGGGGGAGCATTTCCTCTGTGGCCCCCAGGAGACGGAGGGTTTCTCTGCATTCTAATTCAGGTATTGTAACTTCCTTAAAACTCCCACAAAGTGTTTATCTCTCTCTTTTTTTGGTTTTGTTTGTTTGTTTTAAATCTGAATTTCTACCTCATGGTTGTTGCTTTTGTCACCTAATTCTACTAATTTAAGATGCCTGATACTGGTAGAAAATTTATTTGAGGGCGATTTGGAGCTTTAAGGTTTCTTTTAATGGCCAATGGATATGTACCAGTTCTAATAAGGGGCCCTCTGGACTTCTGCAGCAGTTTTACAGGTGCATGCAAGAGCATCTTAAATGGTGGAATGAATATTGAAACCCTTGTTTCTAGATGTTTCTTCTGATACCACAAATTAGGTTTTTTATTCTTACACTCAAAAGCAATTTTGCTTTCTAGTGCTTGCGCTGTGCTGAACTGGATTAGGACATGTTATGTGTGTAGAAACTGCAGATGCATTTTCTTTTATGTGCTGAACTCTCATACATAGGGTATTAGCAGCTTAATGTAATAATAATAATAATAATAATAATAATAATAACTGAAAATGCTGGACCTAGCTTTTTCTGTCTACCTGAGTACTGGAATTTGGGCACAGTCCCACTGAGAGTAAAAAAATCACTCCCTGAATTATTACTAGGACCCGGGACTTACTGCTACCTGAACCAAGCAGGTTCAGGTATCTTTCCTTTTGGTATCCAGAGGGAAAAATAGTACAAACGACTTCAAATTGCAAAAGGTGCAGCTTTGATCGAGTGCATACGTGACTTTATCAGTCACCATTTGTTCAAACTCCTTCTCAGTTACTGTCCCCTGTCTACAGCTGGGTAACAACATGCAATAGATCTCACCTCTCATCACCAAGCATATGCCACTGGCTGCTCAGGTTTTAACTGTTTTGGACTTTTTGTTTTCTCTCCCCTTCATTCCCAAAATAATACACATTTACTAGAAAGCTTCTCAGTTATGTTCTGCCTTGAATTCATGCTTCTGCAATATATGCACATTAGGTACAAATATTTTCCAGGAAGTTTTTCAATCCGATCTGCATCTGTTAGTCCTAGCTTAAATTAGTTAGACATAGAGATATAGATTTGACATATAGAAACACATTCACAATTGCTTTTACAAATCTTCCCCCTTCATTATAAAAGCGTACCATTTCCCTGGAGCATTCTATGAAATAATTAACACAAGGTCCGTCCTACCTGTTGTGCATATGTTGAAATAAAATGCCAAGACTATGAACATATTTTGTATGAAATACTGCATAGAGCAATGTTTCCAAGTCGTTTTGTCGCCTTGAGACTACTTGTCCAAATGAGAGATCGCTTCAGGCTCCTGGCTACTGTGCTACCTCTGCAGGCAAATTCCAAATGTTATGGAAGTAACTCGGGTAATGCAAGCATGTTGCTCTGTTAGCTGAGCAGCTGACACACCTTAAAGTCCTGCTTAGTTTAAGAAGCTGTTATCTGGGCAAGAAGAATGTGAACACAATGTGTTGATTTATAGTTACAAAAATATAGGTATGTTTGTGCATCCATTTAAAACTTGCATGAGGACCCATATAGCACAGCTAAGTCTTTATATGCAAAAATGGATTTGTGGCAACATTAATGAAAAAGCTTTTGGATTTAAAAAAAAAAAAAAGGGGGGGGGGCTTATTATACTGAAGTTTACTTATGAGGTTGGAAACAAGGGAGGTCTCCAAAAGCAATGTTGCCATCATTGACCATGAGAAAATATGTTGATGATGCATAACTGCCGAGACTGTGGAAGGAGAGACAGGCACTCCCGGGTCCCTAACCCCCGGCTCTCTCTCAGAGCACAGGGCGAGGATCAGTTCCTCATGCTACCTTTTGCTCAAATAAAGGAAATAGCCAATTAGAAAAATCACTCCTGTGTGGTTTTGTGATTATCAAATCAACCTCAGTGCCCAGACTTGAGGCAGAAATGTGCCAGCCCCACAATCCTAAGAGATGCACATCACCTCTTCTGCTGCTCCTGTACGGATAATAGAGGGAAGGATTGAGGCTATTGTTTCGGAGATACGAACCACATCGCCTCCTGATTCCCAGTGTTGTTGCAATGAACCTTATGGACTGTAGCCATTCCTCTACCACTGCTTCAGGTGATGTTCAGGTACCCAGAGAGCCCAATGTCCTAGCAGTGGACTGGACATGTTCAAAAGTGTCCTTTGGGGACTAGATGACCTCGTTTCATACCAAGATGATACTGCTAGCCACATACCGTAAACCTGATCAGATCCTTACTGTCCTAACTGGCAGCAGTTTTGCCAAGGTAGCTTTCTTAGAGAGATGAAATAAAATTATAATCTGGAAAATACTCTGGGATTTTTCCAGAATGAAAAACGCATCTCCTAAGATAGTATCATTTTTACTAACATGTTTGACATGGGGAAGGAGCTGTTGTCTGAAGAAGGGTCAGTAACAGTCTGGTCTGGCTTCTGTGCAAAGCCTCTGCGTCCTCGATGTGTGTGTGCCCTGCGAAGAACAAAACAGGGTCTCTCCTTGCACACCATGTGGGCCACTAGAGGCCATCCTATACCTCATAAAGTAGCACAGCATATGGGAACAAAGGACACAGCAAGGAATCATAAAAGATTAATTAAAGCCTCGCTATTTTTAAAGCAAACCAAGCAGCTTGTTTTGGGAAAGGTTGTTCTTTCCTTGCACCCCCATGAGTTCGGTGTGTTTTTTCCCGAAGTATCTGCTACTGATCCAGCAAGGGTGTTGCACTGCACTAGATTGTGCTCCCCTTAGTAGTGTAGATTCAGTAGTCTTTTAGTTACACCCGGTATTGTTGCAGTTTCATAGGAGAGCACTTAAACCCTTTCCTGTCTGACCATGCCATTCTGTCTTTCTGTTTACGGGTTGAATTCCGTGTTGAATCTACTCCTCCTTGTAGAGGCTGCCAAAGGGTAAAGACTAAGGTCATACAGAGCACCCTGGGGTGTGAAGGAGGCAAAGGAAAAGCTAACAAGGTACAGTCCTTCCATGTCTTCCCTCCTAGCAACATGTAAAACACAAAAGCCTTGTAGTAGGAGTGGAGGAAGAGGTCAGCCCTTGTCACCAGGCAGCAATAAAACACAAGGCGTTTGGGCTTTGTTGGAGCCATTCAGAATGAAAGGGGCAAATGTTTGCCATAGGGAAAAAGCAACAAGGAACTTAAGCTCAGCTGAGTTGGACTTTATAATGAAGTCTTCTGGTAGCATTTTACATCCAGTTTTTACAGGCTTAACTAAAAATTCAAGGGACCTTGCAAAACCCACATTTCCTTTCTAAACAAGAGCTTGTTCCTGTTTTCCCTAATGCACGGCTGGCGTTGGCCTAACGGCAGACACAGGCAAGCCAGGGATGGGGCCAGGCACCACGTTTGTGAGCATCCCTGTGCCAAAGCCCAGCCTCGAGCATGTCGATATTTTACTTCAGTGAGGCTTCAATACCTAACTAATTAAACAGCTAAAACCATTCAAGTGCTCTACTAAAGGCAGGCATTTTAAATTAGGATCCTACTGGTGATTTCATAATTAGCAATCATAAGTAAAAGTGAGAAACTTAGATTTACAGTGAAGAGATAATTCATAGGGTGGGAGGGTTCCCCTCAGTGTATTTAATGTGGTGATTCCTTAGCTCGTGGCAAAACAGACGGTCCGATTTGAAAGAAAAAAATGGCTTCATTATACTCAACGTACAAGTGCTATAGTACGGAGATGGTGGGATGAATTATAGCTTTAAATATCAACCTATGCCTGGCTCTTGTGCACAGCGCCTAAAGGCAGAGTGCCAAGGTACAGATTGGGTGACACGCATGCCGGCATTGAACAGGCTGATTTTCACACCACCCCCCAGAATAAGCTTCATGTTTGAAGGGGTTTTTTTTCAAGTGTTTTGTGATATAAATGTAGGTCGTGGTGAATTTGCTTGGAGAAAATATAATGTGGAAGAGCAAAGGTTTGTTTACTTTAAAAACCTCAATGTAAAATACAGCCTTATTATTATACAAGTGGGGGCGGCTGGGTTTTGTAGGTGCCATCTTCAGTTCTTAAATCTTTAATTCTTTTTATTAATTTAATATCAAAACTTTTGTCATATGGAGGGTTTTTTTCTGCTAGCAGTTTTCCCTCTGATTGAATCATTTACTTTGACATCCTTTGTATAGAATAGTAAATTTATTTTTTTTTTGCCATCATCTGGAATAATTAATGTAAAAACATTTTTCCTAATGAGTTAAAACAGCACAATTCATAATGTATTCTTTCATTTGTGGCACCATTGTATTAGCTGGATCCTTCCAGTCTGTTGCAATGAAATATAAAATAACAGGTTGTAAGAGCTGATGCAGCAGCGATTCCAGGATTAGTCTATACCAGACAAGGACACAATAGAAAATTCAGCTCTGTTCTGCAACACAGTTTAAAGGAAGGCTGGGATACTCTGAGTTGATAGGGGAATGAGAGAGCTGTCTCCTTTGTACAGTAGTGCTGTCACTTGGAATAGGTCTAAACATAGCCCAGGCTCCTCCGAGTTAGGCTTTTAGCCTCTCCTTAGAGAGTTTCTGGAGGCGAGTTCTTGTATCTTTTCCTGTACAGATATGCAAAGATTAAAATGCTGATTTCTATGTATTCTGTGTTTCCTACAACTTTTGCAAAGGAAATAATGGGAATTAGTCCTAAAAGGTAACAGCATAATTTGTAAAGAGTACATAAGGGATAATACCCTTGGGAGGGGACTGCTTTATGGCTACAGAGAGGCAAGAGTGACTGCCTTAACATTCTCTAGGACAGGTATTTAGCAGAATTGACTTAAGCATATTTTTCAGGACAGCTGTCCAGCTCATAAGGATAATTTATTGCAGCATCTGTTTATTTTTGTCTCTTCCCATGGAAGTCCAGTTCTTACTGGGTAGTGAATTGTAACTATTGTTTCCAGGAGGCACTACCCCTGCCGAGCTGGGTTCTCTCTCCAGTGGGAATGGGAACGCTCAGCACCACCCAGTTGCCTTGCTGGGATGGCAGAGGTGGTCTGGTCTGGCTGTAGGCATTATGAGTGTGTTCAGTTCAGCAAGGGCTGTGGCTGTAGAGGAAGGGCTCTGTCCTGCACTCTGTCCTATTACTGAACCAAGGGTTCGCTTCAGTGATGAGAGTTTAATTGCAGAGGGTGCTGTCTCACTACTGAATGAGTGAGTGCCCTTAGTTTCATGTCCCTGCACTTTCAGTATATGGATGTATTTCCCCTCATCCTTAAATATTTGGTAACATTTCTTAGCTGAGTTTTTACTTGCTTTCCCATACCGATAGCACTTACTAAGAGAGACATGTATTTTCTGTGCCCTGATTCCCTGCTGTCTCGATTTTGTTTCATTTGATATCTTTAACCTAATTGTAAAGCCAAAGAATGCCATTTCTTTGAGAAGCTTAAAACTGACATTATTTTAGATGGCAAATATTCTTCACTAAGGCTGGTTGTGAATTTGACCTGTTATTTTAGGCTTCTAGCTCTTCCACTACCTTTCATCTGAAAAAAGAGGGAAGGTTTTTTTAATCCCTATGTTACTAGCCTCGGAATGCAAACAGTTTGAACTTCCCTGCACCGTTGTTCTTGGGAACCTTCTCTCATCTGCTGGGAGGAGCTGTAAGTCAAAGAGCCGAGCTGCTGATGGTTGTGCTGAGCCCACACTCACACCTCCGTCCCACGCAGAGCTCCACTGCCTGCCGACGGGGGGGACATATGCACGGAACTCGGTCACACAGAAGCTTCGTGTTGTGGTTTGGCTTCGGCTCTGCATCCCATCCTAGTTCCCCAGCCTATTTTTAACTCTCAGTGGGCTAAAACTAGAACTCCTTCAACACGTACATGGCTGTTTCAAAGCCTGGTGCAGCTCTAAGGGGATCTGCCAAAGGTGTTGCAATGGAGTGAGAGGCAGGCTGGAGCGTCAGCCTTGCCATCAGTTGATGCCAGCGTTGATGGTCTGTAACAAAGACCCACAGACCATGTGTACATCATGGACACAATGTCCCAAATCCCCAAATTGTGGGTAATGAAAGCAGCAAAACCTGGTAGCGTAGACCCCCATGCAGGCCTGTTTATCCTTAGCTATATCAGATGCCTGAACCTGTGTAGGTTTTTTATACTTTTGCTTCATGCTCTTCTCATGCCATTCTAAGGCTTGTCTTGGACATGTGTTGTCTGTACAACACAGCTGGTGCAAGTCTGAGAATAAATAAATATAGAAAATTATGCATTCCCCAAAGGTAAATGTTCTGCTTAATATCAAATGAATTCTACTGACTGTCTTTTTTGAAATTAGTATATGAATATTTCTTGACTCTTGCAGTCCTTATAATAATAATTCAGGAATTACAGGCTTTAAAAGTATAAGAAGAAGAACTGGTTGATATATCTGTTTTGTATTGTTTTCATCTCCCATTTTGCACTTTCAAATTTTAATAGGTTTGTTGGTTTTTTGTTACCTCATTAAATAAAATATAAATTCAGTTCCAAGAAGAAGAATGTTCCTAGTGTGGGAATGATCCAGGAAAGCACAGGAGATGAATTAAAGGCTTCTCTGCAGTTTCTTAGCATTATTTACTTAGGGGATAAAAGCAGTATCAAAGGATGTTTGTTCCTTTCTGACTGAACAGCGATCTGGCTTATATCACATTAATCTTAGACTTCTGCTCATAGAAACAGAAATTAGTGTAAGCAAATATTTTCCCCCAGAGTCCCCAATTACATTTCTCTTGTTTCAGACCACAAGCTTGAAAAAAACCTGGAAATAAAACATTCAAGCTCTGTACTTCCCTTTGTTTTGGCTAGTTATATGTATTTGCTTTGAAATTAGTCATGGTGAGGCCAGATCAGAGTGTTGCATATTTGACAGGCTGACTAAAAAAGAACACAACAAAAGCTGGAAGACAGTTCCCCTATTAGATGCTTTGATTTAAATACACCTTTAATATCCAGAAGTTTTTTTCTTTATATCTGGAATGGAAGCACAAGATTTACGCAGTTTTCCTTAAAGGAAATTTGTGCATGTATTGATTGCACAGCTATTAATATAAATGCCATCAGAAAAAAAGTGTTCAGCTATGAAAACAAAATTCCACAAGAAAACGTTTATGTTGGCCCAGTCTGTCCCTTCAGGGGAAAAAAGTAACCATTAAACTGCAATATTACAAAATTAAGTGTTTGGTTTGCACTAAGCTTCCACTGATTCTTGTCATTATATCTTTGTTCTGGCCAAGATTTAAGGATTGTGAGGCCCCAGAAAAGAAGCTACTTCTACATATCTTCAGATAGATGAGAAATAATCCTCCATGCCATCATTAACAAATTGTCTGAGACTTTTCTTCCCCCAGCCAAGGGCCAGCTCAGCAGAGACCCAACAGTTGCGCTGTGAAACGCAGGCGTGCAAAAGAGGCATGCCCAGCCCTTCCCAACCACTTAACGCCTTGAGCTCACCAGGGAAAGACCCAAAACTGCAATGAATTTTGTTGGTGTCATCAGCTAAGCTTTGCAGGTAAATAATGACATTTTACCGGACCATGTTTAGACCCACTAAGGACCAATTTAGCTAGAAGCAAAGACTTCTTCCTTGAACTCCTTTGGGCCATGGCTTTGCACACGCGGATGCACCTCCTGGTGTACGTGCCTCTGACTGCACTAATTTCCCTTTCCCAGTACATTCAGTGCTGTTACCTGCTCTGTGGTGAGCAGAAGTATTTAAAAACGTGCTACTGTGTGAAATTCTTACATAAATACAGAGTTATTGCTAATGGAGCAATAGCTAATGCTATTAGAGCTAAAGAGCTAATGTGAATGACTGTTAGCAGCCACGCAGATAGAAGTGACGCATCTGCTGCTCTTCTCTCCTGGGAGGAGGTCCAGGTTCTCTTATGGAGTTTGGGATACTTCAGGGAGGAGCAAAACAGCTTTGATTCTTCTCAAGAACGTAGATGAACTCACGTCTCTTAGTTTTGGGTCAAATGCTCTGAAGACTGGGATGTAGTTTAAGGGAAGGGTAATGAATGTAGCAGAGCAGGGATGGTCTGTAGGAGAGGCCAGGATTTCAGCACCTAAATCCTGGGCAGATTCCGTTCTCGGAGCCTGCGGGGGGGATGCAGCAGTGTTGGCAGTGCAACCCATGATGGGCTGCCTTTGCCCCTCTCAGACAGGGAGGACTGGCACAGTCCCCTGATGAGGGTTTTGTTTGGTTTTTTTTTCCTTAGTGCTCCAGTGACCATCCTGAGGTCAGGGGAGTTATGTGACCAATTCACAGACCAATTACTAAGAGATTTAATAGCAAAGGAGACAAGAGAAGGATTAGGAACCTTTTGTTAGCTGACTTCCTTATGCAGCTCTGGCTTTGTGGCAGTTTCTGGGCTTAGGTGAACTTGTTTCAGGGTGGAACAACTCTGGCAAAAGCAAGCCAGAGGTTATTAGGCTTGTGCTAGCTGGGATTTGTCTTTTCTCCTTGTCAGCAGATGATTTCTTTTGCCTGGAGGGAAAGACTAATTTAAGAAAGAATTTGAGAATCACTTTGGTTTCCTTTCTAACCTAATATATCCAACTGGAACATCTTGGTTCCCCTGGAATCAGACCTTTGGGGAGAAGACATCCCTAACTCCAGTTTATGATCCCCCTGTGCACCATGACTTTGACAGCATAACTCCACAAAGCCATCAGACTTGGCATCTGGAAGATAATCCTTTCAGTGTCTAAGCAGTGAGGATATGTCAGAGGGGCTTTCCTGGAAATGTGACTGATGGCAATGGACCTTCAAGGCTCCTTTAGTTCTGCTGCAGGTCCCATAAATGCTGCCAAGGACTTCACAACAGCATAGCTCTAGGGATTTCTCTGGGTCTACATTCATGCTGTACCTTAGAAGACCAGCGAAAAGTCCTTTTGGTGAAGTATCTCAAACTTCTGTGAAGTTTGAGCGAAGTAAAGCAAACTGCAGTGGGTTGAGAGTGACTCAGGTTTCTGTATTCTTTTGACCAGAAAAAAAATTATCATCTGAGTTGTTTTGTTCATGAAGGTTCATTTGGACATAGAGTGTAATGAAATAATTCCATTATTGAGATTCTCATATCTCTCAAACATCTCTGAAAATTATAGTAAAGCTTCCCAAAAGCATCGTCTATGTCCATAGATGATGGACTGGAAGGGCTGAAGTTTTAAGGCAGAAAGCTAATTATTTCTCTTTTTTGAGAAGCTTATTTTTAAAGATAAAGAACAGTGAGACAATGCTTTTACAGTAGGAAGACAGTAGTAACGATGTGTTGATGCATATATTTTCTTTGAGTCTTTGTAGCTTTTATTTCAGATTTAATTACATTGCAACAATAATGATATTAATAACCTAGTACTCCACAAGACACTGATGGCAACCTTGAAATTGCATTAGCAACACTGACTTCAAATAGTGATTTGAAAAAATCTGCTTCTAGATATTTCCATGAAACTCTTTAACTAATGTGTCTGATCAAAATTTGAATATTTATTTAATCTTACCTCTCAGTATCTATGCAGCTGTGACATTCAAACACCAAACTTCTAAATGGTTACTCTAAAGTACTTACAATGAGTTACGCATGGGAATATTGTTCAAGGTTGAAAGGTTTTAGAAGTAAATTCTTCCTTGATTAAAATATTTAAATGCTCCTTTCTGCTTTTTTGGTAAACCGTAAACATTTATTCCTACATGGATTAGCCCATCACAAAACCCTGAAGCCTTTCCCACAGCACTGTATGCATTGTTACTATTTTCCAGCCACTTAATAGCTGATTGCCAAACAGTGGGATTTTGTTGATTAACTTTTTATACACTGATTTAGTAATTATTTTAAATTCCTCTATTAGAAAAGAAGCTACAGTGAAACTATGTGTGAAGTTGCATTAATTAGCATCCAGCACTATGGGGATTGTCAGGAGGTAACACGTATTTAGAAATTAAACTTTTGATATTTTTTTTCTAATGCATATAGGCAAATGCTTTTAGGAAAATGATTATGCAGAAAAGTTTTGGTAAAAGAAAAATAATTTGATTGCAAGTTGCCAGTCTGACTAGTTAATGGATCAAAGGAAATCGTTGAGATAAATCAGTTTCTTACCTGCTATTAGCAACTTGATTTGAACTAGCAGCACCAGCAGCCATAAATAGCTCCTGAGACCTTGCTTTCCCTGGGCCATTCAAAGGGCAGTAATGGTATTGCTGCTGAACGTGAGAGATCACAAAAGTCTCTGGCAGGCTTGGTTCAAGGGTACCTACCCTCCTAACACAAAAGCATATCAAATTTGCATTTGTAGAGCAAAGATAATCTCCGAAAGTTCATCGCACTGCAGCTTGGAAGGGGGAAGCTGTGGTGTGACCTGCCTAGAGGTTCCTGAGGGCACATTCAATGAATTGGGGACATGAATATCTAGGATGCACAATAAATATTTTATTTGCAATTGATCTTTGAAAAAGAAAAACTAGGATGTTGACAAGAGTTTTCTCTTCTGCTCCAGGGTTTGCTGTGGAGCAAAAGCTGCACTGGAGGCCCGCTGAAGTGTTTTGCCGTGAGACGGGACTGCACGCCTGGCAGCACAGGACAGCGTCAGCAGGGAACACACTGGGAGATGCTGGGGCAGCTGCCCCACTCTGCGAATGGGAAGCACTACCCTCAGCACTGCACCACATCTCTGTAGGGGCTTCACTGGGTGAACTACCTCCGTCTGCCTTGGCACAGTGCAAGGCGGTGAGTTACAGGGCAGTGGAGGTGCTCCCAATGCTACTGGTCACAGCTCCAGCTCTTTTCATCGTAGTTGTTGCTTGGTGGAAAAGTTGCTTGATTTGAAGGTGAGGAGCAAGAATGTGCTGCCATCCTCGTGGCCACCTTTCCCTTACAAGAAATTACGTGTAAACTTTGCAGAAACCCCAAGAACTGTTTCACAATGGTATTAATTTGCTCAGTTCAGCTTCTGAGTCGCTGGCTATCAAAGCCAGTGTGCCTGGGTGTCGTGCCTCTGCAACAGGAGATCTGTGGAAAGTTAGCGCCGACGCAGCTGGGGCCCTGGCAGGAGGGCTCCGCATTGTCTCCCCGAGGACCAGCTGGGTGGTTCTTTTTCTTCCTTTCAGTTTGTAAATAATATGCCTAAGCCCTGTAACTGATTCAGAGTCCAAAGGGGTTTTCTGAAAGAAAATGGTACAAATGCCTGTAATTCTGTCAGACTGAAATCCCACAAATGAGATTAACTCTTGTACAGGTGAGTTTCCAGACCTGCTCGGTACAAAGGGCTGGCCTCCCCCGGGCACAGGCATGCCGTGCAACGCACCAGCTGCCCGGTGCGTGAGCACCGAGAAGCAGTGGAGGTCCTGAAGCCAGACCCCGAGCTTTCACTGGACACTGTGACTCATGACCCCAGCCAGGGTTTGCAAGTGACCCTCTTTCTCTGCTGTGTCGTGCTGTAACCCAGACCTAGACACATCTGCGTTTTGCAAATACTGATACTCAAAGCCTGATCTGGATTTGGCCATGGTGCTTAACACTCCTCAGCAATCAAATGGTTAAGAGAGGAATGGTGAAAGAAGATGGTTGGGAAGGCAGCTGCCAACACCAGGAAAGAGCAGAAGAGCAGACAGAGAGGCATTCTGGTTCATTGGGCAGAGGAAAGAGTAGCACCCACGGCATGAAGTTCTACTGGATGCCCATACGTTTAGGGTGTGGTGAGAAGCATTGATGTGAAGGTCAAGTGTTCAAGGATATGTGTAGATCCTGTATACCTGCATTTCTAGCATTGCATTCTTTAGAAGGCCTTTCCTTTCTGCTAACAAATGTCCCCTGATTTGGGTTTTTCTACAGCCGGGTGGGTGTGCTTTCTTAGCATTACAGGAGCTTGAGGGATTCCCCTGCTGGGACGTCCTTTAAAGAGGTACAGGGATTTATTACCACGTCTTTACCTAAAGTGTAAGGGTGCTAAGAGGCCCTGCTGCTTTGCAGTGGGTTTGCAGGTGCCTTGTTTATGCACCCGTACACACACGGGGAGGCCGTGGCTGCCTGCAATGCAGGTGCAGCATCCTGGCTCAGCGTGAAAACAAGGCAGAGCAGATCCCCCTGCCCACACCCAGCTCTTACCCGCTACAGCAGGGGATATTCCCCGCAGGGAGAGGGAGATCTGTTATCCTGGAAAAGTCAGCTTTTTATTTTTCCAGATGTAGAGGAATACAAAGGGAAAAAAAACAATCTTTTTCAGATTAGGCATGGCATGCTGACACAGGTGGCAGGAGTGTGCTGTGGAGAGGGAGCTTTGGAGTCCCCAGCCTCACTTAGCACCTGCTGTTTACTTCTTTCTTGCCTGGCTGAAAAGGTGATGGGTGAGTTGATTACCCTCCTCTTCACCAAACTTGTCACCCAGGCCATGACTTTCTTCCCCTGCAAGGAGCCGCACGCAGAAGAGCAATGGTCCTGGTCCTGCTGGGAGACCTCATCTGGAGACGACTCGAGAGTCGTGTTCTCGATGAGACTCGAGTTCTCCTTCCCCTGAGCCTGCTCGCTTGGCAGTGGTGCAGCGGTAGTGGAAGGCATCCTTTGGAGGTTTGCTGCAGGCAGAGATCCGTGGGAATGAAGTTCTCAAAAGGATTTAGCAAAGTCATGCCAGGCTTGGAGCCTGCAAAGTCAAGATATGCAGTTTATACAGGAGGAAGCTGGGGGGCTGGTTTGCCACCATAATGCGAACATGTGTAAGGCTCAGACAGTAGGGCCCCGTGAAGCTGGGAAGCAGGAACAATGAGAATGCCTTTTATTAACTGAATTAAGATTTAAATGCTAGTAATTCTAAGGATCTTCTTGGTATGCACATCTATTTACCACCTGTTTAATTAGGATAGCATGGGCTGTTGCTCTTATGAAGAGAGCTTGGACTACAATAATCTTGAAGAAACAGCTTTCTGTCACACCTGAGATGTCTAAATAAAAAAGCAATAGTTGGTAGTGGGAATATATAATATTAAAGTGGTCTTTTTAGATTTTCTTCTGGCAGGGATTCATCCAAATGCAAGTCAGCCCTAACATGAGCAGATTTAAACCTTCCACCCCACTCCCCAGGGCATCTCTAACTATCCAGCTAAGGGTACGAGATATTTCATTGCCCAGGTCTATCCAGCTCAGAGCTTCTCTGCCTGGGGTGGTCAAAACCTTCACTGGTGATCACTCAGTAGATGCAAGATTTGAGGGGAACATCACCTACCTAACTCCTAGGAGTGCTTGTCCACCTTGCACCTTTGCTGCAGTGACATCAAAGCTAAGGCAGAGGATTGCAGGAGTGACCAGGTGGAATCAGGCTAGGAACAAGTCAGTACTGAGTCATGCTGCAGCTGGGCATCATTCTCATACATTTTCCTCTTAGAAAATGATGCTTTATTGAAATCTAAGCTTTCACCAAAACTGTGTTGGATTTTGCCCATTGTATTCTGAATGCAAAGTCAAGCATGCAAATCAGGCTGAAGTGTTCCACTCTAAAATGACAAGACCTTCACATTTCCATTTCTCCTTTCAAAATAATTTTTGCTATGAAAATTATTACTTTATGTAATAAATTACAATAAGAATATAAAAGAAGGCTGTCAAAATGACAACAGAACGTTTCAAGTAACTTTTGAAAACTTTTTAAACATCTCACTTTATGCTGAATTTCTAAATATGACATTTCGCTCCACACTGGAATGAAAATTGGGTTTGAAATAACAGAATTTCCAAGGAAACAGACATTTCAGCTTCCACGTAGGTGTAGCCTTAATGCACTAAACATTTCAAACCCCTAACTTTGATTGGTCAGTGCTGCATATTCAAAAACAATTTCTGAAATCTGTAAAATGTCACGGATAGAGTATAAGATGGCTATTTCATCAGTGTTGCTCCTAAAACTGAAAACTTTATGCATTAAGAGAGATGCAATTTGGTGGCAGAAGTGCTTCAAGACACTAGCAGAAGTCCTCGCTGACACTGCTCATCTGAGATTATCGGTTCCCCTTCCCTCGCTCCCTGAAGGTCTGAAACTCAGTTTCATTAAGGGTGAAATTTTAGTTTAAAGTATTTAAGCTCAGATAAGGTTTAAATTAATTCCTTGATCTGTTAAAGGCAGGTGCATGAGTACGCTGCTGGGCTGCTTTAGGAGAAGGCAAAGGGAGTGACTCCTATTCAAGACTGGTTTCCAGTAATACCCAGTTTGGAACGGGCACGATGGCAAGCTCAGCCAGCCAGCTTGATGCTGCTTTCCCTGATGTCTTCACTTTGGCCAGTGTCTCCTTCACACCCTTTTTTCCTTGTGCTGGGAGGAAGCAGAGGTCAGAGACAGAGATGCTCAAAACATCTGAGCTGTATCGTGGCCTGGGGTAAACATTTACCAAACTGAAGACAGAGGTGGGCAGAGCATCACAGCCTGGCTGGTTTCTGCCCTTTCCTTCTTTTTGCCTCTTTATGTTTCTTGACATGCATTCCTAAGCAGTGTTGCCTCTGGGAGCTTGCCTACAAATACCATATTTTAATTTTCATTTTTCTCCTTCATGATCATATCTCTTTATATTCAAACAGAAGATGGCTTCTTCCCTACATCTGTGAAAATGTATAAATACATGGAAATCGTATCCACTTAAAATATTGCAGCGTGAAAGGTCTGTAAACATTTCTAAATGTTGCGCAGTTTGTTTTAGCAGCTCTAGGAACAGTTTGTTGGGGGCTCAAAGCTGAACGAGGCAGATTTCTTCTCCACAGCCACACTGCAGATGTCAGGTCAGGAAGAACCCCCTGTGCCAGCCCCCTGGGCACCCTGGACATCACACAGTGAGCTCTTCTGAGATGATCTTCCTTGCCTGAAACTGAAATACTGAAATGGCATGGCTCACGGGTGTGTTCAGTGCCTTGAAATTGAGTGGGTATCCTGTAAACATGAAAACAAAACAAAAAGGAAGAAAAAAACCCCAACAAAACCACAAATCCTTACTCATCAGAAGGGATTAGGAGTATGCTCTGGGAAGGAGTGTGTCTTCTGTAGCTAGTAGATTGTCAGGTAGGAAAATTGAGTTTGAAATGTGTTGTCAGTGTAGCTTTCTGGTCCTCTTTGAGAATTAAAGTCTCTGGTATGAATACTTAAGGATTGTGTAGGAACAATTGGAAAATTTGCAAAAAAATAGATTCTTTTAAGGGTTTACAAGTTTCGGTCCAAATCGTAACACTTGAGACTTTCTTGAGTAATCCCCACTTTCCCTGTCACAGCCTTTACCCATCGCTTCGGAGCTCTGGAGCAATCCCACCCACAGGGAGAGAAGAGGGCTTTTTGTGGCTGTTTATGCTCTGCCTGGGTTTGGGAAAAAAAACATTTTGAGTTTCAGAGCTCTCCTGGGATCCAGCTGCAGGCCACATAGCTCTGGAAGGGAAGCTGAACCTCAGCCACCTGTGGATTTCTTCTGCCTCCATGGTAGGGGAGAAATAAAAATGTCCTGGTGGTGCTTGCAGCCACCTTGTCTGATGGACATCACTCGTGTCACTGCGAGCACCCGCAGCTCAGCCACGAGCACCCACAGCTCAGCCACTCGTGCACTGGCCAGGGCTGCTCCCCGTGCAGCTGGAATTAGCTGGAGCACCCTCTAAATGCAGGGTATAATTGGGGTAGCTCTCAAGGGTGCTAATTTGCCCTGAATCTGACCTGAGCTCACTCCTAAGAATCAACATCTAGACTTGAAGGTTAATTTCACGTTGAGACTGCCCTTGAGGCTGCTGGCAGTGCAGAGCAGGTGTACCCTGCCGTGACCCCTGGGCTTCCCACAAAGTGCTTTCGGGGGTTCCCAGGCACGGGGCTGGCTTTGCCCTCAGGCACAGGGTTGCATCTGCAGCTGGGGAGTGATGGATTTTCTTCTGAGGTCTTAAAACCAGTACTTGGACATCTGGGAATTACCTGAAATTGCTTGCAACAAGGATGTGCATGTGAATTGAATTTTACATGCCTTAATTGTTGTGCTGGTAGCTAAACTGGCAGGTGGATAACAGCAGCCTAGATTTAGTAGGTTTGATATTACGGAAGCATTTCTGGATGTTTCCCAGAGAAAATGTGTTGGCTAGTGAGTCATCTAAAGTTCCAGTTTCAGTGGTATATTAGAATTGTGAGCTGTAGCACAAGAAATATGCTTGGGAGTCTCCCAGAGGACTGAGAATTTAATAAGAATTGGTGAGAATTGGCATTATCTGTGTGCAAGTGTCTATGGGAAGAGGACATAACTCTTTGTGGAATCTCACTGAATTCTTAGGCACAAATTACTATATTGTATTAATGAGTTTCCAGATCAAAAGCACTTCATCTGAGTTTTAATGGTGTTTGACATAAAAAGGTTATTTGAATTTATATCAGTGCCTCCTCTTTATTCAGTACAACACAGAGTATTTTGGAAGATCTTTTATTTTTCTTTTCCCATATCATTCATTAGTGAACGAAATTCATTTTTTTCCATTACTAATTTCTTATCTAAAGTTGAAATAGTCTAAGCAGTCTCTTTTCATATGGAAATCTTCCAAGTCTTTAGCATTTCTTCTTGCGCTCTTTGAACTTGATTTATATTTTCCAAATGAGGGGAACAGAACTGGATTGAACACACTAAGATGAGAAGGTGTCATCACTAATGTAATATATGGCACTATAATATTTTCATCATTACAAACCTATATTTAAATATCCTAATGCCTTACTGCTTTTCTGGTCAGAACGCTTTGCTGAGCAGATGCTTCTTAATGAGCTCTTTACAGTGACACCAAGGCCTTTTAGTTGATATACAATGCATGAAGGCCAGGAATAGTTCAAACTGTTTCTTCCCATATGCATCACATTGCACTGACTTTAATCTGCCAACCTACTGCCCAGCTGATCTTTTTTTTTTTCTGTCCTTTCAAATTTCCTCAAAATCCTCTCATATCTGGGACTATTCAAAATTCTCTCATATCTAAATCATTTTCTGTAAGCCGTAATTTTCTGACATCCACTGTTCACCGTCTTTCATAGATCGTCACTAAATATATGCAGTAATCCTGTCTCTTGCAGAAATTGTTAGGATATAGAGCTACTAATCTCTTCCCATGCTGAAAGTTTGCCTCTTAATTCTACATTTTGGGGGTTTATCTCTTGGCTAATTTCTCATCAATGAGAGAACGCTTTACTGCAGAGCTATTTAACCCCACAATGTGGACACCACATCGCTCTTATCAGAGCAGCTTTGAGCCTCCATCTCCTCATCAGTGGCCCCTAGAATAAAACAGGGGTAGCAAAAATGCCCATGTGGTGGTATCGATCCATGCAGACAGAGCGTATTTACATCCCTTGTGGATGGAGCACCCAGCTTATTGTTGCCAGGTTCTGCACTCCTCAGGATTCCTTCAGCAGCTTGCGATTTATTTGTTTTCCTGGTGCAAGAAGCTTTTTGAGACCAAGTGAGCAAACAGGAGCATACACAGTGCCACCACCGGCTGGCTCTGGGGTGCTCCCTCCTCCTCCTCCTCTCTGGCTGTCACTGCTGCAAGCTGGGACTTGCCCGAGAACAATAGCCAAGCGCAGCACAAGCAGAGAGCTCGCAGCTCTGTTTGATCAAGGCTAAACTCTCTGTGTCTTTGGGGCGGCTTCGCAGGGTGAGGCTGCAGGTTGAAAGGCTAGTCTGTACACCCTTCATCCCCTTGCTCCAGCACTGGGTTTTTTTTTCAGGGAGGATGTATTAGCTGCCGGACAGCTTCAAAAGGAGTAGTGTGCAAGAGCATTTTGTCTCTAGAAACCAAGCACCTGGCAAGAGTCGGGGTGTTAGCACAGCACCTTAACTGCAAAGCAACGTATGGGATTGACCGGAGACAGAGTACATGGGTGTAGGCTGAGAGTCAGGAATGAGATACAGCAGGGCTGGCAGGAAAAGGTGTGCTGGAGGTCAGATCTTGGGTCTTTTCACAGAACGGGAAGAGTTAGAGGAGGATGTACACATATCGCTGATCTCCCAGCAAGGCCAGTGAAAGTCCTGCCAGGCAAACAAACGGTGGGAAACCCTGGCGTCTTGCAGTTGGGTTGGTGAGGCAGAATGCAGCGAGGGGGGAGAAGCTTACAACGAGCAGTAACAGCAGGGAAAGGGAACACAGAGGCATCGGCACTGTGAAATCACACGATGCCAAGCCGAAGTGGACAGAAGGGGCTCTGCCAAAATGTACCTGCACGGGAGGCAGGCAGAGTGCCCAGCTTCTGTGACCACCCCCAGGGTGAATGCGGCTGTGTGTACCCCACCTGCCGGAGCCCCAGCCCAGGCTGCATCCCTCCCTGCCCTGCGGAATAATCTGTGGTGTCCAGGATACTTTTCCCCCTCTGATTAATATCAGACTTAGAGGATTTTCTTATCCAAAAAGACCTGCTATTTAAATTGAATAGCAAGAATAAAGTCTGAATAAATCTCTTCCTTAGATAAGAGGATTGCTACCAGAGGACTGGCACAGCAGAAGGCTTCCAGTTTAGGTGACATGAAAGATTTTAGCTTGCACTAGTCTGAATAATTGAACTGACATGATTAGATCATCTTTTTGATGGTCTAATTGAATTATGTGAATTTCTAAAAGCTTTCCTCAGTACAGCTGATGAATTTTATGTTTGTACTGAGCCAAGCAGATGAGGGTGCAGATACAATGTTACACCCTTTCTATGTGATTTCTGTAATGAACATAATCAGAACAAGAGGTTAGCAGGGAATTTTAACACCAATTATCAAAGGTTCATATCAGTTTCTCCTCTACTGGCAACTTGCTCAGAACATTGTCCCAGTAGGTTGCTGTGTATCTTTGCAGGTGATAAGGGATGTTATTTACCAGCTTGTTTCCTGGGCACTCTGAGTAGCTAATGGGGAAGTTGCCTTTGGCCTTTATGGGACCTGAGCTGATCCGTGTGGTCCCGAGGGGCGAGCTCCTAAGCCCATGTACGTTGTGAGCTGCACATCAGCCCTACAAGGACAGACCCCTTTTCACCCACTTTCCTGGCCTTTTCCTGATCCTGACCTCTGGAACAGAGGCAAGAGCAAAGC
>JAVJGJ010000047.1:48110824-48137422 GCA_035590215.1 Microhierax caerulescens | reverse complement strand
ATGGGGCACTCGCTGCTGCGCTTGCACCAGTGATACAGCAGGGAGTGGGGCAGTGGGCACAGCAACTGCGCCGGTGGGTTTGTTTCCCCCAGCAGCCTGGCCCCGTGCTCCCAAGAGCTTTCACAAAGTGTTGTTCTCTTAAGGGACAGAATAGCATCCAACGCTTTTTCTCTCTTCTCCTTTATCCCCTAATGAAAATCATCTTCTAGCTAAATTAAATTCACCCTCACAGTACACCCAGCCCTGAGGGCAATTAAAGAAACATAATGAATCCTGCTTCTTATTTTTTTTTTAAAGCAATTAGCTTGAAGCAGATACAAAGGTGAACCACGTAGCTTTTAAAAATTACATGACTCATGAATTTGATGGGGAAAGCAATACTGGTTTATAAGCTTCTAGTGGCACTTTCACATGTGAAGAAGGGGTTGAGGTAGAAGATGAGGGTGTGGTGTCTGGGGGAGCGATATTCAGCCTGTCTGGTGAGGAGCTTTGCAATTGTCATGTTTGCTGATCAACTAAATTTACTTGCTGGCTGCTGGCACATGAAGACGTGCCAAGGGCTTGAAAGCGCTGTTGAGAGCAGGGCCAGCAGGCAGCAGCTTGGCACACGGGTTCAAGCGAGAGGGAGGAGACCCCATCTGGGGAGACTGTCAGCTGGGGGCCTTTGAAGCAGGAGGGTTCAGAGGCTGGAGATAACACAGAGAAAGGCCCCAGATCTGCAAACCAGGTGCTTTCAATTTTTCAGCCTCCAGGCTGGGGTACGATGAGATGGTGCTGTGCTCTCCCTGCTCCTTCCTTCAGCTCTCTGGCTGGTCCTGCTTTGCAAGCCCAGTTACCCCGCTGTCTCTGGAGATCAAATGGTCTCATAACTCGTGAACTGGAGAGCAGGCTCAGCCACGTGGGATGCTGATTGCCATGAAGTTCAGGCTCTCTGCATTTGTACGGCATGGGACACAGAGGGGCTCTCGTGTCTGTGTAGCAACCACAGCTCTGTTGCTTGCATTTGTGCTAAAGTCCCCGGCACAAACAACAAAGCTGCTTGGTAGGTTTATCTGTTCACCAAGAAAACTGCTTCACCTTGTTTGCATTCTCACTCATGCCAGGTACACAGCGTTCGGCTCCTTTCTCTGCTACAGGTTTTCTCCAACTTTCCTCACTGCCGCTGTGATCCCAGTGGGTACCTGTTCCCCAAAGAGCAGCCCTGGGCGCCCTGGCAGGGTCAGCAGTCCCAGCACCCTCCAGCAGCTCCCTGCAGCTGAGCTGGGCTGGGATCCCTGCGGCTCTGCCCCAGCTCAGCTGCTTCTTCAAACCAGGCTGACGCTGACCAGCCTCCCTTCCCTTTGCCATGCCAAGCTCCTTGCTGAGTATGAACATGGAAGGAGGCAAGGCAAGTACTGATTTCATTTTCATCAGTTTATTGTTTTGTTGGACACAAGAAAACCAGCAGCTGACACTGAGTAATGCACATCTGTCTTGTTCCCTCCATCCATGAGCAGCCAGCTGTGGTCCTGGCGAGACCTCCCACCCCAGGGTGCTGAGCTGCTGCTGGCAGCATGACATGCAGCTTCCCAGGGCTTTGTCCTCCTGCGAGACCTGCCTGTCTGCACAAGAAGAGGCTTTTCCAACGTGGCTGTGTCTGGTCTGAGCCTGGAAGGGTTTCTGTGCTGTGTAAGAAACAACCTGAAGCCTGGGAAAACAACTTCTTGCCAGCGTTGGTTTTCCCAAGGGTGGGCTTTGGCTTCTGAGTCTGCCACATCCAGACAAGCTCATGGGAAGAGGCACCAGGGGGAAGTAAAATACCCACAAATGAACAAAGCAGCTCTCTGCTGCTCAGTAGGGTCAAATCCTGAGAGGTGCGAAGGCAGCATACGGAAGAAAATTATTTTGGTTTCCAACTTTAACAGCTTGTTTCATCTACATGGATAATTAGCAAAAACAAGACAAAAATATAGCTCCTTGCTTTGCCCTGTGCTGAAAACTGGAGCTATCCCTGCAGATGCCTTCCGTGTGTTTCCTCTAATTGAGCTGGCAGTCTCGTTTGGGCCGACTCCAGCCGCAGCAGAGGGAGCAGCTCTGCTACAGCTCGTGTGAGTCCTGCCCGTGGGACTCTTCCTTGCATCTTCATGGGTGGGTGGGAAAGCAGCCCCGGCGAGGGACCTTGCCACCGGCTCTGCCCTCCGCTGTGCTCTTGTAGCGAAGCCCGTGTAGCACGGAGAACGTGAGGAGGCAAAGCAGCCAAAACCGCTCTGTTTGAGGCAAGTCCTGCTTCGAGTGTCACAGCTGAGGGCTCTCCCTGCAGAGCCATGCTCCCACAGGGGCACCTTCACAATGTGCTGCCATCAGCGACAGCATTGCCTGCGTCTCTCAGGCCATTTCTCCTGGCTGAAGACCCTCTGCTGTCACCCTGGGAATCCCCAAGCCAGAGTCAGAGATCCCCAGGGCTGCTGTTACCAGTGGGACACTATCTCCAGATTCACCACCCCCCGTCCTGCTGCTCTCCAGGGGCACAGTGTTGGAGGACTGCTACAGGAGACTATCATTTAGCACAACCCCCGGGTCTGCCGCTTGCTGAGCTTGTCACTGCTGTGCCTACCGTGTCCCCACTGCTGGCCCTGAAGAGGCAGCTGAGCCAGGTATCTGTGGTGTGTGGCCTAAAAATGACACTAAACCATGGGTGAGTGACATTATCCAGGAGCGAGTCCAAGCAAACCCTGGTCAGACAAACTGAAAGTGGGAAAAAACCATGAACAACTCCTTACAAACGCCTGCGTGGCTTTCCTGCCCACCGCCCTCGCTGCCACAGCTCTCCAGCTACCCTTCGGCACCCAGGAGTGAAAATCTCCAGCTCGGGAAATTTGGCATCTCCTTGAGCAGTAACCAGAAATCATAGGGCTGGGGTCCAGTAAGATGCCCTGGGGGGACCCCCCTGACGCCTGGCCCCAGCTGGGTTTCTGCAGTTATAACTGCGGCAGCTCTCCCAGCAGGTCTGTGTCACTCCACCTCGGCACAACCACCCCTGCCCGGGCAGGTGCATCAGCAGGGGAAGAAGTGACAGCAAGTGTCGGGAAGAGAAGCGCAGGGGAAGGACGTTGCTTGAGTCCTCCTGGGCTTGCTGAAGGTGGTCCCCAGCGCCAGGATGAGGTGTGGGGCTGTGCTGGATGTGCACAGAGAAGCCCCGAGCACAGCCGTGGGGCTGCAGCATCACCGTGCTCTGCCCCTCGGCTTCGTGGGCAGTGGGGGTCACCCACACCCCTCGCAGTCTGGGAACAACCCCCACACCGTGGGGGCTGGAAGCAAAGCTGTGCAGCCGTGCCCACCCCTCCTCGCCTCGGCAAGGCCACCGCACCGGGGGAACGAACTGCCCACTTCTGCAGGGTGGCTGTGGGAGGAATTACACAGCCACATGTGGAAAAGCGTGGGGAACATCCCTCCGTGGGGTGAATTCCCCTGACCATCCCTGTGCCAGACACACCTACATGCTCCCCAAAGGTGTGTGCCGGGTCCCAGCCCACCTCTTCCCCAGGTGATGCTGCCGGTCCCGTCCTGCCAGGCAGGTTCAGGTCTGCAGCAGCCTGGCTCTCCTTTGCCCTCCTTGCTAACCCCGCTGAGCTTTTCCCTGTCGTGGCAGCTCCTGCTTTCCAGTCACCACATCCCAGCTGCTGCCTTGGGATGGGCTCAGCCAGGAATTTTCCTCCTTGTTTTCGCAGCACAGAAGCTGTTTTTCCTTTCCTTTCCCATTAAGCCGGGCTCCAGCAGTAGAGCACAGATGTCCAGAGATAACATCGCATCCCTTGTGCGCCGGCTGCTCCCACACATCCTCCCAGTTGCACACTATAAGCCCCATCTCCAGAGATATTTGAACATATTCAAAGCAAGAGGAGCTGCCTGAAAATCACTCGGATATGACTCTCAGCTCTTCATGAAGAGCAACAGATGATCACACCGAGGTTTAAAGTAAACCCCGAGGAGGGGAACACAGCTAGTATTTTTCCTCCTTGCAAGTGGGTCAGTCTCGCCATGGTTGGATCTCTGGGAGCATCTGAAGGGAAAAGCATGGACTTGGATGCACTCACGCAGCTGCCTCTGCAGACGGCGGCTGGGGACAGAGGTCCTGCTGCTGAGCCTGGGTAGGTGGAAAAGTGGTTTCTCGGTGCGAGCGCAGCTGAGTGGGGAGCAGCTGCTGCCATGTGCCGTGCAGAGGCTCACATGGCTCTGCCCGGCAGGAGCCTGAGCCCCGTCCCTGTGCCACGCGCGGCGAACGAGCACAGCTTGGCTGTCAGATGTCTGCAGTGATGGAAACAAGCAAACAAACCCCTTCACGGAACAAACGAGAATAACAGCGAAATCGGAGGCGGTCGCTACCTGGTCGCAAACAGCCTGCCAGCTGAGGAGGTGAAATTTAACCCACTGGAGAAGCCGTGATCCTTCCAGCATCCAGGCACCGGTGAAGCCCACAGCCCAGCCAGGCACCCGAGGTGTGGAGCGGGGGGCTGAGAGCATGGCGCTGCTGGAGGCAGCAGGGGGTGTTTTGGGAGGGGTCAGCAGGGTGGTCTCCAGCCCCGCGTGCCTCCCAGTTCCCAAGGTGGGACTCTGACTGCAGCAGACTGTCTCATAGCCAGAGCTTGACCTTTCCAGCACCAATTAGCTGGGAAAGGAGCCGTGCAGCTAATGAGCACATGAAGGGGCTTATCTCACCCAGCAGGCGTGGACACTGACTATAAAACTCTTGGCACAGACAGCAGCTCTGTATCGATCTCAGGAAGGCCAGGTGTTCCATCGCATAAAAATCACGTCGAGATCACAAATGTTGCTTGTTCCCAGCTGACTCCTGCTGCTGCTTAGGGCCTGGTGTCCATGAGACCAGCACCTCTCCGTGCCCAGCATGGTGAAGAGACCTTCGGTGTGCAGTAGGTGACATTTGTGGCACCTGAGGTTGTCAACAGCAAGAGATTGGCTTCCCCTTGGGAGGTCTCTGCTCTGCCCTGCAGAGCCCAGCAGGGCACCAGGCTGCAGTACTGATGTGACCGGTGATCACAGCAGCCTGGCCAGGGGCAAGCTGGGCTTGTTTGAGAAGGAAGGAGAGAGGTCCTGGTTTCCACAGGTTGCAGTAAAAATCCTGGAGAACAGGGGAGACAACACTATCAGAGGGACCCTGACAGATATACTAGAACCACTGAGATCGAAGGGAAGGTCTTGTTTGTTTTTCCTGATACAGAGTTTGCAGGAATGAGGCATTGGGAAATGCTCCCAGTCTCTGCCCGGTTTGGCTGGTTTTCTTCCAAATAAGCTGGTGCCTGGCGCATCTGCTCTCTCAGAAGGGTCAGCATGGAGGGAAGAAGGATCTCAGTACCACAGGAGAGGGTCCCAGCCGGGGACGGGGCTGGGGGAGGCCATGGCACTGCCTGGCTCACCGGCTGCGGCAGCTGAGCCCTGCGAGAGGGTGCCGGGGAAGCTGCTGCTGCAGAGGATTTGGAGACCTGTCCTCGATCCGGCACCTTGTGCTCCGCAGATTTGGACTTGTTACGTTTCTGATTCCACCTACTTACAGCCAAGCGTAGTTAGTGCTGCTGAAACCGCTGTACGTGGGATTAAGAGCGGATAATTAGCCCTGAGCTTTTCTGCTGTCTGTACCTGCAGGAGGCTGGAACAAAATTCTGAGTCAGACAAAAACAGCGTTTAGAAAATGTACCAGGCCCAGGCAGAATAATCAGTTGCTGGTAACAACTATTTATCTTGCCACATCAGTGATGTCTCCCACTGTAACGTCCTCACTGCCGGGCACGGAGTTTGCAGGGAAAGGGCATCCTGTAAATCTCAGAGACACGTTGCTCCAGTGGGAGATATTGTCCTTCTCACTTCGCAGGCTGGAGAGATGCCTTGAGGTGTAGCCTGGCAGCCAGCAGAAATACGGCAGAGAGGCACAGTTTCACGGCAGAGCACCTTTGCTGTGTTGCATGGAATTGATGTTTCCTCCCTAGCTTAAGCCCAGCTCCATGCCTGCCACGTAGCAATCCCCACCACAACCGTTTCAAACAAAGCTTTATTTTGTGATTCTGTCCAGCTGATAATCCCCACACTAGCACGTGCAGAGGAAAGGAGTCTCGTACCATGGCAGGCTGATTTCTTCCTTTGGGATATCCTGCCAAGGGCACCAGGGATGTCTTGTGAACATGAATGCAATCCACCCGTGAAGCAGAGCAGATTTCTTCCTATTTTGTAGACAAGGAAGGGGCACAAGAAGGTTCATGGCAGCTCAGGAAGGTCACCAAGCAAGGAATAAAACCCAGGAGCCTTAGCTCCCACCCTCCAGGTTTAATTGCTAAATACAGCAACTTCACCACTTCAGTCAGCTGCCACCAAGGATTTGTCCCCGTGCCTTCCTTGGAAGATGATGAGGCAGTTAAACAGAGCCACTACTGTGCAGTAGCTTAAGCATCAAAAGGAAATGGAGGGAGGTTTACAGGAGCGTGGCTTAATTCATATTTGCCTGTCAGCTTGGAGCATGCACACATTCAGATATCACAACTCAAATAACTGATAACCACTCATTTATTAATCTGTAGTAACTCAATCTGCCCTCTCATCCCTAAGTGATGATGCCCTCAGGAGCTGGAGATCAATTTAAATTTTCAGAAGCTTTAGTCCCTGACTTGCTCCATAATGCCAGTGCTCCTAATAATAATAGTTGAGCGCATTTTCTGTCACATAACTGAACCTGGGTCCCTTTCTAACAGCCCTTGCTACCACATTCTTCCATGCTGGAGAAAGAGTCATTAAAATCCATGCCATGAGCCATGCAGGAGGGCACGTTTACGCCTGGAGAAGTCTGGGCTTTGCACTATGAAAAGCTCCCACCCCCACTTCATGCCATCACTGAAGTCCTCTGGGTACCGGTGCTTTCATGCAACAGCATCTGGAGGAGAACAGGGACCCTGGGGCCCCGTGTCCCACTTCTGGCTCATCCTGGTGGCTGCGTGGTGCTCAGACACACTGGGCAAAGCTCCCTCGTAAGTGGCGGTTCCAGCAAAGGGCTTATAGTCGAACTAGGCTGAAGAGATGGGGGAAACCAAGCCACCGAGTTAGAGCATGACGTGGCCCAGGTCACACAGCCAGCCCGGCAGGGAGGGGAATCAAACTGGCATAAGAAACCCACTGTTTAATGGCCCTGATGCAAAACCTGATTGCTGCCTGCTCTGTATGGTCTTATTGCAGAGACCTCAGCTGACCCTCAGTCCCCCCCAGCTGGCTGCACTCCACCTGCTTGCCTGGACCGGGACCAGTCCTCCCAGCTCCACCTCTCAGGGATCCTCATTGAGAATTAAGAGCCCTGAAAGTGAACGTGACATCAGCCCAGCGCTGCTGACCCAGGATGCTGTGCTTCATTAGCCCCAAAACACTGCTGACCATGAATGCTTTAATTCTGGCGTTGCAGGTTCTGCTTCTCAGCAAAAGCAAAAAGCGATTTATGAGAGCACAGCCAATAATGCGCAACTTGCTTTATCGCAGCTAGTTAAGAGCAGTTGGCAACTGTGCCCTGTGGACTGCTGTGGAGTAACTATTTCTGGAAAGCTGCTGTGTCCTGGGAGCAGAGGTCCCACCTGCAAAGGTCAGGCTGGGAGAGGGACCCTGGCACATGCAGACATCCCACCCTACAGCCACAAAGCTGGAAACCGGCCATAAAGTGGATGTGATCGTTCTTTCCTAGCCTGCTGCAGCTTATGTATATCTCGGAGGGCTCAGACACTCTCCTGCTCTGCATTTTAGCAGTTTCAAGCCCATCAAGAACCTATTCTCACCTGGAGATAAACAGCGGGAGCTGCTGAGACCGGGGGTACAATAGGAGGGAGTGCTGGGGTGCACCCAAATGTCCTGTTGATACTCAGCTGCTGGCCCAGGAAAGAAAAAAGGAGAGTTGCACTGGTCCGTTGGAATGTTTTCACTTTTATTCAGATGCTGTACCGTTACAAACCTGCAACCCCCTCTGCTCCCCAGCCTGCCCCATGCGGTTTCACCACTGCTGCTGCTGCTGCCGCTGCTGTCGCTGCTGTCGCTGCTGCTGCTGCTGCCACTGCCCTCTGGCCTGGTGGGCGCACTGCCCCAGCCGGTGAAGCCCCCGGGGTCTCCTGCTGCAGAGCACTCCTGGTGCCCCAGCCACGGGCAATGCCACTTCAGTGCTTTTCCTCCGGGTAAAGTGACACATGGGAGCCCTCCGGTCTGAGCCCGGCTGCTGGCAGGCTGAGGCGCTGGCAAACGCCTCCCCCAAGTCTGCAGGGAATCTCTGTTTCTCAGAGCTGCTTTGCAAGATCAGTGGAGAGTGAAATTTGTAGGCTTGAGCTGCCCAGGGTGGGCAAGGTGCCTCCTGAGGATCCTCTGGAGCAAGTTCTTCCTGGGTGTCCCAGTGGGGAGCTCCAGGCTGGAGCTGCTCCTCTGACAGCCCACCCCCAGGAGCCTCCTCTCTCTCTTCTCTGCCTCTTTGCTTTCCAGAACATCTGTTATTTGCATGTCTCTGAGCGGGCTGGCACATCTGAGCAGGGGAAGCCCTGCTGGAGTCCTGTAGGCCTGGCTGTCTCTGCCATCCTTGCGACTCCTGGCATGGGGACTCGGCTGCTTGTGGTCCCTCAGCACCCCCCTGGTCCGGGAGCAGCCGCCTCCCCCAGCAACAGGCACCCCTGGGTGCCTGCAGCATCCTGGCTCCTCCTGCCAGCTGGGCTGTACCTCAGCAGCAGGTTCTCGAGGGAAACTGGAGCCCCAGTGAAAAAACAGTGCCTCTTCACTGGTGACCTGTGGGCT
Organism: Microhierax caerulescens; assembly: GCA_035590215.1. Taxonomy (NCBI): domain Eukaryota; kingdom Metazoa; phylum Chordata; class Aves; order Falconiformes; family Falconidae; genus Microhierax; species Microhierax caerulescens. Next base: position 48,128,632 of record JAVJGJ010000047.1, on the reverse strand, counting down.
CTGCCCCAGGGTGACGAAGCCATACGGGGTGGTGACCTTAGGGAGATGGGGCAGGGACAGAGCTGCCCGAGCAGTGGGGTCTGGGATAGCCTGCGCAGCGGCAGCGAGCCCGGCGTTAGAGCAGGACGACCTAGAGCCCGGCGCATCATGGTCATCCTCTGCTGCTGAGTCCCAGCCACTCCTCCAAGCCGTCCCCACCAGCTGCCCCTTCCCCTTGCCTGAGCTCCTCTGCTTCTTGTGGATGTCCAGAGAGGGGATAGTAAACTGCGGGATGCGGTCGGGGGTCACCACGTGGAGGAAGATGTCCCTGGAGCCATTACCCTGGAGTGCACGGGGACAGAGCATCCCCTCCCAGAGCGACATGGTGGGACCAACAGGGCTCCCCGGAGCAGCGCTGTGTATTTATGCTCTGCAGCCAGCCCTGATTGCTCTCCATGCGGTGACGCACTGTGACAACGGCTGCCAGGTCCCTGCACCTGCTCCCTCCAGACCAGCAGCAATTCGTCACCCTCCTGGGCACAGGAGAGACAGATGGAGGGGGACGGGCGAGGAGGCACTTGTCCCCAACCTCTGCTCCTGCCCTCCTGCTCACATGCAGGGCCACCGGTGCCGGCCAGCCCCGTCACCCACGACACAGGAGGTGGGGGGTGCACCGGGGGGAAGAAGAGCTGGATGAGCAGCTGGAGCCGGGGCTGCAGCACCCAGGGTGGGAGGGAGCCAGGAGCAGGAGCGAGCGCATGGAGCGGTGGTGGCCAGTGCAGGATGAGTCACCGTCTGTGGGTATCAGGTGGAGCTGAGCGGGAGGGGCAGCCGGAGGTGAGAGCAGGAGACAAACACTTCAGCTCTGTCTGGCAAAACTCCCATCGGGAAAATCTCCACCTTGGCCCACACAATTACCCAGAGAAACCGCCGATTTCAATCAGAGAGCCCCCACCCCCTCCCATCTCTGCTGTCACTCGGGCTGCGTGCTGGGCAGCATCCCTGTGCTCCCACCCCTGCTGGGCGTGGGACTGGGGGGGGGGGGACGGTCCCAGGCAGCCCCCAGGCATGAGGCCGCTGTGATGACACGTGTTGCGTGTCCTCCAGGTGGGAGCATGAACCCGCTGTCCCAGCAGAGCCTCAGCCAAAGGGTGATTTGCCTTCTCCCCCCCGCAGCCGGGCAGGGGCAGAGCTGCAGAGCCACCTTGGCTGGGGAAGTGTCACACACACACACACACACACACACACACACTAGCAGGAGGATCACGGCTGCTTTGTGTTAGCTCCTGCTCTGCAAACAGCGCAGAGAGCAAAGCGGCTCCGTTCTGTGCAGTGCAGGGTCTGCCCCTGCAGCAATGCAGCTGGGCTGCTGTAACGTGCCCTGGTTTGGTTCTGTCCCACACCAGGCACCGAAGAGGCTCTGCCGAGGGTTTCAGCAGGAGCAGGGGCAAGGCCAGGCTGCCTTTGGCACCAGCTGGGGATGGGAGCCTGACCGAGAGCATCGTAAACAGCCGCGTCCCAGCTCCACTGAGGGGGGTTCATGCCTGTCCCCCAAGCGTGTGGCCAGTGGCGTGGCTGCAAGCAAGATCTGTGGATGCTGGACATCGGTCCCCATCTCTGCGGGGTCATCTCTGCCACGATGCCCCGTTCAGCTGAATGGGGCGGGGAGGTGGGTGCCCCGTTACGCTGACACTGTGCCCTTCACCCCGAGGGCCGTGCCCGCACACCATGCCTGCTTCCTGGGCCTCGCCAACGTTTGCAGCGGTGTGTCTGTTACCTTGCAACAGGGTAAAGTGACACCCAGACATTAAATGCCTTTCCCCACTCCAATCCCACCTGCTTGGTAAAATAACAGCTGAAAATCCCTCTTGATAGTAATGGGGCCAGAAATGGACAGAAATGGGACTCCAGCCCATCCTCACATCATGGTCCCCAGCTCAGCCAAGCACAGAGCTGGGGGAAAGATCGACGCTGAGCTGCACGGGGGGGCCAGCAGGTCTGTTGTCCACGCTACACCCAGCACAGCTTTTGGGTTTACAGTCCACACAAAGTTACAACCTCAGAGTGCCCAGAGCAGCGGCTGAAAGGATCTGCTATAAAGAAGCTTCTGGAAAGTGCTTCTAGGGGCTCAGCTGAGCCCATTTTACAAAGGGGAGTGTGCGTGTGTGTGTGTTCCTGTGCACACAGAGCTGCTGACTAATTGATCAGGCTGAGCTTTCAAAGACCCAGGCTTACTCCCTTCCTTTCATCTTTATTGACTGAAACAAATCCCAGCCCCAGCTTCCCCCTGCAGTGCAGGAGCAAGGGAAGGGCACAGGCCAGGAGGGATGCTGAGGGGCCTCTCCTCATCTGGGGTCCACCTTCTCCCATCACCGAGGGGCTCAGCAGGACAGGTTTTCTAGCACCTCATCACCCTCTGCCTTCAGCTATTCACATGGCCACAGAGCGAGGGAGATATCCCCAGTCAGGGTCTTGGCTTGGCAAGCTACAACCTCTCGGAGGAGACAGGCACCCCACGTTGAGAAAAAATAAACCCCTAATTGAGAGCCATCAGTCCCTGTCACCAGGACCAGTGCTCGACCAGGGGAACCCCCAGGGGAGGGCACTGGGCTGCCCCACTGGTTAGTGGGGCTGGCAGCTCGTCGGTGCAACGAGCAGCAGCTGGGCCAGGGGCTACAAGTAGCCTGAGGGCTGCAGGCTGGGCTAAGCCAGGTTTCCGTCTAGTCCAGGTTCTTGGGCTTCATGGAGAAGCAACTAATGCCATCCCCCAGCCCAAAGAAGGTGCTGAAGCAGTTGATTCTGCTGGGGGCACCATCAGAGCTGGCGTGGAGGGTGTCTGACCTTTCTCTCTCCATCTCTAGGGGAGGCCGGTTACCTGCAATGAGCCCGACTCCCTCCTCAGCAGGCTCCTGTGCCGCATCCTTCAGCTGGGTTTTGTCAAGTACCTGGTAAGTGATATTCCTGCTGCTGGATGAGTTTGAGGCCAAGGGGATGGGGGGATAAAGCCCCTCTCTGAGACTGGCAGTTCCTTTAGTTTCTCTGCCAGGTATTCTCTCCTTTCAGTCTTTTCCCTCTTCCCTGTGCTCTGTGTGCACTTCTCTGCTTCCCTCCCCATCCCCGCTCTTGTCCTCTGCCCGGGTTGGTGTTTGGTCTTGCCTTGTTGTCCTTCTGCTAACGGGTGTTTTTGTTGCATTTCTCCCCTTCTCTGGGCCAGGAGAGATGGGGTGGGGGTGGTTGTCTCTGGGGACAAGGTACAATCTAACTGGCCCTGTTTTACCTGGCTGAAGTTGGTAGCAATCTCAGCTCCAAGCTGGGGTAGAGCAGAGTTTAAGGTTTTCACTGATGGCTTTAAATAGCTGGAAGTTCTCACATGACATAAGGTACCTCTCGTTTGCAGCTGAAGACCTTTCAGAAAGCATCGGGCTGGACTGGATTTGTGGTCCCTGTGGAGACCATCAGCAGCAAAGTCTCCCACACACAGTCTCCCACCCGGCCTGGACAACTTTCCAAGAAGCTCAGGGGGAGACTAATGCACCTCATCTTCTCTATTGTCCCCACCAGGATCCAGAACATCCTGGGCTACCTGCCAGCAGACTGGGGCCAAAGCAACGTGCCCAAGGGTAAGAGCTGCAGCCTCCTGGAACACCTGGAGGCTTTGCAGCTAAGAAGCATGCAGCATGGCATCTCAATACACCAGCTCTGGAACTCCTGGGCTGGGTGGAAAGCTGGGAAGTGCACAGATGAAGGTTTGTTCTGCATGTGTTGTGACTGTGTCTCTTATGAATCCCTGCAGAGAGCCATGAAGCTCTGATCAAGCCAACTAACAAAGCAAACAAGAGGAAGAGGGATGACTTAGATCCAGAGGAGCCGGAGACCTGGTTGGTGGTACTGGAGAGGGGCCTGTCAGAGGATGACTCTGAAGACATCACATACGAGGTATGATCTGGCTGCTGAGCAGGTCCGTTCCTCCGGGGCTGAGCAATTCGAAGGTGATTGTGTTTAGCCTCTACGTGCCCCTGGTAGGCTGGGAGTGCCACTGCAGTGTCCCCGCAGAGGAGCCTGTGTGGGGAGCTGCAGAGAGGTGTCCTTTATTGTGTGCCCTTTGAGGGCTGCAGGCTGTCCAAAGAACACTGGTAGATCACTTCACCAGTGTCTGAAAGGTGTGGGTGCCCGCTCATCCCATAATGCTGAAGTTTCCCTTTGGTTGATGTCCCTGCAAAGCAGCATCCCTGTCACCCTTGGTTATCTGGCTATGTCTCCCAGTGCTGTTGGGGATGAGGCCAGTGCGTCTACTGCCTCTTCCTCTCTAGCCCTCTGACACAGCAACAGACAGTGAAGAGTACAAATCCCAGAATGACACTGAGGCCGACATTGAGCTTGAAGAGAAAAATGGGATCCTTATGCTGAAGGAATCATCAGATCTCCAGGTGAGCATGCTTGCCCCATGCTGGCTGTAGCCTTGGTCTGGGGTACGCTTGCAAATACTGGGCTGGAAGGGTGTACTTCAGTCCTTCCCTTGGCTACAGCAGGAGAGGTGCCTGGGGTTATCTGAGCTACTCTGAAACTCATGAGATCACTCATGGGTTTTGTGCCACCCTCTCGTGGAGCTGCAGCCTGGCCATGCCCCATCTCTGCAAGTGGAGGATGTACAACCCCGCTGGGGTTAGTGGTACCCCCGAGCCGCTGGCTGCAAGCACAGAGCTGGGACCAGGGAATGCAGCTGGGTCCAGCAGTGGGGAAGATGCTCCAGCTGCTGATGGTGGTAATGGTGATGCCCAGAAGCCACAAGCTGATGTGGGCAGTGGGGGGTGGCAGTGAGCAGGAGGCTCACGTAGGCTGTGATGACCAGCAGTAGTTTGTCACAGAATGGGGTAAGGTCTTCTCTGCACCAGGCCATAATTCCACCCACCCTTTTCTAGTGTGGAGCACGCCAGCTGCCACAAACTCAAAGGTCTTTCAGCCTGGGGGGATGTCTCCAGGCTCTGAGCCTTTGCACATAGCTCTCCATTCCCTTTGCTGCCAAGTCAGCTCAGAAAGGGTTGTAGGGACTCTAGTTCCTCTCCCTGTGCAAGGAGACAGCCTCAGTCCCCACATATTGTTGAGATGATGATGGATGTGTGCAGTGCTGTGGGTGTTTCCACCCCTGCACGACAGAGGTGCCAAATGCCAGTTGAGCATCTTGTGCTGGTACCCAGAGCAGCCACCTCTGAACCAGAGGTGTTACCAGCAGGTAGCCATGAGCCCTTCACAGCTCGCTGGCCTAGGTATCTTGCACTTCAAAATGGGGAGGACCTGTGGGAGAGTCTGCATCATTAGCACCTTCACACAGGGTTCTTCACTGCTCTAGACCTACATGTTGCCAAAGCACTGGTGGGTGCCTGGCTAATTCCCACGAAACTGATGCTCAGGTGCCTGGCTTGCAGGGAAATGGAGGGTGAGGAGGGGTGCTGGGTGGGTTGGCTTGCACTCAGCAGCGTCAGTGGTGGCTGGCTGGTGTTAGCAGTAAAATCTCTTGTGTTTTCTAGGATAAGCAAGAGCCCTGACCTGTGAACCTGGACCTCTGCTGTGGCTGCAAAGTGCCTGGTTCTCTGGGGCAGCTGTATCCTCGAGTAAGATGTCCAGTTAAATGCTATGTTGATATCTTTTAAACTATATAATAAAATCACCCTATGTCTTTTTTTTTTTTTCATGTGAACTAGGATGCAGTTGGTTGTCTATACCTGGAGCTGGCAGGTTCTGTCTGTGCACCAGATGGTCTGGACATACTGCTGCTGGGAGTCCAGGGTATGGGTCTGTTAGTGGGACCTTCCCCTCTGATCCCTCCTGTGGAGGGATCTTCATGGCTTCTGGGAGGCTGATGGCTTTGGGAATGCTGGAGCGTGTGATGGGAAGGAGAGGGGTGCAGGGAGTAAAGATGCAGGCTCGGTCTGCGTGGACTCAGGTTTTCTGTGGCAGAACCTGAGCATGGTCACACTGACTGGTCCCTGGGTGACCCTGGGCTGGCTGCAGAGGTACCTCCCTCCACATGTGTGACATCCTCCATGTGGAGTCCCTGTTGCTCAGACTGAAGACCTCTAAGTATTTGCTGCTTTCTGGCTTCTTTGTGCCTGGGTGTCTGCCTAGATCTGCCTCCTCCACACGGATCCTACAGCGGACCCTGGCTCAAGTGCAAGGGCTGAGCAAAGGGGGATCCAGGTTCTAGAAAGGCAGGTTGGGATCAGAAAGTGCCTGAATGCAACCTAGTGCTCCGGAGTCCCTTGAGACTGGCCAACACCTGATCTGTTGCCTGGAACAAGTCACAGTATCTGAAGCTGCAAAGAGCAGTTCCTCCTCCAAATGTGAGTGTAAAAATGGGAACAGCTTGGGGGTGTTTGGTGCTGTGCTCGGGGCGTGCCTGGAGGCTGCTCCTGATGGCACAGCTGCCTGGAGCTCTACTTGTGTGTGTATCAACTTGAACTAACAATGCACCGACTGTTATAAATAACTGTGGTGCCCTGCAGCAGGGATGCTGAGCTCTCGGGCAGGTGTAACCTGGATGGGCCAGGCCAGCTCTGCTCCGAGCACAGCAGTGGACAACCACACAACCCCTGCTGCCCACCAGCTTTGTAACATCTGTGCTTGCCCCTGCCATGGGCAGAGTCTCTAAAGAAGTATAAATCCTTCTGAGCTCTGGAAGGACGGGCTGAGGTGCCCCAAGGTTTTGTTCTTGTGTCCCCCAATTCATATGGTCTCCAAGAAAGTGGGAGTTAAAAATCCCAGGAAGTTCAAAGGCAGGGTGGTAAGGAGGATGGAGGTGTCCTCGCTCCCAGACCCTGCTGTGATCAGGGATGCTAATGTCTTTCTAATTAAAGATTGTTTCTTCCATTAAGAGCATCTCTGGGGCGTGTTGTGCTCTCTGCTGGGCTACAGTGCCAGTGCAAAGGGCTGCTCTGGCCAGCAGTGGACCACTGGGAGGAAGAAACACTTGCCCTTTAAACTAGGGGCTGTGTCAGGGCACTTCTTCTTGAGCTGCAGCCCTTAACCACCTCCCCGGTGCTCCAGAGCTGGTTTTCCCCGTGCAGATCTAGCCAGAGACCTGGTGCTGGCTCCTTGTACCTCTGCTTCTCCTGGGCTGGGCAGAGCCATTTTTCTCCCGGGTTAGACCAGCTATTTGTGCACTGTCGGTGTGCACGATGAGTCACAAAACTCAAGCAGTCATAAAGCTGCTCGACATCTTTCCCTGTGGCAGTGTCTCTTAAAATGCAGGTGTGCCTCTCACCTGGCATTATCTACAGCCACAATAGCACTGGTTTCATTACTGCTGAATAACAGTAAGATTTGCCTTCAGATTGATAAAGGAGCTGATATTGCAACTCCTGGATATTATATTGGTCTCTGCATTAATTCAGTTTCTCCTCGTTTGTGTTTGACAGCTCTCCCATTCTCTGCAGCCAGTGTTTTCAAAGCAGAGATTAATAAAGCATCCTTCAGCAGCATGTAGCTAGGTAAGGGCTCTGTCTGAAATCTGCGCAGGCAAGCCCTGGATGTGGAGATAAAGAAAAGGCTTTGTTCATTGTCTGGGTGCCAGGCTGCAGAGTGATTATGGCTTAGAATGTGGTGAGGAAACAACTAGCGCTAAATCTGGCCCTCTGAGCTCACCTGCAGACTAATTCTGTGCGCACCTGTCTGCAGTGAGTGGCATGTCCAAAGCTTCCCATGTCTTACGCCCTGACCTGGGAAGAAGAGAGCTCCTCAGATGAGTGTGGAGAAAGTAAATGGCTCAGCCGAGTGTGAACTGGCTGGGAAGCTGCTTTACCCCAAGGTTGTCACCTTGAACCCGGCCCAAGTGAGTAGGTGATGTGTGTTTGGGTTGCTGGGGAGGCAGGCTGAAAAGGAGGAAGCTGATGGTCTCCTCGTGTGCAAAGGCTCAGCCTGGAGAGCAGCAGCTGATCACCTGGGAGGTGCCTGAACGTGGCAGGGGCTGCTGGTGGCCTGGTGGGTGTCCCTGCCGCTGGGGTTAAGGGGTTCTGCAGGGCTGTGAGTGAGCTGCCTGCAATACCGGCTTGCACATGGGTTTCGAGTCATGGTAGGATAAGGCTCGTTTATCCCAGAAATACAGGTCTGTAGCTAAAAGGCTGCGTGGGCAGAGGAGCGTTGCTGCAGCCAGCCTGTTCCCTGGGAAGTGTTTTTATAGAACCTGATGCTTTTTGGAGGCTTGGCCCCTCATTACATCTGGGTGGAGGGGGTGGGGGGATTGCAAGCAGGGCGTGAGAGGGATGGGGGAGTCTGTCCTGCCAAAATGCAAGAATCTGCTAAGTGCTTTGGGGCATCTCTCCCCTTCCTCCCCATTGTTCCCTGTCCTGGTCTGTGGCCTTTTGCCTATTTCCCCCCCCCCCCCCCAGCATGGGGAGGTGGAGCACAGGGATGTGCCCCAGCCTGGGCAGGGTGGCTGCAGCCCAGCTGGGTTCGGGCTGGATGATGCAAGGAGCAGCCTGGTACAGCAGGTTGGTGAACTGCGGTCAGGTAGAGATGTGTCTCCTCAGCAAAGAGCACCGTAGAGCGAGTCAGGTGCTGTGAAAGAGGAGGATGGGAAGGAAGGGGAATGAGGGGTTAATGCCATGGTAGGGGGACGAAGAGACAAGCGTGGCCCTTGAGGGAGCCCAAAGGGGTAAGCCAAGGCGATCTCAATGGTCAAGGTCCCCAGAGGACGTGTGGACCAAGCAGTCTGCAAAGGGCTCCCTGCTAGACCTATGACAAGGGAGTTGTGTGGGAAACAAATGGCTTAATCGAGGCAAAAATGATCATAATTAGCATGAGCAAATCCAATTAGGAGCCATGGGCAGGTAACCTTAGGCCTGTCTTTGGGAGCGTGGGGGGTCAGGGTGGTGCGGGAGCAGCCCCACAGCTGGGACAGGCAGGGAAAGGGGGTGGCAGGCACTCCCCAGGGCTGGCATCCCTCGTTAGCATCCTCTCCTCCTCGGGCTGCTGGCTCCATGTCCTGGATGGAGCCTAATTAGGATGCAGAAATGGATTTGTCGGGCTGTGCTCAGCAGAGGGGCGAGCCATTGGTAAAGGGGCTGGCGGGCAGAGCGGCCATCGCATCCCGCAGCACAGCGCTGTAAGAAATGCCATCGCTGTCAGCAGTTCAAATCTGGTAATCGAGAGGGTCAGAACCCCTATTCCAACCTTGCTCCAGGGCTGGAAGGAGCATTTTGCTCTCTCCTACAAGGAGCAGAGGAAAATTGTTCATTTGTCCCTTCAGGGTAAGCGCTGCGGGCTGGGGGGTGGAAATGTGCTCGGCTCCAATGCCTCTGCCCCAGCATGCTGGAAATAATGAGGTTAAATGTTAAGTGTAATTTTTTAAATTACAGGAGGCATTTCTTTCCTATCATGTGCATACAGCTGCCAGGGACTCAAAACATTAATTTCCAGCAAAATCATCTTTATGGGTCATAATTTTAGTTACAAAATCTTTTCCTCTATTTTGGGAAAAGATGAAGCCACAGCATTTCTCTTCCCGTCAGGCTTCTTTCCCCTTCAGTCTCCCGGCCCCCCCCGAACTGGTGCTCCAGCATCGAGGGGCAGGCACCGAGCACCACCTGAACCCCATCCCCCTCCCTTTTCCAGCCCAGCAAAACCTTCTGTGCCCCACTGCTCTCTGAGGGACCCCAGCCGCCTGGAAAGCGAAGCAGGAGCTTGCGAGCCCCTGGCAATGCCGGGCTGCGGTGCTGCGCCTGGCACAGTCCCAGCTCTGCCCCAGCAAAACCAGTATCCCTGCCAGCAGGAGGAGCGGGCTGCTGGTACTGCAGTTCCTGAAAAGCATCAGGGCCCCTCATGGCAGCTGCTTTCCCGAGGCAGAGGGGTAGTTCAGGGGGTCCCTCTGGCTGGGCTCCTGCCCACCACCGCCGCAGGAGATGCACACCCTGGGTGGCGCGGGCAGGCGCCTGCTCGGTGCCATCATCCACGCGAGGTTCCTGCCTGCAGCTGGCAGCGATAATCCCCACTTTATCTGCGCCGGGAATGAGGGAGACACTGATGAGTCCCTGGGGAGCTCGGTAGGAGCCGCAGGCAGCGCCAGGGGCCTGCGCTGAGGATCGGGCTCTCGGCTGCGACACAGGCAGCCCGGGTCAAAGCACTGTGGCTGCCCCCAAAGCGGCGGGTTTGCAGCTGCGTGGCCAAGGCAGACGGCTGTCCCCATGTCTGTCATCACACAAAGCACTGGGCATCGCTGCTGCAGGGTGAGGCTTCTGGTCCTGGCTGTCTGGGGAATTAATTTGTGCCTTTTCCGAGGATGCAGCGGGGTCCCAGAGGCACGCAGTGGTCCGGGGGCAGGGCTGGTGGTGGGCTCTGCCTGGCTCAGGGATGCGCGTGGTGAGACCCAACCAGGCTGCCTCAAGCTGCCCTTCGGGGGGGTTGCAGCTGCCAGTGGGAGCTTGTCATCAGGGGTGACCACTGCTCCTGGCACCCATCTGGATCTGAGAGTCCAGGGATGCCTTGGACCAACTCAGCAGTGGTTTTATCCCTGACCTGGGCACAGAGGCCCCTTGTCATGAGCAGAGCCGCATCCAGGGGCATACCTGGGAGCAGATGAGCACACCAGTGCCGGCGTGCTCCTGGCCATCACCCGCACGGCTGGAAATGGAGCCATCATGAGGTACGTGGTTTCCAGGACAGATATTTTTGGCTCGTGTGTACTCAGAATGTTGAAGCTCTCCAAAGGCCTTGAGCCAATATTTGTGCTGTTGCCCTTGTTGCAGTCTCTTGAACTGGAGCCAAGCTGTTGGTCACAGTTGGGTGGCGTGGAGAAATCAGTGCTGTACTGGATGCCATGACTGGGCTGATGTCCAGCTGGGAGATGGTGAGCTGAGACCTGGAGACTTATTGCTTGTCACGCTGCAAGCAAAATAACAGAAAAATTGTGAGATCTGGTGGGCCAGACCCCCACACACTATGGGCCGTGTTCAGCTGAGCTGTGAAATGAGCTGTGGTATGCATCTTTCTAGCTAACCCCCCAGTGCAAGCTCTTCAAAACAAAGCTGGGAAGGAGAGCATGCTGCAAGCATTAATATGCACATACATTAGGTGTGTGACTCACACAAGAAAGGAGAGTAATTTTCAGGTCCGATTAGCTTCATTCGTGCACTCTCCAAAACTCGCTGTATTTATTCATATTTCATTTAAGATGCTGCAAGATATTAGCTTAGAAAAAGGGAAGGCTGAGAGCTAAGGACAGCCCCGATCCCAGCCCCGCAGAGGTAAGGAAGGATGAGGTCCTTGCCAGCGAGCTCGTCTGCTGGTGCTAACGCACGATGCTCTAGGTGCTGGCTCCAGGTACGGGGTGCAGGAGCACCCAAAGGGGCCGAGGGTTGTGCTGGGTTCCTTGGCAAGAGCGCCCTGGATCTGTTTGATGGGTAAGAGGCACCTGCAGCTTCAGTTCAGGGCAGAACAGAGCTGGGGGGTAGGTCACCCCCCGGCCCCTCCTTGCTCTGACACCCCCTTCTCCCCAGGGACCTCTCTGGTAGCTGTGGGTGCTTCTCTGCCTGCAGCGGGTGACTCGTCTTCCCGACCTGTCCCCATATCTCGGCTCCCCCAAGGAGGGGGTATCTGGGCATGGTGCCTGCAGCTCTGCAATGTGAAGAGGCAGGCGAGGTTGCAGGTTCTGCTTTGTCCCCGGAGGACTTGCTGCTGTCCTCATCTCATCCTGGCTGGCTGTGCCCTGCTCGCCGCCGTCAGTGCTTCCAGGGGCTCTGGGCACCTAGCCAGGCTGGCGTTCTTGCAGAGCATGGAGGAGGTGGGCTGTCTGCTGGGGCCTCAATGACTCTTCCAGCCTTCTTAGCAGCTCCTGGCTTTATCACCAAAAATGCTTTCTCAGGAGGAGCCTACAGCCAAGGAAACTTCATGCCCAGAACAGCTCTGTGCAACCAAGGAACCACCCTGGATCGCATCTTTCACTGCACGTTCCAGCCAGAACCTCAGCGGTTCCAGGGTCTCTAACAGAGACAGGGGATCTAAAGACCCCTGTTTTTTCACCAGCAAAAAATAGGTCCTCCCACCTTGTTTTAAGCCTTCATTGCAGCTGACATCAGAGGCTGGAGCATGATCTGCTGACACGAGCCCCAGCCCTCCCGCACTTCTGGGGTAGCAGGCGGCTTCTCTTTTGCTGTTTTAGCTCGTGAGCTGGTTTTGTCCTCGGCTGTAGCCCACTTGCAGCTCGGAGGCCAGGAGCTTTGCCCAAAGGATCAAAACAATCTGGTTCCTGATTCCCAGGCAGCTACGGGGTGTCTTCAGGACAGGGGTGGCATCCCAGGGTTCAACAGCCTGCGATGCACAGGAGGGACGGGGACAGCGAGGGAACAGCAGGCGCTGCAGGCAGGCACCATGCATTTCTCTTAAATGCAAGCATCCCAGAGGCAGATGTGCTCCCAACAGCCATGCATCATCCCTGCAAGAGTGCTCCCTAGCTGATAAATCATTAGAGAGACAAGACACAATGGGGCTTTTAATTATAGAAACAATTACCAAGGATTAATGACAGCAGCAGTATGATGGATTATTGTTACACCTGAAGTTTAATAAAGCTTTAGTAGTTTTTGTCAGATGTGAAGAGCAATGAGACAACACTTCCTTGGGTGTTTGCTTAGGCTGTAGAGCACCTCTGCTCCTGCTTCATCCCGCTGCCTTCCTCTCCTCTGCACCGATGAGGATGTTCCAGGGGCTTGCAGCAAATATGGGGGCTTGACCAGCTGAAGCCTCCACGAGATCGTTGTGGGAAAGGTCAGGGCTGAGCGTGGCGATGCTGCCCACGGGGAGCCACCAGGGTGGAGCAGAGCCTGGGGGTGGCCCTGGCCCCACGAGGTGCAACAGGGACAGCTCACCTCAGTGTCACCAGCCATCAGCTGATGTGGATGTGTCCCCAACACTCATGTCATCTGAGTGGAGATGCTGTTCCCCACAAAGCACATCCCTTTGCAGCCCCCCCAGGGGGGTGTGGTGGCCTCGGATACACAGCTGCAGCATCAGCGTCTGTGCATGTGGGCCTTTCTGAGCAAAGGATCAGGTCCTCACTAATCATAGAATGGTTTAGGGGAAAGGGACCTTTAAGGGCCATCTAGTCAACCCCACCCCACCACCCCAAGCAGGAGCATCTTCAACTAGACCAGGTTGCTCAGAACCCCATCCAATGTGGCCTTGAATGTTTCAGGGATGGGGCATCCACCCCCTCTCTGGGCACCCTGTGCCAGTGCTTCACTACCACTCAGTGTAAAGAATTTCTTTCTGCTTCCCATGTTCAGAGAAACCCCCTTCTGCCTCCCAGCAGCCTGGTGAGCAGGGCATGGGACTGCCCTGCCTGGGACCCAAATTTAATCTGCTTAGAAGACAGCAACAGAGATGACTGCTTGGGAAAATGCAAAAGTCTGCAATAGTTCCCCTTTGCCTGCAGCCCTAATTATCCCCCTGCCAAGGAGGCTGGCTTGGCAGCGCCGGCAGGGCAGCTGGTGCTGATGGCAGCTGCTAGCGAAGAGCTCGCCGGCAGCGAGGACGCAATTGTGGAGTGACAGGAGGGCAAGAGCCACGCAGGGGGCACAGGGTGGCTGGAGCTGTGGCTGGAGAGGGGAGGTGGAGCAAGCCATGCCAGCCCGCAGCCTCGAGCTGCCCTTCCTCCTCCCTTCCTCTGTGGGATGCTTGAATGCTCGGTGGGAGAACATGCAGGTGAGGCAGGGTGCCAGCATGGTTTGCCCACAGGTGCTGCAGGGAGAGGAGACCGCTGCCCCACGGGACCTGAGCAGGCCCCCCCATGCTGAGTCACCCTGAGCAGCCCTGGCATCAGCACTTGCCCCACACAACTGCCCCCCGTGCTGGGAGCAGACCTCGGGGGTCCCATGTGCTCCCTGCTCTGTGCAACAGCCCCGGGCGCTGCAATGTGCTCCCTGAGCAGCACCGAGCATCTGTGCACTGCTGTGCCCCTGGGAGCACCCCCTCCTCTCACAGCACCCCACCCTGTGCTCGGGTCTTCCCTAGGAGTCCCAGAACGTGGCAGCAAGAGCCCAGGTTTGCTCCAGGATTCACCTTGGGGCAGAGCAGTGAAGACTGGCACAGGGCAAGGGGTGAGAAAAACCTTGGATTCCCCATGACTTGGTGGTGGAGCAGGGGAAGGGACACAGTCTCCGGACAGCCAGCACCGTGCTTGGCCTGGGTCTCTTGGTGTCTGCCAGTTCCCCCAGCAGGATATGGACAACCCAGGCTCGGTGAACCTGCATGCTGGGGGACAGCCAGGGATGGCTGGTGGGGAAGATTTAACAGTCCAACCTGTCTAATGCTGGATTAATAATTCATTGCATAAGGCAGGGTGCAGCGATCTTCACCCCTTCTTGCATATTAAGTGCTGCAAGGTGCAGAGAGCTGTCACTGGCATGATGAGCAGGGACAGGGGACAGGGTGCTAGGGATGGTCATGGTGGAACTGAGGTCCCTTAGACACAGCTGCCTCTCTCCTGCTGCTGCTGCAGTGCAGTGTGCAGGGAGCTGGGTGCTGCAGGCAGGGAGGCATGGGGGGTGGGGGGATGGGGGGGTGTGCGTCTCTGGATCCGTGTGCCAGGTAGAGGTCTTGTTTCCAAACAGATTTTCCTTCCATCGAGGACGTGGGTGGATTTGTTGCTTGCAGAAGTGAGACACTAATAACGCTGGCTGGATGCCAGCTGCAGCGCCAGCTCTCACCTCCAGCACTGACGCTCCCCAAGGTGCTCCCGCAGCCCTGCTCCATGCCACCGTCCCCCCCCCCCCCCGCAGCCCCCCCAGTAGCTGTGTGAGAGCAGCCCTGGTTACCACCGAGTTACCAACAGCCAAAGAAGAGCCTTTCTCCCCCAGCCTCCGAAGCCCCCGCGCCTGGACGGGGCTGCCCGCGCTGCTGTCCCTGCCTGCCTGGCTGCCGGCAGCCTGGAGCAATGAAGCCGATTCCCACAGGGTCAAGCTGGAGAAATTGCTTCCAGCCCTAGAGCCACGTTCAGCCCCAAAGCATCGCTTGGCATGGGGGCAGCTGGAGCTCCTCGTCCCTGCAGCGGGCAATGAGGGTTGTTCTGGCAGGCGAGATGCAGCCAGCACTGCGGAGCTTCACACGTGGGCCAGAAGAGATGCTCAACAACTGGAAACAGCTGGATTCCCCAAGGGGAGAAACTGTCATCTTCAAACTGGTGTCGGCCAATGCCTCTGGAGACCAACACGTGGGTGGGGGGGTGACCCTTCTGGCAAATTTTAAGCCATTTATATTAAAACATTTCCTCTTTAAAACAGATTTCCTAACCATGACAGCCCCTCTGTCCCACAGAAGCTGAGTGCCTGGCTGGGCAGGGCAATGGCATTCAGCTGGTAGGTAATAATGTGCTCATCAGAGAAGTTAGTTTCCCAAGAAAGAATTTGTCAGCTATCTTCCATCCCAAATTAGACTTTGTAGACCCACCTGGCTTATGAATCAGCTCTACCATCACTGCATACCATCACGACTTGTCTTGTTTTTCAACATAACGGCTCCCATCCCACTCAGAGGACATGGAGTAAAAGCAGGCAGCCAAAAGAAGCAGGACCCCACGTACTGGACCGAGCAGAGCAGTAAGAAACGGGGACTGGGGGAGCTTCTTCCCTTGTTGTCTGAGATCATGTCCTGGACATGGTACATGTGAGGACAGGAAAGACAGCAAATCACCAGGGATTGGCACCTGGCATGACCCTGAACCATGAAAGGGACTGAAAAGGGCGCATCTCTCCGGGCAGCCCATGTGAGCAAGACAGGGCACACAGCAGAGCAAAGAAAACCTTGAAAGCCTCCAATAAGAAAAGGGCCAGAGAAGTGCGTTGTCACCACTGTCACCTGCCAGTGCCCACTGCACACAGAGCAGGAGAGAGGCTGGGCAGCTGCTGCCTGGGAGGGACAAGTCACCAAGCCCAAGGTGGGGGGTGGGTGGTCTCCTCTCTGTGTTTGGTGCTTTGAGTTAGTTCCTTCCAGACAAGGGGAGAAGCCTGGCGGTGGCTGGGGATGTGTCCCTCAGCAATTTACAACAGCTTGCTGCGTTTCTCCCAAGATGATGTCTTGCAGAGTGACCGGTGGATGAGAAATGTTGCATGAGAGTGAGCCATCAGAAATGGGTGAGGAGGACCCCTCCTTGGCCACTGGCCCTGGCAGCCCCCCAGGTCCCCAGCCCGGGCAGTGAGCTCCCTCCTGCCTGCGCTGCCAGCTTCAGCATCACGTACCTGCAACATCCCTGTGTGAGAACCTGGCAAGGGCCATCCCTCAGCGGTGCTGGGCATGACTTTTGGGGGTTTTATTGCCACCAGGCTACATGCTTCATTTGTGTGATTCTGTTCAGACTGGCTGGGGACAAGACTGCCGTGACTCGTCTGCAACAGCCCTGGGACATCCGACCGGGAACCAGCAGCTCCCAGAGCTGTGAGCAGACACTGCCGTGGCTGGAGCTGATGAATTAAGGAGAGGACCTGGTCTACCGGTGCTGAGCGTGAAGACAGATGCCAGGGTCACGAGGGCACGGGGCAGAGGAGGCACCGGGGACACGTTCTGTCTAGCAGGTGCAAATGGCGTGTTTGCTGTCCGTCCGAAGGCACCGCAGTGCCTGGAATCCTAATTGCCTGCAAAGCAGCTCTAATGATATTTGAAAACGAGCTTGGAGCTGCCGGGAGGGATTTGATGCCACTCTCAGATAAAGGCAGGCAGGAGGCGTGCGCAGAGGGGGGGGCGAGGGAGGCAGAGGGAGGACAGGGGTGGGAAGCGCGTTTCGCACGATGCTGCTGAGTGAAGGGAAATGTGGGCTGAATCTCATCAGGAGCAATTTCCTAGTGGGGAGGGAGCGAGCAGGCAGCGGAGCGGCCGCCCCCAGCTCTCTGGTGGCACGGAGCACTGGGATCCCACCGGGCACGGCTCCGGCATGAACCCCTGCACTTGTTCAGGGATGGAGAGGCGACCTTGCACCCTTCCAGCAGCCACCAGTACCTCTGCCGCACAGAGGAGGTGAAACAGGCAGAGTCTGGCAAAAAACTGCTGTGTCAGCACCTTTCATCACCCCTTCTCCTGCCCGTCTGCATCAGGACAGCCGCGCTGCCTCAGCAGTGCCCAAGCACCCCCCAGTCCATGTCTCGGCCAGTTCTGCTGGCAGTGGGCACGCTGGTGTTGCCAGATGCCCCCCACTGTCCTGCACCCACCCCGAGCAGTGACGGGGGCTCAGCAGCCTGCAGAGGCTCGGCGGGGGGGCTGGGGGGGGGGCGCGGCGGCAGCCACTGGCCTGGCCCCTGCGTGGGCACATGGCGGGACATGCGGTGGCACGTGGGGCCATGAACCATGACAAGGAATGGGAAGAAAATCACTGCGGGGGCAGCTGCCAGATCGGCTCCTTGAGCAAGGGTGGCATCTGCCACCTCGGACAGGCCACGCAGCTGCCGCTACAGAGCTGTGGCCAGTGCTTTGGGAAGGGACACATGCTGCCCGCTCACTCTGGTGCAGAGTGACTGCAGTGCTGGCTTCCATATGTGACCAGCTCCTGGAGGACCCCTGAGGGCCCCCGTGCTATAGAAGTGTGTGTTTGGGGGTTGTTGGCAAAGCCAGGTGGGTTGGAGGAAGCATCTGCAGCGGCCGTGCCCCGCTCCCTGCCTGCCCTCGCCCCACAGCCCAGCCACCATCTCCCCAGCCACCCTGAGCTCCGGGCAGCCTGGGGGTGGGATGTGCTGCCGCTGCGGGCAGCTGCACCCAGAGCTGCATTTAAAGTCTGAAATCTCCCACTCCTTGCTGCTTTTGGGTCGAGCAGGGATCTCAGCATGGGGCAGTTCCTTAGGCTTTTCCGCTCGAGGGACC
>JAVJGJ010000047.1:48048866-48066796 GCA_035590215.1 Microhierax caerulescens | reverse complement strand
GGGCGGGGGGCAGTTGGTTTTTTTTCTCCTCACTTCGCCCCCACCCCCTTTGCACTGCGGGGGAGGAGGCCAGGCCACAAGCCCAGCGCTGAGGCCGCCCCTCCCCCACCCGCCACGGAGCACCCCTCCCCTCCCCCCGGTCACGGGGGAGGCGACCGGCGCTTGAGGGACGAAGAGGAGGAAAAGGAGGATCAGGGAGGGCCCTGAGGGGATGGGAAGAGGGCGGCAAGCGCCCAGCGGTGCGAAGGCTGAGGGAGGCCCCGGCCCCTCACCTGCTCTGTCCGGTACTGAGGCTCAGCACAGCGGGCATGATGGTGCTTTTATTCCCCTCTTTCTCTCTAGCGAAGCAGTGACTGTTGAGTATCCGCTGCAGGGAGGATTTCACCATCCGGCCGCTCTGGTCCGAACCCCGAAACCCTCCGCCGCCTCCCACCGGCCGCTCTCCAGGCGATGCTACACAAAATGGCAGCGCCGCCGCAGTGGGTCCTTATATACCCTTCCTAGGCCACGCCTCCCGTCCAGACCACGCCCTGCGGGCCCGGCCGCGCCCCCCACGGGAAACGGCTTCTGTTCGGTGAACGGCCCGGTTGTCCCTTAGAGAATCTCGCTTTCCGTTGGTTAAAAGGAGAGAGGTGGGCGGAACAGAAAGTTCTTTTTCTATTAGCTGGCAGCATGAGGGGGTTCAAGCATTGGTTAGAAGAGCGTCGGGATGGGGGGAAAGGGAATGGCGGTCTCTGATTGGCCACGCCTGCTGTGGGTGGGTGGGGTCTGGCGGCTTTCAGCCGGGAGGCTTCGGCACGACGCCGTATCGCTCACTCCCCTTAGAGCCGTCGGTTCGAGTCCCGTGTCCGCGCCCCCGCCTGGCTGAGGTAAACTGCGGGGAGGGGCCGGGCCCGGGCCCGGTTGCGCGCATGCGCCCGCAGGGGAGGTGCAGGACGGCGGCGGGGTGGAGATGGGCTGTGTGGGGTCCGGCGGAGGAAGGCTGGCTGGGGTCTCCGGGCGGCCGCGGGGCGGCCAGGGCAGTCCACCCGCGGGCGGCGGGGCGGCAGCGAGGCCTCCTGTGGGGAGCAGTAGGCCCAGGGGGGCCATCACCATCTTCCAAGCTTCGTGCAGGGTGTTTGTCGGCTGGTTGCTGAGAGAAGCTTTACTTAGGGGATTTCCTTCCAATTTTTTTAAGTGCTGGAGAAGAGCCCTGAAAGGTCGGGCTGAAGCTGTGACCTGGTTTTGGGGTGTGAGGGGGGCTGCGGCCTTGCCACAGGGGCCTCGGTTCCTCCTGGGCCTGCGTGTGGCTGGCGGGCGCAGTGCCTTGTGGCCTTGCCTCTGGGAACAGGGGACAGCTGGTGACAACCTTCTAACGGCAGAAAGGCTTTGTGCTGCACCTTCCTGAGGGAGGGAATAAACGCTGCTTACACGGCACAAGTTGGTTTGTGTCCCGTAACACCCAGCCCGTCAGGCTCCCCATGCAGCCTAGTGCGCTGCTGTTCGGCTCCCGCAAGGATTTTTGGAAATTTGAGGCTTGGGGACATGGTTGAGTCTCTGCAGCCCCACGGTGAGAGCAAAGGCTGTAGGAAAGGATGTGAATTTGAACATTGGACACCCTGCTTCTCTTTTGGACAATACTGATGAAAGCACAGGTTCATCTCTTTGGGGTGGGGATCAGTCTTCAAATTTTGTCTTAAAAGCAGCAGGTGTGTACAGAAGGTGAATAGATTATCATTTCCATGGCAGGAGATCTTTGACTCAGCCATTCCTGAATGTCTCAGCCTGAAAACCAAGTCAGAAGCACATCTCAGAAGTTAGGGTACATCTTAAACAGTGAATCTTATCCTGAACGGAAAGAAAGCTCAAAACAATGGTTTAAATTATGCTGAATCAAGTTTGCAGTCAGGTATGTGTTGTAAATTAAGTGGAAAAAGGTGTTTAGAGAGCCAAAGAAAACTACTAAGGATACATTGCAATGATACTCAAGATTGTGGTTTTCTAAAAGAAATTTTCTTAAAAAACAATTGTAGATGGCTGTATTTGTTTTTTCACTGCTCAACTTGAGCTGTGACATGCTTGTTTTATTGCCTTCAGGTACTGTAGCTGCATCTGGGCATTTTTTATTTTTTAGGGGGTTTATTTTGCTTATTACTATTTGCTTTAAAATATTCCCATCCAGGAGCTCTGAGCACATGGATAGTCCACTGATGGGTTCCACTTTGCACAAGGACCTGTGTCTAAATCCCCACCCACCTTCTGTGTCCTGAAACTGTTCTGATGGACTGTGATGGAACAAAGTGTATTGCCAAAAGAAAACACTGTCTGTTCTACGGCTCAGTTGAGAAGCCGAGCCTGGCCAGCAGCCAGCCACTAGTCTGGGACTCACAGTGAGAGGTACGAGAGCAAAATGTTTTTCCTGCTGCAGGTATCTGCGCTTAGCTGCCAGCACACAGCATCACTGAGACATTAGTGCTTGCTTTCACCTCGCTTTCCAGATTTGGCTCTTGATTTATGGAGGGGAAGCTGGCTGCCATTTAATGCATTACCCAGAGACCAACTGGAAACAATGGGATAGCTGCAATTCAGGAATATCTGGACCAAATGAAGCACATTTTAGCAATTCATGTGTTGTGTGTTATTTTCCTGATGGGGGAATGGACATGTTAGTTGATGGAAGGACTGCCTTAGCATTTTGTGATAGGCTTCATTATTTCTAATAATGGCATTTAGTATTTATGTAGTAATCCGACTGTAATTCCTTACAATGGCACTGTGTTAGAGGACATCATCTTTGCAGCTACTTTCCTCTTTACTGTGGCGCTGGAAACAGCTTTGCCCTTTGGATACCTGTCATCTCAATGGGCCATCGTTCCATTTTGCAGTTGAGTGACCCGATTAACGCTGTGCTGTTCCATAGTCTGCAAAAAGCCTGATCAACCTGTTCTGGGTTTATACATTAAATATCATGTGGGATTAGTTCCAGCTGCAGTTTTGCTGAGATAGCCTGACTTCCAGTTTAGCAGTAACAGTGATTCATAAATCGTCACAGAGAAGCCTCTGACTCACAATTTCAGGATTACCAGCTGAGGCGGTTTGAGATGTTGCCATCTCCAGCTGTTTTTTACCGCTGGTTTGCCATACCCATGGCAGACTAGGCAGAAGTAACTGTGTGTCAGTGCCTCAGTTGCTCCAGCTGCATTCCTAGGTTGGCATTGTAGTCCAAACCCGTCTCGGTCCCTGGTATTATCTGATAACACTGGGCAGTGAACCCTCACAGGTGATGCGTGGGCATCCGTTCCTACTTGCCCACATCTGCTGTGGCATGGTATCTTTTAACTCAGAGGCAAAATGGACAATTGAAAATAGAGAAGCTCATTCATTGAAGTCCTGAGGCTCCAGTTCATACCAAATCCTATGCTGGTGTCAGCAAATACACTGTCAAAAGCCCCCACATTCCGCTGGCTCCCAGCTACCACAGCCTTCCCATCTCCAAAAAATAGGTGTTTCAAAGGACTAGGGTAGCTCCTAAATCAGGAGATGCAGCAGGGAGCTTGTGAGTTCTCTCCTGAACTGCTTATTGAACTCCTCAGAGACGAACAAGCAGCAAATCCCAGTTGCTCTGTGTTCTTAACACAAGCAGGTCATAGCAATTAGGCTGTATGAAACGACCTGGGAAAATATCTTGTACAGTCTGTGTTACTCAATAACCAGACCTGTTATTGGAGAAAGTACAGAAGAAGCCACAGAACTGAACTCCACATTAGGAATCTAAGCTGAAATTATTTCAGGTTAAGGAAAGCCAAAGAATTTAATTCTCTAGAATTTCCTTTTTTAGCTTGTTTCAGCATGCTTTTCAGCCTATTTTAACAAAAGAGGTCTCAAACATCAGTCAAAATCACCAGTAAGTGATTCTTTGTCGATCTTTTTTTATAGTTTTTACTTTCTGAAAGGTATTGGATTGGAAGAAGAGTTTATGCCAGCACAGGAATAAGTCAAATTCAAAACTGGTAGCTGATGTAAACAGATGTTAGAGCGAGAAATGGGCAAGTAACTGAATCTTCTTCATTTTGTGTTTTCAGGTTTGCCAGTATTTGTGATCAATTGACATGAAACTAGTGCTTAGAAAGATGCACAGGACCTGAAACACTCATAAGACTTGCCGGTTCTGAAATCCTGCACCTTGATACTGTAGTTGAATCACATCTTTTATTTTGCGAAAGAAAGATTAACTGTTCCGTTGTTTAGGTGATTAAAACATAACTAAATAACACAGCTGCAGATACTGGTGCTTCTGTGTGTTTTTCTGCCACTGAGGAGGCTATTGGAAAGTGGGCTGCTGCAGCCTTCGTTGAAGCAGCTCCTGCGTTCATGTTCTAGAGGAGTTGCAAAGCTCCAATGCAGGTGAATGGGGAAAAAAATTATATTTAACATGTAGCAGAACACCCCATGTGTTTTCTGCTTAGCTGCATCATGCTGTCATAGCTCTTGAATATGGAAATAGATGTTTATGACATCTAGCAGCATCATGGGAATTAATCTATCTCTGATTTGCTGACTAGAGAAGTACAACAGAAAGAAAAACATAACCTGTCTTTTAAAGTATGTGCAGGCCTTACATAGTATTACACACTTAGTAACCCCCACAAAATGGTTAAAAAAAAAAAAATAATTGAGCCAGACTGTAAAATCAAGTCATTCTGATTGCCTTTTCTCTCTATTTCAACTCTGGGGAGACTCTACATGTTCTTAGTTTTAAGAGTTACCTAGAGGTGTAGCCAAGCACCAAAACAGGATAGAAACTGTGGCAGAGATGTCCATCGTGACATGTTTTCACAGAAATCATCACGTGTGATGACTCCTCTACCTGTAATTTAGCCAGTTTCAGTCCCAGAATAATTTAAGTGTTCATCTTGGTCAGGTCTATGTGGGGAGGAAGTACAGCAAAAGCTTGCTTTTGCACTTGCAAAAACCAGGCAGTGTTATTTCTAAACTTTTTAAGACCCATAGTTTCTAAGTCTTATAAAGCAAGGCTCTTCAGTCCACCCATCTCCTCCCTTAGAACTTCTGGTTCATTTCCTTACAAGTAACAGTTAACTACCAGTTGTCTAATTTTAAATGCTCCCCCACTAAAATTGCTCTTTGGTGTGTTAGAATCTATTCTGATCTTTGTGGGACATGTAATTAGAACACTTTTTCTAGTGGAAAACTCTCCTCATTTTCATTGTCATCCATGCAAGAATTATTTGATTTGAAGGTCAGGTTTTCTGCAGACCCACTTGTGCTGGAAGGAGATTCTGCATGCCACTGCCAAATTAAGCCGGAATTCTTAGATGTTTACCAGCACAGGGAAGAATTTATTTTCCAAGATCTTTGTGAGATATTGAACTAGAAGAAAGCAGTCCCTAGTTCATCCGGCCAACAAATGTCAGCACTTCTTACCAAAGAAACTTTGGATCTCTGCTTTCTCACTTAAAAACAGCTGGTATGAAGAGGACTATATATTGAATGCAGATGAGGTAACAGATGCTTAAAATGCTTTAAAGTCTCATTATCTGATCTAGGGGTGTAATCCAGCATAGTGCTGGTCACCTCATAAGTGCTGAATTGTTTTCTTTTTAGTTTGCAGGCTCAAACTTACCGGGCATTGCTGTTCAGTTTCCATGTAAAAATAATGTGGGGGTGAGGGGAGAAGTTTGAAGGGAGAACAGGAAATACAGTCAGCTAGAGAGTGGGTTAGCCAACAGTCAGAGACACAAGACGCGATCAGAGGGTGGCACCTTAAGATTTCTGGGGCAAGAAATGTGCTTGAGTGGTTTGTTGTTATGGTTCCATAATTTAAGAATAACGTTTCACAAGCTTGATTTTTGCGTTGATTTTTCTCTGGGCGTTGCTGCCCGTTAATGAACAAATGGTCATGAGGAATTCAGAGGTAGTTACAAAACAATGAAGTGGAGGACATTGCAACATCCTCCCTTCCACAATCCATTATTCGGTTTCATTTGCATTGGGCCAGATGCAGCTCACATACCCATCCCCTCCTCTCCCTACGCTCCTCCTCCCCAAGTTAATGAGAAGTGATTAAGGTCTGGTTCCCGCAAAGGGTGTAATGCCACAGAGGGGAGTCCTACTCGAAGATGAGATCGAGCACTTTCCATCCCGTTAGCAGAGAGCAGTGGGCTGCACAGCACCTCACAGAGCCGGGTCCTGAGAAAACAAGTCCCTCTGCCATCACACCGTGATCGGCATTTTGGTGTGCAGCAGCTTTCTGGAATGCTTTCGTGAATATTTTCATTCTCTGCTGACCCTTTCCCTCACTTGCTTGCTGGAGCCTTTGTGTGGTGG
Organism: Microhierax caerulescens; assembly: GCA_035590215.1. NCBI lineage: Eukaryota > Metazoa > Chordata > Aves > Falconiformes > Falconidae > Microhierax > Microhierax caerulescens. Next base: position 48,060,472 of record JAVJGJ010000047.1, on the reverse strand, counting down.
ATTTATTCATTCAGCACAATCATGTTTCTTTGCAGGATAGGCCACTTTTCACAGCTTCTGTGTTGGGAAGGCGAGCTGGACGGCATAGCTTATTTTCCTTCAGTTCCTATTGTGCTTGGATCAGGCAGCCTTAGAGATGAGGAAGTGCACAGTACAGCTCAGCTTTTGTAACTCCTAATTTAGTTTGGAAATGTTATCAAAACAAACAGATGCCAGCAGGATGAGCGTTAAGACCTGTGCAGAATCTGCTCTGTCAGAAACTAGTTCGGTGTCAGTTTTGCCTGCCTGAACATTTCACCCAGCAGCTCATTAAAATGGATATATTCAAAGACTTTCCCCCTCGATTAGATCATTCCTGTGATAAGAGCATTAACGAGCATATTTTCTCATAAATAAAATGAATGAGCCTCGAGGGCAGGGGAGGTTATTTAGCCTGCAATAAGTTATACCCCACACTCGTCCTTTAGAGAGTAAGGGAACCTGTTCACCTCTTTGCTGTAGCTGAGAACAAGCCCACGAATGGCCTCTGACCAGCAGAATTGGCAAAGTGGGCTTTCTTCCAGCTGTATGTGCAGCACACTGCTTTATTTTGGGTATAATCCCCGTGAATCAGCACTTAGCAAAGTAGCCAGAGCTCACTGGCGCTGTGCTAACAGCCGGGGCAGCCCTCGGGGTGCCGCAGGAGGGACTGGGGAGGTCCAGCCCCAGTAGCTTTTGGCAGGCTGTTTATTTGAGCTGTGTGCAGCCTTGTGTTTTCTGCCCATGAGCGATCCGTGTTTGAACCAATATTTACTCATGGCTCTGTGTACTGAGATCGTCAGCAATCCCAAGTGAAAGTGGAGCTGGAACCAGTCATCAGGCTAGCTTAGTACCTCAGGTTGTTTACATATTTTTAAAAAATACTCTTGAATTTCAGGCTGGTGAAAGGTGGCAGCTTGACAGCTCTGGTGAGCCTTTACCCACGCAGCAGGTAGAGCGATGGCAGCGCAAGCTTCCCCTGCAGCATACCCCCTCCGACCAGCCCACCCACCACACCTCTGAAGCCAGAAAAAACCCTCTGAGCTGCGAGTGGGAAGCAGACCCCCAACCCGTGCAGACCTTGGTGTCTCCCTACTGCTTGCCCTGTAAGCAACAAGCCAAAATCCGAAGATGACTCGTGCTATCGCGATGTCTGTAAGGGATTGACAGCAAACTGCTATCAAATAAGCCACCAAGCTGCCAACACACTTAGGAGTGGAAGGTTTAAAATGAAGGCAGTTCTATTTCATTACTAGAATCTTTCTGTTTTCCTGAAGGTTTTTATTTATGAAGCTATTTGAGGTACAAATTAACTTACCCTGTCTTCAGTTTGTTATTAACTCTAGAAGAAGCTGAGATTTGAAGGGTTCATTACTTACCCTGCTGGAAAGGCATGAGCCGGTACAAAGGACTTTCAGTGTTTTACAGCTGTGCTCCCGGGAGCATCGCAATGCCTATCCCAGTGTTTCCAAAGTAACCAGCCATTAGGGGAGCTGTTTATTCCCGCATGTCCTGCTGTGTGTAAGCCCGGCAATCTCAGGCAGATACCCTAACTTGACCCATGGAGCTTCCCACTGCAGAGGCAGGGTAGCCTAATTGTTGGGGAGTGCAAAAGCGCACTTCCATGCAGAGTGGAGCATGTGCTTGTAATTCTTAATAAGGCCAACACATATCCAATGGTGTGAGAAGATAAAGAGGTGGCATAAGGAAGGCAAGAAACCTTGAAATTACTGTTCAGGATTGCACCAATGACCTAGTTAGTCTGATTTCCTGCTTACAATGATTTTTACCCAGTACTTCAGATGACAATCTGAAAACCTACTGCTTCAGAGATGTATGCAAAGAAAGGGAGCAGCTGTGACTGAAGACAATAAACTATTTGGAAAGGAGTTAAAAATTTGTCTGGAAATTTGGGGTTTGGGTGTTTTAACTACTGAAGCTGTTACTTCTGTTCCTCTGAACATCTGATCCCCATATAAATGCCTTTCTTGGGTGGCAGAGATTTCCTTTTGGATTGTCTAGTGGGTGTGTCTTTTCAAATCACAACATAGATTGTAACGGTGCTGTGCCTTCCTGGTGCTTCCCTGGACTTTTATCCTACAGCACATTAATTTCTTAGCTCACAGTTCCTTAGTCCGTGACGCTTCCATGTTTGTTTGGCTTCACACACAGACATATCCTCGATCTCTGACAGCCAGCTGTCTGGCAGCAGTGGAAGCCAAAGATCGTGTACTATCCAATTGGGCAGTCTCAACCCATCTTCAGATTCATTGAGCTCATTAGGGAGGAAAATGTAATCAGCTATCCTTCAAGGAACAGGATGTGGCAGGAAGCAATGAGAGTCAGCCGGTCAGTCCTTAATAGCTGTCAGAACAATGTGCACAGGACAACAGCTCTGTCGTTCTGCTAAATCAAGTCACAGGCTTAATGGGCTAGAGCACACACATTAAAACTGATCCCTGCAGAGATCGGTGTGTCGCAGCAGCAGCAGATCCTACCCCATCCCTGTGACCACTGAATTCATTAGACAGGGAAAATAAGATCTGTGTTTTACAAGTTTAAGCTTCCAGTGCTGCCTCTCAGTCCTTGCAGCCCTTGTGCTCCCTTTGGAGACTGTAACTTACTGTGCTTGTGTCACTGTGGGTTGGGAAACTGAGGCAGGGAGAAAGGACCAGCCTTAGGCTGTAAGAGGCAGAGCTGAGAATGGGAGCTGAAGAGGTCTGGTGCCTCTGCTCCCTACAGGCTGCCTCCTCCGACCCCAAATCCTACGGAAAATGGGCTGGGGGATTTAGGTCACTAAGTCTCCTCAATGTACCTTTGAAATAAGCAAAATGTTCTCTTGAACCTGAATTATCTGCCCTTCTTCTATCTCAACTCTCATTGATAATCCTCTTTGTTGCCTTAAAAACATTGATGGGAGATTATTCTTTGGCAATGATAGTCATGTTTAATTCTCTTTCCTATTACACTGGGCTTTTCTTTCAATGGTTTCCTAATGTCTTGCCATTTGGTATTGTTAGGTTTATGTGCTGTGGTTTTAAGATTTTAAATAGGTGTGGTAACTGGATACTTTTCCCCATAGACTGTTACGGAGGTGGCTGCAAGATACCAATTTATACAAAACTTATTTTTCTTTTTTTTTTTAATTGTTCTCATGATGATGTTGATTGACATGACCACCGCCCTGGTTCTCTGCATGGCTCTCACCACCATCGCTGCAGCTTGTGTCTTTCTCAAGCAACACCAGCATGATGGCACTGAAATTCTGGTTATTTGCATCACTGCTTTTGCATCACTACTCTCTGTATCCCTGGGACTTTTAAAACTCTTTGAATTTTAATGACAAATCTTCCCTGAGCCTGGCATGCAAAGCAATGCAAATAAAATTTAATAATATGTAAGGCTAGATTAAGCCTTTATCATTCCAGTTCAGACTAATACCACAGGCTGAGAGCGAGGCGTTCAGGCCTGCTTTAGGACTGGCATCTCCAGGTCACTGTGGGATGTGGAGGGCCCGTTGGGTTTGTGCTGGTAACTAGCAGCAATTCTGTATTAGCAGCAGTTCTGTATCCAGCCTTGAACATAACCGATCAGAGAAAACCATGTTGTCTTCATCTTGGTGCTGAGCTTTGTATCACAGCTGATACTTGTTGCCGTTGCAGAAGGTCATATTAACCCGTGCTCCTGCCCCAGGAAAGGATCAGCTTTTTGGGAATCACTCCTGACAGATGTGTCTAATCTGTTCATAAAACCCTTCAGTGACAGAGGTGCCAACGTTTCCATAGACAATCTCTTCTAATGCTTTTCTGTCTTTACTACTGCAAAGTATTTGGGCTTTCCCCCCTTAAATTCATGACTGCTATTCATTGTTCTCTTACCATGGGTAAGCAGACAGTTTCTCTTCAGCCTCTCCTCATTGTATTCATCCAGGACACATTCAAACTCTTTTCCTTTGGCCAAAACAGTTCTCACAGTGGTTCTGATGAGACCTTTTTTTCCATGACCTCCAGGTATAACAGCTGTGACACATTTGTTTGGAGGAAACTGTAAAATTAGGAAAAATAAGCTGTTCTTAATTTTCCTTGAAAATAAGCTATTGTTACAGCTCTCCAAGATCCGTGTTCGTTGTAGTCCTCTACAAAGTTACCAATCTCAAGGCACACACAATCCAAGGGAAGTCAGCTCATGTATCTGCTTGGATTGACTTTTCTTCTGGAAAGATTTTGAGAGCTCTTGACACAGCTTTATGGGGGCATTGAGCGCTGGGACTTCACCATGCTGCAAAGTTTAGCTTCCCAGTTTCAGACTGGGGGGGGGGGGGGGGATGTCTTTCCTGATAGAGGCATAAGGCTGGGAGAGACCTTCTGAGTCAAATCCAGACCTGCTGACCATGCATGGTCCTAGGATCCCATTCATAAAGGTACAGTGTGCTGCCCTCACAGCCTCCAGCATGTCCCCTGCAAGGCCACTCCACGAGCTGAGTGCTCGAAGAGTTATGAAGCTCCTTTTTAATCCCAGTTACATTTATTTGTAGCCAATTTTTTTCCCAGTTGGTTTCATGCCAACATTGTCCTTATGCTTAAATAGGCATCTCAGCTCTCTTTTGGATGCTTTTATGTGTAGCAATCCTACCCCTTCTGGCCTTCGTAAGGCTAAGCAAACTAAGGTCATCTTCTGTAAAAGCTTCTTTTCTCTGTGTTATGCTTCTTGCCAAGGAAGCATCTCAGCCATCCAAAATTTTCCCACATAAGGTATACGTAAAGCATCTCTCCATGACCACCTAAGTGCCGTCACCTCTTAGGTAAAACCCAACTATTTATAAATGCATTTGCTGGATACCGGAAAAGGAGCTAAAGAAGCACACACAGCCAAGCAGAACAGGGAGTGAAAAGCTACTGGGGGGGCAGTAATTGGACGAGGATGTTAGAGCTTAGGCTGTTGTGCTTCATGAAAGGGCTGTTGGAGTCTCGGCGCTGGATCCTGTGATTCATTTGGGTCCCTGCTTTGATGTTTTGTTGAAAGCTGCCTTCAGTGGTCTGGCAAAGGGATACAAACCAGCATTGGGCTGAAACACTGGCTCAGTGGTATCTAGGTGGAAGGAGGCTGGCAAAACCTTACTCTGCACCACAAAAATGTTACTTAGAGATCTCCCACCAGGAGTCTGGGCCTGAGTCTGTTTAGCTCCTATGTGCTGCTGTTTGATAACAAATTAAGAAAAAAAAATTTATGGTGAAAACTGGTGGCTTTTTATCTTTCTTCACATTCGGAGCTAGATGTTCTCTTGACATGGTTGCCATAAGACCAGTGGTATTGCCCCTTCAGCCCTGCGTGCTCCCAGCGAGCAGCAGGTGTCAGAAGGTGGTGGGTTTGGTGGGCAGCACTGAGGGAAGAGGTGCCAAAAGGGGCTCAGAAACAACGCTGCGACTTGATGTGCAAGAGCAGTGAAGCTGCCAGCTGCAGACTTGCATCATCCTGCAGGTTCTGGAGATGGACATTTAAAAGCTGTTTTAGTTGTGGAAGCCTGGAGCTCTTGTTTTGGGCAGATCTGTGCTATAAAAACCAGTCCTGCTTTTTACAGCCACGTGTAGGTTTGACACCTGGGCAGGTGACATCTGAGGGCTCAGACCCCGTTCTTCTTCCTCTTGAGGGCACTGCAGGTGATGCTTAGAGCCAGGGAACTCCTTGCCAGGGACTGAAGTATGTTCTTCCATCTGAAAGGAGTGGGGATGGGTAGGGAATCAAGGACAAAGAGGAAAAAGGATCATGGCAAGACTTTGCTCGCCTTGGGGATCTCCCTGCTGGGCCCCTTCAGAGCTCAGGCTCCACTCCCCAGTCTCATGCCCCCAAACCCAGGGGCATTCAGCCCCCTTTGGGCTGTGCTGTGGGAAGACAGTGCTGAGGATGCCCACATCCCCTTGCTTCCCTCTTAAAGCCTCTTAGTACAAACACGGTAACAGCATCCGACCTCAGCACAAGCACACACTCTCCTCGTAGGGAGCAGTCCTGCTGCTGCCTGATGTTTGCACAGAGGATGGGGAAGGTGGTCTCCCATCCCTGTAGGGCTGTTGGAAACCCTGTGTGAGTGGAGGGGCTGGTTCCCAGGAGAAGCCAGGCTGGCAGCATCAGGCTGAAGCAAGCACTGCTGCAGAGTTGTGGCCACCTTCCTTCCCCAGCCTGCCATCTGCATGCAGAAACGATGGTGCCACAGCAGCAGCATTGAGCTGTGCTTCCCCCTAAACCCACATGTTTATTTTCTCTGTCAAAGCTGCAGTGTCCCCTCTCCCCTCCCCAAACCAGCCCACGTACCTGGGCATGGTTGTGGCAGTGCCAGGGCTGAGTAAGGGTGACTCAGAGCTGGGTTCAGCCATCCCCTGCCCGCACAGGGAGAGGAGCTGGAGCGGGTCCCACCTCGTGGTGTTAGCATCTCTTTTCCCACTCCTCTTCCCAGTCACCCCGCACCTCGACTCCTCGCCACCGGCGGGTGGAGCAAGACTAAACTGGTCTCTGCATGCATATCGCCTTTGTCTGGTGTGGATGAACATAAATTGCTGGAGGGAAGCATTTTAACGATGAAAACCATGCAGGGCTCAATTGTTCCCTGCATACATGGAAAATTACTCCTGCTCTCTCTCCCCTTTGCTTGAGCAGCTCCAAAACTTGCTTGTAAGGGAAGGTGAGGAGGAGGGAGGTGTATGTGCCTTTGGGGTCAGATCTGCTGCTTTTTTCCCCCCTGCCTCTAAATGATTTATTCTGAAAGACTCTCGCCTTTGTGTCATTGGGAAAAACACACAGCAATCAGGAAGCGTTTTGGGGCCAGCCATTTAAATGTCACTGGAAAAAGAATAGAAAGAAATGAATCGCCGACATCCCAGTGATGTGGCCCCATCCCCCATCCCTCCCTCCCCTTCCCATCTGGCACAAGCAAAAACAGATGGGAGAGGTGGCCGCGGCAGGCTGCAGTGGAGGGTGCTAGTCCCATGGCCCACGGGGGCTGTGGTCCATCACTGCCAGTCCTGGGCACCCACCAGGTACCCGTTCCCCTGTGAGCTTCCCTGGGCAGAGCAGCAGCAGGTAGGGGAATGGGCAAGACGGGGGGCACACGGTCGGGCCTGGGGCGATGTGCTGCTGCTGGGGCTGCCAGTCAGTCTTGCAAACCCACCCTGGGAGCTCTGTGGGTCCATCCATCCATCCCCTCCACAGCTCTCATCCTTCAGGGCTGACCAGGCACCCTCCTCCTGCCTCTTCCCCATGGATTTGCTTTGCCATGGTGCTCCATTTTCAGACTCTGCCTGTTTTACCTGAATTTCTGGCTCATTTGCTCACCCATGACCTTGATTCTTTTCCTTCCCTCTGTTGTATTTCCCCCCTTCCTCCACTCCCTGTGCTGCCCAGCTTTCCTCTTTATCTCCTGCTCTTGCACTCATTGTGTTTCCTTTGTGGTCCTGATGACAATATTTTCGGGTATAAGGAAAGGAAAATCCCAGTGATACATGGCTGCAAGGTTTTCATTAGCAATCAAGGCTGACTTTTTTTAATTCCCTGTGCAAACCATGCCTTCCCTCACCACTCTGCATTTCCCCTGCCCTATCCCCAGTGCTGTGAGACACTGGCCCTGGATTTATCCCCAAAAAACAGCGAAGATGGGAGCACATGTTGCAGGTCAGCTGAGCAATCACAGCTGTAGCCCATCACAAGTGATGAGTGCCCAAAGGAGGAAGGCAGTAGCATGAACAATGTATTGTGTAAGGGATTAAGCTAAGTAAATGGAAATTATAGGCTGGGTGTCGAGGATAATTTCTGCTTTTGGGATGTGTCAAGCAGTGGATAGTATCTCAAGATGAGGAACAGAAAAAGCTATTGTTTGGGTGCTGGAAGCTGAACTGAACAAAGCTCTGGAAGATACTGTTCGTACGGTTGGGGCTGGCAGATTTGGGGTTAAGCTTTGTGACAAAAATGCAAAGTACTTTAGTAAACTCACCTAGGATCTTCTACAACCCGTCTTAGTGAATTTATTTACCTTTCTGTGATGTAGGGAGAACAGCAAATATTATTCCCTCTAATTTACAGGAAGGGAAGCTGCAACATTTCGAGGTGGTGGGATTGTCCCCAGTCAGAGCCCACAGCAGGTCCAGCCTCAGTGCTCAGCCTTGATCAGCTGGTGGCTCTGCCCCAGACCCTCCTGCATGATTTTCTCCAGTCTGCATACTTCAGCCCCATCCTGCTGCAGAAATGCGATGTGCTGCCCTGACAGGCTGATCTTCTCTCACCCACAGTGTGAGCTGGTGTTTATCTTCAGACATTCCCTTTGCATAGGTATTCCTGGCACCTGCAACACTTTTTGCACCCAAGAGCCTTGGGTTGGGCTTTTTTTGCATATATTTTTGCCTTTTCAATTTGTTTTCTTCTGCTTTGAAATCACTCTTGTGCACCTGGTGTGTCTCTGAAATGTGGTGAGAGCCTTCTTCCCAAGGTGGGGATGGGACAGGAGGCAGGCTGGTTCTCATCCCAGGTATTTAGCTGTGGGGCTGCTGCCTGGGGCTGCCCATGGGATGCTTCAGGGATGTGACATGAGCCACCCGATTGCCATTGCAGTTCCTTTCACTTTCTAGTATTTGAATTCAGGTTTGTTGTGAAATCCTGATTCCTACAGCAACCAAGAGAAGGGAGGGAGCTGGAGGCATCTCCTTGTACAGTCAGGGAGCTGACCCTGTTGTTCCTCTCTATTTGTTCACTTTTTCCCCCCCAAGACCTTGATCTTTCAGCTTTCTCTGCACTGCCCAGGCCTGGACAGGACAGCAGGGAGCGATATTTAAAGCATTTGTAAAACTGCAGCTGAACTCTAGTAGCTCTGCGCTGACCTCCTCTCCTGTCTTGGTTTTGAATTCTTCACCTCCCTCTTCCACATAAGTGGAGAACTGCTCTATTTAGGGCCTGGTGGACACCCCATCAAAAGGCATCTCCAGCAGCAGGTTTCTGCGGCTCTTAGGTATTGCTCAGGGTCCCGATGCGTTGGCTTGCTCATGGTTGCTAAAAAGGCACCGGAAAGATGATGCAGGGAGGCAGGGCTGGAGCCAAGCTCGTCTTAGGTGTGGCTCCTAAGTCAGACTCTTCTGCAAGCAATTGCTCACTGCAGCCTCCCCGCTGCCTTCCCCACAAACCCCGGCAGCCTCTCCCTTCTCGGTATTGGAAATTATTTCACTCAGAAATACAGAACCATGAAACTGAGGTCATGGGACCAGTTAGTTATGTGAAGGAAAGCAATCCCACAGCATTTTTTCCATATGAATAATACTGTGAATCCCTTTTTGGGCACATGTTGCATCCCGCCGTGGGCATGGTTACACCGAGAGGCGTGCACAGGGCAAGAAAGCTGGAGCTCCGCGGAGAGTGGAGAAACGTTCCCTGGCAGCAGGTGGGGTGCAGGCGGGTGGTACTGGTGTAAATCCAAAGTAATTCTATCAGTTTTGCTGGAGTTAGACCAGAAGTTATGCCCATGTCACTGACATGGCAGCCTTGACGGTTTGACATCTAGGGTTAGAAGCCTGAAGGACATGTGTAATTTAAGCCAATGGAGAATTTCATGGCTGTGTAGGACCAGCGACCTTCGTGCCAGGAGACAGAAACCAGGACAGTAGCGAAAAGAGCAGCTGGAGCAGGGTATAGGTTAGGTCCTCCCTTCGTGCGCTGCCCAGGAGTTTATTCACTTGTTTTCTCCGCCTTCTTCTCAATTAATTTGTAAATCACCCTCTCTTCACACAGCCGTTGTATCCCGATTTGGCAGAAGTTACACAACTTTACCGTTTATGCCATTTTCTGGCCTGTTTATGTCCCGTAAATTAAGTCAATGATGAGCTTGGCATGGGATCTGGAAGTTTTTCACAGCAGGATCAGTTTCTCCCCTTTAATTAAACATTACAGGTTCCTCATGAATCCTCATGCTGGATTAAGGCTTTTATGAAAAGGCTTAACATAGTAATTTATGGGAAATCTGTTTTGATGTGCAGATCTGGGCCTGGCTTCTAACCTTGGACACAATTGCAGAGCTCCTGTAAATCATCTGACTTTGCTGGATTCGCATCTACCCTGCAACTGCAAGGCAGCGAGCGCAGCTGAGCAGGCGTGTGGTGCTGCGGCTGGCCAGCCACCTTGCTCAACTTGGACTCTTGAGTCTAATAACGGGGACCCTTCCTCCAGGCAGGTTTTTAAACCCTTTTCCAAAATATGTTTTCACTTGGCTCCTGCTGTCCCGTGGCAATGAGATCCACGACTGCCTTACATGTCTGTGCAGGAGACCTTTGCTGGTTTTCAACCTGTCACTTGCTAATTGCATCTGGGAGCCCAGTTTTTGTGCTTTGTGAATTGGAGAGTAACTGCTCCCTCTCTGGAGCTCTCTCAGGGGTTTGTTGCTCTTCCAAACTGACATTTTCCTCTCTTTAGCCTTTCCTCACATGGAAGCTCTGCTGTATGTGCCGTTTGCTCCCACACCCAGCCCTTTTTCTTGCTTATCTGTATCATCTCAGGGGTGACCGGAGCTGCTAGCAGCAGTCAAGATGTGAGTGCACAGGGGAATCCTGAAAACACAGGATGGATTTTTCTAGCATCATCTCTGCACCACGCGCAGTAATTCCCTAGGATGCCTTTTTACTGTCATAGGCCCTGAGCTGACATTTGCACAGTTGATCCACAGTGACTCCAAGATCTCTGAGCAGCCTTAGCTCATTTGCAGCCTGTTACTGCAGATGGGTTATGGCTCTTTAAATAACCAAAGTGTACGTGGTCCTGCTGTCTGGCACCCCACCCCTCTTTCTAATAACTGTAGAAAGCACTGAGCAGCGACAGGTAAAGAGAAGGAAGGATAAATGTCCCAGGGCTGGATGGTTTTCCTTTTTGAGTGGAAGAGGGAGAGGCAGGTCCCCACGTCTGTACACAGGCAGGCAGAGCTCTGCTGTGCGGGGACCATGTCGGCAGCAAGGCTGTCCCTACCCACCACCTCCCCTGCCTGCACCCCCAGCTGGGGCACCCTGCTTGTCCCTTCCCAGGGACGTGAGGGCCGGATGAGGGGACAAAGGACAGAAATCAGTAGGAAAGCTCCTCTGGTTCCTCTGGGCACAGCAGGAGTCATCCCATGTGATGGTTTGAGCAACACCAAATTTCAGCTGCTGTCCTGGTGCCTTGTCCCACACACCAGCATGTTCTGCCATACCACCACATGTCCCACACACCACCATAATGCTCTGGTCCAGAGACAAGTCATAGAATCACAGAACGGTTTGGGTTGGAAGGGACCTTAAAGATCATCTTGTTCTAACCCACAGGCAGGGACACCTCCTACCAGCCCAGGTTGCTCAGAGCCCCGTCCAACCTGCCCTTGAACACTGCCAGGGATGGGGCACCCACAGCTGCTCTGGGCAGCCTCTGCCAGCACCTCGTCCCCCTCACAGTAGAGAATTTCTTCCTAATATCTAATCTAAATCTACCCTCTTCCAGCTTAAAGCTGTCACCCCTTGTCCGGTCACTACATGCCCTTGTAAAAAGCCCCTCCCCGGCTTTCTTGTCAGCCCCTTTAGGTACTGGAAGCTGCTCTAAGG
>JAVJGJ010000047.1:48033890-48048789 GCA_035590215.1 Microhierax caerulescens | reverse complement strand
CCCTCTGACCATCTTTGTGGCCTCCTCTGGACTCGTTCCAATAGGTCCACGTCCTTCTTATGTTGGGGTCCCCAGAGATGGATGCAGTACTACAGGTAGAGTCACATGAGAGCTGAGTAGAGGGAGAGAATCCCCTCCCTCAACCTGCTGGCCACGCTTCTTTTGATGCAGCCCGGGATACGGCTGGCTTTCTGGGCTGCAAGCACATGTTGCCAGCCTCTCATCAACCAGGTCCTTCTCCTCAGAGCTGCTCTCAATTCATCCTCAGCCCAGCCTGTGCTTGGGATTGCCCCAACCATGTGCAGGACCTTGTACTTGGCCTTGTTGAACTTCAGGAGGTTTGCACGGGCCCACTTCTCAAGCCTGTCAAGGTCCCTCAGGATGGCATCCCTTCCCTCCAGCATGTCAGCCGCACCACAGGGCTTGGTGTTGTTGGCAAACTTGCTGAGGGTGTGCTCGATCCCACTGTCCATGTTGCCAACAGAGATGTTACACAGCACCGGTCCCATCAGTAGCCCCTGAGGAACAGCACTCGTCACTGGTTTCCACTTGGACAGCCAGCCGTTGACCACAACTCTTTGAGTGCAACCATCCAGCCAATTCCTTACCAGCCAAGTGATCCATCCATCAAATCCATGTCTCTCCAGTTTGGAGACAAGTCAGGTCACATACCACTGGGGTAGGATGGTTTTAGACAGCTCGCTGCTCTAATCGAGCACAAGGTGCAACGGACTGTGCTCTTAGAGGAGTGTCTGAAAGTTGTTTTTAATAGGAAAAAAAAACCAACCCAACAACAACAAAACAAAAGCCAAATTTCTTTGCAATGTTAGCTTATGTAAAACATCTGCTTGCCAGAGACCACCACGTGTCCGATCCCAACGTGGGCATCAGATCATTTCCATCCCTTTTACACATGAGGTTTTTTGCCCGTTATTCCCACTGCTCTGCCTACTTAATCCTATTTATAGAGCCCTTTTCATTGGAGTCTCTAGGCTTTTAACCTTTATTCTTGGAAAATTATTCACTTCTTGGACCTGCCATGGAGCAATTACTCACCAATGCTCCTCCCCAGCCTGACTTTAAAAGAAATTCCCACGAGGCGGCCCAGAGCTTCAAACCTCCTGCAGCCAAACCCCGGCTCTGCCTTGCACTGTGACCTGTCTCGGCTTGTCCCGCAGTTCTCAGCCTGGCTCTGTTGTTCATTCACCTGCAGAAATGGTTTGCTGCCTTTGATGCTTCTCTGATGAGATCATTCACCTCAGAGTACAGGAGCAAAACACTCCAAATGGGTTTGTAGTGCAGGCTAATTAGTTTCTCCGGGCTTCTTCCTCATTCTCTTGCTCATCACCTGCTGGGCCACCACAGGTTCTGTCTCTAGTCCTTGTCACTGTAGGACAGGAGAGTCCAGTGGTGACCATAGAGCAATTTGGGGGCAGTTGATCCCCCATCTGGGGACAGCTTCTGTGGGCATGAAAGCAGGGGAGCTGCCTCTTCCCTGCCCTCCCCCCCTACACCCCAGCATTTCTATAGCACCCTCCTTGCGTTATGTGGAGTGGGATATAACCAGCAGGTTGTTAGAGGTAGCGTCAGCTTTCATGGTGTGGGGGATCCTTCCAACCCTGGAAGAGGCTGATGGGGATGGAGAGGGCTCGCATCACTGAAGGGGCAGAGGTGGTTGAAGGGGAGGTGTCTTGTGCTCTTCTTGCTTTTGCTGTTAAAATCCCTGGATGGCTAGAATATGAAATCAGCTGCATCACTGCAGAGACCTGAGGCCGGCTTGGAGACCGTGCTGTGCTGTGCTGGTGAGACCTGGCTCCTTCCTGAGATGCGGAGGCCTCAGCCTGGGAAACGTTCTGTTTGGAGACGGGGTGCTGCTGGTGCCTGAGAATCCTGCAGCATTTCCTACTGAAGGAAAACCCTCGTGGTTTTGAGTGGCTAATTTGGGGCCTAACTTGGGGCTTGAGGAGGAAATTCTTTCAGGCTGTTGTTTGCATTTCACTGGAACGAAAGAAAAAAAATAGCAAAAGGACTCAGCTGGCTTCGCTTTCATACCTCCCAGCATGAAGTAGGCTGGGCGCATGTGGGGCGAGGAGGAGGGTTGGGAACTGATGAAACTATGGGTAGTCGTGTTTAAACCTTTGTCTTGAGGCTGTGTTGCAAGCGTGCAATGAGCTTCACTCGTGCCCCCGAGACACCACTCGAGGGCAGCCGTGCTTCAAAGTCAAATGCCTGCCCCAGAGCTGGGAAAGGACAGGCAGTTCCTGCCCTTCCAGCTGCTGTGCCTGCATTTTCTTCCCAGGATGGAGCCTACAGGTGGTCCTTTCGTTGGGATGTACAAGTGGTCCTTTGAGGAGTCCCTAGACAAGAGGTGCGAGGGTACAGCTGGGGAGCAGAGCCTGGCTGGTGGGGATGCTGAGCACCTTGCTGCTGAGAAAAAGCTGTGGAGCTGCTCGTCTCATGCTCTTCTGCCCACTCATGCACTAGTGATGCCATTTTTTAATAATTCCATCATCACTTTAAATAACTGTTACTACCAGACCCCGCAGGCTCCTGCCTCAGGTGCTCGCTGGCTGCGCACAAGCAAACATCAGTAGGCTGCCATTTCTCATGCGTGTCTCTGTATCTACCTGCCCAGTCCTGGGGCACATTTCATTACTTTGTGCCTTTTTGCCAAGAAATACCAGACTGGTGTCGTAGACAATCATGGGAACTAATTCAGTCTGTGCCAGACTCTGCTGCTGTGATCCAAGGTATGATCATGGAGGGCTACGTCCTGCCCCAAAATACGGCACAGGCTGCTGAAACTGGAGTGTGAGAGTGAGGTGGTTTGGTTTCTTCAGGAGAGAAAAGAGAAGGGTCAGTAGTCAGAACAAGCCTCAGTACTGACATCGCCATGTGGTATTGGTGAGAAAACAGCATAAAAACCAGGGCAGCGCTCCAGACTGAATGAATCCACCCAGCTGGAGGTCCTTGTCCAAGTCCTCTTAAAGACCTTCCCCCGGCCAGGTGGGCAGGAGTTTGCTCCATTCCAGGAGCCCACTTTCAGTCAAGGTTCATTCTTGAATCTTCAGCTCTGTCATTCACTGAAAAATTCCACCTAAGTTTGTATTAATTATGGCAAGTTGTGATTGCAGCCTGGCTTTTCCAGGATGTTTGCTTTCTTCTGGTGGAAGGGAGCTGTGAAAAAACATCAGTCCTAAAGACAGGCCTTTTTGATGCCAGAGAACCACAGCTCTGTAATTTCCTTGTAAATCCAGCATAACCCCATGGATTCAGAGAAGCTGCCTTGGATTTACACCGGCAGCAGTCCTCCTGGCCTGCAACCCAATGTCTCAAGCAAAGTGTTTGCAATTCAGCAAAGCCCTTGCAGGCTGTGGGTATTAACAGTGACCTGCGAGCATAAAATCCAGCGACATCTCTCCCCTTAGTGCCGCATGGATGGGCTCTGCGCAAGCTCCCGGCCACGGGTGCTGAAAGCGGAGCGACGCTCTGGGAAGGCTTTTGTGTTTGTGCTGCAGGGTGGAGGGGAAATTTAATTGCTTGGCTGCTGACCATCAGCTCCAACCAAAAGTCGCTGGCTCCAGTGTGGCAGAGCAGGGTGCTGGCTTCATGGGCTCCGGGTGCTTGGTGGCGTGGGGTCAGCGGAAACCAGGTTGAGGGCAAGGGGGGATGCTCTGTTTTCTGTCTGTCTCCATCTGTCTGTCCTTTGCTTCAGCCAGCCACAGCCGTGGGTTTCTTGTAGTTTGGTCACGGCTGTGGGGAGTCTCAAGCCTTATTTGAAATACAAATCTGGTTGTGTGCTGTTTGAGCAGGACATAGTTTAGGAACGCGTGACCAGCAGGGACATTTTGGGAAAAGACTAGAAAATGTTAAAGATCGTGAGCTTTGATGTCTTCAAATTTAGCCCAGGAGGATGGGAGCAGAGAGCCTTACAGTTCCTACAAGAACTGCAAGCAGGGCAGATGCAAATAATTATACATTTGCCTTGTTGCAGTGGAATTGCCTGTGCTGGACAAAACCAGGTCTGCAGGATGGTTTTAAGGATGGTGGGCGTAAAGGAGAGAAAACTGAATAATTAACAATGTGTTTTTGGGAAAGGGAGTTTGCTGCTATTTTAAGGCCTAAATGGTTGGGTTCTTGCTTGTTACTACTACATAATATATGTCATTTGGCATTACTTTCTGCAAGTAGAGAGAGGGAGAGCTGGAGCAGGAGGGATCTCCACTCAGAAACCTTTTCCCCAGGTCCCAGCTTCTTCTGTGCCACTTACAATTGAGTAGTGTGAAGAGCAGCTAAAATTCTGCAGAAGCAAAGTCATCATCAAAGTTTCCAAACCTCAAAGAGATGACAAAACACATCCATGATGATCCCAGCAAGTGCCTTACAGGGGCAAGCAGCACAAGAGCAGACAGTCCTGGCCCTGTCTTAATTTTTGTTAAGAAAGCAGAATCCAAACCTCTCCAGCCTTCCTCTACTGTCACAAGGAAACCAAGAAATACATGGTGTGAGACAGGGAGGAGAGAAAACACAAGCCTGGTGTGTATAAAGCTCTTGCCTTTGGTTTCTGAAGTCTGCTGAATTTTAACTTGGGAATTTCTTGTCTGATAACAAAGAGAGAAATGGGGAACCAGGGAGGGGGAAGCACTGGGAAACTGGGGAACCCCAGCCGAGGGTCTGGGATGGGTTCAGAAGTTCCTGCTATTTTTGCTGTCACTGCAGCACTTTCTGCTGTACTTAGAGGTGAGCTTTGTACTTTTGTGACCCTCCTAACCCTGAAGACCTGAAGTCTTCCTGGGGCACCTCCTCCCCTGCCACGTCTCAGAGCTGGTGCGAGGGTGCTGGGGCTGAGCACCCTCCCTGCCATCCCGCAGCCCAGCGGGGCTGTGAGCATCCCCCCAGCCATGGCAGAGGGACAGAAAGGCGTTTCTCTAGACACGGGCTGATTGCTTTTGAAATGGCTGCGCAGTCCCACTGGGGCTTTGCAGTGTTATTAATGGTGTCAGGGCAACCTGGAGCCCTGGGAAAGGTGCTAAAACTGGCAGGACTTGCTCTCTAGAGGGATGCTGTCATCCCAGAGAGGCTTGCTGCAGTGTGGAGCAGGGAACAGCCCCTCACACAAGGCAGCTCTGGCAGCAGAGCCCTCTTGCTCCTGATGCCTTGTGTTGTTTGCAGGGCACCTGTGTGGAGCAGAGGGAAGCGGCTCCTTCACTGGCTGTGATTTGGAAAGGGAGGAACGGGTCAGCATCTGCAGCCCCCGTGGCGCCAGCGTGGTGGGGCCAGACCTCATGGGATAGAGGCACTAACAAACTGGCTGCTGCCCTCCCACAGGAAAGTCAAAAAGGGAAGATTTGTGATAGCTGGGATATTATTCCCAGGCTGTGCCAGCACCCATTACCCAAAGCTTCGCTTTCTGCTTAATCAGTCTGTGCCTCACTCTCCCCTGACGTGGCTATTTCAGACTGATAGAGCCACAGCCCCCAGCAGTGACCCTTCAAGGGACAAACGTCACGGCCACTTTCCCCATTCCCAATTGGCACTTCCAAGGACAGTTCATTTGAAATGTCATGTTCAAACACAATTGCATACTTGTATTCTCCTCGGAGGTACGAACAGCTGTAAATCTTCAAAGAGAATAATGATTAGCCCTAAGCGGCGCTGGGCTGTGAGAAAACGGATCATGGAACAATTACTGAAAGCAGCTGAGACTAAAAGTAGCATTTAATGGGATCCAGCATCTTCTGTTCCCACTGACCTGAATGCTGCTCCTTCTGCCAGGCAAAGAGAGCGAAAACCTCTGAGATTTGTAAGTCAGAGTATTTAGGTCACACGTGGATTAGAGTGTGATCAGATTGGCTTTAATGTAGAGCTGCTCTGAATACCTATAGATCATATAGCGCTGAGGGATCAATGCTTCCAACAGCTTTTAGCAAGGTGATGGGGTGAGCCCGGTGAAAGACGCTCCCTCCGGCAGCACTGCGGTGTTCTGTGCTGGCTGCCAGCAGTGTGGTGGGTTACGGGTGTTACTCACCCGTGTGCAATCCCAGCTGCTGCACTGAGCAGTGGGGCCAGGAGCCTTCCCTGCAGGTGGGATCACTGCCCACAGCACATCCCTGCGCTGTGCTCATCCCTGCTCAGACACCGACGTCACAGTGAAGAAGGAAGTGTGGGGCAAAAGGGCGTCCTGCACCCTCTCTGTTGCCTCTTCTGCCCTTCGCAGAGACCTGACAAGCTCATTGCATTTAGGAGCAAATATGCACAGCTCTTGACCAGTTATGAATGCATTCGATGTGGTGGTTTCTGCCCCTACCAGCCTGATCTCTTGTCATGGTGCTGAGTGGCCCAAGCTCCAGCCAGTCGTGGGACTGAGGCCTGTAACTGGACAACGGTGACCTGCAGGGACCAGGACCTGAGGGCAGGACCATGGCTACTCCTTGTCCTGCTCAGCTCTGCCAAGCTGAGGCCTGTCTGCAGCACAATTCCTCCATCACTCTGAACAATCATGAGACAACCCGGACCTTGAATGCAATTGGGATGCTGCTGCCAGGTGGGTCCAGCATGGCCACTGCTCTGTACCTGGACGGACGGCTGGCCAGCTCTAGCTCAGGGCTGCAAAGCCAAAGGTGACGTGGGAGAGTGTTTCCCTGACGGATGTGATCACCTTTGCTGCCCTCGGCCAGACGGGTGTGTTCAGCTGGTGCTTGGTCTGTAGCATCAGGCTCCTGAAGACCCCATGGTGGTGTGTCCTCCCAGCCCGGTCCATAGGCAGGATGTCCCCTTGCCTTTAAACAAAGACTGACAGTGTTTCTGGCTTGCCATCCCATCAGGCTCACCCATGGCTAAAAGCTCAAGGTAAGAAGGTCCTCAAAGATGCTGCAAGCTGTGATTTTTTTAAACCAAGGGCTGGCTGAGACAGTACCTGTTCTGCAGAGCTCCCTTCTCCCTCTCCAGTTCCAGACCCTGTCAAACCCTCGCCCCAGGAGAGGAGGCAGAAGATATCCTTGGCTACGTTCTCCTGGCTAACCAAACCACTGAGGCTATGAGGAAGGGCCCAGGCCTGAGCCTTCGCAGCAGTTCTCTGCTGTCAGGTGCTTTCTGTGAGCTGAACGAGCAGGGCTGTGACCTGCAAGCAGCCAGCCAGGGCATTGCACCGGGGCAGCGGAGCCTGTCCAGGTATCAGCTCATGCAGAGGATGCTCTGTCTCCCTCACTGGCTCCCTCCAACACGGGCAGTGTTACCCACCCCCACTGCAATGCCTGGTGGCATGAAGCCACAGGAACATCCAGCTTCCAGAATGCTCTGGGCTTTCAATTAGCTGCACCTCCGCAAGGAGATGGCTCAGCTCAACCTATCTAAAGTCTCCCATGGTGATAGGTCATGATTTGACAGGAGAAGCACAGCTGGCAGAGAGAAGACATCTCTTAGCTTCCTGTAACTTCCTGAGAGCTTCATAATAACGCCAGCACTCGTAAAGGTCTGTGGTTCTTGCAATCATGCAGAAAAATAATCTCCCCGGCTGACGCTGATGTGTTGCTACCTCGGGCTAAGGAGGCAGCAGCTGTGTTTCAGCACAGACATTGCACAACTGTTCAGGATGGGAAGAGCTGATCTATGCTGGATCCAGCTGAAAGAGGAACTTTGGGTCAGCAGAATATTGTTGTCAGCACTGGGACGTGGCCAGGTTGCTATGGGGACGCCGGTGACTTTAGGTTTCTGATCGTGCAAGGAATCAAGATGCTCTTTCACCTGATTTCCCTGAGAAATCCTGTTTCTGTGATCCTCTCTTCCAGCCGCCAGCTCTGCTCCCCACTCCGATCACATCTCAGCCCAGTGGCAGCATCCAACCACATCTGAGGGAAGGGTGGAGGGCTCCAAGACACGAGGCACCTACAACAAGCCTGTGCAACGCCTGGCCCGAGCGCCGTGTTCGTCTCCAGCAGGTATTTGGTGCTGACAGCTGCTAGGCAGCGCGAGGTGGCTCAGCCGGCAGCAGGATGGCACTCACCTGTGTAGCCCCAGATCAGCTGGCACCCACTGCCACCCACACCTGCGCAAAGGGACAATGCCGGTGTGGAGGTGATGGTCCAGCTGGAGCAGGGACCAGCCTTCAGAGCTCTGCTTTGCCCAGGGGACCTGGACTTAGCAGACAACATCCAAATTCCCATCTTTAAAATCAGGTCAAGAGCCCAGCCCTGCCTGCGTGAGGGTTGGAGGATAAATGCTTCAGGGGCTGGAAGGGGGTTTTGATTCCCAGGCCTTGGGAACCCAGTTGGGTGGATCTGGTGGATCCGGGGATGAAATCTGGAGGAAAGACCTGCAGCCAGCCCAGTGAGCCAGCGGGTTTGGGCCAAGAGCTGGGGCAGCAGGAAACCCACCTGCACCCCCAGCTCGAGCATCTGCCTCCCCTTGTACCTGTGGCAGGAGCAGATGAAGTCTGGCCAGGGCTGCCATAGCAGTAGGGGCTCTGGGGAGAGGGAGAATTGCACAGAGAAAAGGAAAATTCATCCCCAGAACAAACCAGTGCCAAAAATAATCAGTGACTAATTTTATGTCTTTATGATTGCCTTTTAACTGCGAGTTATTAAAGATGGGGAGAAAGAAGATTATGTCCTGGTGGGAGGATAAATGAGTGTTGCCATAGAAGCAAGGGGATGCTGCAGCACAACTCAGTCCGTCTGGATCACAAACCACGAAGCCTCAGCAGAGCCTTCGGGGCAGCCGGCACACTGCGGATGGAGACGCACCCATGTGAATCTGAGGCAAGCTGACAGCCTGGGAAGTCAGAGAAGACAGATTTGTGTTGTCAAGCCAAAGCCAGGGAGTCAATATTTAGCCCAGGCATGGAGCAGAGCCTGTGTGCAGCCAGGCCCGTGTCCATCACGCTGCCTGACTGGCCTCCTGAGCTCTTCCTCCAGTGGCTTTCTCTCTGCCTGGTCTCACATCCAGATTGTGTTTACCTCCCTCCCCCGAGCTAACCCCATCCCAGAGATGCTTTTATCAGTCTCAGGGCAAGGGAGAAGCCAGGATTTGAGGGGTTCAAATGATTAGGAAAGAATTTGCCTCTGGGAATCTCTTTCCTCCATCTGCCTGGGATAAATTGTCCGGTGGAGATGGAAGCTTTGCAGCTCAGTGAAGAACTGCTCAGAGCTAAACATGTAGAGGCAAAAATGCTCATGGTCTCTCCCCAGTGTAGGAACTGGGTGTTGAAAGGTCCTGGAAAGGGTGAGGAGGGACAAAATGGGAGGACGTTTTGCCTGAGCTCTGTGTGTGCAAACGTTGCCTGTTCAGCCTCTGGTTCTTTCCTGGCAGGACCAGCTCACCCATCGGAGGCAGGAGCAAGCTTGCGAACCTGAAAGCACCATGGGAAACATGATTAACTGGGAGAAGAGGAGATTTTTATTTGGCCTATTTACGATTCTCTGCTTTTATTACGTCCCTATAAAGTAAACGTGCCTTGCCAATTAACAGCTCTGACCTTACTGGACCAGGACTAAAACTGAGAGAACTACCCTTGGCCTGTGTGCCCACAGCCGTGGCATGCTGGGGGGGCTGTGTTTACAGCTCCATCCCTTCCTCCATCTGCATCCAGCTTCTGCAGCACATTATTTATACCACGGCAGGGTTTGCGGCGCGCTCAGTCCTGTCTCTGCCAAAGAGGGGAAATCCCTGCCCTGGAAAGCAGATGTTCATTTGCTGGACAGCCCTAAGGCAGGCCCATGACCCAGTCTCGCTGGGTGTCCGGAGCCCTGGATGAAAGGCTGAGTCCCCTCCGGGCAGCCGGTGCCCAGTTTATTCCTCCTTTAGATCTTGCAGTCCGAGACCTTTCAGACCTCTGCTAAAGAAAAACGTCAGCACTGCAGACGTGAAGCGGCACTGTTTCAGGGTTCTTTGGTTAAACTTGAAGCCTTTCAGAAGTGGCTCTCTGTAAGGGAGATGTCCTCAAAGCAGGATGCCTCCAAGATGTGCTGGGCTGGTACCAGCCACAGCTGCTCCCCTGGGACAGGCGCTTCTGCTCGAGGCTGTACCTGCCCATGCTGAGCTGGGCGCTCTGGATAACCTTGCACAGGCAGGTCCAGGGCCCAGTGCTCATTTTCAGCTCCCCAAATGAGAGATGCTTCATCTCCTGGCTACCTCCTGTGAGCAGAAAGCTGCAGTGAGGACCGCATCCCTCCACGCCTCCCCAAGAGGTGGCTGTGGCAGCGCTCCTGGGGACCTGGCTGCAGGAACAGGTACCGCGGGGAAGTCAGAGGGCTCGGAGGGCAAAGGATCAACTCTAAACACTGGCAAAAAGTGGTTTTCACTGGGGTTGTCTAAGCACTGATGGTCCTATGGGATTGCTCCTCCTCAGCCCTGCACCACCTTCTTAACCATGCCTGCTCAGCCTCTCTGCATCCCTGGCCTTCACGTCCATCCCCCAGCTAGGTCACAGACCCCAGCTTGGGGACCAAACGTCCCCTTCTCCCCTCTTTGTGCTCATGGGGCGGGGGGCTCGCAGAAGGACAAAGCCATGTCCATAGCTGCACCCCCCTGCGCCCACCCTGCTAGCGGCAGCCCCTGCTTTTGGTGCCTGGGGCTAAACTGCCTTTTCTGGGGCTGGAGCGCGGGTGCTCTGGCCCCCGGTGATTGGGTGCTATTTTGCTCCGGCACGGTTCGGCAGCTGTTGCTGTATATTACCCCGGAGAGCTGGAGCCAGCCGGGGGGCTGGAGGCAAGGCAGCGGTGGTCGAGCCCCAGGTATGACTTTCTGTGGCTTTTAACCCTTTCAGCTGGATGCGGGGCAGCCCACGGGCACAGCCCCTGAGGCAGCGATCAGCTGGATGCTGGGCAGCCGTGGATCAGGGGCCACGGGGCCTGTCCCAGCGCTGCCACACAAGCATGCCCAGGGAGAGCCGGGCAGGCAAGGGGACTATTTTTGGAAGTTTCTTCGATGTGAGTCAGCGGTAGAGGCAATCTCAGGAGCTTGTGCAGGAAAAATCCCAGCAACAGCACAGCGGAACCGTTTATTTGTTGAGTATCCGCAATTTTGTGTGTTTATGAGAGGATCTACTGTGTGGAGCATGCATCTGAGGGAGCACAGGCAGTGCCAGGGAGGGGATGGATGGGTCGAGTGGTCATACGGGAGCTCTTCTGTGCCAGAGTCGTTGTGAACCAAGGGCTGGAGCTGGGCTTCGGGGCTGTGGGTTACCAGCCCTGCTGTAGGCAAAATGTCCCTGGCATCGGTGGCCATCCCTGCCCTGCTTGGCCTGGACAGTGGCTGTGTGCTTGGTACATCGGTGCTGGAGCTGGTCCGATGGGAACTGGCCCTGGGAAGCCTGTTCTGCAGGTGACACAACCCATCCTGGCTGGGGATGAGGGTCCCGCATGGGCTCTAGAGCCCTGAAATGGATCTACCTCTTGCTGTTGCACAGACCCCCGTCTCCCATCTTGGGGGGTGCAGACCCAGACCCAGAGCCGGTCAGCTCTGGGACCGAATCAACGCCCTGGGGCACTTGGCACTGGGAGGATGGCTGCCTGCCTGGTTGCGGTGCGGCTGTCGCAGAGCCCTGCAGCCAGCCTGGCAAAGCCTGGCAGCGTGCCCAGGGGCTGGAGG
Organism: Microhierax caerulescens; assembly: GCA_035590215.1. Lineage (NCBI taxonomy): Eukaryota > Metazoa > Chordata > Aves > Falconiformes > Falconidae > Microhierax > Microhierax caerulescens. Next base: position 48,037,203 of record JAVJGJ010000047.1, on the reverse strand, counting down.
CAGTTTGGGCTCCTCCATCCGGGTGACCCCCAAGGGATGGAGGTGTGGGAACAGCCCAGCACCCCATGATGGGGAGCTGAGCTCAGCCAAGGACTGGGGACCACAGCGAGGATGTGGTGGGATGGCCGTGTGCTGCAGGACACTGCCACCCAGCACCGGTGCTGCTGCCTGCCAACCGCCCGGCGTTTTTTTTTATCCCTCTTGGTTTAGTGAGAGTCCCTCGAAGAGACATGGCAGCAGGTCCCTGTGAGGCATTGGAGAAAGACTTGGGATCCCCAGAGGCCACCGACGAGCTGCCCGGGTGGGCGGGGAGCACTCAGAGGCGGCTGAGGAAGGACAGGAGCAAAGGTACCTTGTCCTCAGCGCGAGCCGGCGGCCAGGAGGTGCCAGCTGTGGCTGTGGCCATGCCAGCGCTGCTGCCGTGGTGCTTGAGGCCCCGCAGGAGAGGGCACAGCCTGGCAGGGATGGGTCTTTGTGGCACCATGAAGTCACAGGGCAACCTTGGGCAATGAGGGGCACCCCGTGGGGTCAGCCATGGCCAGGGTAAAGAAGAACAGAGGCTCGTGCTCTCCTCCTTCTTCCTTGCACTCATCTTTGCTCAAAAAAGGCATGAATAGCTGTGTAGCTTAAAAACACGAGAATCACTTGGGGGAAAATGCTTTAAGGAAAATTTCTCAATCATTGTGCTTTCCTTGGGGTTGGGAACCCCCCTGGCCAACCTGAGAGTCCTGGAGCAGCTCCTTCGCTTCCCAGCAGAGAAAGGACCGTACTCACATCACTGAAACAAAACTGAAGACTTTTTTATTTCCTCTTGGATGCAAAGACCTTTCAGACCACAGTTCCCTGGCCAAAAGGTTTCCTCTTACTTATTTGGTTTGCTTCAAATATTATGTCTTAGATGTCATCCTTGGAATTGCTATTTTTTTCTCAGCGTTCATTCTGTCACTGGGTGAAAGTAAACTAAATCCAGCTCAAAGGGGGCAAAAATTCCTTCTGGTGAGGGCTTGCAAGGATGTGGTATCCAGATCCCAACAGTGCGAGGGCTGCGCTCAGAGGTGCTGAGAGGGCTGAGGCCACATGCTATTGAGACCTTGTCGGTGCATCCTCAGCCCCATAACAAACCCCCAGACCCAAGGGCAAAGAAACCCCCAGGGAGCCCGAGGAGCCCGGCATGCTCCCCAGCCTTTCGTTGCGTTGAACTGCTTCAGGGCCCTGGGGACTCTCCAGTTTTCTCTCCCATTTCACATCTGGGAAAAGCCCTGAGAGTCATCCCTGAGCTTCACGCTTCTCTGGGGTGGCTTGAGGTCTTCTTTGAGGTTTGGTTGCTCCACAGTACCCAGAGCTCATCGTGCTCTCTAGGCTATGGCATGAGCTGCCTCCAGCCTTCCAGCCTCCAACGCCGCGTTTTCAGGGTGTCTGTGTGCACCCTGGGAGATTTATCCCCCCCATGCACCTTGGCAGAGAAGTCACCATCCCCCTCGGCTGCAGACCCCCAGGATACCCAGGATGGTGACGTTTTGGGGCTCAGCAGCCCCAGGCCTGCACATGCTCCTGTTTGTTACACCCCAACCTTGCCAGCTGCTGCCACGATGGCCGGGGGGCTTTTTGTCTGTTGTCTGAAACCTCTTTCCACGGGTGACCCAGCCACACTAAGGAGGAAACGTGGCTGTGATGTCCCCACTCTGCAGGCTGGTGGGTGGCAGCGGGAAGACTACGTGCCCCCAGCTCCTGGCAATTCCCCCCTCCCCGAATGCGCCGCCTAATGCACTGTGCTTGTCTTTAACAGATGCCGACACGCCGGTGAGCAGCGACGGGGAGAGCAGCAGAGCCCATGTAAGTGTGCAGCAGCCCAGCACTGGGGGATGCACAGGGGGTCCCTGTGCTGGGCTGGGGGCTGAGCAGGGGGCTGTCCCACAGCGATATTCAGCCCAGGAGGGCTCTGTAGGGAGTTGCAGCACGTCCACCCTGGGGGAGCTGAGGGCCGCATCCTTCAGCTGTTGCTGTCACTGATCCGTGCCGGTGGGCAGCTCTCCCTTGTGGCACCAGTCCGGTGGCACTGACACAAGCCAGCAGCCAGCCCAGCCACCAAACCCCTAGTCCCCAGCAGCACTGAGCCCAGACCCCCAACATGTCGTGCGCCCTGTCTCCTCCCGGTGCTCTGACCCTGCCGGTGAGCCGCCCTGGGTCCGACCTGCTGCCCTCCTGGATGCGTGAAGCCGTGTTCATCTGGGCTGGGGGCGAATCCAGCCCCGGGGGTTGCGCTGGGGTGGGCTTGCTCAAGTGCAAGCTGGGGGTCAGCAGCCACCAGCCCACCAATAGAGGCTGCACCCCAGCGCCCGTGCTGCAGCATGGAGCCAGCTAGTCGCTCCATCCATCTTAGCAGACAAAAAAAAAACCCAAACCCCAAAAAAACCCAACGCGTTTTTAAGGCTGCTGATGCAGGTACTGGACTAGGTGCTCGAGGAGCTGGTGAGGAGCCCGGTTAGTGTTGATCAAGGCTAGTGGCAGCATCGGCTCAGCCCTGCGGGACTTGAGGAGTGTAAGCATGGCACAGGGACTGGGTCCCTCCATGGCTGTGCTGAGCATCCCTTATTCTGGGAGGGGGCCCAGATGTGCACCATGCCACCCACCCCACCCAGCCACACTGCTTGCTTTCCCCATGGGGCCATGTGATGCTCTTACACCCCCAGCCATGCTTACTCCCACTCCCCACAGGGGCTAGAGGAAGCAGGGACCCAGCTTGACATCTCCGAGCAGGATCCGGACGAGCCTGAGCTGAGCATGCCAGAGCCAGCACCGCTCAGCGTGGACAAGAAAGCAGCAGAGAAGAAGCGGGCAGAGAAGGTGGGAGCCAAAGGCAGCGCTACCGGGCCTCCAGGTAGGCACTCAGGAAAGTCCTTCCCTGCCCCAGAATGGCCAGACTGGCCCCAGGTGGCCCCAGAGGCACAGACCCTGTCCTGCATCCCCGGCCAGCCCAGGAGGCATGATGGAATGAGCTCTGCTCTCCACAGTCCCCTGGGAGCTCAGCCACATGGAGATGGGGCTTCTCAACCACCTGCCAAATCCCACTCCTCCTCTTCCTCCTCCTCTCTGCCCTGGGTGGGGGGCAGCAGAGCTGGGAGCATGGGCAGAGTCTTTCTCCACTTGAGCCTCAGGATGCCCTACTGCCATGGTGGCCCCAACACCTCGGCCTCAGCCCACATGACCAACTTTTCCGCATCCCTGTAGTGCAAACACTTTCCTCTGCTGCTGGGAGCCCAGCAGGCAGCTCCTGCCCCCACCCATGCCCTGGGTGGGCAGTGCGGGAAGATGT
>JAVJGJ010000047.1:47978800-48010148 GCA_035590215.1 Microhierax caerulescens | reverse complement strand
CCCCCCCCAAGGCAGGAGGCTGCCCACAGCCCCCCAGTGGGATTTTTTTAGAGGCTTTTCGCTAATGGCAGCAGCTTGAGGGAGGGACGTCCAACACCCAGAACCTGCCTAGAGCTGCACAAGCCCGCAGTGAAGCGGCGCCTTCACCCCGTTTTAAGAATCCTATGGTGAACGAGCTGAGGAAGCGTTGCAGCCATCGCTTCCAAAGTTTAAACACGTCGCCTGGCTGCGTTCAGTTTTGTTATACCAGTGAGATTATTGGTGAAGAGGGTAAATGGGGAATGCCACCAGGGCGGGTGTGTAAAAGAGCAGGGGGGACTTCTCCGTGCCTGCGCCCACCAGTGCCACCAGGTAAAGCCGTGCTCCAGAGCAGCTCGTCCCCACGGCAGGTGCCCAGCGCCGTCTCCTGCCCTGCTGAATCAGTGAAACGCCACAACAGTACGGTGTATTAAAATACATACACTTTAATATAAAGACAAAACTTCAAAGCATTGTTTCAATTACAAATCAAGGTAAAGACACAAGAAATTAAGTGGAAGGGAGGGGAGAAAAAACTAACTCTTACATTGTGGAGAATTAGAAAGGCAGGGTGGAAATATATATATTATACGTACATATATACACACCAGAAGAATTCACGCTACTTCTATGGAAGAATGAAAGGAATGACAGGACAACTTACCAGTATAAAAAAAAAAACAAACCAAAAACCAAATCAAAACAAAAAAACACAACAAAAAAAAACCAACAACAAAAAAAAGATAAATTAGGGGAAGTTTGAATTTTAAATAATTCAGTTTAATAGGCTAAATTATATAAACTAATTCCTATTCACTAGGAAACATCCCATATCACTGTTCTAAGAAAATGGGTTTTTTAAAAAATCCATTGAAAAATGGATTTTTATTAGTAGTTAAAAGTTTACTAATCAATTCCTGAGCAACAGCAACCTCATAATCTACTGCTTTCCCCATCAAAGTCCCACTCAGCGAGGGCAGGCTCTCACTCCTAAAAAGTTTAAGTAGAACAGAGACCTAAGAAGTTGGTTTTTAATTTGAAATTGATCACTTCAAAGATTAATAGGTTAAAAAAGCCAAGCAGGATGGATCAACCCATTCCACCTCTTCCTCATTAACTCCAGAAACAAGACCTTTCTAAAGAATAATTTGACCGCACCAGAAAAGCAACCAGGTGTACCTTGAAAAGAACCAAAGGATCACAAACTTGAGAACTTCAGGGTTAGCACTGTAAAAATTTAAGAAGCAATTTTGTTTTTTAAACTAGAAAAACAAAAAACCTCTTCAGAAAGAGGGCTGCCAACAGCGAATATACTGGAGAAGTATTTCCCATTTTTTTTGTCTCCGGTTTAAACCCTGAAGTTCACAATAAGAACATCTTTTATTGCAATATTCAGTCTAAATAGATATTTATATATTTATAAATGCAGAAGGATAAATAAAATATGGCACAACAACATTTTTAAAACTGGTAATCCGTCTTTTAGTGAAAACCTGATAGGCAAGCTACGGAAATGTTGGAGCAAAAAAGAAAGGAGGAAAAAGAAATCTTAAACAGCCATAAAACTTCAAATACTCGTACACTGAGTACACATCTGTGCTTCCAAAAAAGCCAATTCTTGTGATTTTTCCTCAGTGCTGCAAAGATAGTTCACAAAAACACTGTCTAGTTTCTTCTCCCCAAACTGATTTATAAAACACATGATTGCTGGCTTTGCAGTCCGTGGGACAACAGCCACGCTCCAACTGGAGAAATCATCGTTGGGAGCTCCCACTGCTTAATTCCTCTCGACGCTTTTGGCTCAGACAAAATGACAAAAGCAGAATTTTTCAAGACAGCCGCCTGTGTCAGGTGGGGGGACTCGCGGTGAGAAAAACCAACCCCCAGCCGTAACCTGCAGGTTTCCACAACCTGTATTAAAGGGCTGGTTCCAACACCGAGCAGAGGGATGGTTCCGTCACCCAGAGCCACCCAACGCTGGCACTGGCGAGGGATGGACCCGGCGAGGGAGCGCGGTGTGTGCCCAGTGCTCGGAGGCTGAGGAAGGAAGGGGCACTGGGAAGGCTGGGCTGGAGGGGGGTCACGAGCAGCAGTTTGGACACGAGCTCCCAGTGCTCCTCTTCCAGCAACGTGGCAAAGCCTTGAGCGAGGGGGCAGGGACCTGATGGAGCAGCCTCTGGTCATGTGGGGGGACATCAGTGGGGCTGGACGGGGACAGTCCGCAGGGCTGGATGGACACGTGCCCCGTGCTGCAGAGCCATCCTGCTGCCTCCAGGACAGGGAACCCCTCCTGCCACCGAGCCCCTGCTGCTGGAGCATCGCGAGGGCACAGGTCCCATCAGTCTTCATGCCAGAGCCACCGACATGCCCACCCACTGACATGGCCCCCTGAGTGGCCTCGGCAGAGATGGAAGCGCAAACTGGCCCTGAAACCACTCGCAGGGACTCTGGGTCCCACAAAAAACCATCACCTGAGCAAGAGCCAAGTCTACCCCCGCTGCAGATCCCAGCTCTGCTGGTGCCCTCCCCTGCCACACACTTGCTCAGCCTCTCCTCTGCTGGAACTCTCTTCCAAGTGGAAAAATAATGGGATGGGGGAGCAGATGCTGCTTTCTAAATACACAATCCTAGCAAGAATCAAACTGCACAGGTCCCCGGAGGTGACCCCAAGCTGCCTGTCCATGGCCTCATTAGTCCAGAATAAAAGACCTTATCCCAGACCTTATCACCACGGGGAGTAAATCCACTGTGGTGCGGAGCACCCGGCCGGCAAACGCTGTTGTAGCCCCGCCGCGTTCGTGCGCTGAATAGCAGAGCTGGCTCGCACCCAGCTCCTTCCCATCACCCCCCTCCCATGTATCTTCCCAGGCAAAGCAACTATCCCAGAAACAGAGTAGTTTGGTTGGAAGGGGCCTTTAAAGGTCCCAGTCCAGTCCCGAAAGCTGAAGCAGCATCCCCGGCAGCTCTGGGAGGGAGCACTCCCCCAGCGGGGGGGTACGGGGACGGTGGGCACCGATGCGCACACAGCCACATGTCTGGCCACGCTGCGCCGAGCCACGCGGCCACCTCGACCAGCCACAGCAGCCAAGCGGTACTGGAGCGATGCTCCATTCCAAAATGCTATTCAGAGTCAACGGAATAGCTCCTCGGGCCTGAAATCTATCGGATCAGCAGATGGCAAACGAGGGAGTGACTTGCTCGAGTACTGTTTGACTAAAGGAGAAAGCTACTCAACACTTCGAGATTAAGTAACCGAGAGCGACAAACTGTTGGGTGAGTTTCAGGCTGAGGAGTGTCAAATCCTGGGGATTTGAAAGCTCGAGTCACAAAACCAGTGACTAGTAGATCCCTCAGGATCAAGTGCCGCAGCCTTCCTGCCTAGGGTACCTTGGCGAGTCCTGGCTGGGGGCACAGGCTCCACAGCCCTGGCCAAGCACCCACTATGCACTAAAAGATAAAGTGGCTGTCACCACTAGGAAGGAAGAAAATAAGATGGAAGCACAGGAAGAGTATTTCTATGCTTGGTCAAAGAGACACGAGTTCCTGCTATTAGAAGAAACTAGTCCGAGATGGTGACTCTGCCTCCAAATGTCACATACGGGCAGCATGCGCTGCACTCCCCGTGGTTGGCAGCTTCCTTCACCTCTCTCCCATTGCATCCACAACCTGAACTGAGAGAAGTGAAGATGCTTCCCATCATTATGATTATCCAAAGTGAGCCACAGCTCCTGCAAGGAAACTGCCTCTTTTGCACCAAAACAAGAGGTGATGCAGGGAGAGCTCGACTGCCCCATCACCCTGCCCGCCAGCTCGTTCTCAGCAGCCCAAGCCTCTCCATCCTCCAGCAACGCTTCCCAATTCCTCCCTCAGCTACAAGAAAAGCAGAGAAATCCGACTGCCGGGTGCCCCACACGCTCCTGGCTAATGGAAGAATTAATGGAGTGCTCCCAGCTCCGCAGCACGGCGGGTCTCAGCAGACCAAGCCCGGCAAGCACCAGCCAGAGGTAGCAAACCACCAAAGAAGGAAGAGCACACAAGGCTTGTTCCTCAAGGCTGACATTTAGCAGCCAGGCACACGTTTTGCTCAGCACAATGCTCAGGAAGTTCCTTTTTTTTTTTTTTGGCAACATACATGCTACAAGATGTATTTTAGCTTCCTGATGAGCCTCTTGCTGGCAGCAGTGGCGTGGAGGAGAAGGAACATGTGTGACAGCCACAGGACGACCGAACCCAGCAGGATGTGGTAACGCAGAAGGAATTCCTTTTTGGAACTGGCTGTTTGGCTTTGATTACTCAGAAGTATCTCCAATTATTGAAAACAGGTTTCGGACCTCTGGCACAGTGCTCCTACAGTAGAGTCACGAGGGTCTTATTCTTGTGACCGCATGGGTCAGACCTTAACATCTCCAAGATATTCCTTCAGCAACCCAACAGCAAGGTAAATCTCTCCCTGTTTTGCGGACAGAGGAGAAATGAGCTGAACTTGCCTGATCTTATGGCAAAGCAACGCAAGGCCAGGGAGCAGGGAAGGCAACAAGACAAATCCCTTGGCAACCGCATCCCCGGCTAAGGCAATACTACCAGAGCAATCCCAAAGCTGCGCTTGCCCAGTTCCCAGCTCAGCACCGCTCCCTGGAAGCATCAGCTCATTAGGCACCTTCCTGGGAGCGCATCTCGCTGGGGATGACAACGCAGTATTTAGATTAGCACCAGCGAAGCGCTGCGGTCACGCCATGCACGGCAGGGTGAAGGTGCCAGCGGTGCCAGGCCTGGGTGGAAGATGCTGGCAAGGCCAGAGCAGCTCCAGGCTCCTGTGGCACGGGTGGCCAAGATGGAGACATCGGGTCACGGGGAGCAACGCAGAGGAAGATGAAGGCCCGGTCCCAAGGGACCCCAGGAGGCTGCAGCAGATGCTCAGCAGGTTGGCCAGCAGCCTGAGCCCCTTTCAAGCACATCCCAGCCAGGCGTTTATTCCTGGGTCAGCGTCTGGTTTCCTCTGGCCTTCCCAGATGACAGCTGGAGAGTCAGAGACTCCAAAATTCTGGGTAGTTGAAAACATCTTGAGAGCTGACATGTGCTCAGCTGCAGCGAGCGGGCTCGTGCTGCCAGCCCGACGGCTGCTCACCAGCGCGTCCCGCATGGACACCGCTGACTGCCGATGGCCACCGCGCCCGCGGGTGATGCTGAGGGACAGCGGGGGCCTTGCTTTTCCACAACACCCACTGGCGGGCAGATGACCAGCTCCTTGCCTGGGGTCTTTGCTCTGAAGGGTCACAAAATGATTTAGGTTGGCAAAGACCTCTAAGATCATCAAGTCCAACTGCAAAGCTAACAGTGCCAAGCCCAGCACCAAACCCCGTCTGCCAGCTCTGCCCTGCTCACCAGGTGCCAATCCTTGAAATCCTACGAACCTTGGGGCAAAGCGCGTCATTCCCACAAGACGGACGTGGCCATCCTCCTCAGCCGAGGAGTGCTGGGAGCCAGCTGGGCGACGGTCCTCGAGCAGGCACTGGAAAGCACAGCAGGTTCCCCAGAGCCCTGCGAGTCGGCTCCTTTTCCCAACGGGCACTTTTGCTCGTGTCCTGCCAGCACCTCTCACATGAGCACAGGGAAACGTTCCCCGCACAGAACAAGTGATAGCGGCCGAGTCGTCTCGCTGCATGTCTTCTGCAGTTTGGGATGAAGGGGGGCACAAGAGGTCCAAGGAGCACTGGCTCTTGGTCCCTTTTCAGAAGAGGATCTGATAAAAGCCGAGTGATTAAGAGCTTCTTACTTGTATTTCCTCATCTCTCTCATCAGGGATATAAATGATAGGGGGGAGATGTAATGAGGGCTGCTGCCCCTCCAGCAATTGCTCAGGCACAGCCCACCAATTTAAAGCCTTTAAAGACCTGAGCACTCCGCTGGGTGCTGGGAAGGATACTAAGGCACCTCTGCAACTTCCAGTCAACCCAAGGATCTGGAAGAAGCTGGAGCTGCCCAAGTCCCAGCTGCAAAACATCTGGGTTACATTGTCTTCCTGGATTCCAGGACATACACTGTGTACGGCTTCTACTAGAAGCTACTGGCTGTTCCTCAGCTGTCACCCTTGGAGCATTTTTGCCCTTTTCCAGGTTTTCATCTTGCTGTTAGTAACTCAGCAGGGCGCACCGCTGTCCTCTCCCACAGGCAAAGCAGAAACCAGTTCCGAAACGTCCCTTGTTTCCAGCGGCTATCAATCCCTTCCCTTTCCAGTGAATAAAGTGGCAAAGTTAGATCGTTTCTGTGCACAAGGGCTGCCTAGGGAAGACACACTTAGGAATCAACAAAATAACTGCACTTTGTCCTACATCTCTACTAAGATCGCCAGATACAGGGAAAAGGGCTAAAGTGAAGCCTGCAGAGGGCTGCGGCACCTCGCCACTCTCGGGAACACGGCCAGCACGGCGCTCCCGACCATTCCTCCTGGATCCAGGCAGCAGGAGAGAGTGCCCAAGGGCAGAGATACCTCGCCTACTTCAAACACAAGAGGCAGGAGTTGAACAGCCAACGCGTTCAGCCCAGCTTTCTGTGCCCGCGGGATGCTCCATCAGGTGGCTGGTACGGCAGGGCTCGGCTCTGCGGCAAATGCCCGATTGCTGGAGGTGGGAGACTCCCTAGGGAGCACTAGCGACCTAGAAGGGATTCAAGGACAGCGAGTGCCAGGGCTAGCAGGCAGCTGTTTCCCAAAGCCTAACTGTGTTTTTCCTCTAGTCATCTTGCTGTTGCAATTCCCCTTCTTTTACTGTAGTTTCTTTTCTTGGTGCTTGGTCCAGTCTGAACTACAGACCAGCGTGATTTCTACTGAATGGATCATCCTTCTCCTCACTTTGTGCACTCGAATAAATAAGTTTTTACAAGTTTACTGTGCACTGTACAATCTAAAAAATAAATGAAATAAAGTATATGAAATTTATAATTTTTCATCACATCTCTATAAAATACAGCCGCTGCTCGGAGCAGCACTTTCTGTACACAGAACACCAAGTTACAATACAATTAACTGCACCAGTTTGATAGTGTGGCAGCCTGGTAAGCTAGATTGTGGTGTTTTTGTGAACTACCATTTAGACCTACTTAAAAGCAAAAAAAATACAAAAGCAAAATGCACTTCGTCAATAAATGCACACAGCTAACCCATTTCTGAATCAAGTATCAAAACCCTACTAACAAAATACATTGTACTTGGAACAAAAAAAACCCAACAAGCTGAGAAAATCTGCTACCTGCACCAGTACAGACACGCTATGTTCAGTCTTCCCAACGGTGTTAAAAAGGGCCTGACCAATACCAGTGATTACGCACCCTGTTCATATGCCAACGCCAGCCCAAAACAAGTTACCAGACTCGCTACCAGAATTCACAGTGACTTGAGTGCCACCAGCAACTGCAAATGGCCCAGCAAAGTAGTTCAATGGGGCAGGACTTGGATTTCTTTTGTTCAGCCCATGCCTGTGCTGGCCAAGCTTGCCTGGGCCACCCCAGGTTCTCTAGCTGCCACCCCAGAGGGGAGGACTGGGTGCTCATTCATCACAAGCGCAATGAAAAACCGCCCCGTTAACAGAGCACCCGGCTCCGTTCCAATTAAAATCAAAATGAGATAGAAGACTGCCTTTCTCTGTAGCTCACACTGCTGCCATCCAAGCAGATTTTGGTATATGAACAGAGTTGAATAAATGTTGTTGAATTAGTTGAATAAATAAACTGCAGACCTTTCCGAGAACTGGGTTTGGCATTGGTCAACCCTCCAAATTCAGCACCAAGGATTCAAACCGGAGGCACAGTTCTGACGGATGAAATAGCACCGAGAGGAGGCTCTTTACATCTCTGCTGGTGTGCCAGTCCTTTATTATTCAGAAAATTTAATAATAAGTTGTATTTATGATTCTAGGTGGAATAAAATAAGTCAAAATTGTTTTTACTTTAAAAAAAGATAAATATTTTATCTAAACTATCAACAATACAAACTGGAGCTTTAAGCATTTCTTTTGCCTTTTTTTTTTTTTTTCTTTTTTCTTTTTTACTCAGATTCACAGTAAATATTTTCTCTGTTGTTTAGGTCTTTTTATGTTTTTATTTTGTCCAGTAGTAAGAGAGTAGAAACCCCTGCACAGGCCAGGTGAGCACCTTTCAGTGGAAGCCGAGTGAAGTTGGTCCACGTTGTCCTTGCATAGGTCACATTGGGTTGAGGTAGAAATCCTAGTTACCTGCACAACAGGAGGAGAGGAAGAGACTCATCTAAATAAAAGACAAAAATCTGCTGGGTGTTAGACGTGTCAATCATTTCTACATCGTTCCGAGACCTCGTTAGCCAGCAAAGGAGGAGCAACCCTTGACCCAACTACAATTAGACAGAAAGGATGCCTCCAGGAGTGACACGGGGGCCCCTGGGCTGTTGCAGTTTTTAAAACTTTCTCTGTGTGACCATATCGAACTCTGTCCTCCTGCAACTGACCTCGGGGGCGTCGGGGGGGGGGGAGCATTCCCCCACTCAGCACTTTGCCTTTTTCTAGCACGCTCTAATCTGCTTGGAATTTTTTATTACCCTGGGGGAGAAACATTAGGAGAAGCAAAGCAGTTTAGTTTAGCCCCCGATTCCAGAATTCGGCTTTGGTTCACGGGGACTCTGAACACACATATTCACTCCGAAGTCAATGAAACTGCCCAAGCACTTGGCATATGGTTCAAGAGTCAGAGGGCGCAGGACCGCAACTACGGTACGTCCGTCACACGCCAGCTCCCGGCAGCATCATTTCTGCTCATTTGCTCCATAATCCAGCTTTGTCATCCCCTTTTTGTCCGCACGTCACTTCTGTGCCTTGCCTACTTTGCTCAGAACCTTTTTGTGCCAGGGGCCACCACACCCGACAGCAGGGAGCCTGGCCCAATACAGCCTCGGTTCCAGGTAAGGCAACTTCAGCAGAAGGCTTTCACACTTGAGTCGCCCACGTACACAAAGCCCCGAGCCTAACCCTCCTCGCCCCTTCTCCCCCATCTGGTTTCTATTCGGGGCCTTCCAAGCCCTTTCGTAAGCACATCACGCTGTTGGGTCTCCACCGGCACGCAGGGACCACATTGCTCCAAACTCCTCCTCAGCATCACTTCCCTGTACAGAAGGATGGAGGTAATACTTACGTGCCTCAAAAAAGCCTAATGAGGATTTGTTCGTGTCTGTGGAGCAATGTGATGATGAAGACACTATACACAATGCACAGTCAAAAGAATCTCTCAGGTATATTGTAATTGAGTCATACGTTTTATAAGCAGCAAAGAGTATTCAACCATATATTGCATGTAGCTTTGGTATCAGTGAACAGCAACAACAGCAAAGACCTACAAGAAAAGCACGGAGCAAGCTCCGGGGCCCAACAGGCTGATTTAACTTTGCAAGCACGAGTTGTTACATCAGGATGCCACAGAGTATTTTCAGTAACAACAGTACCCAACTCCGTGGTGGTACACTTTATTCTGGAGTCACTCTAAAGACATTTCAATACCTGCTGCAGTAAGAATGGATACAGTCTCCAGAAACCCTCCTCTCTTCTACGGCCCCAGCCTCTACGAAGCACGGACCACAGCTGGCCCTGCAGATCCCCTGTATCCTCATTCACAGTCTACCCGGGAAGCCAGTGATTGCCAAGTGAGCATAAATACAGCATCTGATGAGTTTGTTACTGTTTGCCCTAGCAGGCAAGTCCAATAAAGCTGCAGTGCACAGATAAATTACACCCCTTCTTTGCTACCTGTAGCTGTGTTTTCCATTGATGCAGGGGGCACATTAACTGCAGTGCAAGACCAGTGCATTTGCTCTCCAAGACAAAGCTGCAGCTTGTAGCCTGGAGATTTTTAACTTTATGATTATTTAGAGCAGCTGTTGTCGACTGACAATAAAAGCAAGACCACCATGTTGCCACATACAGTCACAAAGCAGCACCATCACGCGTCCTAATGCCATGCGAACATGGACTTGTGGAGATGCAACAGTCTGCGTCAGAGGGCAAGAAGAGGGGAATCAAAGTAGACAACAACCTCCTCCAATAACTGTATAAAACCGTACTTAAAAATAGACATTTCCTCCCGGTTACTGATCTTCAGAAATAGACATTTTCATGAAGCAATCTCAACCTGAACATAATCCTAACGTCAGATGAGACAGACCAGAGGTATGATGGTGGGCACTCTTTGTCGAGAAATCCTGACTCCCAGAACAGAGAGCGTTAAGACTCTCCATCCTCTGCCATCAGATTATCTGCTTCCCACATTTTAGAGTTTCACAGAGCCCATCCCCAATCTATCTCTGAAAAGGAAGAAGCATCATTCAGCATCTTGTACAAAACTCCTCTTTTTTTTTCTCTAGCCTTACCTTACAAAATAAGAACTGTTAGCTAAGCAAGCTCTTTATCGTGGCTTAACCCCAGAAAGGTGCGAAGCATAAGGAGACTGCATGCCAAGTGTAACCCACATAGCGGACGTGCCAGCTGCGTTGGACTGCGTGATCATGGGCGCGGACTGTGCCAGCGCCAAACGGGGCAGAGGCGGGTGATGGACTGTAAAGGAGGGGCGGGAGGTTTTGTGCTGGAGAGAAGCTAGCTTAATAGACAAAGAAGCATTAGCAGACTGGACAGAAGCAGCAGAAGAGGATGGCAAAAAAGCTTCGCCGGGTGGGATGGATGGCAGGTTCTGCAGAAGCGCAGGCTCAGAGTTAGAAGCAAGTAATGGAGGAGGTGGGGGCAATGAAACGTTAGGAGGGGGCGGAGGGGAATGGAAAACAGATTGCACTGGCGCTCTGTTGAGGTGCTGAGCAGATCTAGTCTCACTAGATGTTACTAAATTAGAGGCAGGGGGTGGGAAAGATGAGGATGAGGTGCTGGCAACAGCCTGCAGAGGGTTTAAGCTTAGCACTGTGCTGCTAGAGACAGCACTGCTGCTGAAACTGGCTCCAAATTGATGAGGAGAGGAGGCAGAAGGCACCGCATGGTTAAAAATACCTGCAAACAGGAGAGAAAAACTCAGCTTCAACAGACGGGCTTTGTACGGTCTCAAGTGACAAGAGAAACAAAACAAAAAAGCAAAAAAAAACAAAACAAAAAAAGGAAAAAAAGCAAAATTATAATAGTTACAGCCCCATACAAAAATATGCAGCATGAGAAGGCAGCAAGCAATGAGAGATAATGGTGCAGGCCAGGAGGTACAAAAGATTTCACTTACCTTTCCTACTGCCAACCTCTAAATGCCACGAGGAAAAATGGTCAGACCCAAGAACTGTCAGTTCTCTACCACAGGGGTAGACTTTTGATGAGATTACGTGGTCTCTAGAGTTGTTTATCTGAAGACTCAAACTGCTGCTCTTCCCTCCCCACCCTCCTGCTTTCCCACTTACAGGGCAGCAGAGGGGAGATTGTATTTCCAGCAAATCTACGTGCTGAGAGATGTGAGAGTTAGGATTTCCCGACATGGTGCCTGAATGATTATGGACAGGTAAGAAAAACTGCCCTGGACACTTAGTAACGGCAGGTTCAGGCTATCTTCTAGTCCTGCCAGCTTGTCTCCGGTCTGGGCCACAGAAGCCAAGGCTGTGCAGGATCCCAGAAGTGCAAGGTGCATATGGCATTGCCCTTCCTGGCAAAGAAATGCCTTTCGTGTCCATTCCGGAGCCAGAATGCTACGCAATTCCCAACACCATCTCCTCTGAAGAGGCACTGATGTTTTACTCTTCCTGGATCATGCTACATCCATTCGAGGCCTAACCTCAACCTTTACTCAAGTTGACAAGTTAGAGATCCTTAACTTGGTACCGGGACAAGTTAAATCCTTTACCTGCAGGCAGACCTAAGTTGGTTCCAACACAGCAACATCTGAACAAGCATACATTATGAAATCACAAAGTCTGGGTGTTTTCTTTCATTAAGGTGATACAACAAGCTCATCTAGTAGACAAAGATCATGAGATTTCACTGTGGGGAACTGAACTCATCCTAGCATCTCCGAGAAAGAGAGAGAGAAAGAGAGAGAGGAGACTGGTTATATGGGACAGATCTGCTTCCCATCCTGCAGAAAAGCAAGGGTTTCACCCCTGGAGAGGCAGTGTCAGACTTTCCTTTAGGCCCTGTCTTATACCAGAGAAAGAGTTCTGCCTACCTCCAACTGTTCCACCTGTAACCCCAGGAGAGAAGTTCCCCATAGTGTGAGAATTAGTCAGTCTGGTTGCAGCGGATGACACGTGGACCAGACTGGCAGCAGCTGGCATTGAATTAAATAAGGACTGCAATACTGAGGAATTTGTCACCGAGTTGAGGTTTGCTTGCAAGGCCATGGGGCCAAGGGGGAACTGCGATCCAGTGGTCAAAGTGTTTAGGAAAGGATGGTGCGTCTGAACAGAAGATGCTGGGTTGCCTGCTGAAGAAACAGCAGTAGAAAGGCTTTTACCATTCAGAAGGCCACCAGACGGAACTGCAGCAGAAATGAAAAGGTTGTGGCCATTTTTAAACTCCACATCTCGGTCCCTTCCTTTGCCGACCTTTCCGTTATGCTGCAAAGAGTTTTTTTCTGAAGATCCCCCAGTACGAATGCTTATGTCGCTGATCTCTTTGCCTTTGACCCCTGACCGATTTAAGTCTTCTTTCGTGCCGCCGAGGCCTTCGAGCTGCCTCTTGTTCAAGAACGGATTCGTTTCCGATACCCCCACCTCTTTGCTTCGCTGTGACTGGAAACCCAGGGAGCAGTTGGAAGCCGCCACGTCCGAAGCCTTATGCGGAAGGGAAGCACCATCGATAAAGCTGTGTAAACCCATGTCAGCCGACAGCCCGCCGTTGTACGCGAACCCGTTAGCGGCGTTTGTACCAGGGCTGAGCCCATCCGCCCCAGCCGAGGGCAGGGCAATGGTTTTCCTCGCGTGTGCCGTCATCTTGGCGTCGATGGCAAGGCTGTCCTCGGAGGACGGCCTGAAGGCAAACAGCGAATTCTGGCTCAGAGATGAAACCGACTGCAAGGGACTGTCCGTAGTTTTGGTCAGGTTGATGTCAGAGATTGGTGAAAAAGTTGATTTCCATTTACTGCTGTTCATGTTTTCGTTGCTTTGTGCTTGTTTCCTCCCAGATAAGCTGCCGCCTAGTTTGGAAGAAAATTTATAAATGTTAAAAAACAGCAGTCACTGAATCTGCGCATTAAGAACAGGGGTTTCTCTTTCAACACCCACAATTTATCAGTCTGTAATTCTGGGTTTGATCCAAAGGCAGAAATATTTGTGAAATCACCTAGAAGTCCTTAAAATTCAGTTTACTGCTCTGAAAAGGTTTGACAACACTGATCTACTTTTTCCTCCGTCGTTGTACTGCAGATCCCTCCCCAAACCTTGAGTGAGCAAAAAGACAGGTCAGATCTTTGGTGACCTGTGATTACAGAAAGAACTGACCCAATATTTGTAATTATTGGACACCTGTCTTAATTTTGATTATTGAAAGACCTGGCAGAACTGCACTCTGCTCAGCAGGACAGGAGCAGAGAAAAGCCTCCTACTAACAGCTTCAGTCAGCAGCACACACCCGCTCCCCAACTCCAACCATTACAACAAATAATTAACGTTCCTCACACCTACCATTTTCAACAGTCTTCTGTGGAGATTTGCTTTCCAATGATATTGTTGCAATTTTCCTCTCAATTCTAGTGGGAAAACAAAAAGGTTGTAACACTCATCGCAGACTTTTTGCTGCACGTTTACCATCATAACCTATTCTGTTCATGTCTTAACAGGTGGCTAGAGTATATTAAGGCAAGTCAGCTAGACAGCTGTATGTTACTAAAGACACTTAAAAGCATTAAAAAAATCCACAACTTTAAGTAGAAGCTATTATGGAATTACTGCTCTTTGCCAAGATGAGCACACATTCAGAGGACTTTGTTGTGAAAGAAAAGCAACAAGTAGGCTGTTGCTCACATGTCTATAGTGGTTGCTTTTCCAGCACCTTAAACAAGAAAAAAAATTGCACTCCACAGGAAGGCAAGGGGTGGTGAGTACTCAGTTTTCACAGCAACGCATCAACAGTTTGGGGCAGAAAGGGAAGAATTTTGAATCAAGATGAAACTGGGAGTGAGCGGAGACCAATTCCTAGTTAGGATTACACACACAGCCTCAGCACTCCTACAATGCATCATCAAAAGAAAAAAAATCTGCACTAATTCTTTCAGAGGCCAAGCTCTGTCAGCCTTGCAAACACAGCAACACATTCAAGTACTATTTCCCAAATACCTTCTCTATTCACAATTTCAGCTTGTAAGAGGCTTGGCATAATGGCATCGGTCTCCAGGCAAAGGGAACAAAGGCAGCTTAACACACCTCTCCGGTCTGGAGCACTTTCAGCTCTCGGAAATCTCATCCTGAAACCTGTGCCTGTGTATTCACCTGCTGCTATTGTGCTCATCTTCGGATCCCTGCTCTTCATCTGATGTTAGAGGAGAGTAATGAACGCCGTTGCTCTGAATGAGGGGTTTTTCCTTTTTCAGTACCGGGGGCTGGTCATTGTCCTGGTAAGGAACAGGAGAGTTCTTCAGGGAGTTTTCAGGAGAGGAAATGGCTGTTATTTCTAAAGGCTGGTTAATGTTATTGACCTGGGCAAGAAGGAAAGAAAGCAGTTACAGATGAGAGTATCCCTTTAGAAACAAGGCATCTTGTTAAGGATATTAAAAGCAGGCTTAACCTGCTCAGCTTTAGGATATGCCCACAGCTGCTTGTTTAGCACTGCTATTATACTGCACCATCCCGCACTAGAACCTGGGATGAAAACTTAAATATACCTTGGAAAAATCTCATCTTCATTCTTTGATTTTACCTTTAAATGCAGAAACGAAGACATGGGATAATTGCATTTCTTTTCAAACTGCCACTGCAGGATCACATGAACACAACTTCTATAGCTGGCTTAATTATGCAAGAATGCCATATGCTTCTGGCACTCTTACGCTATTTAGTTAATCTTAGTTTAAACTATTTTCAAAATATTTAACCTACAGCCTAAAAATCAACTTCACTGGAGAAACAAGCTCTTTGTCATATGTGAAGAGATTCTTTTTAATTTTTAATGCTCTGTCAGCAAAGAACTCTTTGAAGATGTTTCACCTATACAGAAATAGTTCACCACCTTCCCAGCAACTCTTTCACCTCCCAGAGGGGCCATTTTCACAAAGGGTCTTCACACCAATTGTAGCTACTAGCCCTGTAACAGCCTGCAAGTACACTAAAGAACAGAGCAGTTGAAGCTTATTTCTAATTCAAAGAGCTTTCCCAGGCCCTTCTCTCTTGCTCAAGCTCTTCATTTTTGCCCTTACCATGGAGTTGATATTGAGCGGTGAACCTGATGGTTGCGTAAAGAGTCCAGACACAGTAGGTAAGGATTTGCGTTTAGGGGAGACCCCGGAGTTCCCGCTGAGAATCCCAGTGGAGGATCTCTTCCGCCGGCCTCGCTTCTTCCCATCCTGCGCGTGTGCTTGGCCACAGTCCAGCCGAGCGCTCATGGGCAGAGGACTGTGCTTGTTGGAAGGGGATTGTTTTACATGTCCTGTATTAGGAGAGATTGTAAAGATGATTCTTCTCTTGGCCTCGTTCTCAGGATCTGAAAACGCTGCATCAGACTGAAGATCCCCCTTTGTTCCTTCGGCAAACATCTTCTGAGCATCTGCATATTGCAATACCCCTACCAGGCTCTGGGATGTGCCATTTAACCTGGGGCTTGTGGAGTGCTGGTGAGCAGGGGAGTTTTGCCCAGAGTTCCTTGACTGCATCATTAGCAAAGGATGTTGTGGAGTGGAACTCCGAGACCCTACTGAGTTAAACAGACTCCCAGAGTCGTCCAGAGCTGCCTGATCAACACTATGGTTAAGATGGGCTGGGCTGTTTGTAAGATTTCCATTGACTGCCACGGAGCCAGAAGAGTAAGAAAAACCTGTTGAAAGGGAAAGTATACATCATTGCTTCTGCTGAGTGATAGTTCACAGTGCTAGATTTCTGGGATGACTGGGAGTGGTTTCAGCTCTACCTGTGTTAGCTCAGCTGGTGGCCATGTACTGCGGAGGAAACTGCACAGCTGCTTTTTACACAGTGCAGTTGAGGACGTGGCTCTCTGTGCCCAGGGTTTCAGTGAGGAGTCAACAATTTTCACTACTCTCTTGCCAGTTCAGGAAAATGCACGTGTTATATGGAGATGTTCTATGGTCTACTCGTTTTTTAAATGGAATGCCAGCTAAGCTTCTTTTGAACCATTATGCCTTTTTGAAATCAGGGCTCCCCTACTCTCGACTCCTTCCTACTGTCAAGGAAACAGTTGTCAAATTCAGTCCGTTTCCTTCCCCCAAAAAGCAGGGACTTTGCCATCCATACAGCCCACCTCCTTCTCAAAATCAAGCAAAAGGCTGTGGCTTTGGAAGTGACAGGGGACCTTCAAAGAAACTGTGGCAGAAGAATGTCACACGGGAGGAAGCTTGGAAAGGGAATCAAATCTTTGTCATGGTGTATCATCAATGGGTTTAGTGCTCTAGTACAGCTTGTCTCTGGGCTGTCTAACCGGAAGGGGTAGAAGGGAACTTGATAGTGGTTTACAACAAGTTTGGTTTTTTTTAAATAATTCATTGGTTTTATGGAAAACTGCAGCCAAGCCCTTCTTTGCAAAACAGATGCTAGGAACAACACAAGCCCCTCAAGATGGTGAACGTTAAGAACAAACGCACTCTCTGATGAGGGATCAGCTGAAGAATAGCTGTATGCTAGAACCTACTTTTCCTGATCCACAGCATTTCCATATCCTGAACAGCAAAAGGCCATGATTTCAACAGATGAGTTCAGAAGCAATGTCTGCACTTAAAGGTATCCCTTATCCTCTCCCATTTGACCTTTTTTCCTATCCAGATACCTGTGCCTTTACAACTGCTCATGAGGCACCACCGTGACCCTGCATTAAGAAATCTATTTTGCTATTACAAAAATTCCACCGCCCTGTAAAATAAAACTTGTAAAGCCAGATCATCAGCGCATAGCATAGCTATGCAACATTTTCTGGTTTGCCACATTGTCCAGGGAGGAATCTCTTCATCCACAGAGAAGAATTTACAAAAGCAAGTATTTATTTACACTACAAGGTGCTGCAGTTCAGGTAAAGGCACTCCAAACCAATACTTTATGCCAGAACACAGCCAAGCCGTAGGCACGTACTATCTCAAAGCATCATCCTCCGTGACTCTCTGCTCTTGTTACAAAAGGTAGGTTTATGTGGCACCCTACTGCCCAAATGGTCTGACAAGAAGCGCTCAGAAAACTCCGACGCGCGCCCTGGGGGATGCTGTCACGACAAGACAGCGCACCTGCGCGTAGGTGAGGCTGTTACCTGAGGTAGCCAAAGCCAGTGGCTTGTTTCCAGCAGCATTGCTTACGCCATTATGAGAGCTAGCACCAATCTGCTTTTCAAGTGTCGATGAGTCTCTACTCTGGTGAACTGGGCTAGGTGTGCTTCTCTGGGGGGAGAGAAACAGGCATTTTAGTACAGGAAGCATACTCAGAAGTCACCAGGTTAAACAAAATTCACATGCGTTAGTAGATCTACCAAGGAAAGTGGCTCTACTACCTAAGGGTCCTAGATTTTGCTTGTTTTGAGAGAAAGGCTGAACAGCATGTTATGGGACAAAAATAAATACGGTGATTAATTATACTGCAATAGTATCTAGCTTACAACAGATACCAGGCAGATAGAGGGAGAACAGGCTCATTGTCCCAGCAAGTTTAGACTCAGGACAGCACTGTGGTCAGAACGAATGCCTCAGTCCACCCTTTCATGGGCAGCCAGAAAGGAAACAAATGGTTGTATCATGCCCCCAAGCCTGTGCACAGGAAATTCCCCCAAAACAACCCAAACTGTAAGTGAAACACATTAGGCTATGTTCTCTGGTACACTGAGGGTACAATCAACGAGTGGTGTTTTCCTAAAGCAGGCAGAACAATTGTGCAATGGCAACAGGGAGAGATGCTGCCCAGAGCTAATGTTCTCTCTCCTCCCAGGACATACAACTTCTGCTCAGAGCTGTGCAGGCTGTAGTTCTGCTACAATTAGAAGTCTTCAGCTGGAAAAAGATAGTGGATTCCATACTATGAAACAACTCCAGCTTTCCAAACAGGGATTGTAAGGCAAGAATCTGTGGATGGGTTCTGAATCCACAGCTCTCACGGGAAAGCAGCAAATGCTTCTCAGTTCTCTACTGTAATACTTCTGTGACAAACATTTGTGAGAAACTGGACCAGGCTTTTTTGAACTCCTCTGCCACTGAGTGGCATGGTCTTATCAGGATTTCAAAAAGAGATGGCCCCAGTTCTCCAGTTGTTCTCTGATGGTGCAGAGCAGTCCCCTGCACATTAGTATTACAGCCTCGAGGTGCTATTCAAGTTCATCCTACAAAGACAAGACAATTTGGAGATGACCAAACTGAGGCAGAAGAATTTGTCTCCCAGGGTCATGCAAGAAGGCAGGGGCTAGACCAAACTAACACCTGCGAGTCTCTGTTTTCACTACCACAAACTCTCAGACTCTGCATCCTTTCCACCCAGACAGATATTTAAGGCTAGTAGTATCTCTTGAGGCATGTACTTTATTTTCCTTCCTGGCTGAAATACCACCACCCCCCAGACCTGAGAGGAAAAATCTGCAGAATGACTAAGAGCCAAGAGGATGCACCCCAACAGCAGCCTCCCCCGAAGCATCAGACATTCAAGATTAGCAGCCCAGTAAGGATTCTGGTGCACAGCACCCCATTACTGCCCAGTGTGATTTTAGTTAGGGATGGAAAGTGTTGACAATCCCTTACTCACCACCTTCTCAACACGGCTAGGTAGGACTACGCTGGCCAGAGGGATACTAACAGGGAGTTTATTGGGCTGCACTGTGCTGAGAGGAATACTGATAGGTAGGCTGGTGATAGTTTCTCCATTACTCACAGAGGTTCTCTCTCTCAAAACCTGCAAAGGCAAAACAAAGTAATGTTCTTAACCCCATGCTATTACTGACAAGACTTTTTAAACTAACAGTAACCTGTTAATCTATATTTGTCTTCCCCAACCCTCCCCCCCTACACCTTTTGGTTTTTTTTTTTTAAGAATCACACAATTAAGAGTGATGACTATATAGCACAGACAGGGCATGCATGGAGCAACTTTTGTTACCAGCACCAATCTACTGGGACAACAGTATCCAACAGCATAGAAATATGTATATTAAAGCTACTGCTGGGCCCAGGCATAAGGAAAAGGATACCTCAGACAAGTCCATTTCCTAGCATCTTTGTTAGAGCTCTGTGAAAAGCACCCATTTGAAAGAACTCATACCTGGAGGCCCTCTGTACACAAAAGATAAAGTAGCCAGAAATATTTCCATGGTAACTTCCTCTCGGAGGGCACTTCCTTGCTCTGAAATGAGCACCAATACGATTCATGGCTGGACCAATTACATGGACCATTTTTTGGTTTTTTTTATTAACTATGGAAGAGTCTACTTTTCAGGTTCAAGCAGACAGACACCAGATCAAAAAGAAGTCCTACTGCATCACTGGCACAGTTCACATGCAAACCAGTAACTCGGAGGTAGGCATATCTGTTATGAGCACAGTATTCTCTTCCTCTAGCCAGCATCTTTTTATGTATCACACCTACTGTATTTTCTGTTATTTTCCACACTGAGCTGAGCATAAAAAGGAACATGCCTGCATTCCCTAGTCTGACCAACTTTTTATTCTACCAGGTGTTAACATCTCTGCACTTGAGTGCCAGCAAACCTCTTACCTTCTCGCCTGCAACTGGTAAGGCCGCTGGGGAAGAGGGCCGAGTTTCCTGAGGACTCAGCTTTATGCCATTTGAAATACCAGGGCTTGGATATGTAAGGCCATTCTCTTTGACGTGGTCAGCTCTGGAACAGAGACATACGATCATTAGAATAGAAAAGCTGATGACTTCTCCCTTGCAAGGAATTCCTGGAATTGAAACCCAGCGGAAGGCGCCGTATCGCCTTATTTACCCAGTCAGGTGGCACTGCTGGTGTTCTTGAAACAAAACATTTAGAAGCGTATAAACCTCCACTTTGAAATGTTGGATGTTTGGATGTTTTTCCACAATCCAAATAAACCACTGTCATTAAAAGAAGCAATTACCCCTCCTTTCCCATCCCAGGAAAGGATCGCTCTCACCTCTGTATCTCATTAGTTGTTGCTTTTCCATTGACTCCGTGGTCTTGATTCAAGTGTCTCCTTAGTGCTATTTTCGCTGGGGAAAACCGGGTATAATCAGGTAAGGACAAGCTCGTCAGCTTGTCTGCCTTCTGTCTGCTGCTGTGGTTTGGGGTACACGGAACTATTTCTTGGTCCAGGTGAGAGGTCGTGTACTGAGGCGTGTTCTGCTTGGAAGACGACCTGCTAAAGGTGTTATGAATTTCATAGGGAGTAGCATGGCCATTCATGGACAGTTC
Source organism: Microhierax caerulescens (assembly GCA_035590215.1). NCBI lineage: Eukaryota > Metazoa > Chordata > Aves > Falconiformes > Falconidae > Microhierax > Microhierax caerulescens. The sequence goes on along the minus strand of JAVJGJ010000047.1, from coordinate 47,989,626 downwards.
AGGGCTCATGCCATTGATGTGGGGCATAGGAAACTTGGAGCATTCCAGCTCCAGCTGGAACCTGCCGTGGTCAGCCTCAGGATCACGGCTCAGATGGTTTTTATTGTGTAGTTGTACTGACAGTGATTCATCAGACGGCGTGTACGACTTCAGCTGCATGAGCTCCTGCTGTCTTTGACTTTTCTCAAGTTCCACAATGCTGATCTTTAAATGAAGAGGACAATGATTAAAGACTATTAACAATTCTATCACATTATGAAGTTTTGCCTCTATATGATTCTTAAGAAAAGTGGCCCCATTTCTGGGAACAATGCAGAACAGTTGACCCAAAATATGAGAAACAAATTTCAACATACTGCTCTGAGCTGGGGACCAAAAGGCACAGGTAAGGGGAACGGCTCAGGGACTCTTAGAAAGCACTACTCAGATCTTGAAAGCAAACATAAAGTGTCTCCAACTTATATAGAGAGTATGGAGTCACTTGATACCTCCAGTCATTGAAAGAAACAGTTGCCCCATGTCAAATAATCCAGCAAAAGGCTGTATTAGCTCTAGGGCTAATCTCACAGGGAAAGAAAAGTTCTTCAGACACAGCAGTTTGATTTCTTTTCACTATGGTAAGTGACATTCTGTGGGTACTGATTCCTGAATCAGACAGAACATCAGAGCACACATGCAAACAAGCAGGACTTTTCATCAGGTCATGCTTTTTAATTAAATTAACGGTAAACCGTGATTCCTTCTTCCACAGCATTACCAAGGAATCAGGTCACAGCATTTGCTTCCTTTAAAAGTCATCTACATCCTTATTCTTCAAGTTTACTAAAGTCCTCTAATCAAAAAATTAATCTGGGGCAGAAGAAAAGCTGCCACCTAGCTTAACCTTTAACATCATATTCAGTCAAATACCCTTAACTGGCCCAAAAGCTATCCCAAGTTGGTGACTCTAGATTTATTTTTTGCTCTCTACCTGCAATTCCAAACAGTGCTTTTGTTTCTCAGAAATCTGGTTCTTCAACGCCTGCTTCTCTTTCAGTAAGTTCTCCAGTGACAACGTTGACCAGTCCAGCTTCAGTTCCTCACACCGTGCCTTAAGCTGCAAAGACATGAGACAAACAGATCACAAGACAACTCTCACCACTTCACACCACCCAAGGTGCAAGCTGAAAGCCAGGCACCTTTCAACTGGATATACGCAAAAAAACTTCTTAGCCCACTGAAAACTTCTCTCAGCTTAAGGCAAATGCCACCAAAATGGTCCTGTGGTCCCTACATAGTGTGGCAGGAGGTGGCCTGGCTCTTTCTGAAAAGGGTGTTATCACCCACCCTCCCTAACCTGCTCCACATCCAAATTTGCCCCTCAGCTACCTGAACAGTTTGAGTTACCAAGACAAACACCACAAGCGTTAGGGCCACCCAAAGCAAGCACTGTGCAAACTTCTTGGCCAGCAAGATCCACGTTCAGTGACAAGTGCCTATACAGGTGCCACGCTGTTCAGGGGACACAGCTGAGGCCAGAGCCAACTGTCACATTTGGTTAGAGGTAAAATAAAAGTCACTGAGAAAAGGGACCACCTGCATTCTTTCCCTCATCATTCTTCTCCGTTACAGAGAAGCTACAGCACCTGGATGACTTTTCATTAAGACACCCTGGAGAGGGGCAGCCCTGGGCTTATGACCCATCCTCCTTACATCAAGGACAGCATCACCCTGCTACTCAGACACAAGCACTGTACACACCAGCTGTAAGCTCTGGTTCCTGAGTTCACTGTTATCCTTCTCCAGCTGTTTCGTCTGTTCTTTCAGTTGCTGATTGTGAGCAGAGATTTCCTTCTGAGCCTGAATCAGGTCGTTGTATGTTAGAGCTTTAACTCCCAACTACAAGATGAAGAGAAGGAAAGAGATCATTCAGTAAGGTCTTGACAGTCTAATTCCTGACAATTGTCACATTCAAAAATGACATCGAGGAGATCCACAGAGCTTATGCAGCTCACAGCAACTCCCTCAGCATTCTCCAAGGCACTTTGTCATTGCCAGGGGATAACGAGGAAGGACAAAAGTACCTCACTTGAAGCTGCTGTTCCAGTAATTCAGCTTTAAAACTGGCATTTAGTTTCTAGCCAGCACTATTTTTGTAGAGAGCCACCACATTTCCTTCTGTGCTTCTGAATTTGCATTGGCAACACAGAGTTTGTTCAACCAGCAGGGGATTCATCCTTTACTGAAATACCACAGTGTCTGTGGTCTGTCACCCCCTTCCCTTGGATACAGAGTGGCACACAACAATTTCAACAATGAAGATAAAACATAACCAAAGAGTGATACAGATTCCACATCATTTAGCATGATCTGCTGCAAAATCGAGGCTGAAGACCTGAGACTATACTCTGGTCTTACTTATTTTTATCAAAAATGTTTGCATGCAGATGATTAACAAGCATCCACATTCACTTGCATCAGATTAGGGCTACCTCATCAAGTTTCTGCTGAAAAAGACGTTTGATTTCCTCTTTCTGTGCCTGGCAGTGGGTGAATAACTGCTGTGCTGTCCCCAGTAACTGAGCGTTCTTTTCCTGGAAGAGGGAAGAGCGAGAAAATACACTTTTAGCACCAACTGCAGCACGGTCCAGCTCAGTAAGACGTTTACACCTAGTTTGTGCAGCAAGTTGGGAGTAAATCTGAGCTCAGAGCATGTAAGTATGAACTAATCTAGCTCTCTCTCAGACTTTTGTGAGCCTCTCTTTGCTAGTGTTTAACACTTGGAGAAGTTAGGAAAGCTGAAAAGTGCTTTGAAGTAGTTTTTTCTCCTACGTAGAAAAATATAATCGGGACAATCTTCAAAATTAATTTTTATTCTCCCAGTGCATTGTAAAGAAGTAGTAATAATCACATCCTACAGAGCAGAAATGGAACTGGAAAAGATTATCTGTATGAAATCTGTTACTAAACTGGGAACAGAATCTAAATCTCCAGAGACCCAATTCAGAGTTTTCCTACACAATACTCATGGAAGACATGCAGAAAATGAAAATACGCTGTGGGGGAGGTAGGAAGAAAGTCATAATAAGCAAGCCAAACCACTTGTACTTGCAGTGCCAACATCACTTCAGCGTGCCACCCAACCCTTCCACTCCCAGAACATTTCCTGCCCGTAACATTCCTTAACTAGATACTTGCTTACTCATTTCATGGCAGGGTACCCTGTGAGCTGCAAAAGGCAAGGATAGGGCTGGCTAAATTGTCTCATTTAAGCAGTTCCCAATTGAAAGATGAGTGCAGCCAGAAAAGCGAGCGCTGGAGATTACACTTTGCTCCAACTTCTGCTGCGGAGGCCAAACTGGAATTGTGCAGAAATGGAGCCATTGTAGAGGACAAGGGTGAAAAGCACCTTGACCTTCCAAGGAGGGAAGCAGCAGTGCTGGTGAGTTCCACATCTGTGAGAAAACACGACCTGGCATACAGTTCTTGTTGGTTCTCATGCCAAGGACTTGGGAAAACAGTTGAGACACTGCAATGCTGAACGGACTGACATAGGTGATGCTGAAAAAGTCATTTATGCTTTCAACATCAGTCATTTCATTCAGCCTTCACAGGCAGTGAAGGAACTGACAGCTCCATCTAAGGGTAACCTGGTGAACTAGCAGCTCACAGCGTCTCGTTTATTTTAAAATCATACGGCAGAAACGTTCTTCTTGTACTTTAAAAAACTTCATGTAAGAGGGAGATATTAAATAAACTACACAGCAGCACCTCATCCAGCAAAGTTCTGCTTCTGCCTTTGTGAAGTTTAATCTGCCACACTCCCTGTGTAACACTCCATTGAAAAAAATATTTTCATACTGAATTCCTCATTTTAATGTCTTAAAGTATGAAACAGCTGTCAGACACCAACACGAAGTGATTACTTTTCCACACTCTCCATGTCGACTTCCAGTGTACAGCACAGCTCTTGCACACTATCATTTCTCGTGCTCTTTTCTGTGCAAGGAGGTAAGTTAGCTTTACGCTGACTTTCCTGACAAGTACAGAACAAGCAGAAAAATATGCTGCTTATAGAAGTTGAAATTTCAAAGTGCTGTTTGACTGTGAAAACAAACTGAAACAACCACAGAAAAGGTTTCATGAACACCACATCAGCATCAACCACTTCTCAGTAACGAACAGGGGCTACAAGTTAGCCTCTCTCATCTGGAGAAACAGTTCCCAGGATGGAGAACTGCAGGAAACACCACTATGGCTTTATGCTGACATCTTCACAAAGGCCACAGGCAAGCTTCCACAGGGGCTACCAAAAGCTGGAACTGGGCAGAAGTTAAGGATTATTGTTGAGCTCTATGGGAAAGAACTCCTCCACAGAAGCAGCAGGCACAGTCTCTCTCATCAGGGTTGATTTATAAACCAATTAAATTAGTCATAACTAAGGTAAAGCAATACAAGAAGAAAAGGTGTTTAGCCAGTAAATCTCCTCCCTCTGCTGGGGAGATGGCTCCATAGCAGAGAAAAATGCCACACTTCATAGCTGCAGGATTTTCTTTGCCTTTCCACGTATTTCAACCCAAAACTTGGCAAATTTACACTTTGCCCATCATTAGATTATCAATTCATGTGTTGCTGTCCATGGCAGGGAGGTTGGAACTAGATGATCTTTAAGGTCCCTTCCAATCCAAACTATTCTGTCATTCTATTCATTTATTCTCTTAAGTCAGTCATGACAGTTTGGTTTTTTTAATCCCAAACTTCAATTTGTTACAAGTTTAATGAGCCACCCTCATGCTACAGTACTCAATTCATTTAGGCTTTCCTACCCTGAGAAAAGAAGATGTCAAAAAACAGAAAATTCAGCTCCAAGGAACAAGTGTTTTTAAAGACAGTCCTCATTCGAAGTTGCTACAATCTTTAGCTAGATCAAGCACAATTTAATTATCTAAGAGCAGTTTGACTATCAGCTCACAGGATGCATCCGCGCAGGGCAGCCCGCTAAGCAGAGGGCAGGAACGTGTTCAGGCAGTGCGTACTGCTGGCAACACTGACCACCACCCTCTTGCTCCTGTGACCCATGAGACATACAGAGAAGAAAAGGAGCTGCCAATCCCAAATGGGAGAAAAGGACAATGTTCAAGAGACCAGCTTCCTGCACAGGTACACACAGCTTCATGTCAAAATAGAGGAAAAAAACAGAAATACTGAAGTAAGTCTTACTAGGTGGAGGGGCACCAGAGAGAAGAGAGGAGGTGCATCTCTCCCAGTTTCCAGATTGGAAATTTAAGCACACAAAGACTGACCGAGTTAGCATTCAGCCTAAGCATTCTTCTGGTAGAGTCTTTGTAAGTGGCCTGATGCAGCACTGGTGTCACGTGTACACAATGCCCATCTCCAGCATTTCCCTCCCACATAGAAGGTACCTGGTACTCTGGCAATTTTGTTCAGAAACGTTAAAAATGAGACCTACCTTCTCCTGCTCCAGCAACTGTTGCAGACTTGCTTTATACTGAGGAGTTTTCATGTATGCCATGAACTGCATGTACTGGATCTTAAAAGAGTCTGCAAAATAAATAAGGAGATGATACATTTCAAGTGAGAGTAAATGCAATGCCCCTATTTATCCCAGTTTGCTCCCTTGACACCTCTCCCCACTTTGCTCTCTCTTGCTTTTTATTTGGACCATAAGTCAGACCAAGCCATTAAAGATCAATTTAGAGCGTGCTGAAAACCCATCTTCTGATGCAAGCTGAACTTTTGGATCCATTAGCTGCTTATAATAGGTACCCCAATGGAAGTCATGACAACACATTCAAAAACACAGAGGAAGATGATGGGTGCTAATGGTGTGTTTGCGTGATGAAAGAAGAGTTGAACAGCTTTTAATGCACTGTAAGTAGAAATAATAAAAGAGATTAGCTGTAACAGCCAAAACCAGCCCCGAGCTCAGAGCACTCATCCTCCCAGCGTCACAAGACAGGGCTTGCTGTACTCCTCCTACCTCCACACACAGAGTTGACAAGCTCTACACCCACATTTACTCCACCCTCCAAGAAGCACTTGCTTCCATCTCCTGTCCCCTATTGCAGAATGAACCTGCCTTCTCCCCAGCCCTCACTGCTGGGGCCCTTTCACCAAGCCAACCCCATGCTTAAGTCCAGTCTGCTGCAATCACAGGCAGCCAAAATGTTTAACAGATGGTAAGCAGAGCTTTGCAGCAGGGCTGACTCCAGACAAGTGGCATTCTCTCCGCTCCCCCCACAATCCCACCTGACACAAAACGTCCCTCTAAATCACTTTTTCTCTCTCTCTTCCTCTCCAGTAAGAATCAGTCCCAACTGTAAGATACCACAGCAAGAGAGCAGGAGTTAAGGGCACCACAGGTGCCCTCAGTCTCTGTGTAGAGAGGAACATTACATCAAATTCCCAGATGATCCCAGACTGGCTCATGCCCAATGCCAAAGGCCAGAAACAGCTTGGGGGAGCAGAGGGTAGGAACCAGAAGACCCAAAAAACCACCCTCCAAGTTCTTCCTTAAATCATGCCTTGCACATGGACCATATTCTCCAACGACACTGCCTTTGTGACCTCAAAAACTCAAGACAGCACCTCATTTACTTTGCTCTAAGTTTTGCAGAGAAAATGGAGTGGTGTTCCCCGAGACTCCATCATTTAAGAATAAGAGAATGTCTTAATTTAAAAGAAAGTTATTTCTGACCAGCCATTCCCATTCAAAGTTATTTTGGATTCCTGCTACACCCAAGCTTATTTCCTTTTGTCCTTTCCTTACTTCCAAAGAGCTGAAACAACATCAAAAAAAACAAATGCAGACTGAGGCATCAACTTCAGCAGCAAGCAACAGAAGAGACCTTGTGGTGATGCCAACAGAAATGGGGCAGGCGGGAGAAGATGAGGAAGAAGCTACCCCCCCCTCCTGTTCAATACACAGCTTTCCACAGTTGCTGGCTATTCGTAGCCCTTGGATTTGCCGTATGTTCAGAAACCTCCAGGGAGAGGTTTCCAGGACAAGCACAGGGACAACGTTACAGTCATACCTAGCAGCTTCTGTAGTGCAGGTGGGGTAGGTGTCACCAGTAGCTGGTTTGATGAATGCCGTTGCACTTTAGGAGGTAGTTGGTAATATGGACTATGAGGTGACTTGTATGCATCTAAAGAGAGAGGGGAAAAAAAAACAACCTTTCAGATTACAAAAGTCATTGTTTCTGGCAAGTCCAGCAGCTTTGCCATTGGAAAGCCTGTCATTCACAACGCGAGATCCGGTGACTTAGCCAGATTAACAACATTGCAACAAATAGTTTGGAAGGGCATCTGCAATTTATCCTCAGGACAGCAGCAGCAGAGACAAGCTACAAGCCACAGCTCAGCTCCAGCTTCTCACCAAGTGCCTACAGCCAGATTCAGCCACCACCTTCTCACAGAAGCACCCCACCGGCTCAAGGGCAGCTTTGCTTTGGAGGCAAGGGAGAAGGTATGACCCAAAACCAAACTAAACCTAGCAATGAAGGAAGAACGACCTCCAAGCTCGCATTCACAGCTTCACATACTTCTCTCGGCTCATGCGGCAGGGGGAGGCCCCTTCCACTGCCAGCCCTGAACTCACCCTGAGGAGAGGATGAAGATGTCTGTGAAACAGTTTGAGCGTGCAGAAGTTCTAGTGCAGTTTGGTTCTTCTTGGTCTTGCGCTCTGTATTTGCAGTGTTCATCTTCTTGGGACGTCCTCGTTTCCTGCCTGCCATTTTTCGTCCTTTTTTACTTAGCTTTTTCTTCCGTGCTTTGGAGGGAGATGGCTTTTTAACAGAATTTGCCGCAGTCTTTTCTTCTTCAGCACCAGAATCCTAACAGATTTTGAAAAGCCAAGACCTCTTTAGTCATTTCTACCTGCATATGCAGCATTCCTTTTAAGCAAGCATTAATAACTTTAAAAAATTTTTAAAGGAAACTGATGCATTGTAGTAAAATAACTTGCCAGCGAAGCAGACTTACTTGGGGTAAGAGCTGGCCCCAAAACCCAAGGAGTTGCACTCATTCTTTTCTGGACTTATTACAGAAAAGGAAAGTTTTAACTGTTGTCTAAGAAAAGCTGACTATTCACCCTGTACTGACTATATTCTTCAACTGAATTTCATTTAAAAGTCAAAGTATATTCAATACTTCACATTTTTGTGCATAAACCATCACTGAATTTCTAACAGTATTGTACAACAGAACGAGAAAGGAAATGAGTCTTTCCAAAAAAGACTCAGCACACTTTGAACTCCGGCCCCATTTCCATGGGATATGACTCAGGGTAAGCGCTGCAAGCTGGTGCTGAAGGTAAGCAAGGGTGGACAGCCAACTAGTCTATTCATCTTGCAGTACCTTTTTTGCAGAATGAGCGCTGCAATTCCCAAGCATAGCTTTTATTAAGTCACTCCATCACATTTTTGTCCACCACAACAGCTACACCAGTTTACATGTTCAGAACACACACGCGGTCAGTCTCCCCACAAGATCAGGCTGTTGCTGACACAGACTACGAGTTCATGCACAGCTAAAGAGAAAATGCATTTACTCTACAAAAATGCAGGGTCTTCACCTTGTTTTCTTGAACCTTCGTTGGAGTAGTTGTGTTGCTCTTGTTTTCTCTTTGTTGACGACGTCTAGCTGCCTCTTGTTCCTCCTAGATAAATGTTTTAAAAGACTTAGTGATTTGTTCATATTTACCACTTTTTAAGACAAACCACTGTGTTTCCCAGCTTAGTCCTCCACAAGAGCTAGGTGTAAGTGCTCTTATCATACAATGCCTAATTAAAAAAGAAAAAAACAGCTTTTGCTACCAGCAAGGGAAAAAACTTACCCTGCCTCAGGCAACACTCAGTGGGAAAAGGCAGATAAGTGCATGCCCCCCTTTTGCACTGCATTACCTACTATAATAAGATTCAGAAATGCAGCCACAGGGTAAAGGAGATTAAGCCCCAACCTTTTCCCTTGTTCTGCCCCTCCCAATCCCATCCTCCAGATCACATACTGGTGTTACAGGTTTGGGGGTTTGCTTGGTTTTGGTTTTTTGGGGGGGGTTAATTATTATTAAGTATTTCAATAGCTTTACCTATATCCCCAGTATTTCATGTGTTGCTACATCACTTTAAAATTTTATGTTACTTTAAATGGCAAAGCCTTAATCATCGTCTAATTCAACTTTAACCAAGTCTGTAGAGGAGGCAATAAAAGACAAAAGCAGCAACTTTTAAGCTTGATTTTCTACTAGACAGTAAGGACAGGAAATTTCAAAGAGCTCCCTCAAAGCCCTTCTTGTACCTTCCAGGTGAGGTTTAATTTGCATAAGAATTCCAACACCTCTTCAATTTAAGCAAGTTATCAACTAGACCATGTAAATAGCAGATTTAAATAGCCTCACCATTAAAATCAGGGAAGTCATAAGTACATGCATGCCACCCTGCTTGCTTTTATTTCTTTTGACTCTGAGAAGTCTTTTTTTCTCCCAAGTTTGAATTCAGCAGCCTGAAATAACCCGATCTCAAAGCTACCATTAGTCTGTTTGCAACACTTACTAAGCAAGCCAGCCTGAAGACAAACGTTCACCTGAAGTATTTAAATTAAGTGGCCTCACTTAATTCTCTTACTGGGAATAACCAGCCCCATTGGTAATTTCAGATTAATACAGTCCAGCACAGTCTCAAAAATCTACTGGCATTTTAGTTCTACAAATAACAGCACAGACTGCAGCAACTGACAACACATTTTATGTCTCAAATAGTATGTCCCAAAAGTAACATCTACTGAGAAGTTACATCAGCTTCATTTTCATGCAGCTGAACACTGGGACAGATTCAAACTATCATTTCCGTTCTTTAACTTCAGTTCTTTAATGAAGGAATAGCTCTTTATAGACCTCCAGTGCAAGGCAAAACCACCTTGGGGCTGCCCCATTAATTCTCTATTAGAAAGCCTTGAACATGATTGTATTAGTGCTTGATGGCATATGATGCTTCACTTAAATTAACTCCATGTCCACGTTCCTTGCTTATCAAGAAAATTTGATTTTCTATCAGTTCTGTACATCTTTAACAAGCAACTAAATTCCTCACAGTGGCTGCTTCATTGAGTTTTTTACAGAAAATGACTGAAACTTACCCTGAGTTTTGGATTTTTGAGACTAGAAAAATAGTTTTCAAGCTGAAAACAGAAAGATGAGATAGTCATTTTCAAAGTCATGACAGATGAATACATAAGAACAAAACATGAGCTTAATACAAATGCAGAACTGCAGAAATTCTGACTGGTTTTCTTCTGATAAGCTACATTAAGAAGTCATTTACATTCATTCTTTTTAGCAACAAAGACACGTTGTATAGCAGGACATAATCCAAGCCTCAACAAGGTTTTCTCATCTTCACCACTGCCTATCCCTGCTTTAATGCTTTGTGTCATATATCCCCACTCAGCAAAAAATCTTTCATGAACCTACTTCACTCTTGTACTCCACTAAAATACTTCTCTGCACTCTAGCATATTCTTTAACAAAAGCATTATTAGACTACAGCAGACTTAGAAAAATAAAAATAGTCTTACTACCATATGGTAGAAAACTCAGTGTGGGAACAAACTCTCTCTCCACAAAAGTTTATGTTTCTACAGGGTTGTTTCTGTTTTCTTTAATCGAAAAAAAACCCAAACAAACAAAAAAACAGCAAATGCATCAACACTGTTATGGAGCTTTGGCTGATTCTCCAGCAACCGAAATTTAACTAAAATTGAGATTTACTGCTTGAATACAATGGAATGGAATGGTCTGTACACCACAACGCAAACTGAAGAATTCAAGA
>JAVJGJ010000047.1:47943381-47978764 GCA_035590215.1 Microhierax caerulescens | reverse complement strand
GCACACTGTCGTTACATATAGCTACATATGCTGAGGCATCAGAAGGAATTATACTTGTGAGTCTATGCACCTTCAACAAATTAACGAGCTACGACAGTAGTGTCCACAATTATACCCTTCCAGTTAGGCATGCTTTGGTCTGTAAACACCTAAGGAATATGAAAACAATTCCCCAGAACAAGGAACCGAAGCTGGCGTGTCGACTTCGGAGCAGATGGAGCAGGCAGAGAACTGCTGGCCTGTATTTATACTCACTATGGTTCGGTCAATAGTATGCAGGTAGTAAGAAACTGGTTTCCCGGTCCATGACACAGACCCTTTCAGTGGTGATAGCTCCACAACTCTCATTATAGTGCCAATATCTAAAAGGAAGAAAGTCAAGTTAGGGAACCAAAGCTCACTCAGCTCAGCTGAAACTAGCTTAGGCAACAGTAAAGGCACATTCAAAACAAAAAGATCAATTGTGTATTCAGATAGCAATGTCCTAGAAGAAAGCACTACAGTGAGTTTAGAAAACAACTTATTCTCTTGCTACGTGCATCCTACAGAAAACACAGTTGGAAGTTCTACCCTTCATTTCTTCAGAGATAGCCATTTGACAATAAAATCATGTGCTAGTGCAAGCTTCTACCAAACAGAACCTTCCTGTGTCTTGGAGACAACTTTTACGAGGAACCCATCTGCAGTAACAGGCAGGATTTAATTAAACAGAACCAGTAACAGAACATCATTAGACCCGACCCATGTAAACTGTAACTGCACTATATTTGGAATGGGGACAAACATGTTTTCATTTTGTTTTCTTGCCTATATTTGTTTTGTTCCCTAGAATTAATAGGTATGGGATGCGTCTAAGCATTTCCATAACTGCTGAGCACTGAGTGGCATGGCTGCAGAAGAAATTACAGCACGCTTCTAATTAAATAGAAAATTACCCAGAAGAGTCAAGAAGCCAGGTTTAGGATCCAGCAACTTCAACCGCTGTTTTAACCACATTTTAATACTTGTTTTGGTTTGTCCCAACTCTTACCACATTTCCATTTCTTTTTCCAGATGGAACTACTAACTGTGGAAGTGTCACTTAAGAGCAGCCCATTAAGACTGGAACCAGCCCCAGGCCTGGCACAGCCCATCCATGTTCATTTGATACTGGGATTTCCCAAACACAGTGTGGCCACAGAATGGGATTAAGACCTAAAATTTACTCCCACGATTTTCCATCGCTGTTTGTAGCCTACAAAGATAATTTCTTTGCAGGACCTCTTACCTGAATCCCTGGATGAGTCTCCTATTAGTGGAAGCTATTATCTATTCTTACGCTAAGCAATCGCATTCACCCAAATCTTAATGAGCTATCTCTACATAATTTTATCATCAGCATTAAATAACAGTGGATATATAAAATTTCAGTATTCTAGAAAACATTCCCAGTGAATCCACACTGGGGTGAAAGTTGAAATAGGATAAAGAACTGGCTCAACTGATAGTCGTACTCAGGGCTTTTATTAAGTGAAAAAAGTAGCACACGTTGGCCCCTCTGTCTCCCCACCACATCTTCAATAACTGCAGTCTCCCAAACCTCACAAAGAGATCACAAAATGGTCAGAGGCCAGGAAAGAAAAGCCTTGAGAGACCAAAAAAAAATTTATTTATGTCGGCAGGTCTCCTATCTGAAACCTCAGAAGTGCCTTCTTATATTTCATCTGGTTGTAGAGTGCTGTACAAGAGGTAGTAGGCTTTACATAGGCACTCTTTGTCTTATTAGCAAACTGACAGACCGATGTCAGCTCCCTGGAGGTATGAGGATTTCCAGGAGTAACATTCTGTCTTTTTTTTTTCCTTTTGTTTTCAAGTACCTGTCTACAAAGGACTGGCAAGCCAGGACCTGATCATTAATAAGGTTCCAAACCATCAGATGCCACAGAACAGAGTTTCATACAGGAAGGAAAAGGGCATTTTGGCTGTCCCAAGCACAGGACATTCACAACAATTCAAGCTTCGTAAAAATAACTCACAATGGCACTATTTCAGTGAAATGCCTTAATGACAGTCTTGAAATTGCTATTCTTGAAAAGCAGTTTACCATGAGTGTCAGGCCAAAACCAGAAAACACAGCTTGAGATTTGTTACTCAGTGTCTTATTTGCCATGTTTGCAAAAGGTGGGGAATAAGGCGGTTTTTAAATTTAGGGAATGTTTTGCACTGGACACAGTAAATATGTGTAAAACCCAGCCTGGGTTGTTCTTTTGCTTGAAAAATTTCAACAATAAAAACTGGAAAAAAAAAGGAATTGAAAAAAGGTCAGAATTAAAACCAAGAGCATGGGGTTTAGTAATCCCAAAACCTTATTAAAGTGTAGTTCACACACCTGCAAAGGACAGCACTGGCAAATATCAAGTCTACTATATTCAGCAGAGAAGAAAAACACAAAACTGTTGGCAATGAAACAGACACAGCAACTGGGCGTTTATGGGAAAGGTCTGTTTGATCAATTTACAGTACAGAAAAAAAAGTTTTCAAAGTTGAGCATTTCAGCTTCCAAGACTTACAAATCATGACTGGTGGGATTTACCTACCAGATTTAGACATCTGTGGTGTAAGGAACTTGCACACATGTTAGTCACTGCAGCTCTTTGTAGTTAAAGAAATTAATCACGCCCTTGCAACACCTTATTTCTCTTCAACTATAAAAGATGCCCAGCCAGGTAAACAATGACATTATAGACATCTAAACATAGCAGGATAAACCCCATAAAAAGAGTGTCTGTTTGTTCCGGCATTACATGGGGTTTTTAGTTTGTTTCCTTTTTTTTTTTATGTATTTGTTTGGTTTGGCATGTATGTTATAATAGTACAACAGCATTTTTCGACTTACTTACACAACTCTTTAAAGAGCAACAAAAACGTACTACAGACATGCTCAGGTAATGAATACACCATAACTGTAACAAGCAATAAAAAGGACAATCATACCACTCAAGTTTCGACTGTTAATTCTAAAATTTAGAGGTGCAAAAGGTTTTGAGGACACAATTCTCCCACCTGGAAAAAGAAAAAAAGAAAAAGCAGTGTCAGCTACCACTTTTCCTTCCAGTAATGACTGACTACTTATTAAATATAACCCAGTACAGAGCCTTAGAGCAGCCCTAATAAAACTACCACTTGTTTATCACTAAAAAAAAATTTACTTAACGCTCATTCTGACAGCACCCACAAAAGTCAATATATTAGTCCTGCTAGGTAGCTATGAGGTGACACCTCAAGGATCACTTTAAAATGACAGATCTTAAAAATACTTTAAAAAAAAAAAAAAAGCACATTAATTCTCAGTGGCAATTTACAGACATTCCAATTAGAAGCACAGCTATCTCATTCCTAGTTAGTGTCTTTTATACACAAGCCCCCAAAGCCCTTTTAAACAAAAGACTGATAATCTCCATTTCCCAGCTATTTGCAGTCATTCAGGAGCCTCAGCACCTTCTGGAAAGAGAGCTAAGGTTTCTTGGCTTTGTAAGAGCACTTGAACCTTCCCCACTTCTCTCAAGCCACCGTGAAGCAGAAGTTTTTAAAAAAACCCACTAAAATTACAGACAACAGCTTAGGTTTGGGGATTTTACAGTTTGCAACAGAGCCCAGAAGTCGCATTATTTACTTCAGCACAAAGCTGTACCATGGGAAGCCACAGCTTCTTTGTTCATGCCACACATTTTTCTTTCCAAAAATATTATTTTTGTAATTTCTACTATAACCAAGTAAAATTGTTACTTATCCAAGAGGTTAAGAGGGAAGAAAAAAGGCCTCTCAGGCAACGTAAGGGCCACAGCGGGGTCACTGGGCATCCCTGGTCACTGGTGTCTGCAACGCAACTTCTCAAGAAGCACACAGGACACCCAATGACAGTGTCTCCATTTTAATACTTACTCGCTAATACCCAGTATTAAACACGACAACTTTAACTAGGAGAAGCCAGTAACGGAATCCAGTATGCAGTTACAGCAACTGGATATTCAAAGCCATGCTGAGGCTGCCAGGAAGCTTTGCAGTCTTGGCCGGTGCGTGTTTTGTTGGTTCCTGTAACAGGTAAGGAAGGACCGGCAGTTCTTTGCCCCCCTACAGAGCTCTGCAGAGTCCACACACAGAGCTACCTCTGAGTAATCAGGTAGGTCAGAGATATTAAGACGGGAGGTAAAAATCCCAAGGAATAACCACTGCGGTGCAGATGCTTGCCAGCAAGGCACAGAACGAAACCCACCAACCTGGCTTCTGATGGCTGTCACTAAGCCCTTGCCACCACCAGCTCCCACAGCAAGCAGGACACCAATGGAAAAAGGTTTTGAGTTCGATTTGTTACCTTCCTTCATGTTTGCAAATCGCTCCTTCAGTTGGTGATCCACCTCAGGACCAAAGGCAAAATTATTCACAAAAATAACACTGCAAGATAATGGTCTAGTTAATGAACAGGGACAGGCAAACAGCACCCCAGCACCCACACGGCTACCCCCCACGATCACAGTCACATAAAGCCTTTACAGCCACTTATCAAACTGAAAAATGCTGCTCATCCCCCACTGTTCAGTGACATCCACCTAACAAAACCCTTTCTTCTTGCACAGTGCCACAAAGCTGTACCTTACCTTTCGCATTCAGGGACACTGCCCGCAAAATTACATGTTTAAAAAAAAAAATGTAAAGGCACCCTCCTCCAACAGTTCCTCCTAGCATCCAGCTGAGTTTTGTACTGTAAGTTCCAACATAAAAACAATGCACAAAATGTTTTCACCCCTCTGCCATGGTGAGGTCAAATGCCAACACGGTAACTACCAACACACAGTAATTAATCCACACGTGAAAAGCAATTCTCCCAACACAAGGCACATTTCACCCCATCAGTTCTTCACATACTTTTAAGATATTACAGCAAAATATCAAAATGTATTTTCTCTTCTAGCTGTAAATTCCCCTGTAATGCAAAAAGACACTTGACATCTCTCAGCACGTTCTCCCTGACCTAAACCCAGTGCTTCATCCTAATCCACAACAGAGGAGCTGCATCTTTCTTTTTGGGTTAGGAAACCCAGCGAGGGGGGTTTTGTTCCTGAAAAAAAACCAGTCACATAGAAACAAAGAAACCCACACATAGATTGAATCACACAAATGATCAAAACATTTGGGAAAAACATAACACGTCACAGATTAAAAAAAGCAGCATCCTTTTATTTTTAAGAGGATGGGCTTGTCCTTGTCCCTGGTGGCCGTCTCCTACCAGCTTGCAACGAGAATCCTCAACATCTCTTGGAAGCCATCAAGGACCGTGCACCGATGAACTGTGCAAGCCGTTCTGGCACGTTGTTTCAACATGAAGAACTGATTTATTTACAAGAGGTCTGTTTGAAAACTCCCCTCCTAGTGCCTCCACACATGAAACGTGTTCAACAAGGACACTGAGTTTAAAAGCAGCAGCCAAAGCTATTAAAAACTACGGATGAAAAAAATGTTTATACACCAAGAGAAAAAATAAAGTTACTCTTGCTACGCCTTGCTCTTGGAAATTTGGGAAACCCTGCCTGGCAAGTAAGGCTAGCAAGGGTTTCTTCCTCCTCCTTCCCGCCGTGTGCCAAAAAAGAGGCCTTGCGAAAGAGCCAAGCATATTAATGGGACTAGAAAACATCCAGGAAAGGAAGGGAAAAAGACAGAGCTTGCCAGATTTTATTTTTTTTTAGTGTTCATTCTGGCACAATATTTTATATGCACATGACAGAAGCACAGGAGCCCCCAGCCCACCTTGAGTTTGGCCCTCTGTTCAGCACGTATTGCTAAGCCACAAGTAGTTACTACAGGGATACTATACTGCGTGCCGCACAGCTTGCTCACATGGCAGCGCTTGGCCTCGTAGGACCGTGCTGTGGTACAAACCCACCCTCCCCTTCAGAGCTTCCATGCTCAGGGAAGGGGGGCGTCTCAACTTACTCCCTAAGACTGCATGGCTCCAGTGCAAATTCATCAGACAATCTGCAGTCTCATTAGACAGAGCAGACGCTGAACAGTTGGCACACCCGGAACAAACACAAACACCTAACGGTTGTGAGCAAAAAGCTACTGGTTTTTGGATTTCTGTATCAGAGAGCAAGGTGGCTGTAGATCTGTAGGCATACAGTTAGCGGCATACCATACAAAATAAACATCTACCAGCATTTCTGCACGCATTTAGATGTACCTCAGCTAAAAATATTTTTTTTTAAAAAAAAATTATATATATATATTTTTTATATATATATAAATAGATATATAGATATATAAATTGTTCCAGGAAAGGTTGCACAGACAGCAGAGGAGCCTGCATTTGGAATAGCAAGCAACAAAGCCATACCCCACCACGGTGCAAGGCTGGGACAAGTCTGTCCACAAATTAAACAGCACCTCCAGAAGCCTGAGGTACATAATAACACAAAAAACATCAGCCTGGCAGATGCCTTCTTGATAGAGTACTCTTAAAACAGTGTCTTGGAAGCAATTCATAAATTGCCACAACGCTAAAGACTTTCAGAGAGCCCTCTTTGGCAACTGCCTCTCGTTCCCCAACAAGGTCACAAAAATAAAGACTTTTTCTTCTGTCCATAAGGCTGAAAGACTGCAAAGCCTTCAAAAATACAGAACAATATCCTACTGCTTTTAAGGAATTTACTCCCTTTTTGCTACCATCAAAAAGGAGTCTAACCCTCTGTACAGCTCTTCACAGAAATAAATCTACAAGACAATCAGCTTAAATTAATTCCCAATTTAAGTTGGAACAGACTCACTTGGGTCTTTTGTTGGTTTGTGGTTTTTTTTAAATGGAAAGTGACCCTAGCTCTATGTACCAATAGCCAAGATAACTATGTTTTGCTAGAATCACTAACACGAACTACGAGGATATGCAAAACAAACAGAGGTTTATAT
Organism: Microhierax caerulescens; assembly: GCA_035590215.1. Classification (NCBI taxonomy): domain Eukaryota; kingdom Metazoa; phylum Chordata; class Aves; order Falconiformes; family Falconidae; genus Microhierax; species Microhierax caerulescens. Next base: position 47,971,828 of record JAVJGJ010000047.1, on the reverse strand, counting down.
TGCTCTGTATAACCAGAATTTGTCTTGGATACACCCCTATGGAATATCATGGGACGTGCATTTAAACCCATTCCTTTAGTCAGAAAACAGGATCTAAAGAGGCCAGTATAAAAGTTGGCAGATCAACTTTTGGTATTTGCTATGGAAATTCTATATAAAAAGCTGGCCAGCCTCCCAATTTCCATTATACAAACTCCCAAACATTCAGTTCATAAAGCAGCATTCAATTGCTGTACTGTACCTTGTGTTTGCAATTCTCTCTCTCCATTCTTCTGAGAGGAAGTCACCTCTTTCCAGCTTAAAAAAAGACAAAGAACACAAAAAAACCACACACACACACAGACAAGTTAACATTGTTCCTTGCTGCTCCGCATCCCTTTTCCTCTGGCAAAGGCCACGCATGCTGCCCCAGCTCAGGGATGCTGCTGCAGGTAATGCCAAGAGAATTCCTTCAGGAACACCGAGGGGACCAAGCGCCCAGCTGCTCCTTGGCTCCCCACAGTGCCTCCCTCGCTGCTCCCACCCACAGCTGCTCTCCTGTCCCGGGGGGAGTGGGGAAGGGTCTCCAGCCTTCACCACTGCCCTCTGAAGATCGTGCTCCACGACAAGCCGGCAATGCCATACAGCACCCCGACCAGCAGCTATCAGCAAACACCCCCTCGAGCTCCTGCTGATGGCCCTGCTTCAGGGGGAACTGGAGCAAGGACACCCAGCATGGGGTTCTAAGTCAGGCTCTTGTTGCTCTGGACAGGCATGCATCCGCTTTTTTAAATATAAAACTGGAATGCTTCTAACACTTTCAAGTTGGAGATCAGGTAACATAAAGGCCTTATTTGAAAATAATTAGTTATGACTGCAGAGACTTATAAAGTACCTTTCTGATGAAACCACATCCAGTCCCAGGCTAACAGCCACAGCTACACAACTACAAACACCCAGCGATGTTTTCTCAGTCATGCTTTTGAAATGAGAGGGGAACCTATGGGCCATGCTGTTTCGCTGTGCCACAAGTAAGGCAGAAGAAGAGTTGGGGGAGGAAGATAAGAGGAAGCGAGAAAAAATAATATGCAACTGTATATTTAATGATGATGACACACTTTGAACAGGCAAGAAAGATGATGGCTTATATCACAACCTCAGGAACATCAAAGCAACGACAGTGACTGCTTAGTATCCTTTTTCTGCATATACTCCATCGCATGGAAAGAAGCGAGCGTTGCACATGCCAGCACTTATTCTCATTTAGTGACAACTCAAACAGAAGTGCCGGCACTGCAATGCAGACACACTCAAGCCTCACTAGCTGAGCCAGGATCCCTGTCTCCGTGAAGCACCAGAGCCTGGCGTTTTCCACCGTAGCTTTCTCTTCTCAGCAGAGCAGCCCACCGCCACTCGGAGCCACAGAAGGGCTGACCGAGGCAAACCTGTCTGAGCCATCGTGAAGGACAAAGCCACAGTGGCCAGCGGGACTGGGTTTGCTTCTCGGGAGGAAAGGAATTGGAGAAAAGAAGTCCAAATGTCCTGCTGCTACACACAAGAGGGGTGGGAAAAGTGAACATTTGAGGGTTCTCGGGCAAGAGATCAAGAACTTGGCAAAGATTCTGAAGTCTTAGAAACTAAACATGCTGAAAACAGCAGGTTAGAATAACTAAAGTTAGTCAGAATTCTCTGTTCTGCCAAACAGCTAGGCTGAAATAAGATTTTAAAGCAGAACTACTACCTGTATTCTCACACCTATTGGGAAGGGATGCACGTTTTGATATTCCCATTAGAGTAAAAACAAAGTGGATGTTGGAGCGTGAACTCAGAGAGATCCAACCTAACAACATACTAGTAGGTATTTTCTAAACCTAAAGCAGAAACTCAATGCAATATCAGAATAGTTCTAAGGGGTACTGACTTTTTCTCACCTCATATATGGAAGCATTTTTTTTGGAGCTCTGTTTGCCCTATTTGTAAATGGAGACCATCTCTAGATTATTTTTAATAGATAATTTTGTCTCAAAGCCTTATCTGTTCTTTAAATAGTTTCATGGTTGAGTAACCAAGACACAGGAGAAGAAAACCCACATGCAAGGCAACTATGTTTATTTTACAACAACTTTTGCAAGTTAGCTTCTATATTGCAGTCCTCCACACCACATGGTTTAATGTCCACACAAGGTTTTCATACACTAACGGGAGAAAGAAAAAATTTGTAAAATAAGGAAGCATGATTATAAAGCCATGGTCTAACAAGAGAACAAAGAACCAGTGTAACAAGAAACTATTTTCAAATACTAAGCTTCATATAAAGGTCTTGAAATCTAACCTAAGTGGCTGTTATACTTTATTTGGATCCAGTTACACTATATGTTTGTCCTGCCCATGTGGTCAGGAAGAGCACAGTTAAATCCAAAATCTCCATGCTTTAAACTAATACAACCCATGGAGGCTGAACACCTTCCCCCCCCTCCCCCCCCCATCTACTTTGGAAAGATCTAGCCATGTTACAATTCAAACAAACCACAGCCCTGTTTAAGCCCATCTATTTTTGTACTGTAATGCTACCCTAGCTTATACTTCGCCAACAGTTGAGGGAAAAATCTCACCAGGAAAAATACTGGAGTATAGAAATAACTGGATGGTCAACTGTGGCTGGGAGAAAACTGGGGGTTTTTTTCCTCTCTGGAAGCAAGACAGTGATTCTTGGATCAGTGGTCTGCTACATGCAAAACAAAGTACAAGAGGTATCTAATTGACTGCTCCTGACACCCAGTTTCTTTGCCTACTCTACGTGGGGAGCATTAATCAATAAATGATGGCCTGAGTGGAGGAAAGTAGAGCTTTCCCCATCAACTGACAAATGGAATCCAACAAAGTCCCCCCAAAATCCCAGGCAACTCTGTGGTTTACAGTAATTTTGAGAGCAAAACAAGAACTGGTAAGGAAACTCCAGCTTGCTCACTCCTGGCCAAGGGCTGCAGTAGCTAAACCAGAAGAACATGGTCCATTACGGCCACGCAGGGAGAAGGTGGCACACCCAGGCAAAGCAGCGGTGACAGTGACGGGGATGCACTCAATCTCTTCCCACCAGTGTCCCCACCCCCATCCCGGTCCTCCTCTCCCTGTGAAACTTAATCTCCTTAGTGAATAATGAATGGAAGGGACCATCTGTAATGCAGATATTTTCATCTGATTAGACAATGCAGGAGCCCTGCTTTATCTAAAAGGATAATTAGCTCAGTGAAATCCGCTTCAGAGAGCTGCCAGCCTGCATTGTTTCTAAATTTAGAAGCCAAAACAGGTTTTTTATTCAGGTTTTTCAAACAGATAAATTTGCTCTACGGAGACTGCAGAAATAATGCTCAATGGCATCCGATTCCTGTAACTCTTCCTGTAAGTCGAAGCAAACCAGCAGGTCACCGCCCGGGGGAAGCAACAAGAGGTACAACTCCAGCAGGCACGCATTCGTCACGTAGCAGAGCAACAGTTGATGAAGGTCAAGCCCCTCCAGTGAGGAGGAGGGCTCCATTCTCGCCCCAGCGCCGGGCTGGGAGTCTCTCTGGTAACGCTCTGTTTGACCGGCTACACTAAGCCATAAATTCACACGCAGAATTGCCTCATTCCAGCAGCCTCCATGCAAACACTTGGCTCACAAAAACCAGTCATTTCTGCCTGGAAAAGTACACATGGTTATTTTTAGGTTCCTGTTCTTTTCAAAAATAACTGGAGGCATGAATCCAAACCTCCAAAATGTGGCATCATTTCAAAGCCACAGGGGACATTTGGAGGGCTTTTCAAATACCAAAACATCAAGTTTCCCGCTGAAATTGGGCATTCAAAAATATCTGGGACAAACAGATATCCTGCCCTCTCCTCAGCAGCCGTGCACTGTTCAGCAATGGAAGTTTTTAAATACTGGTGATGTCAGTTATCCCCACAAACCAGCAGCTGGTATCAGACAACAAAACTCCTACACAAATCACTCTGCTTTTGCTCAGAACCGAGATTTCCAGGAAAACAGGCCAGAGGGGGCACCCCAAACTCAGAGACAAGCCTGGGAGCTTACAGATGCCAGGCTCCCACTGATTTATGCACAACAAAAATCACCTCTAATCCACGGAGCTGAACCACAAGAGCATCCTCAGCAATTAGAGCCTACTGGGGTTTCCTCTGAGCAGACAGCACACATGTCGCAGATGTCCATCTAGCCAAAATCCCAGCCTTTAGCAACACTGACCTGTGTTCTCCTGCCCTTATTTCGAAGGCCTGTAGATGATTTCCACCTACCACTAAAACAAGCTTCTGTGGAACAGCGGGAGGTATTTTGTTACGACAACCCTGAGTAAGCAAAACCAAACCAAATCCTGGCAAAAGCCCCATGTGCAACTGCAGCTACCTCCAGCTTCACTTGCTGAGACCTACTCAAACCTACGACTAGAAGAATGCCTTCCCCTAGCAGGAGCATACAAGAGGTGGAAGGCACTGAGGACACACTGAAAACTTTCTTCAAGGGTACCCCAGGAAGAACACCAAAGCACTTTCTGCTACGTGGCAATCGCAGCACTGTGCCCTAGATACCTGGAGATGTGGCTCCGATTTTGGAGGCCACATGAGGATATTTACAGTTAGAAACCATGAAAACCCATCTGCCTCTTAATTGCAATATCACTTTTTAATTTGATGACTGCACATGTGCAGAAATTCCCCAAGAAAGACTCTCTAATTATCTCGGCCTAATGACCTTCAAAAAGTCTCCTGTTTCCTTCAGACAACAGTTTTCTTGAAAAGAATAGGGTAAGGCTAATCTTGGAAACTCCTCAGTTCCATAAGAGGAGAAAAAAAGAAGATAAAAGGAGTTGAAAGAAAGTGAGATGTGTTGGAAGTGGGACATTCTAGCTCAACAAGCTGAAGCAGCTGATGATGATAAAAAAAGCCCTAGCTGTATAATGCGTTCCCTCTGGATGCAGAAGAGAAGACTAGCAAAGAACATGATTATCCCTAACTGGTCAGGAATTAGACATCAACCACCATACAACCAAAGCACAAGGATGTAAATATTGATATCAAGTTGAAATATATCAGTTGAATATAAGAACTAAGAAAGATTCTTATCAGAAAGTGTTACTCTTTTGGGTTTGGGGGAATTTTTTTCCAATTAGACTCATGAGATTGAACAGCTCATTTAAAATGAAACTCTGTTCATTTAACAGGATTATGAGATACGATTACCTACAACAGCTGGAGATCAGGACACTTACAAGCCAACCTATGGTGAGCAACCTTTCTCCCACTCCTCTCATGCCCCAAATTGATCTTCCCACTCTGCAGCTGCAGCAACGACCCATTCTGCAGCTGTAGCACTGCAGATGCCTCAGGCACCCAACGTGCCTCAGGACTCTATGCCACTAGCCACGGAGAAGTTTAATATGCAATTATCATCTGCAAGTGACTACACAATGATGTTCTGTTTTACTGAAAACATGTGCATATATGTGACTGCATATTTTGTATGGAACCATTTCTCAAAAGAGACTTTTTTTGTATGATTGCAGACAAAATTAAACTGAAATACACCTGGACGATCAGGGTTTGTTTTAAATGTTGTCACAGAACCTTGCTCAGCAGAATTCCTGTGTCCAAGCTGCTGAGCTTGTTGCAGAGCTGGTAAGGGCAATCAGCTGCTGCCTCACCAAAACAGTGCTAGCTACAAGACAAGACTTCACCGGCAGATCACTTTTCAGTGAGAAATCAAAACCCCATTTCTGTTGGAAACCTATAATTGTACTAGGCTCTTAGCTGTTAAAAAACACACACACCACCCACAACCCTGCAGGCTCAACTCCAGGATTTATTGCTGCCTTATGGACCACAATTTTTACTTTTACAGCAAGGCAGCTGTTACATGCATGAAGTCAAAACCTCCATCCACATTATTCAGACAAAGCTGCAGGTGTGATCCGAGACTTGTCCCCACTGAACTTCTCCCAAGCTTCCCTCCTCCAACACTTTATTCTTCTCAAAATATTTATTTTTCATATGACTGCCTAAAACATTAGAGTGGAATTCACAAGTTAAGCTCTGCTGATGACAGACCATTTCAATTTGTGCTTATTTGACTTCAACATTTGGAGTTTTGGGACCCCAATAAGCATTTTGCAGGGACAAAGTTGTTTTCCAGACAGATAAAGATCCCAGTTTTTTAATTCCATGCCTTCCAGTGTCTTCTAGCTGTATTATGAGACACGTTTGCTCTGTTTAACAATAGTCACCTTAGAAGATGCTAAGGAGTTACTAAAGAAAAATATACTGTTTGGTGAAAGCCTAGGATGTTTGATGAGGCAATAAATTCTAAATAAAATCTGCCCTGTGTTTCTACGTGTGAAAGACCAAAATCTATCATCAAGCATCGCTACCACAAGGTGATAGGAAATGAACTTTCCTTAAGGCAAGAAGTGCTGCAAGTGTTCAGCTCTTCTCAAAAAAGCAGACTGCATGTTCAAGAGAAATGTTACTCTAAACACTTTTCAGAAAACAGTTGGAAAAGCCAAAGAACCTAGGAAAAAATAAGTAGCTTTGTTTCAGTATAGTACCAGACTCTGTCACTTGGAATGCACAATATGGAAATGTTCGCTGCCTACGGCAATCAATATGCTTTCAATATTTTAGTCCAAGTTCCTATCCTATTCTTTAAATTACACAGCTCGCAAGCAGAGTATCTTCAGTAACAATTCCTTTCATGTAATGCCAGCTGGGTGACACAATGGAAAAATGCCATATGGCCACTTCATGAAAAGTAAAGCATTCACAGTGTTTCCACAGCAGGAAAGAGTTAGCAGCCTGATATCAATCCTCCTACAAACTAGTCCCACAGCAGGCCCAGCATCCCTCTGAAGAAAATCACGCTATACAGTAAAGGCATTTCAGGAAGAAAGTGGAGAGGCAGGTGCCACTATCACCTTATCCCGCCTGCTTCCGAAAGGGATGGTTGTAGCAACCTTTCTTACAAGATGAGCCCTCTAAAGAGCACCAGGGATCTCAGCAGACACAGAAACTTGGGAAACAAAGGCTGGCCAACAAACGACCTACCATTTGATCCCACACTGCTGGAATGCTGAAAGCCATGTGGTTCAAACCATTCCAGTACCACAGTGATAATGGCTCCGTACAAAAGGAAAATGAAGAAGTAGTTCCTCAACTACTTGCTCGCACTTCAACCGCGGTACACATTCCTAGCTGCGACTTCTGAGCAGGAAAGTGTCACCCAACTTCTCTGGGCAGTTAAGGAAGAGCCTTGATCCATCCAGCCTCTTCCTTGACCATTGGAAAGTGGTAGGAGAAGCATAAATGCATGTATTTTCAAATCTCCCCGTGGGTTCCTATTGTACTATGACTACGTACATTTCTTCATTAGAAAGTGATGAACTAGGGAGCAGATTTTCTTAATGACATTTAAGAAGGGAGAGAAAAGGAAAAGGGGAAGGAATGACAAGACAGTGCACGACTCTGCACATGCTTCACACTATCATTACAGTGGAAAATATCCACAGTGATTAAGTAACATTTGGAGGAATGGGAAAGCTATTTCACCATGTGTCCCTAGCCACAAGCAGAGAGATCCTCTGTAAGGACCCATTTACTCCTCCTGCTCTGCCTCCACCCTCCCAGCACCTAACTCCAATCCTTTCCAAATCAGAACTAGCCACCCCCCATCCTCTCTGAGCCCACAACCCACCCCTTACACCTCCAACTACAAGCCATCTATCTTGTTAATTGGTCCTGGAGTTTTCTGCTCTAATCTCACAGTGCTGGTATTCATCCAGAACTTCAGCCCCACGCTCCCATGTTGAAACCCCTGCCATCCCATCCCCTCCCACCACCTGTCCCAGGAGAGCACACCTTCACCTGCCTGTAGAATCAAAGCTTCAGCTTTTGTTTCTAGCAGGAGATTTCAGAAACCCAGGGAGGAGCTGCCATTTTCAATAGTCTACCCAGCAGAACCCCCACACCGGACAGGACAGGGGAGGATATTTAATACAAACATACAAAATTTAAGACACATGGCAGCCCCAGTTAAAATGACAACATTTTAGAAGAATAAATCTTCCAAGAGTTTCTGAAAAGACCTGAAAGTGCGCCCAGTAATGCCATATCACGTCAAACAAGTCAGAGATGAGCCTGGGAGGATGTCTTTGAGAACACCATCCTCTGGATCAAGATAAAAGCCAGGAAGCAGATATGACTCATACTGCTGCTTGGCTGGTGAAAGGCTGAGGAGGACTTTGCAAATTCTGTACATCAGCATGGACCATAAAGTTTTTCAGCTGAATTTCACTCACTGTGTATTCTGCATGTTTTTTCCCATACCATTTCATCCACTTTCTGAACTCTCTGTCCATCGTCTAGAAAAGGGAGGAAAAACAAAACCACCGATTAGGACATCTTGTGTTACCAATTACATTGGAGTAAAAGGAGATGCAGCTCTGTTTGTTGATCCCCAAGACTTTTTGTTTGGTAGGTCTGGCATTTTTTGCCATTAACACTCAAAGGATAGGCAGACAGATAACTACTGCATGTAGTTTAGTTTCCTTTAAAAAATAAACCAACTTTGCTTCATCAGGGCCAAGTCAAAGCTGGCATCTTATTCTCCCCCCACTTTTCATTGAAGTTACATATTATAAGCAAGGCAATCTGAGCTGACACTGCTCAGCACTAAAAACGGTGCAACCTTAAGTAGCTACTGTGTTGTGGTACATAATCCCACAGCAAGTAGGAGGCACTGAATGCAGCCCAGTCTAAGCCCAGATAGCAAAGGAACAAACAGGATAAAGACAGGTCTGCCAGGGTGAACAAGGAAGGAGAAAGCAACATGCAAGGCATTGCAACAGTGGATGGAAGGAGCATCACACCTGCTGGAGCAACCAGGGAGAATGGTTCAAAGCACATCTAAACAGCCTAGGGCTGTGGAGGACGGAAGGCTGCTGCTACCCAACCAGGTCACTGGCACTGGTTTTCCATTGCCCAAATACAGGAGAAAGGAACCAAAAACCCCATACATCCAGATAGCTTCATGCCTTACAAATATGCACCTCCAGAGTCAAAAAATCTTGTCCCCATCTGTATAAGCTGACAGTGTTTAGCACAGGTCATCAGAGTGGCAGTGAGGGTCCAGCTACACCTATTCAACACATTTGAAAATGAAACTCAAGTGTCTTGGAAGACCGGGAAAAACCAAAACAAAAACTCAAAATCCTGAGGTTTAGGACTTGACTCCACCTATGGGAAGGCCCAAATTTGGAGGTAGCAGGGAGAGAAGCTAAGGGAGAGCAGCATAGTAGGAATTCTGGCTTCACTGACAGCTTGGATATGGTGAAGACCTCCATCAGCTAGTCAATAAAACAGTGTGTGTTGACAGATGTGTTCTAAAATTCTTTATGTTTCTAAATCACTCCAGAGCTCAGTAGGATAACTCACAAAAATTTTCACTATTTTCAAATGCTGTGCGAACTTACATTTTAAAAAATACATAACATTCTTCCTCTTCAGCTGAGGCTTTTCAAAGTCATCTGCATTAATTAACATAGTAACTAGAGATGTGTTGCCACAGCCAATCTTAACTAGAAACTTAATCCAATCCCTTCCACAAATGTTTGTCAGAGATGGGGAGGAAAACTGGTCCACTACACACAGCACAAGGCAGATTAGCTGTGCACAGGCTGCTTCACATATTCTGACACTGCAGCAGCTGCTGAGTTGTTAAATCTGACAGGACATTGTCTGTAACCAGAAGAATAATGCAGTATATTCTGTTCATCCAGTAATAATAACTTATGAAATACTGGTGTACTTCTGAAACTGAAGGTACCCCATGTACTCTTAATACTCAATTTGTGGGTAACTATTTTTTTTGCTAACCATTTTCACTAAAGCCTTGTGTTTGCACAATGACATAGAGGGGTATTAGTGAAAGTGAGAATTTAACTTCCCCTCTTTAACACCAATCTTTAAGTTTACTAGTAAACACAGAGAAGAGTCCAGACCTTGCAAGTAACTCCCTAACAAAACCAGAATGCTCACGCAGAGCGATTGCAAAGAGTGCTCCAGCTGGAAATTTCCACTGGGTCATGGCAGGAAAAACAAAATGGGATTTTTAGATCCTTGTCTGATCCTCTTTGCCACTGTGTTTATGCATTTTTGCCCACACCACTGGAAAGGAGGATCAAGGATTTTTTTTTTCCCCTCCCTTCATAAGGTATAATTTTCTAGCCTGTACAAACTGAGTCAGCTTGTTTTAACAATATGGAGGGATAAGTTTCTGTTCAGACTACTGAAGAAAGTAAACTTCTTCTGGTAAGGCATGACTAACCTCTATTGTTTGCTTGCAGCTCATTTGCCTTCCAGGTTTGTCTTGGAACTGATTATCTTTGTGTCTCCCCACTGGCACAGCATTAGAAGTGTAGAGAAAACTGTCTGTCTGACTAAACATTACAGTTTTCTTACAGTAAGACTTCATTTAGGTGCCTGCTAAGCACTTATTAACCAGATACAGGCTAATTGATGAGGCCTGTGTTGGGTAACAGTTTAATAACTAAGCTGAACTTCAACTCTAGAACACCAAAAAGGGGCATCACTACCGTAAGCAGAAACATAGCTTTTAAAATTTTTAAGAAGGTTTGTTTAGTGAATTCATTCCTAGACTTGCTTAACACTGTGGTCGCTGGAAGCCTTATCAGAGCCATTTCGGACACCGAATGATCGCAGGTGTCCAGGAGAAGCTTACACTCTGCTTCCTTTTGAGCAGCTCCTATGCCATTCTGCTAAAACAGCTTTACATCTCCTAGTCCTGACACCACTTCAGAACCATGCTAATGCTCCTTCTGTGTGCCCTGCGAGCACTGCTAGCAAATGACTAGCCAGACTCCTTTCCCCAAATATGCCCTGCTCTAGGTCTCACTGACCTGAGAAGCAAAATCAGCGAGGGCTGAAACTTTACTTTTCTTCCTGTACAGCACTTAACAGTAATCCTGAACCACTGAGTGAGCCTTCAAATAAGGCATATGCACACAACTAAAAAAAAAAAAATCCAACAAAAAAAAACCCTCACCTCAGCATATTTGGCTGGAATATCAGCTTTCTCCACACCGTAGTGATGTTTGCAGTTTGTGGCTGCAGCCACTTGAAGCACCACCTGACCCACACCTGCAGGGGAAAAAAAAAGAAAAAAAAAAATTAACAAACCTAAGGACATGTCTCAGTAGAAAACCACTGCAAAGGGAGATAAGAGCTTTCAGAGCAAAGGGCAGCAGAAAAAAAAAAATAAATCAGGTAATCTGTGGGACTAGGGTTCAGGGTACAATGTCACCCCCAGCTGTGTCTGACAGTTCCTGTACCAACACTGCCTGTCTCTCAGCTGAAAAGCAGATTCAAGGCAACGTGCGTTACTGAAGACCCACTTCCCCACCAGATGTGCAATACCAAGAACCTGTTTTTCAGTAAAAAGGGTTTACATCCCAACCAGAAAGTAAGCAGCACAATTTCACTTTTCTTACAGCAAAGTATTTCTAGCATTGTGGCTCTGAGGTTTAAATTTTTCAATACACTGCGCTCTTTTTATGACAAGAGCATACGACTACAACATTTACCACAATGTTTGTATTGAAAATTATTAATGGCTACTTTATTAAATCCTACAGGCTCATTTTCACAAATTCACACAGGTTTCAGAATAGCTACGTTTTAATTTTTTTGTCCGCAAATTTTATATGCATTCCTTCAAACCTACAGGTTTTCATTGTAATTCACTAACTAATTAAGTAAATGAACAGTTAAGACAACCCCTACCACATCCCAAAATAAATACCTGTTGGTCACACACCTACACCATTAATTTAAAGACTGGTTATAGTCTAGCAATATTTATACTGGTTTTCACCATGAAATGCAGCACAAAGTCTGAGAAGATGTAAAGCTTATTCATATACGAGCTACTTTAGAATACTATTTTAGAAAATATTATAGGGTTCAGCACTCAAAATTTCAGAAGCAACCACTACACTGGCAAGACTGCGTCTTACTTCAAAATGCATGACTCCCATCACTCTAAACTCTACCTGCATAGATGCCACCAACAGTAATCAGCTACTTGTTTTTCCTACACCCCGCCTGAATGCATTCCCTGCACCCCCAACCCCAGCTTACACTAAAATGACAAAAAAACACTCATTAGATTTATCTCTGTATGGGCAACCCAATTTTACCCACACTAGAGCAAATACCATTCCACATTTGTTAAAGCAGTTAATTAACGTTTTCTTCAAACATCCGATATTCATCAACAGGACATTGATACATCGCTTTTTGTCTCTGACTAACACAAAACGCGTTCTTGTCTCACCCGTGCACTTAATCACTCTGCAGATGACCACATGGGAGACAAGAGTGGATCTAAGAGGAGAGCCCATTTGCACAGAAAACATATTGCTGTTTTCCATTCCACTGGCTGCCGGCAGGACGCGGCACTGGTAATTGCAGGGGTGGAACTCCTGCATTTAAACCATTACCACTATAATGTTGTCAGGCACAATGAGAACTGTAGCGCTGACGGGGTTTTGTCATCACAGGGGTTTTTTGGTTGCTTTTTGGTCTTTTTGCCAACTCGCATTTTGCACACGTATGCGTATTTTAAACACGTGCAGGTAAGGATGTACTAATTTATGCAGGGGGAGAACCCGGACAACCAAAGATGTGAGGCAGAACTGGTTTGCTGTTTCTTATTTCTGAAGACCAAGGAGGACAAAGACTAAAGGGACAACAAAGAACACACTGCATCGTCAGATATCATACGAAACAGCATAAGAAGTTGTTAATCTTGTCTGTCTTTGCCTTTTTCTTTTTGCAAGAACTTAACTGCATTGTAATTGCATTTTGCCTAACGATGATGCATACCTCCACAGATTCCTCCTGCAATGAGCCACATACTCCTGGCATCACACACAAACTAACAAGAACAGCCCCAGCACCCTGGTGGGGGGTCAGCCCTGCTGTCAGCCTCTGCCAGATGCACGTCATTATCGGAAAGGCATCACATTTACTGATAGAACTAATATGCTATGACAGTGTTTTCATTTATACTGCATGCAATACTGCACTGATTACAATTTACAAAAAGTTCATTCTTGCAATACAAACTGAACAACTATCCCCTGGTTTTGTTTCAGTGCTCCAAACGCTAGAAGCCAAAGGCTTCTGAATTTAAACCGTTCCTTTCATACAGGCTTTTTAGACTGAATTTTTATACTGCTGGTCAATCTCCAGGATCGAAGTAGAGAAGTTAGCAATAAAAACCTGATTTTATTTCTGACAATAGCAGGTAAAAGTTTCTAATATTTGAGCTTGTTACATGATCAGCAGCACTACAGGACTTCAGATATGATCTTTCTCAACCTTCCTGAACAAACAATCGCAAGCATCTATGGCAATTTTTTTTCTTCCAGATGGAAAACAGTTTGTCAGGTCTGATGCCTTTCCAAATGTCTCATCTGAACATAAGTCACTGAAACAGGAAATTTCAGACATGTCCCACCGAGGGAGGCAGGGGGATTAAAAAAAAAATAATAATAATTCCCTGACTGAAGATGTATTAATTTTTGGGGGGGATGGCAGTCCTGCCATATTTAAATTCAAAATGTATTTCGGGTTTACCAACCGAATGTATTTTGAAATATCATTTTCTCAGAAGTCCTGTATCATACAAGCAACAAAACCAAAACATACTTCATTTAAAACTTTACAACCCATCCAGTAAAAGGGAAAATTCTTATTACTCCTTTCCTGCTCTGTACCAGATTTCAGCAACAAAAAGAACATCATCTTCTTAGTATATCTCTTCCACATGTGTTTGAGTCGTCTCTGGTTTCTTTACGAACTAGAAACATATATTTCCTTTTAAAACTCTAACCTGTTCACGAGATGCAGTTGTAGGCTGTAAGCTAGATTTTGTGGGGTCTCACAAGGCAGCTGTTAAAGCTAACAATAGTCTTCTTTGACACAGAGAAGAGTATGTCAGAGGGAAAAAACTGCTTAATTTTCAGATTCCCCACCGAGTGCTTCACGCTGGCATGGGAATGGTCAAGAAACCCATTTTAAGATATGAAGGGCATAAACTGAATCCACTGAAAACAGATAAATCCTCAGAAATGGAACTGCTATTGTTACCTTTCAAGCAACATTTTTAATAGTTTCTTCTTTACAAATGTATCCACTAACAGCAACAGAAATCAAGAGTTTTCTGTCACACGGGTTTATTGCATTTGTCAGCCAACATTTCACTAACACCACAGAGAAGAACATCTAGGATGTCTGTTTGGGCCTATTTAATCTCGTTGTAAAAAGCAGGGGCATCACTGGGGATTATCTAGAACAGGTGCTTATCCTATAACAATCCTTAGCCCCAGTTCACTTTCCAAATATGAATTTCAGTTTGTTTGTTTTTTTAAAGAAAGGGAAAAACAGCAAGCAAAAAGAGAAAAACAAAACACACTTCAGTTACTGGTCACTTACCACTGCCCAAGTCAACAAATAAATCATCCTCTGTCATTTTAATTTCATCTATCATTTGGGCCACTAAGTCAAAGGAAGTTTCTCCGTAAACCTCTGGGGAAAAGGGCTCATAGTTGTTGAGTTTCTCTGGATCAGTCACCGAGTGGTTATAGACTTGCTGCAGGATGTGCCGGAGGAGCCCGTTGGAGGGACGAGTGTTCAGTTTCATCGGCTGGGTGGTTCCCTTCCACTAAAGGTAAAGAGCAGGAAGAAGGTATGAACCCATGGTGAGGACAAGGAAATGTCACCAAAACAAGGCTGCACTGGCATAACATAGAAATGAGAGAAATGCCCTCCCATCCCCTCTCTCACAAGCTGGTCTGCAGGTGCTCTGTAAAGATAAAACCAGTGAACAACACTAAAGAAATCACACAACACCCATTGCCCTATGCTTTGTCCCACCTCAACAAATAAGTAATTGCAAATATGTCTGCTGGAAATAAGCGGTAAAGGGGAAATTAAAGAGATGTAAAAATGAATAGGCAATGTAAAGCTTAATACCAAATAGAGCTGGAGCAGGTGTAAAATTTTTTTCACTCATTTTTTGTTTACTGATGACCACTGAACTGATGTGGACTGTACAGTCAAGAGCAGTTTCATTTTCTTGCAGGAACTGTAGGATGGGAGGGATCATATGTACTCAAACAGGGAGTGGCAGGAAAGAGATGAAAATCAAGTTTCCTTTCTTCATCAGAAAAACCCTGTCCTAAACATAAAAGTTGTTAAGTTTTAAAAATGCCCATCTCTCCCTTTGATAAAAATAAACAAAGAAAGGACAATTCCACGATCCTCCCAACATTTCTCTGTTTGAGATTCAGATGGCAAGAAGAAAATGAAATCAATCACGTTTGCCATTTCAGACAGCAACTGCAAATGCTGAATAGCTTCAAATTCTTAGCTATTAACCAACATACACATTAGGACACCCAAATCCAAACACGCACAAGTTTTAGGGAGTTGTAAGCCCAGAAAGAGAAGGAAAGCCTGGCAAAAAAAGTATTGTTGTCTTAACACTGCACACTTGAAATACTTCCCACAAGCACAGCAGAGAAAAAGAATCCAGTTATACCTTCAACATTAAACCAAACAGTAACATTAATTCATTGTTCATGTTTTGTTCCCTCTACCTCAACCTTTTATAAGGGGTAAGAAAACCAAAAAAGCTTGTTAAATTCGTCTGAAAAGACATTATATTCTAGTTTTGCCAGAGTGATCCTGCAGAACAGAGTGGCTGAAGCGAGTGGCAAGCAAGGAAATTCCTAAGCCATGGATCACTTCCACAATACACGGGAGAGTTCATATGGATTATTTAAATACCCATAAGCCATAGATTTCCCCATGCAAAAGTAAATCTATATGATAAATCCCCGTGAAACATCTACACACATTCCCCTAAAGGTAACTCAGCTATTTCAAAGTGCCAAAATAATGGTGCCAGAGGTGCACACTAAAGAGTAATAGCTTACAAATCTGCAGTTTGGGGGGAAAAAAAACATAATTTTTCTTTTCTTCCTACAAGAATGTCCCTCCACCAATACTAACTCCTTGACTGCCTGGGTGTGATCATGGAAATAAGGTTTAATATCAGGCTTAAATCCCCAAAAGAATGGAAGTGCTAAATACTGATGGTACAACTGGACTAACAGCTGACTAACTTGACTAACCTATCATCCAGCACTAAGTCAGTCACCGCTTTCGGGATATTTTTGTTATACGCGAATTCAAACCAGTTAAACGTGATGGTGGGTAACAAAGGTAAATACGTACCAACTGATGAATGCTATCAATGGCTCGGTTGTACTTGTCACAAAGCCTCTGCATGCTTTCAAAGCTACGTGGGGAGAAAGAACGCAGGGTCAGTTAAGTACAGAGAGCTCTAAAACGCAGGTTTGCAGGTACAACCTTGTGCTTTATTTGTCATCATACATACTGTAAGTAGGTGGCCAGTTCGGGCTGTTTCTTGCACAACATGCAGTTATATACACAGCCTTAGGACTCTGTTTCCTTTAAAAAAACCTCCCCAGTAGACCAGGAGTACATGTCAAATAGTATTAGTTTCTTTAATTAATGGAAAAAGAGCTGAACTCGAAGTATGACTTATTAGAAAGTTTTGTATTCTCATAGTCCATTACTTCTTTTCCATATTCTCAGCTGCACAGAAATTTAAAACATCTGTAACTTTTTCTCCTTTGTCCCCTCATCCCTCCGTGATAATTGGTGCTGAGACAGTAGATACGTGTCTAGAAATTAACCCTGGAACTGAAAATGCAGACAGACCCAGGACACAATCTAAAATTTCACCCATCAGAAAAGCACACTGATTGCTTTATGGGCTGGGCTGGGATTACAGTCAATTCAGGCAGCTGCCTTAGAGACAGAAGCTGAGAGGATTAAATAAATTCATCTCAGACCAGGGAAGAAAAGATATTACTAGGAATATCATCTGTTACATAATCGGACCCACAAAGCAGCAGCAAAAAAAAAAAACCAGCAAGGAGCTACAGGAGTAAGATAATTAAATCACGGCCATTCCCAAATCCAGAAAGGGGTGGGGGGGCTGGGGGTCATCAGAAGGAAGTGGCTCTTCAGTCTCTTGTGATCTTCATTACCGCTGTGCTGGCTAGGACACCTCTCCGAGGAGTACTGCTGACTTCCACATCAAGCTTTCATCTGCCCATGCTTATGTCCACATTAAGACAGAGCAAGAGGCTGAAATGGGTTTCTGTCTGCACAGCCCATGCACTACTATAATCTGCTGCTTTTCATTCACATTCACGTCTCAGTCTATTTGCCACAAGTAATTTTTCTGACTTGTGTTTTTCACAGGAAGCAAAAAGAGTAAAATCATTACCAAAATTACCGATTTATTACTTCCTTGAGAGGTTGCAGAAAGGTAAGTGGGGTGTGAGTTTTGGGAACAGATGGGTTTCTCTTTTATTCAGTATTGCTGCTGACCACACTGATGCTACCCAGGTAAACATGCCCAGTGAGAGTGCCAGAACTACAAAAGTTACAGCAGTGCAGTCACTGTAAATAATCCACAAATCCAAACTAATGGATTTGGTGACAAGGGATGCTCAGCCCTGACTTCTCCTTTTGAATCTGTCAGGGGGAAAAGAGGGACTAACACATCTTGCAATGGAACAATTAAAATTAAGACAGGAGGAAGTAATACCTTAAGCAGATCATAATAAAGCAGATCATGATTGGGCAGATCTGGTGCTCAGGACAATAGCCTGTGATTAATTACAGCGATGTAGTTGCATCTGTAACCTCCTTCTGAAAGTTTTGTCATGCTGTGGACTTGAACCAATTCAGTCTTTCCCATGAAAGCAACCAAAGAGGTTTTTCTAAACTGCAGCTTGAGGGTCATCTCTTTTTCCAGCCTCAGTATAGCCAAGTCAATACACATCCACAGACCTCTCCACAGATTCACCGCAGGTTGGAATCCACCTCCGCCAGCCTCAAGGTGAATGCCACATACTATATGTTCATTTTAAGTTATTCATGAAATGGATACTCACATGTAACCACAAGCATCTTAAAATTACTTCTAACTGCCCAGAAGACCAGGATGAATAGCTTGCCTTTTAATTTAGCCCCTCACCCAAACAGCATCCCACTCACACCGAATCCTAACCAGAGGAGCGATGGGGAAGGTTAACCTCCTACAGGCATGGCAGGCAGAGGACACAGCACTGGCAGCTTTGGCATGCCACTTTCTAAACAGGAATTCTTAGCTACTACAAAACCAGAAACCTCAGTGTCATTCAGATTCCTAACACTGGACACAGTCCAACAGCGCAGATACCGATCATTGTTTTGGAATGAGTAATTCCAACGTACAGCAGAGCTCAACTTTCTGCTGTGTGGAGTTTCCAATTATGTCCTTAATCCAACAGCCTTTGCCAATATTGCTATTACACATTTCCTACCAAAATAACTCCACAGAGTCTGAAGCCAGTTCTAAAAGAAAACTTCAGTTCATGGTGTCTAAGAATAACCAGTTACAAACTAATTCACTATAAACTGTGCTGGCCTGTCCTCCTGGTGGGAAAAAAAAAAAAATGTTCCTCTCACCTTTTTGTATCATAGTCAATTAAAACGTAGTTTTCCATAGCAAGCTTGAGATCTGGAATTTCTTCACAGACCCATCTGGAACAAGAAAAGAAATTAAAACGTCTTCGATTAAGTATAGTAAGGTAGCCTGTCTCAATTCTAGACTGGCATAGCTATATGTTAAGACAGAATACTGCAGCAGACCTGAAAGATTACAATATTGTTAGGAGTAATGCAGACACCACAAAATGCTAATTGGAAAGCTGCAATAGCTTACATTCATATTGAATAAACAGCAAGGTGCCCGTAGACATTGGCAGTAATATAAAGCTCTTGAAATGGCACAACTTCAAAACAAGGTGATAAATGTATTCAATGCATCTAACAATACTCAAAGCCATGGCTGATGCTAATCTAACATAAAATGTAATACATAAGTGCAATATTTCAAAAGAATGCTGATACCGTAACAAGGTTTGACAAAGCTGAATGTGGATAAGACACTTCCTACGTCACCCCAAAACAACGCCACCAACCACTCACCCCAAGGATATTCTCCTCTGTGTAGTGCTCTAAACTGCTCTTACACTTTACATGACCCAAGCCAAACCCGATTTTCAAAAGTTATTTTGATAAAAGATCCCTTTTACATACTGAGTTAACAAAGCCCTGTATGTCGTTGCCATTAGAAATGGAAAGCGCGCACCCACTTGCAGCACGTCTGATGATGACATCTCACAGAAGAGATCTTCGCTCTTGGAACATAGGAAGATTATTTCCTTTCAAAGACAGCTGAAAAGCCACATAAGCTCTGCACACACTTTCCTCCAAAATCATCAAAATGGGAAAGCACTATCACCACCAATAAACCTCAGAGCATGTCATAGGATGAATTCCAATATTAACAGCAGAGTTTCTTCTTCATGCACCTTGATGTGTGCTTCAATGTTAAAATTTTGGGGGGGAAATAATAATAATAATGACTAGAGATCCAGCAAGTCTGGTTCCTTTTGGCTGATTCACACTTAGCAAATAAATATATAGGCAAGTAAAAAAGAATAGAACTTCTACATCTAAGGCTGACTCTTCTGACTAATATCTCCTGTCTCCCTAAAAACATTAGGGCTCTGATCTAAAAATTTTTTTTCTCTTAAATTACAGGAATGGGCAGTCAAAAGCTGTCTACCACTGGCTTGAAGAGATAAATACTTCTTTGCATTATTTTACCCACCACTTCCATAACCACTTGCGGTTACTTTGCACAAGGCAGGCACGAAATCCTTCTAACACACGGCATTCACTGCAATCTTGCTTAAAACATGGTTGTGAAATATTACTTGGGGCTCAACTGCTTTCTAACCCAGTTTTCCCCTTGCCTTCAGCTAGCACAGCACAGAAAGCCCTAGCACCAATGTCTCCGGCAATCACTTCCAGCACCACTCTGTTTAAATCTCTTTAGAAAGGGTCTTCTCAATAATCACACTGACAAATGATGCCACAAGCTCCCAAGGCACCGGATCTTATTAACAGCGGTACAAGTGAACTGGAAGTAGCGATGGCAAAGCATCCTGTGTCAAGGTTTTGTAGTTAGACATTTCTTCAGGAGAAAAATCCTCAACTCTAGCTCCATTACACATTCTTTTGATCAGAGACCATGGGAAAATACTATGATTTCATGTATATAAAGGTGATATTATTAACACCACTCACTGCCTCTTCCTAGGCTCTATGTGACTGACCAAAGCTCAGGTGGCTCTGCAGGCAAAACATCACTCTCTGAACCTCACCTGTATCTGTGCCACCCAACCTTTACAACCTGCTGCATACACAGCCCTCAGACAAGGGAAGCCCGTATGGTAAGGACCTAAAACAGTTAACAAGAACAGCTTTTAAACAACCTAACATGGATAACACATTAACATCCCTCAGGTGTTTGAGGAATTTGTGTTAGCATTTAATAAAAGTTATTCTGCAGCAAGTCACCTCCTAATCCTGCTGAAATAACGGCAAGCGATGTCATTACCACTGCCTGTGCTGGGAAGTGCTCAGACGTCCTACTCTCCATACCTGTCTTCCACCTTTATCCTCCCATTTTCCCCACATTGGTCAGAATTAAGAGGAATACTAATAGGGACATTGCTCCCAAATAATGCAAATGCTAGCAATGCTGCAACATGACAACAGGGGGAAAGGGAGAGGGTGGGGAAGAGGATACGCAAGATCACAACTTAATACATCATGCCAATGATATTTACTTAACCTTGCTTTTTTTAAAGATTGAATACAGGCTGCCATAAGCACCCAAATCGAGTTTCACTACTTATTTTTAATTCTGTTCAAAGGGGAATAGACTATGGCAAGTTAAAACAAAGCCTGTTTGACAGAGAGATTTGCATTGCAGCAGTATCAATTCAGCTTCTAAAATAATTTAGAGCTGCTGAATTATAATTGCAACTTCTGCGCTCCTTTGCATCTTGTCTCAAGACACAGGGAAGAGGTCTAGCCATGTCTGCGTTGAACACTTACCGAATTGTCTCAATAATTTCATGAGCAGCATCATGGTGTTTGTCCTGAAATACAAAGAAAAGATGAGATGTTTTCAGAGAGACATCAGGTGTGCTGTTCATCAGAAGATTTCAGGAATTGCCATCTTTTTAAGAATATAGGTGGCAAGCATACTAGGAAAGGAGTCTTTGCCACTCAGGCCATTAAACCCATCAAAATGAGCCCTCAAAGAAAAAAATAAGGCTTAAGGAAATACATTTTTCAAGTTGCTATGAACTAGCAGATTTATATGAAGGAACTGTCATTCTAGTTATTTCTTTGTCATTTCCTGAAGTCAGGAATTGTGTAGCTGATACCCTTGAGGATTATTGGTATGCAGTAGGTACTTGACTGCAAGTTCCACAGTGAACAGCTGATTTCATCCACCTAGCATCTGGTCCAGGCTCACAGCTTCATATGGGCAGCAAGACTCTAGCCCAGTGAATAGCTTTCTAAAATAAAGCATCAAATAAACAGTAGGAGTGGGTATCAGTGTAAAAGAAAAAACCTCACAGCACACAGAAGAAAAAAAAAAAAAAAGAGACAGCCTGAATATGCCGACCTTTTCATGAACTGAAAAATAAAACACACATGCACAAAACACATTAAAACTCGTGCATTACACGTACACACTAGACTGTAAGGCACAGATGTTTGTTGACTTTAATTTGGGAGTTTTCTCAGGAGCAACAAAAGCAGTACTGAGTTTAGCAAGCCATTCCAAATTCATGCTAATAAAGCCCCTGGAGCTGCATGTATATGCACCACGCTACAAAAAATTCTGGTTTAGGGATGTTACAGGAGTTCCTATCTATATTGTTGTATCATCTTGTGAAGCCTTCATTACCAGAGTCCATCTGCACAAAGTTGAGGTTATATTTAGACATTTGTTTCTTGAAGTGGCTTTGACCTTTTTAATTAGGAGTCTAGTATCTAAAGATCTTCCAGAGTTATAAGTGTAAAGGCTCGCTCACTCCCAAATAATTTCCCTTGTCTTCTGCTGCAGAAATGTCACTTCTATAGAGTTACCAGGGGGAAATTCTATCGCAAAGGGTAGGGACAGGCAACAGAAAGCAAAGATTGGAGGCATGGGAAGGAAGGGAATGGAAGAAGAGAAACACTAATGGACAGATGACAGAAAACAGCTGGGATTGTTTCTTCAAGACATGGAAGGACATAATATTAAGTCAAACAGAAGCCTTTTCTATCAGTATCGCAGCTTTTATATTTGCACGAGGAAACAGATTTCCCCTTGTACGACCAGTTTATATACATAGGATAAGCCAATCTTGTAGAAGTTCTCATTTCAAGAAAACTGCACACAGCCCTTCAGATAACTGGATAAAAGTCTCATGACAGAGTGGCAGAGAGGCAAACGTTTCTGAAGTCTGTTATATTAAGAATATGAAGCAACACTTCCTATTTTACTAGGGAAAGCTTTTGTTTTCAGAATGCAAAAAGTTAACCCCAGAGCTAGGAATCACACGAGAGATTAATCAAAGAAAAACAAAACATGCCAGTTAACAATATCAAAAAGTAAAAACAGCCAACAAAAGTAGTCAGGACATTTGGGATCGAATACACGGTGTCCTAGAAGCTAAGCGTTACCTCGGTCATGTTTCATAACAACATGCCGATGCTCCGCAAACGCCCCGAACACGGCGAGCCACGCAGAACAGATCTGGGGCTGGGCTGCCTCCAGTCCTCGGAAGGTCACACTGGGCCAGGACTGGGACAGCCCCAGTCCAACAGAAACCAACAGCAACCATAACCAGCCACCCAATTTAAATTCAGAGATGTCAGGTAAGTCATTCTGTTGACAAACCTTCGCCTAGAAAACAGGGAAGCAACTGAACTAAAATCTGTTCCTGACTCTCAGTGCCCATATAGAAGAAGTATACAGGAGGAGGATTTTCTTTCTTTTCATTTCTTATCTGCAAAGTATAAAAACAACGCAAGACAGTCAGCTCATCCATAAACATCCCCTATAAATTTTCATGTTTCACTACGCGTAGAATTATCACAGCAGAAACCCCTTGGGCTGATCTAGCTCTCCCAGTAAACTGTGTTCCTGTATAGTAAGAATATGCTTTATCAACATAAGCACATTATACCGGAAAAGTGAATTCATGCTTATTCTAGCATAACCGTTTTCTCTGAAGAAGTTATTTTCTTCATTGATGGTTTTGGACAGTTTCAGTGTTCGCAGAACACATGGGGAAACCCCTTGTCCTATAGGTGTTCATGAACTCCCCCCATGAATTACAAAATTGCTTAATTAACAGATTCCTTTGACTTGGGTTAAAAACTGAAAGATATATTTAAAAAAAAAAAAAAAAGCACAGCACAATGCACATCTACAACTACAGATCACCCAATTTAAGTGAGTGGTTTTACTAACACAACCTCATGTGGGAACTCCAGCCAGATGGGGCCTTCCTGAGTTTAGTTTGTGTCATTATCTAGGAATAATGGAGTTGAAAACAATTCCACATCTACTGCTGCTAAACTTCTCACATTGGAACACTTCCCAAGTTTACTATATGTTTACTATATATGTATGTATATGTTAAAGATGTATGGTCCAAGCAGACAAGCTCCCAAGATCTCATTCAAGTCTTGCAAACAAGATCAGGGATGATCACCTAACATTTCTTCAAGGCAGAGACAGCCATGGAAAACAGAGGAGGGAAGCGGGAGGACAGATCTAAAGGGCATACAAAGCAGCTTCTCCTTCTTTAGAGAAACTTTCAGTCCCGTTTCAGCATTACAGTTGTAAGGTTCATTAAGAATAGACATTAAACAGCACCAGTCGTCACACCTGTATTCGTGCAACTGTTTCCGATAGTGATAAGGAAGGGAGTCTTCAGCAACTCAAAAGGCAGGCTGAACAGAGACCTCACCAAACCCACCGATCCCACTCCAACCAGCATCCCCCTCTGCCTATTACCCTTTCCAGCAGAGGCACTGGTTTTGGCCAGGCGCCCAACTGAGCTTGGTGCAGCAGCTTGAACCCAGACTCTTCTACAGACCCAGCAGCTGAACACCGAAACCAGGGAGGGACCGACGGCAGCTCCCGATGGCTCTGCTGCACCCACCGCAGCCGGACAAACCTCACACCCAGCTCGGCCACCAGGCAAAGCACGCTCAAGGACGGCCTTGAGGCTTCTCCAATACAGCCATGGGTTGGGTTGGGGGGTGGATTTTGGTGGTTTAGTTTGGTTTTTTTACTTTCATCAGGCTGCAGCGACCCATGACCAACACCAGTATGCCAGCTACACCTCTTGTGCAGGCCTGTTGTACAAGCACGTCATGCTAGACTTTGGCAGAGAGTCATCTGTGAGAGCACAGCTTTATGTGCATCTGCATCCGTCGTCACAGTGCTTTGTCAGTAAAATATCCTGGTAAAGAGCCTCCTACAGACAGACTTGGCTATCAACCCTGAAATACACTGTGCAGAAGCCTTTTGGACGAGTCTCAAGAAGCGTATCTGTTCTGTTTGCAGTCACGAGATGATACCACCGTACCCTCTGTCACGAAGAGAAGTTCCATTCATCCTCCGACTCTATCCAAGCTGTTCTCCCTCTGTCCTCCCCTACACACTGATGAGAAGCATGCTACGTGCTGCTCATCAGCCTGGCAGTACTTCTGCAATGTTCTTTATATTTATGTAGTTTGAGAGGCCCTTGGAATCTTGCGCCACATTAATGGAAGCTATTTCATGAGACAAGACCTTATCTCTTTAATGTGGTCTACGCACTAAGTATTTAAAGTAAAAAGTTGCAGCCTATAGTAATTATTGGGAATGCCCAAAGCTATTCATAACAAGTTTATAATAAAGAAAAAAACTAAACACACATTAAAAGCTAGTTATTGCAGTCAATTCTCTCCAGCTGAACTTTATAGTAAAGACTTCTTATTTTCAACCTAAATGTTCAATTTAAAATTGAAATGTGAGCTCCCAGAGAAAATTCAATACTTTTTGCCAAGACATTTCATTGGAAAAATAATGGAAAGAAAGCAGACACTTTTTCAAAAGTCACTTATAAGAGAATCCAATTTTCTATGGAAAACAGTGGAGAACAGTTTCAGCCAGCAAAACTGAACAGCTTCACAGTTCCGATTCTTACAACAGATTTCTCCATCCACATGTTACTACAACTCTAATCACAAGAGTTAAGGAGTTTGAAGCCAGAAACACACCCACTGCTATTACTTTTAGTACACTAGTGCCCAGAAGCCGTACCGGCACGCACGACTCCCGCTCACACACCGTGCCCAGATGAGCCCTCCTACAGAAATCAACAAGCTGCATTAGCAGTTCTGCCCTTTAGGACACAGAAATTAGGCTGTAGGGCGATTTTTAAGAGGCTGATCTTTCCCTTCACCTCTTCTCCAAAAGTTTCCCATCCCGATGGTTCTCAGTTAAGACCTTTTCCTGCAGTTTAGGCTCAGCTCTCCGTTGGTGGGGGGCGGGGGGGATAACGAATGTTTCTGTGTGCTTCAGTGCTCAAGTCAGCCAGCCCGCTCTGTACAAAAGGCATTTTGTATGTGTATCTCATATTCTTATATGTGTATCTCACACATATGAGAAGCCCTGTAATGTGGTTTTAAAGGCCAAACGAGACGGTGCCCAAAAGCTCTCTCCCAACATGTATTTTCATGCAATCCTTTTCTACAATCAAATACTCTTTGTTTCTTAACCCCCCCCAAAAAAAAATAATCATCAATAGGACCAGAACTTGTAAGTTCTCAGTAGTATTCACAGCTATCACTTTTAACACCTACATAAAAAAACGAGAGGAGCCCCTTTCATACTATGCATGTGAACAGTACCAGACTCATTTCCATTATCTATACATAACTTTTGTTTATGAAGCACCAAATTTCAAATAAAAACAACTGAATGGGAAGTTTTGGTGGAACACTCTGCATGAGCAAGGTAAAGTGAAAATTACTAGTCGTTACATTTCTGCCACAAGCTAGCCTTAGAAAGGCTTGGGATACAAAGCACTGCACGCTCTTCCACCAGGTGTGGTTGTTTCGGCTACATTATTTTTTCAAGTTAACAGCCCTTAAGATATCTGAATGGCATGATTTTGACTTAATTCTGTATTCCAGTACTGTATCCTCTCGGGTGTATTTCTGCAGGACTAGTTATCTCACAGTGCAACTATTCATACTCTAAAGTGAATCTCTAACCTAAAGCAATACACTTAAACATATGTTTCTTCCTCAAACACAAAGAACATGTTCAATTAAATTGGGCAGCCATCATTGCCTGAAGCAAGGAACAACACCCTAGTGCCCTTCCAAATCTACATCCTCTAAAATTTAGGTCCTTCTTATGAAACTATGCTTCTCCTCGGGGATAAGCGGAAGTTGTGGCTTGGGGGTGAACACTAAACTTCATTTCCTCCCATGCAGAGCAGGATCCTTGTGAGATCCGACCAGTCCGCACAGTGTTACGCACTAGAGGTGGCAAAAAAGTCCAAGCCTGCAAATCTGAGAGGAGAACGAATCATCTGAAAATCTGGATGGGGTCTTGAAAACAGAAATACAGCTCGTGTGCCTTCAACCAGTAGCTCTCAAAGCACCACACGCAGAACTTCAAGATTCCTTATCTGCTCCTCGTAGATAGGAACATTTTTACGCATAGCTTTCACTGCCCAAGACTAACTGTCCCACAGCAAAAGCAGCTCTTATTTTTGCAAAGCCAGTTTAGCTAGACCACATTTACTCCCCCAAAACCAGCCTGGATGACCAAAGCAGCTCTTCAGAAATGTGCAAACAAGCTGCAGCCAAGCATTTGCGAAGGAGGAGGAAGGTTTTTCCTACAAGTCTTTCCCTGTCCACCAGATGAATCCAAACAATTCAAAGAAAACAAAACCTGAAACAAGCTGGTTACAAATAAAACAATGGCAACACTCACGTACCTCGTAGCCATTGTCTTTAGATACCATTCTACTTCCAGCACTTCCACTAAGTAACACCGGCTCCCAAGTACTAAGCACCAACAGAAATCATTTTGATTTGCAAAATTCTGATCAACACATGATCTGTTTAACTCACAAAACAAAAGGAGGTCAGTCTCACTATGCCCTGATTTTAAAGAACAGCTTGGTTGCCTGCAGTGGCAGCTCTCTCCCCAGGCAGTGGTCCATAAATCCAGAGGAGATGATGTTACAGCTGGAGACAAGATGGTTAGCAGAGATCAAAAAGATGGATTAGGAAAAGCTAATCAATCTTGCAGAAGGCTAGTGGGACAAGTGCCTCTTTAATGTCCCCTAGGTTTCCTCCATCTGTGGAGGATGATAAGCATTTCTCTAGACACCAAGAAAGGCAATGTGAGCTACTGCAGCTGCAGCATCCCCACAGGAACCAGGAAAGCATCCAGCATTCTGCATGGCACACGGATGCCCTCAAAACCACTGCCTTCAGCCTGTCTCAAGTTTGCGCTCCTCCTCCCCCAGGGTTTAACTTAATTTACACCTTGTCTAGAAAGATTCACCAGTACAACTTCTTTGTCCAGAGCACGTCCATATTCAATACACCTGCAAACAGCGGTTGACAAGAGCCTATAGAAAGCTGAAAGCAAAGTGCTTCCAGCTGCTACAGCAGCAAAGAGCTGCCTGCCGGCCAGCTGCACAAAAGGAAAGATCTCCGGCTCCGCAGCCCTGCCAGCTAGTGTCTTCAATCACCTCACATTTTAACGTCTTTGCCTCACACTCAAACACTAGTGACACTTTGGGTAAGGAAAAGGGAAAGCCTGCTCTGTGCAATATTTCATATATTGTACAGCTAGACTTTGTTTAACGTTACCAGATTTTATCCCAAATCAAGACTGGGTCATTTAGCTTCCACAGCAACAAGGTAAGAAAACTTGTGTTTTGCAGGTGAGATGAGGACCAAGTCTTCTTTGAAGCATCCAATTACTGCTGTTCCATTCATCAAGAACATATAAGGACCTTTACAGATATACATATATATTAGCACATATAAAAAGAGATCTGCAGAGGACAGCTTGTGCCTGTTGTTTTCCTCCCAGCCTCAGAGAAGCAGCAAGGGAAGCAAGAGCTACCAAGGCTGCATTTTGAAACCCATCTCCCACAACGCAAGTGAGCAGAAAAGGCTGATGTTGTTTCAGTAGCTATTAAGTTTACTGTCACACAAAACTAAATGGAAAACACAGAGAGCATTATAGCCTCCTTAACAGCTACAAAAGGATTTTAAAGGGGGGGGGGGGGGGGGAAGTGTGGTCCAA
>JAVJGJ010000047.1:47872742-47913037 GCA_035590215.1 Microhierax caerulescens | reverse complement strand
ACAGTACAGGCCCCTGAGGATTGTTTAATTGCCGTGCAATTAAATTAACAATACTTGTGATCAGGCTGGAGACGTGTATATTAAGGGACTGATCAGACTGGAGATATATTAAGGGACATCTCTAGACCCTTGCTGATGATACTTGCTTACTCTGATCTGTGCTGGGCTGTTACGGGTTTTGCTAATGACTTGTTGGCATCTCAGCCTAGCCCGCCTGTGGAGGTGTTCCAGGATGGCTTGCACAGCTGTGCTCCAGCTTCCTGTGTATGTGCTCTTCTGTGTGAAATACTTCAGTTTTCTTTGGGTAAGCCATGGAAAAAGCACTCTCCATGGGAGCCTCCAGAACACCCTGGTGCTTGCGGAGAAGCTGCTGGTGCTGCAGAGCTCAGCGTGCATGCGTTTGCCTGGGTCTCACTTGGAGTCACTTTGGATGAGCAGCTGCAACTCTGCGTGTTTCTTTTCTGAAATCCAACCCTTCTGTATTAGATACCTGTTCAGAAGATCATATGTGGTGTTCTACAGTGCTTTATGGTGCTCTGGTGGTTTGTTTGGGGTCATTTAGTATCTCCTGTGAAACTGGTAGGTGTACACTACTTGCATAGCATCTCTCTGAATTTTGAAAATAAGGTTCAGAGGTTTTTATTGGTTTATGAATCAGTTTAGGATAGATGGATGCATCATGCCAAATGTCAGTTGGCATGTATAACTTCAGTAAACATAAAGAAAAGAGGAAAAAAAAGTGTAAATTGGCTTTTTGCATTCCTCCATCGGTGTTGTTTGGCCAAGGAGTCTAGCCGTCTCATTTTGGTTGTAATAGACAAGTGGGTAGTGGATAATGCATCATGTTTCTAATAAATAATATAGGAGAAGACTACTGCAAATGAAATGGCAAAGGTTCACTTTCATGCCTCCAGTGTTTATCATTGAATGCAAGCCATATGTTGATCTAGGAAGCATACATTGATCTAGGATTTTAAGGCTACCTACATGATGAGCAAATAAATCCCTGGAAAGCTAGGTAGCAAAGGCAAAGATAGACATGTTAAAGCACATATAGCAGTACTGTTTATCAACAGCTGAGTGAAAGGTAGCTTTCTTGCTACCTTTCCAACAGCTTGGCTTTCTGGAAATGCCTTTCAAGTTGTAACATGTTTTCCGAGCTCTTTATTACATCTGACTACCCTCTGCATAATTTCATTTTGGCTGCTACAAACCTGCTTAAATGCTGTGCAGTTTCTCAGTTACTGCTTATACGCTGTTACATGCTTATGTATACTTCTAGTGAAGTTAGTTGTGAGATAGATACCATGTGGGAGCGTGTACGTTGCATTCTCTTTCTGTCCAGCTAATGGAGTAGTCTTAACAAAGGATCCTGTTGCTTATCTCAAATAGTTTTTTTTCTACAGCATTTAAATAATATAATATTTTTAGTTCTGTATGACAGAAGATAATACCTAATATACTTACCTCTGCCACTGTGTCCAAGTGAGTGGAAAGCAGCACGTTTTGCTTTTTTATGCTCTTGGCTGTTACTTCAGTTCATTTATTCTGTCCTGTCATGGTACGATGCTTGTGTTCCGGTAGTACTGTAGTCAGTTATAGGTGTATAAATTTCATTTGAGTAGTTCAGTGGTGTATGTTGATGGAAAGTACTGCTTTTGGGGGTTTTGATAGAAACCTGGCAAGTGATACATATTTATTTCTAGCCTCCTTCCTAAGTTAGGAGGTGTCAGCTGATCTGCACTGTGCTTGTAACAGCATCTTCTGCTTGAAGCATAAATTTGGAAGTTGCTTTGCTTCCAACGGGGTGTCTTTGATGTAACTGCCTCTTGTGTTAAGCTTGGTGGTCATGTTATATGGCTTTCATCCAACAGGTAGTATTTCTTAAGATTATTATAAAAGAAAAAATGTAGGGGCCGTTGTTGCTGGTTTTCTGAAATTTGGAGCACAGTGGGCATTTTATTCTCATGCGAGATTGTCATACGCTTGTGATCAGTGTGATTTCATGGAGTCTGTCTCAAAGTCCTACAGAAAAAGATAAAACCTACAGTGCTTTAAAGGAAAGAAATGTCATATTTTGTGTTTATTTCAGTGATTTATTTTTAAGTTCTACTTATTCCAAACTTTTTCTGTTTTAGAATGGTGTAGTTAAAGCATTTTTATCAGATCCCCTCTTGCTTCTTGTGGTGTTTGCTGTTAATCACCCTTTCCTTAAAGCATTGTATTTAACCATGAAATTGCAGGAGAAACAGGGACCAGTGTTTGCTGAAGTTTTGCTGTTTCATCTGGGTGGAAAGCACTTTGCTGTTGCAGTAAGTGACAGGTTTGGATCTCAGATCAGCTGCAGCAGATCTGGTGGGTTGAGGCTGGTTCCTGACAAGGACTTTGGTGAAGGATTCCACTGCATTTGGTTTGCTGGACCGTAACCCTAAGTGGTAAGAATATGAATTTGCCGCCTTTTGGTTTCAGAAGATGGTATATGTTTGAGATAAGAGTACAGCTTATTTAAAGCTGTTGGAAATTAATAGCTTTTGCGATTACATGTAAAGATTCTGCAAGTGATACCCATTCTGATCATTAGTGTCTTCTCGCCAACTAATGAAAATACAGCATAGAGAGTCACATTTCCTAGGAATGTAATTGTTCAGTTAGATTAGTGATTTTTTTCAATTTTGTTCACATACTGCTTAGAAAAAATACTAGCCTTTTGTGAACATCTCTGAAATAGTCAGCAAACCCCAAGTTCTGTCTTGGCTGGAGCTTGGAATAAAGTTTCAAGGAACATGGTTAGAGAGATGAAAAATCCTATAAACTGACATTTGGCTTTTCCCTTCTCCCTCCCTCCTTTTCAAAGGGATTGTGTCTTTGATTTGTGATACCTTCATTCTTATTTTAGCCAGTCGCACTCATTTAAACATACATATTTTCTAGGTGAGGTCTTGGAATCCTTGAGGAATTTGGGCTTATTTTAAAAATTAGCTTGTGCGTTTTGTTAATGGATATAAAATGCCTACTGCATCTGTTTGGAATATGTTAAGAAATGGCAGTTACGACTGTGCTGTATTCACAGATTTGTTGAGTAATTACTGCTAACATCTGCATGCTTTACTTGGGTTTTAGCTGCGCTGCTCTGAGTGTGTTTCTGTAATCTTCCTCCTTCTGAGGGATATGTGAGAGAAAACAATCGCCCAAGTGGTTGCAATAGCATTTCATTAAGGAGCCTTCTCCACAGAGTTGGGAAAGGCTCCTTTCCCACTTGGCAGCCTAGCAGAAACAAAAAAGCCCCTCTCAGCTTTTTTTCCTGTGTTATCATATGCCCTTCAGCTTTTGACTGCAGGCTCGCAGCTTTGCCTGGATTGCCATCATTCTGAGGGTGTTCTTTCACTTAATGGCTCTGCTTGTTCTCCACTACACCGGGAGTGAAAGGCTGCCTTGTAATTGCCTCGCTTGCTCAAAGCAGCCTGGCTGGGAACGTCCAAAGGTCTGTAAATATTGTGGCTTAAAAGTGCTCCTCAGTTGACTGGCCAAAATGTGTCAGCTGTGGAGTAGCATCCCAGGAAGACTTCAAATAAGACTGTTGTGGAATTTGTAAGAAGTCAGTAGTTAAGGAATAAGTTGATGTTCTAATGAATACTGTGAGTATAAATGAACTCTGAAGTATTTTCTTTTTGCTTTCCTTACTTCATTGAATCTCAAAAGCATTTAAGAAAAATAGAGCCAGTTATATCCTGGAAAGTATCTATTTTTAATTACCACACTAGCAAATTGCTATATTAGAAGGATTTGTACAAAAACTATTAGTGATTCAGTGCTGGGAAAATACTCTGATTTTGTCCTGTTTCAGTGTGTAAATGCATTTGGGTTTTTTCCCCCTGCAAATACTTAGGCCTTGCTGAGTGACTGCAGTTTTTTCTTCATTGCATCAAGTGGTGGTTTGTCCTTTTACCAACAGCTTGCAGGCTGCGGTGTGGGGCCTGGGGGTGTTGGTCAGCGTGAAAACGCTTTGTGCAGCCTGCTGTCCGGTGCTTTGCAGCGGTCAGTGATTCCACTCAGCAGACCAGGGAAGAGCTTCCCGGAAGGTTTGCGCACGCTTGTTTGTTTCCTTCCTATTTATGTAGATGTTAAATGTGGCGGGGAATCTGGCTAGGGTGTGGTGGTTGGATTTCAGATTTAAGTGGGAGACTGACTAGATCGGTTTTCTTCATATTGCTCATTCATGACAGTGCTACTCTTGCAGAGATTAACAAGAAGTTAATACCTGCTGATCCTTTAAAGCTTTCTATATATAGGGTCTTTCATGCCTTGTAGTCTTTTAGTGTTTGAAGTGCAGCTACTTTGGAAGGACTTCTTTCCGCTCTTCAAAATCCCATACTTTAGTTTCAGATCTCATTCTGAGCTCTGTAATACGCTTTTCCAGAAGTTGCTCTTTATGGTGGGCTAACCGATGGGCAGGGGATTGGCCTGCAGACTGCTGGGGCCATCGAGTGTGGCTAGTGACCTGGGAGCCTGTGTTCGGCTGCTCCGGGCTGTACATTACTGACCATTCCACACACACCTTGGTCATACAGTGGTTTGCGTTCAACTCCCAGGAGGTTGCTGGGAAGCTTAAGCTAGTATTTAAATAGTTGGGGATAGATCCTGTGGGAAATGACAGTAATGTTTCTTTCTGGTTAGGGACATAAAGTCTGAGGCCCGGCGTGTTGGTATTCTGCACTGGGAACCAGTGCTGACCTCGCTGACCAAGATGTGGCAATAAGATACACACATGAAGGATCGTGTGACACTGTTTCAGCGTGCTCATGTGTGTGCATAAAATATTCAAGGCTAGGTACAATGTATTTGTAGCTCAGTTGCATGTTTTATACGTTGTTCTTTCATTCTTCCTTCATCTCTGATCAAGTATTTATTTCCTACTGTAAGAAGTCTTTTTTGTTGTTGCTTATACTCAAGGGTTTAAACTGCCGTGGGATTTGTCTGGACCTGAATCACTCCTCAGGCAAAGGGTTTTAGAATCCTGAATGCTCTGCTTCCAGGGAGGAGTCATCTGGACTCTATGTTGTTGTTAAGCGTTTGGGGACAATGCTATCTCCAGGCAGATGTGATCCACGTGCCTGTATCCAGGAGGACAGATGGGTATCTCTGTAAAGGAAAGGGTGGTTTGGTGTTTAGCGTGCCCTCCCTTAACATGAAAATTCCCACTGCAAAGATACTATTTCTGTCCCAAATACAGCCATTTAGGAATGTCTTAAGTTTCTTCAAGTAAATTCATTTACCATAAATTTCTTCCATCAGACCTTCTGAGTTCTGTTACACTGGAGAGTAGGGCTGGTGTCTGAGGGACCTCAGGAGGCCGTGGGAATGGGTTGGTCACACAGGAGCTCTGTGAGGATCAACATGGACTTTTAGTAGAAGTCCCAATAGCAAATGTGATTCCACCTGAGCTTACCAGTGCCATGGAGGAGCTGGTTTTATCCCTCTAAGTGCAACGTTGGAGAGGAAAGACAGACAAATTATTCTGCTTCTATAGAAGCTGTCAAACCAGTGAAGCTGCTGCTCCTCTGGGTTGTATGTATTCACTGTGCATCCTGATGGTGGATTCTAATTCTGGTATCACTAAACTCTGAATGATAGCAGTGTAAATTGTTATTATATGACTGCTGCTTGGAGTATGAAGTCTCTGCTTTAAAATTCAGTTGCTACATTTCCTCACCTGGATCAGTGCAGTGGCTCTTTGCACTACAGACCTTGTACAATTGCTTTTTATTGTCACCTGCTATTTATTAAAAATAACTCTCTGCTTCTAGCAGCAAACTTTTATGACTTGAAGCATGAGTATCACTGTAGAACATTTGTAAAAGACAAAATAATGGTTGGGATAATACACAAAATTTAGTCTGAAGAGGAGAAATGGTAATTAAAGGCAAGTAGACTTCTATGTTGAAAATATCTTTTTGGTGGAAGGTAATGGTATTCAGGCAGGATTTTACTTTGAAAATAGGTAATCTGTTTCTGACCTGATTCCTCTGGCAGTTGATTTATTTATATGGAATATGAAATGCCCTGGTGTATGTATGGCTTTCTAAAGACAGATTATTTCTCTGCATTTAAATTTTCATGATTTCTGTAGCAGATAGCTTCAGTACTTAAATTGTAATTAATTGTGAACTGAAAGAATCTCTCAGTGAACCCTATGTATAAAGTAAAATCTATACAGATATTTTTAAATCATACATTTGCCACATCCCTCCTACAAGCACAGCTGTGATTGTTTGGAAAGAAATGAAGGGCCGATATTTAAATGTAAACATTGTGACATTTGGCTTTCTAATACTGAGAAATTCATACAAATAACGTGGCTTATCAAAATGTGTAAATGGCAAAATCATTCACCTAAGTCCATGAACCAGGGAGGGGCTGTCCTTGCCTTGGTGGAGTTGGATGGCATGGGATACAGGCAGAAGTACATGTATCCCGTATGTGACTTGTGCTGTGTCCCTTCAGATGTGAGGACTGATGTAGGCACACATCTGTGATGCCATCCACATGCAGCGTGCCCAGAAGAAGAGTAACTTACGGTATTTTCATCAGTCACCTTACATTTGTGGGCTATTATTAGGATTTGACACAGTTTTTTCTAGACACGTTATGAATGGGTGATCTCTGACTTCCCATTGAGGTGACTAGTATATGTTCTAGGAGTCACAGAACTGTTTGGGTTGGAAAGGACCTTAAAGACCATCTAGTTCCAGCCCCCTGCCATGGGCAGGGACACCTCCCACCAGCCCAGGTTGCTCAGAGCCCAGTCCAGCCTGGCCCTGAACACTGCCAGGGGGCTGGGGCACCCACAGCTGCTCTGGACACCCTGTGCCAGCACCCCGTCCCCCTCACAGTGAGGAATATCTCCCTCATACCTAACCTAAATCTCCCCTCTTTTAATTGAAAACCACTACCCCTTGTCCTGTTGCTACAGGTCCTACTAGTGGTGGATGGAGCTCAGGTTCTGTTCAGACCCCTAGGCATACAATCTCCACTGAACAACTTTTTTCCACAAATCTTGGAAACTAGAGCTCTGGACTGAGCAGTGTTATTGTGAGGGAGAGGGAGGAGAAGCGAAGCCACTGAGGAAACATCTCGGTTTAATGGAATTGTGGTGTTTCTTGTTAATTAATAGTTTTGGCAGAATTAAACGCTTACCTGAATAGAGTGCATCTGTGAGAGGTTTGGTGCTTGCAAATGATGAGTTCTGCTGCTTCCCCCCACTAACATGCTAGAAATCTACAAAACTGGTAAAGTAGCACAAATTTTTGTTTGTTTTCCTCAGGCAAAATACATCTCCCAGTGCATCGATGAGATCAAGCAGGAGCTAAAGCAGGATAACATTGCAGTGAAAGCAAATGCAGTCTGCAAACTTACATATGTAAGTGCCTTGCTGGGATATGATGTAATCACATTTTTTTTATTTCTTGCTGACTTGGAGCTAATTTTCAGTCTGAATGCCTGCTTTTCTGAGACTATTGTAAGAGCAAGCTGCAGGTGAATATGCTCCCACGTGGGTCTGATGTCAGAGGCTGCATATTCCCATTCTGTTCTTTCATTCAGCACCATTGTGCTGGTGCTAGTATTGTTACAATTTTATTTTATTGAGATAAGTCGGGAAGCTAATCTGATTTAAATCAATCCAATCCAAAACCAGTTGTTTTCCAATGGATTGTTTCTTATCACATAGTTGCTTGAGCACTTGAAACTGGTGTTTGTTTCTCTTTGTGTGGTTGAGGAGGAGGAGGGGGATAGAAATACTATTAAAGAATTACTTTAATAATAATGGTTCTGTTCTGGTCTTATTGAAAAAAATCCAGGGGAAAAACTCTTCACAGCAAAGCTTATGTAACTGCACATGCATTACCTGGAATTAATGCAGACTATTTAAAACTTGCTTCTGGTGAAATTTTGAAATTTCTTTCACTTACCGCAAGTAGCGTGGAATGTAACATTGCTCATAAACTTGAGATGTCCTATAGTATTGGGTTTTGACTCTTGTTACACATTCAATTTTGTGAGTTATCTCGACCTATTTTTTTGAGTCTGTTATTTCAGAGGTTTGTTTATCTTGGTTTCTCTGCTCACAGTTACAGATGCTGGGCTACGACATCAGTTGGGCTGCTTTCAATATTATTGAAGTAATGAGTGCATCGAAGTTTACATTCAAAGTGAGTTTTTTGTGTAACTACAACTGTACTAGCCAAGCTGTGTCGTTACTGTATTTAATGAATGCATTCATACATCATTTTTTGGATTGCATTTTTCAATACAGAAGTGATGTAGACTGTATTTGTTGCTAGTAAATGGATAATACTTGGCCTGCTAATACAGGCTTTTCTACCAGATGTTTGACAATAGCAGTCAGATATCTTTTGTGAAAAAACAGGGTATTTTTTTGTGAAGAACACCTAAGTTTCCTAGTAGTGGGCATATTTTATTTTGTAATACCTTTGTAATTTTTCTTGAAAGGTTTTGTTCATGCTCTGTGTTCCAGAACTTTTTCACCAAAAAGGGTGGAATGTTCTTTTGTAAGGTATAGTTCCCACATTAGGCTTTAGTACCTGAAAGTCAGGAGTCAACACAGACAAAATAAATGTAATACTCTCCATTTCTACTGGCAGTCCTACCTTATTTCTACATCTTTGTGATCATTCAGTCTATACATTCCAACAGAGTAGAGAATCATAGAATTATTTTGGTTGGAAAAGAGCTTTTGAGATCGTCAAGTCCAACTGTTAACCCAGGACTGCCAAGTCTACCACTAAACCATGGCCCTAAGCACTGCGTCTATGTGGTTTTTTAAATACCTCATGGGACGGTGATCCCTGGGCAGCCTGTTCCAATGTTTGATAACCCTTCCAGTGAAGAAATTTTTCCTAATATCCAATCTAAGCCTCCCCCAGCACAATGTAAGGCCATTTCCTCTTATCCTGTCATTAGTTATCTGGGAGAAGAGACTGACACCACCACCCCCTCACTACAACCTCCTTTCAGGCAGTTGTAGAGAGTGAGAAGGTCTCCCTTGAGCCTCCTCTGGGTTGAACCCCAGTTCCTCCAGCCGCTCCTCGTAACCCTTGTTCTCCAGCCCCTTCCCCAGCCCTGTTGCCCATCTCTGGACACACACCAGCACCCCTACATCCCTCTGGAAGTGAGTGGCCTAAAACTGCACACAGGATTTGAGGTGCAGCCTCACCAGCGCTGAGCACAGTGGAGTGATCACTGGCCCGGTCCTGCTGGCCACACTGTTTGGGATACAAGCCAGGATGCTGTTGGCCGCCTTGGCCACATGGGCATGTGCTGGCTCATGTTCAGCCGGCTATTGACCAGCTCCCCCCCTCTCCCCCAGCCCTTTTCCTGCCAGGCAGCTTCCCATCACCCCTTCCCAGGGCTGTAGCACTGCCTGGGGCTGGTGTGACCCAAGTGCAGGACCCAGCACTGGGCCTTGTTGAACCTCATACGCTTGGCCTTGGCCCATGGGTCCAGCCTGCCCAGACCCCTCTGCAGAGCCTCCTGCCCTCAAAACAGGTCACCACTCCCACTCGATCCCCTCATCCAGATCACCAGTGAAGGTATTAAACCGAGCTGGCCCCAGCACTGTGCCCCGGAGAACGCCACACATGCCCGGACACCAGCTGGGTGTAACTCCATTTACTACCACTCTTCGGGCTCAGCCAGCCAGTCGGCTTTTTACCCAGCGCAGAGCACGCCTGGCCCAGCCATGAGCAGTGGATTTCTCCAGGAGATGCTGTGGGAGATTGTGTCAAAGGCTTTGCTAAGATCCAGATAGGCAATATCCACAGCCTTTCCCTCATCCACTAAGTGGTGGATGCTAAAACCCAGAAATGGGTCACTAAAGGGTGAAGCTAGTTTTACTATCCTTAAGATAGATCTATTACCACGAGAGTTGTTACTTGTCTGAGATTATTCTTTCCTGATAAAATCCCGCTTTGCTAAAGAACCCTGTAATTCCTCTTCTGTTGTGCAAACCTCTTGCCTAATTGTTCATCTCTTTAATGTTGCTTATAAAGCTACCAGTTGTTGTTCATCTAAACATTGCCTAAATTTACTTAAAAATAAATTTTGAGTTTCTCCTTGCCTTTTTACAGAGAATTGGTTACCTAGCTGCCTCTCAATGCTTTCATGAAGGGACTGATGTAATTATGTTGACTACTAATCAGATCCGAAAGGTAAACTTTTTACTTCAGTTTTTAATTTTTTTTTCTTGCGCTGTCTCCCTACTTGTATTTTCAAATCCATATGAAATATTTCTTTGAGGAATATAAAAGTGTTTAAGCAGAAGTCTATTTATTTGGTTTACAGTCTACTCTCATTCCACAAGCTGAAGGGTTAATGAAATACTTTGCTGCCCATAAGTTTCCCTTGTGCTGCCTCATACCAGCTATCGGTGTTTATTCAACACAGTGAATAGTGACCACAGTAACCTTTGCTAATATTACTAGTCTCTTACGCAGCTCTTACGAGAATGTAATGGGTAAAGAAACAAGTCCCCATTCTTGAGGGAAAATGAGCAGTCACCTGGCTCCACAGAATCTATTTGTAAGGGCCTGGTTTCTTCTGGTAATAACAGATCAGGCTTTTGACTTCTTTAGTAGAATTATGTGTAAAAATGGTGAAGGGTGTATGTAAAGTTATGTTCTGTATTAATGGACCAAAGTGTATTCATTTTCACAGAGCTCTATCACTTGAATTTTTTTCAGAGTTACTGGATTGCAACATTGTTTTCCTATTTTTAAAGTTCTGGTTTAATTTTTTGAAGTGTCAATGCTTTAAAACTTGACTGATTCAGTACAAGATGTGCCTACATTTTTTACCATCTAAATAGCTAAAATATCTTTGACTTAAAAAAGATCAGTTGGATGTTATCCAACATTTTTCCTAAAAAAACTAGTGCTTTTCCCTTTATCTTTTAAACTATTCTGCTCTGATAAGTGCATATTTTTAAAACGTCCCACCATTTTCTGTATTATGGAGATTTTATTATACTGAATTTCAGTCACTTACTAGGCTACTCCTTCCTTTTGCGCCTTTTACTTAAAAGCATCTT
The DNA here is from genome assembly GCA_035590215.1 of Microhierax caerulescens. Taxonomy (NCBI): domain Eukaryota; kingdom Metazoa; phylum Chordata; class Aves; order Falconiformes; family Falconidae; genus Microhierax; species Microhierax caerulescens. Next base: position 47,901,933 of record JAVJGJ010000047.1, on the reverse strand, counting down.
TATTTATGCCTTTCCATGTTTTGGTGATCTAGCAGCTTTGTATTTTAAGGGGTTATCAGTTCCAAAAATACATTACAGCCAGAATGAATTGCAGTTTTGTTGCTGCTGAAGAAGTAGATTCTTGAAGTAGAGTCTGATTTCCTACCACCTGCAAAAGGGTTTGAAATGAGATGCAAATGGCACAGAACCCTGAAGGCCTGACTATGTTTAGCTCTCCTGAAGCAGCCTCCGTGTACATGTGAATCTGGATGATTAATTCTGGTAGTTCATGTGGGAATGCTCTGTGCAGTTCCCTTAATATTTTTGTTTCCTGATAACTGCATTTAAGGCATGATCTGTGATGCTCTGTATTTAATAAAGTCTGGTTTTATAATTGCACCTGAACATACCCAGATGTGAATATTGATATTGTGCAAGAGTCTGAAGCTTAGAAATACTGGAAAGACTGTGTAGGACTATGTAGAATGCTCACTACTAAGACCGAGGAATCTGACCAGTAAAATGTATACTGCACCCAGGCTTGTGTTACGTCTTTGTGGACTGAAGGTTACGGTGCTGCCAGCAGCGTGGAAGGGAAGTAATCTCATTTCTCTAACAGAGAGGTTAAGCAAGGCCGCTGTTAAGCATTTGACAAGAGGGCCTGTGCCTAGTGAAGTTGGTGACAGCTGGGCTTTGACTTAGCAGGGTTAGTATTTAATACAAGTTTTTTAGGACTTTAAACATGTTAGTGATCACGTTAGGAGTTTTAAAAAATTATTTGCTGTTCCTAAAATACCAGCAAGGTATGGTATCTCTAATTGCTTTCATGTTGCAATAATCTGTCTATTGTTCTATTACAATTCCTCATGTGCATTAAACCCCAGGCTAGTTGTATTTTAGCAAGTGTTGGAGGACATTCCTGTTAATAGTCGATAGAAATATTCCTATGAAGTAGAAGCTCTGCTTCATATATATCGTGAATAAAACTGGTCTGAGAAAATTGTTTCTCAACATCCTGTGTGATCTTAAATTTTTGAGCCTGTTTCTCCTTTTTTAGGATCTGAGTAGCCCTAACCAATATGATACTGGAGTTGCACTGACTGGCTTGTCCTGTTTTGTTACTCCAGATCTTGCCAGGGACTTGGCAAATGACATCATGACACTGGTGAGTTTATAAGATTGAAATAACTTTTCCCTGTAACTAAAGAATATTAAATTATTCAAATCTGATAAACATCTATTGAATTTAGAACTGTTGCGTGATGGGTTCTTGTGGGAGCTCTTGTGGGTTCTCTGGGGAGCTGTGACAGACCATAGTTAGCTCAAGAGGATTATCTTGAATATTTCTGTTAGTGTTAGTGATTAATGACAGTATTTTACTCTCCTCCTCTCAACACTGAGTATTCAAAAAGTACTTGAGTCTCCCAGAAAGAAATTTTGATACGCTAGTGTGGGCATAAGGACCTTGAGAAGAACTCTGGAAACAGATTTGCTGAGAGCCTGTTGCAATTATTTCCTTAACAGATGTCACATACAAAGCCTTATATCAGGAAGAAGGCAGTGTTAATCATGTACAAAGTTTTTTTGAAATACCCAGAGTCCCTCCGTCCTGCATTTCCTCGCCTTAAAGAGAAACTTGAAGATCCAGATCCTGGTGAGTGGGTTTTGGTAAATTTCTGCTGCTCCAAAACGTCTAGGTATGCATGCTTTTAGAGCTTGTGGAGATGAGAATACATGAAAAATGCTGTAATCATGGTTTGGGTACTGATTCGCCTGTTTAATAGGTAGGTGACCGTATGAGAGTTTTAACAGATTTTGTCATATTAGAAATACATTCTTGAAAATGTCCAGTTCTTTCTTCTAACTGAAAGCTATTGAAACTTTATCAGTGGCTTAAACCTTAATGGGACAAAGCTACTTCATGATTCCTGCTTAGTTTGCTTACTTAATTTTGCTGTTGAAAACATTTCTCTTGATTTCAGGATTTGGGGTTTGGTTGTTACTGTTTCCTGTGCTCTTTTTACAAAGCTGCAGCTATTGGCTTGCCATGGATTTTTCACATCACTTACTTTATTTTTTTTTTTTACGTTTAAACTTCGAGCCCAGGCTGCTCTTTGGGCTCTTCAGTACTGTGTCAGTGCAATTGAACTGCAGCACAGGAAATTTGCATTTGCTCTGTATCATATTGACACTAATACTCAGTCTTCCAAGAAGGTGCTGGTCTTCCTTCACTGCACCAAAATGCTGTACACTTGTTTCAAGAGTTCTGTGTGTGATGCAGTTCTGTGATAGCCAGCTGATCTGTGTGTGTCTGTGTAGAACGAGAAATTTAATTGCATGTAGTGGGCTACTTTGGTGTAGAAATTTAAGATGCATCTTTCAGGGACAGTGTTTTTAAAGACAGCAAAACAGACACACCCCTCACCTGCAAACCAAGAAATAACATCTCTATTGTGCTTTATGGAGAAAAGGACTGCTATCTGCTAGAAAACCCAGACTATCTAGATTAAAAGATTTAAAATTGAGAACAATCAATTTAGAGGCTGAGCAGTTAGAATGGAATGAACTTGACCAGTCAGATTGTTTAAGGATTGTTTTTGTCTTGTATTTAAACACATCTAAATAATGTATTTTGAAGAAGCAAGAGTGTTTGGGAACGCCAAGGTGGGTAGGATTGTTGATAATGTTGATTGTTGATAATGTTGTCTGTGTCCCGCAGACAAGCTATCCACAGTAGAGAAGAGAGGAGGCTGGCAGTGGTCTGTTCTTTCTAATACTGGACCCAAAACAGATACCCGGCTTGCTAATATATTAGGAAATAGCCAAAACTAAATAAAAATCCTTTCTTGGTTTGTTTTTGCATTCTTGTGTTTAGCTCACTACCTCATGGTTGGTAATGAGGCTGAACCATTCCTCTTGGACACACAAGTCTGGATCTTTAGCTGCTTTTGTTCTGGGGGTTCTGCACCAGAAACTTCAGTTACAATTAAGGCATTGATGAGATTTCTGCTTTTCCCACTTTTTTCCCAGGTGTGCAGTCTGCTGCAGTAAATGTTATTTGTGAGCTGGCTCGACGCAATCCCAAAAACTACCTTTCCCTTGCTCCGCTCTTTTTCAAGTTGATGACGTCATCAACCAATAATTGGGTTCTTATTAAAATTATAAAACTGGTAGGTATTCTTGTTTACATACATTCTATAGTTACAGGATTAACATTCTCATTAAATTTCCTTGGGTGTGAAAATAGATTTCTTGCTTGGAGGTATAGTTACCATTAAATCCAAACAAAAAGAAACCAGGAATATCTTCTAATGTTTGTGAACATATACAAAAAGAAAAATATTTTAATATAGCTTTATTTAAATATAGTAAGCTGCAATTTAAATCACATTTTCATACTGTTTGAAAGCACTTATTAAATCACTTTCTTCCCTGCACTTTTTTTTTAACAGTTTGGTGCTCTTACTCCATTAGAACCTAGGCTGGGAAAGAAATTGATTGAGCCCCTGACGAACCTCATCCATAGGTATGTATGAAAATGCTACTTTCTTCATTCAGGAGTGGTTGAAGGGCCTGTTAGGTAGATCAGTAGCTAAGTATGTGGATGCATTTCTGAACTCTTTCTTGAGTCTTGATGTATTTGTTTCGCGTATCAAAAGATAATCATATCAGGACTATTTAAAAAAAAAACTGACAAGAGGTAAAATACTTTAAAGGAAATTCTTGGGGTGTTTGACTGTCGGCATTAATTTCTTCAAAGCACAAATTAAAATTGGAGCAGTTTGCCTTTCTTTCACTTCAATTTAAGCCAGAGGTTACTATGGGGAACATATTAAAACTGATTTTAAAAAGGCTGAGCTGTGTATTTGCCTCTTCCATTCACCTACACCCTTTTGTTCCACTTTTTTGGAAATGCCTGACCCACCAAAGGAGCATGACAAGGAGTATATTAATGTTCTTTCTCATGCCTTTGTCAGCCCAGACATGTTTTGGAAGAGGTTCCTTTAATATACATCCTAAATACAGATCAGATAAATTTGAAGATACTTCTTTGTCCCTTGTTAAAGCTGGTTTGTAGTGTTACTTTGGATCTAATTCTGAACTGAAATCAGAAAGTAAATGTCTTGGAAGGGAATACATGTGTTTTCCCAGTTACGAGAAGTGTGATTTTATGCATGAGTTGTTAAATTGAAAGGTTTGTTTCTTTTCATGTGGCAGAGCAGCAAGAAGATAGATGGGAACAGATATCAGTGTAGCCATGAGAGCAGCTTTAGCCAAACAATTTCTGTCCATCCTACTAGTATAGCTTTAGGGCTGGTTCAGAGCAGACCAGCCAGCAGCCTTGCTTCCAGGTACAGAAAGAGAGTTTCTTTCTGTTTCTTTCTGTTGCAGCAGCAAGCAATAGATGCAAATTCACCAGAAACAGTACTTAGCCAGAAAAAGCAGGAAGATGGACAGTGTGTCTTCAATCCTGGCACTACCTCCTCTCCCCAGCTCCCACATTAGTCATTCATTTTATTATTTGTGGGGCCTTAATCCTGTTCTGTTTGGTCTCTATTCAGTCATTTTGGATCTCACATCACTTACACATAAGGCTGAGCACTCTGCCACCCGCCACGAAGTGCATAGGGAGCAAAAATTATTGTCCCTGTTATGAGCGTCACATATACAGTGTGCTGAGTGACCTTCACGGTATCGCTTCTGACTGCTGCCTTCAGAATTGTTTGTTCTTGCTGCCTCTAGAGTTGTTTGCTCATTACCTTTGCAGACCTTGCTTCTGGAGTCTGCTCCTTTGTTACTTGTGAGGTTTGCTGTAGATTAGGATTTGTAAGTGCCTTTGAAATCCTCAGTATTGCACTGTATATGTGTTCAACTGGCAAAAGTTGTCTTGAATTTAAGTTTTGGGGAAATCAAGACACTGAAAATGGGTTGCTCACTTATTTAGGGATGAACAAGTGTGTCCCTGCATGCTAGAAGAGTCTGCTGTTTGCATGTGGCTCGTCCCCTTTGGAGAGAGAGAGAGACTTGAAGTTCTCCATCTCCCTGCCTTACCGTGAATTTTTGACCTTTGGCAGAGGATTTAATTTGATCCTTGGACAAGATTGCTTCAGTGCTCTGTAACTGGTACTGAGGGTTTGAGTAACTGCTTCCTCCCTCATCCCTTGTCTTACAATTCTGTTGCTTGCTGCTTCTCAAAGATTTTTTTTTAAAAAAAAACAACAAAACATTCAGTAGTCCTTCATCCCCCCAGAAGTTTAAGTGAGAATAATGTCATCTAGTTTGAAGGTATATGGAGCAGAATACTGGCAATTTCTTGTGTAATTAAAGGTGTTAACTAGCTCCAACATACTGCTGACAACTCTTCAAAATGTGCCGGTTTCATTCCTTATTTAAAATACTTGATTTCTGTTTCAGCACCTCAGCCATGTCTCTCTTATATGAATGTGTGAACACAGTAATAGCAGGTGAGAACTGAAATTTGTAACCTAGAAAAAAACATGATGAACTTTGTCATCAATTAACACCATCAGCAGACCTTTTCCTAACTTAATGTGTTTTATAACTGAAGTCAGGCAACTGACAAACTTTGATTTATGTTACTGTGTAGCTGTAACCGAAAGCCTTTGTCAGTTGATGAGGCTAAGTTACTACAGCTATGTCATATTTGCTAAAGGCTGAAATGGCGTATGAACAGTAAGTGATTATTTATATGCAAGCTCCTCAGTGCAACTAGAACTACAAAATATACAAACAGCAATAGAATTTAAAAAAGACTGATGCCTTGTGAAAACTCTGACAAAATTTTCTTATGTGATGAAGGAGCAGACTTATTTTTAATTCTGCAATTTCACAGCTTAAAAGCTTGGTGTAATTTCTTAAAGGAGTTAATTGGAATCATTGATTTACAATTTCAGTTTCTGGGGAAGGGATGTGAACTCCATAACAGGGATGGAGAGAGAGAAACAAAGGCAAAAAAGGGATAACACAGTATCCCAGCTCAGACTTGGCACTTTTCCTATCATAGTGTGGAAGCAGAGGGCTATTGACATCCACAGTTTGGCCACAAGCCTGTCTGTTGTGAGTGGGTTGGATAGTGGTACAGGAACTTACTGCACTGGGTCAGTTCAAAGAGGAAAGGGTGATCTGTCACTCACTTTATATTCCTTTGTTCCTTCGGGGAAATGTGAGATGACATTATGATGGTAGGAGAAGGAGACAACATGGTGGTTAATTCTGTTGCGGATGGGAGTGTGCTTTACAGAGATACAATAGGATAATTCTGTGGGTCAAAGGGGATAATTCTGTGGGTCAAAGAGAAAATCAGACACCTGGGACACCTTAGGGACTGTAATGTAATACTCAAACTCAGAAAATGAGATGTGAAGCTGTGTGTCTGCGTTAGAGCAGCACCTTGCCCTGCCAGCTCTTTGCATGACCTGGAATGGTAGCATCCAACGCACCTCCTCTGAAGCGTAGCTCTGCAGGGTTATGGGGAGCAAAATGCCGCTGTACTTACTAGTGCCCAAGATCAGCATGTGTGACTGGCTCGGTAGGAGCTGGCGTTGGCGTGGGCATGCTCTGTGACAGCAGCAGTTAACAAGATAACGCCACCTTTTCTGCTGTGGGGCTGCGTGCTGCCAGCTTTACAGATGTCCGATATAATCAACAATGGGACCTGATTTGTGCCTCGAGTCTCTTGCTGGCTTGATTAAAGCTGCAGTCTAATTACATTAAACTCCAGGATCTATTGCTGCATCTCATTACATTAGGGAAGTGCACACTTGAAAATTCAGTTATGCGGTAGCTGACGACATATTTACAGTCTCAACTGCTAGACGGTATCAGTAAACCTCAGTGAGGACAAAGTGTAATGAAAACCAGCTTTTACCTGGCTGTTGCAGCAGTTCCTACCTCTATACTTTTTTTCCCTGCCCTGCTAGTATTAAAGTATATGAAACTATAGTTTGTGTCACAACCTTCTCTCGTCCCCCTAGACCCCTGAGAAGTCCAAGCAAACGACAAAATAAACTGGTTTTTTTTCCTTGTGAGCTGAGCTAGCTGTTGACCTTTAGGTATTGTGTTGTTGTGTTCATTCAGAACACAGAAATACAAACTGAAATTTGTGCTTTTGTATTTCAGTTTTGATCTCTTTGTCCTCTGGGATGCCTAATCACAGCGCTAGCATCCAGGTACCGCACTGGGGTTTGGGGGGGGTTATTTGTTCTGCTCTACTGTGTAACACCATATGCCATGGAGAAGTTGGATAGTGTTCCTCTGCCCAAAGTTAAAGCAATAACTCCCCAAAATGCTCTCAGTCAGGTGGAATCCTTCAGACTGATGCATTTCCTATGTAAATTCTCTTGTTTCCTTTGCTCTAAAATGCAGATTCTTCTTACTTAGTTTTCCTAACTCCCTTATTCAGCTGCTGCTATCAATACAGTCATACAGAGGTTCCTTTTGTTTTGAAATCTGTTAATGCAACAAAGACCCTCTTACCTAGAGGTCCCAGGTCTTGGTCAGGATGTTTCCTTGTGTATTGAGTAAACTTCATGAAGTGTTATTTTAATTAAGACTTTTAAGGCTTTTAATAAGCACGATGTGGTCTTTTTTTCCAGCTTTGTGTTCAGAAGTTAAGGATATTGATAGAAGATTCTGACCAGAACTGTAAGTATGTTGCTTGTCTTCATGGAAGCTTTTAGCAATCAACCACTGGGGAAAAATTGCAGCAGTCCTAGCCTAGAGGAATGAGCTGTTTCTCCAGACAGCTTGTTCAGTATTATAGTGCCTGGTATGTTGTAAACAGTTGCTGGGATTTCTAATATGGAAATAATTTTTGATAGTGAGCACTTCTTTATAATGAAGTTTTTTAAAACCAAATGAGATTAACTATTACTGCTGTTTGTGCTATTTAAATCTACACCAGCTCTGTTTCCACGGTCTGGGTTTTCTCTTTTTATAAACTTGCTGCTTGGAAAGTAGTGAGGGGTGTTTGGCAGCATAAGCATAATAGTGAAATGCATGAATACTTATTTTAGTGGCTACAAGGAACACTGGGAAATCCTTTTTTGTGTAGCCCTTTTTCCTACTGTCTGATTTATTTATTTTTTTTTTCCCCATTGAGAACCGGGCTCCTACTTAATCCACCAATCTTCAGCATTTTTAAAGTTCATTCTAGGATGCCTGTTCTCAAAACCCGTAGTTTCTATGTATTAAATACATACTTTTAAATCAGTGATAAAACTTGAGGTGCAGGAAGACTGGGATGAAGATTAGATATCTAATTTATATATATATATATATATATATATATGTGCTATAAAATTAAAGAGTAATTTGTGACGCACTGTTTCTCAATGCTGCTTTTCCTCTTCACGGATTTTTATTCAAGTGTATTAAAGTTGGTTTCAGTAGAAGCATTTGGTATTGAGATGTCATGCTCAACGCAAAACAGTGTTTCTATATTTGGAAAGAAGTTTTATTTTGTCTTTCACAGTGAAATACCTGGGACTGTTAGCTATGTCCAAAATCCTAAAAACACATCCAAAGTCAGTTCAGTCTCACAAGGATCTCATTCTCCAATGTTTGGATGACAAAGATGAGTCTATCCGACTCAGAGCTTTGGATCTCCTGTATGGCATGGTATGGTTTTTATATTTATTTTTTATATTATAAGTATAAAAATATTTACATTCTATAAGTATTTCCTTTTCTCTCTGGCCCCTGTGACCCTTTAGGAGGCTGATGTTTAAGAAAAACATGGAACTTTCATTTCCCCTGTCCCCAGCAGTAATAACTTGTGATAGTAACTCTCATCTTTTTTTACATGACAAGTAAAACATCTGGCATGGCACAAGAGGGGTTTAAAGACTTTGATTCAGGCTGGAAGGAGTTTCTGAGTTGAGGCAGTGGAATATACCCGGATGGCTACTTTTCTAATGCCTAAGCCTTAGCTGCTCCTCCTGTCCTTTAGCTAGGTGTAAAGTGGACGGGCTGGGTGTAAAGTGGACCACCAGCATACTGGGATGGGTCTGTGCTGTTCTAGATTGCAGTCCGTGTTGCAGCACACCGTAGCTCTGGATGGTATAAATCATGCGATCTGGGAAACAGTCCAGAGCACTCTGAAACAGCAGGAGAAAGCAGCTTTAATCATCGAGTCTGCCCATCGTGGTAAATTCTGTTATGCCTTTTAACGCCGCATACAGAATCTCGTTGTGTTTGTTCTCGTGCGTGCTGCAGCTGCACGGGGCGGTTCATAAAATGTACATAGGCTACAGGAGCAACCTTGGAGTGATAACACTTGTTCTCTGAAAGGGCTGTAGTTGTGACTTCTATAGTCAAGTGCCTTTCACTCCAGAGCCTGTAACGCCTCTTCCCCTGTGCGCAAAGGGGTTGTGATAGATGTGTGTCACAGCTTCCTATTCTAAAGGAGAAAGTGCAGAGTAAGAAGGGTCACCTTTTGTCTGGTACTCCTCGTGAGATGAGAATCACTTCAATAACCTTTGATGAGGACAGTGGTTTTAATGTTGTTGCGAAGAGAATTGGAGTTTGTTCTTAGTTCCTGTAGGTTAAATTTTGCTTGTTACATCTTTAGTCAAAAGACAGCCTAGGACAAGAGTCTGCCATTGTGCTGAACCCTGTGTCTGAGGAAGAGTGCTGTATAACGAATGGTTGTAGAAATACTGTTACATATATTTTTGTTAGTGATATCTTTAGCGTATGCCTATTGAGAGAGCATAGCTGGAAGCAGCGAGTCACAACTACTATATTTACTAAATAATTTGGTTGCTTTATTTAGACAAGTAAGTTTCCAGAGCAACTTAATACAGCTATGTTTTGAAACGCTAAAATTCCATTGGATATTAATGAGTCTCAAATTTGTTTAGTTTAAAAGCAAAAATGTTTTAAACTGTTAAATCTGGCAGAAGATTCATTTTCTCCTGGATTTTGACGTTGCTGCTAGTAATTCTGATTCTCAGCCCTCCCACAGCATGGTTTTGTATACTTGTGCTGGCTTTGCTTTAATAAAAACATTGAAAAGAAAAATAGGTTATTTTTCTGATTGTGACCACAGTTGGNNNACAGTTGGGGCTTAGAGGTGGTTGTTAACGTGTGACATGGGTCTGTCAAAGAGCCAGCAGCTGCTTTAATGGAGTTAGAAGGGCTTGACAGTATGGGAAATGGCTCAGTTGTGATTCAGCCCTTCAATAACTCTTTTTAACAGGTATCAAAGAAGAACTTGATGGAGATAGTGAAGAAACTGATGATTCATGTGGATAAAGCAGAAGGGACAACATACCGGGATGAGCTGCTGACCAAAATCATAGATATCTGTAGTCAGTCCAATTATCAATATATCACAAACTTTGAATGGTCAGTGGTTTTATGTGTTAGCTTTGAAATCATCAGTAATGGTAATGCATGATTGTCTGCTGATAAAATTGCATCCCTTTCACTTTTTGTAGGTACATAAGCATCTTGGTGGAGCTGACCCGATTGGAAGGCACGCGGCACGGGCATCTTATAGCAGCTCAGATGTTAGATGTAGCTATCAGAGTAAAAGCTATTCGTAAATTTGCAGTTTCTCAAATGGCCATGCTTCTGGACAATGCTCATCTCATAGCCAGCAACACCCAGAGAAATGGGATCTGTGAGGTGCTTTATGCTGCTGCTTGGATATGTGGGGAGTTCTCCGAGTAAGTGCAAACAGAAAGCCTGGCGCGCTTTGGGCCGCTTCTTTTGGACAAAGATTCCAGTCACTGAAATGTATTTTTGAGAGAAGGATAGTTCAGGGTATGCACCCAAAGCTAACAAAATGATTGCTTCTTTCCTGCTCCCTCACCCCATAGACTCCTCAGCTCTTTCTAGCCAAGACAGATACTTCATTTTTAATATCTGGTCTTATTTCTGGTCTTTTTTTTCTTGTCTCCCTAGTCCTGCCTGCTCGTGCAGGAAGGCATAGTTAGTTGTGGGTATGAGCTCTAAGATCTTAAGCTATTGAAGGATCTCCTTAATCATTAACCTCTAACCCCACTTACATATTAGGGAAAATGTCCGATCACCATGTTTGACTGAATTAGTTTTTGCTCTTCTCCCTGTTTTGCCCTTGTTGAAAGGTTTTTGCAGAACCAATCTTCCTGAGAATTAGAAATAGTCTTATTTTTTGCTCAAAACTTCTCTGTACCCACAGTAGCACAATTTTCAATGTTCTTGTGCCAACATTGTCTTTTAGCTTAAATGGATGGTTTTGTCTCTTGGTCATGTGCACAGATACATATGCTTACCTAGCTTTCATTTTGGTAAGTTGGACAGACAGTGATGCTGTAGTATCCTTTATCATCTGGTTTGGTATCTCCTTGTAATTACCACTCTGAACACTGGTTTCGGTTTAAATTCACATAGTGATATTTTTAGGGAACATTGATACGGCTCAGATCTTCATCTAATTAAAAAAGTTCTGCAAAGAAAACTGTAGATTACGAAGCAAGAGAACATACTTCCATTTTTCAGTTTGATCATATTTTTACTTTGAAAGAATTTTAGCTTTCCATTTGTAATGGGCTAGTAACGTGTTTTGTGCATCTTCCATTTAGTAGTGAGCAGACAGTTTTGAATAAGAGCATGAGATTTATTAAAACAAGTGCTATGATCTGCATTCTTTTCTGTGTATTAAGCATTGCCTACCAGGTTTTGTTCAGTAAATGGTTGGAAATAGAACTTCATTGATGTGAGTGGTGAAATACAGAATGGCAGGAAGGTAGTCGGGCGTCTAGATCCACACTGTCGATAGAGTTAGCGCTGAAAAGTGCAATGCTTAGTTAATGGAGAGAATGCTGAACACGTAAAGGCGGAAACTGAGATGTCCCTCCCCTTCTGTAAAAATATAAAGCTATAAATTCTTCTGTGTCATGTTACTACTGTAATGTGGAGTGGGAAAATACACAGAGAACAAATGATTATGTATTTGCAGTCTGTCCTGTCTTTCTGTAGCATTTTGAACGGCAACTGAGGTTTTTGAAAAAATCTCCTTGAAGACTGAAATGTTGGAATTTTTCAATTGCTGTCTTTCATCTGTTCACTCTGTATTTATAGACACCTCGAGGAAGCAAACCAAACTTTAGAAGCAATGTTGAGGCCTAAAGTTACAACTTTACCAGGCCACATCCAGGCAGTTTATGTCCAGAATATGGTGAAGCTCTACGCATCCATCCTACAGCAGAAAGAGCAGTCTGGGGAAAAGGAAGCAGCTCAGGAAATTACGCAGCTGATGATCGAGCGTTTGCCTCAGTTTGTACAGAGTGCAGATCTAGAAGTTCAGGAGAGGGTAAGAGAACAAAATTACTTTGGAATTTATCATATATTCTCTCATCTGTATTGGAGCATATATTTAATTTTCTGTGGACATGAACATTTTATGTAGGTCACTGTTATCAGTGGAATGGCGCGTTTATTCTGTACTTCGTGTAACTCGGTGAAAGAGAAGCTCTAGAACTGGAGTTGGAAGAGTTGTGACACTTTGTTAGAGCCCAGATCTTACTCCACTTAAATACAGCCCCTGAAGACTGCTTGCAAGAATTTCACTCAAAGCTAATTTTAAAATTATGCAAGTATGTAAGGACAAAAAAAGGACACAGCTAGAAGAAAGCATTAACATGGATTTTTTTATTATTATTATTTGCTCTAAACCTGCAGTTTATGCTACTTCTCTTAATTCCTTTAAATGGAGTAGAACGGTAATTTTCTGCTGACTTTCACTGCAGTTGATTTTTTGGTTCAGTTTGTTAATATTCTGCTGAAATTACTTCTGCATTTGTTTTTAGGCTTCTTGCATCTTGCAGCTAATAAAATACATCCAGAAGCTACAAATAAAAGAAGTACCTGTAGCTGAGGAAGTAATAGCCCTGTTTGCTGGTGAGCTGAACCCTGTGGCTCCTAAAGCACAGAAGAAAGTACCAGTTCCAGAAGGGTAAGGTTCCTTCTCTCTCCCAAAGGCTTATTTAAACTTTTAAACTCTTAAATAATAAAGCTAAGTATACTATGAGAAACACAGCTTGACTTGGTACCCTGAGTGTGTGTTTACTGCAATTCTTACCAGCTTGGACCTTGATGCCTGGATCAATGAACCTCCGTCAGACAGTGAGTCTGAAGATGAAAAGCCCAAAACAATTTTTCATGATGAGGAGCAAAGGCATTCCAGACATAGACAACCAGAAATAGATGAAGAGGAACTGGCCAGAGTGAGTGAATGTTAAAATGCTTTTCCCTACATAATTCACTAGTAATGTTATAAGTGCTACTAAAGCAGTTGGAGCTGTTGTGGATTCTCCATGTAGCCAGGGAGCCATCTGCTCTCTACAGCTCTGTAAATCTGATGATTTGATGTGAACAAAATACATGTATTTGAATACAGGTATATTTTTTTAGACATTGTGGAATAAATCTGATGCAAAGTTCTCTTGGAAGTCCAGCTTGGCTATCTTGTCCAAATGGAAGCAAGATCGTATGAAAACGCAGCCCTTGTTAGGAGTTTGGAGCTCTTGTAAAAATCTGACCTGTAAACTGCGTGGTGTCTGGTGCAGTCCGCTTCAAAGCATAGGGTCTGGAGGAAGGACACTTGTGCTGGGCTCTGCAATTGTTTGGATTTTTACACACCACTTCCATGGGTGTACTTCTGTTATTTTGCGTGCTCTGTATTAGCAGCAGAAGAAGCATCTTTGCTCATGGATTTCAGCATCTTCTGTGAACTATCTAATGTGACTGTTTGCAGTAGCGATACCATCTTTCTTGCTTCTGACCTTTTTGTTTTCATAAAGAAAACTTTTTATTGACTGAAATCTTCACTTCTTCCCCTGTTCACAAAAATAAAAATAGAAACATTTGGATTGCCATCAAAATCTGGTCTTCGGGAAGTTACCCTGTCTAAGTCTACAATTAAAAAGCAAAGAAAGGTTGTTCTAAGGAATATTAGTAGTGACAGTACTTGTAGTTATAATCCTACTATGTCTTGTAACTCAAAACTGGTTTATCTTATGCAAACTACTATGCTGTAGCCTTTTTGCAAGTAGTTATGTATTGTTTCAAAAATTGAGGGAGATTGCATTTTGCACTTTGCTGCCTTTTTTTCTCTCTTTGCTTATAAACAAACATTCTAACAACAAACACTCTTTGCCTCTTAGCGTCGAGAAGCCCGGAAACAAGAACAGGCTAACAACCCATTTTATATTAAAAGCTCTCCCTCCCCACAGAAGGTGAGTGAGCCTGAATTAAAGTATCTTGCTGACCTCTCATATAATAGTGTCAAGGATCACTGATTGTCAGAGCTGCAGCTTTTCTCTGAGACTTTCTGATTATTCCCACTGCAGTTCTGATCAGTGTGCTGGCTGCAGTGGCTACTACCTACAACTGTCTTTATAAGTCTTGTTTGTGTTGAGAAATTCACAAGTGATGTGATATCACCAGAGCAGCCAGCTTTCTGTGAATCTGGTGGACCGCCAGTTTAGAAATAAGGAAGTGGTAACTGTCACAGCTCCCATTACACACAGTAGTTTGGAACAGTCTGGATTAACTTGTTGTGGAAAGCTCAGTATTTGTATTTCATAAAAGTTGTACAGAAACATTTCTCTGTGCCCTTGTGTCACAAATTCACTGCCTGTGCGGGTAGTTTGTCCCAGCTCTGAGTGATGGATGGGTTCAGATTGCCAGGCACTTTAAGAGCAATGAAGAGGGGAGTGAACCTTGAACATGGTCCTCCTGAACATGCAGTGTGTTTTATGAATCAAAAGGTCACCGTGGTCTCTTAACACCTTTTTCAGGGAAAGAATCTGCTTTATTCCCTGTATATCCTAAGGACTGCCCCATTTTCCTCAACTCAAATGTCAAAAATTTGTCTTGAAGTGGCGAGTTACTAGCAATAAAACACAAGCAAAAAGATTTTCCAGATTGTTGCAACAAGCCTTCTTTAGGGCAGTAGCAGGGTTTAAAAAAGTGTAGCTGAAAGTAGGATCTTTTATAACAGTTACCAGCTGGCTTTAAAATACACTCTGCTACCACACAGGATTTAGTACTGAGCTATTCCATTCTCATCTTTTAAAATGTTTGCTTAAGGAATTAAACTGCTTGATGGTTTGAAATGTGTCTGTTTGTATAGATCTTTATCTGGCAATGCTTAGAATGTAACAAACGTTCATTTTCCCAGCGGTACCAAGACACTCCAGGTGTGGAACATATACCTGTGGTCCAAATTGACCTTTCTGTCCCCTTAAAAGTTCCAGGTAAGTGCAACTACTCTTTAATTACAGAAATTCAGTTAGACAAAAATAATTATTCCTCCTTGGGAATTTCTCCTGAGGTTTTTAAGGGCAAGGAGCGTACTTCCATTAGACTCTTAAATATATCTCCTGAACTTAGATGTGTTTGATCGCAGTAGTTGGCAGTCCAAGTGCAGTGCCTCTCAAGACAGTATTAGAATTAATTCTGTGATACAAGTATATTGTGCAGCCTAGTCTGTAACATGTAAACTAACCGCTGTTCTGTGTAGGTAAGTCACCTTTGGAATGTCTTAAAGGGCTGATGAAGGTGACCAGGAGACATTGAGTCTAATGGTAGAGATACTATTTTAATATCTCATTGCACATACAAAAAGGTAATTGTATAATGAGTTGTTTGATGCAGCCCTGAAAAGCTGTTGACGTGTGGTACGTTGCGAGTGATCTGAGTTCTAAGTGCAGATATTTCAGGCTTACGTAACAGAGTTTTTTCAGAAAGCATGGGAAGTTGCCAGCATTAGTACAGCGGTGGCACCAGTTCTGCTTAAAATACCAATGTTTAGATGCTCTTTGTAATCCAGTTAATGCAGACAAGAATCAGGGAGCAGGATAGACCTCTGCCCTATCTCTGGCGAGATGGAGTGTGATAGTAAAGCCGGTGCACGAGGGTCTGTCCGTGAGATCATACGGAAGCACAGAGAGCTGTTGAGCCTTCTAGCTCTGAGAAGGCAGAAGCAAGGTTCACTCCTAACAGACTGTTTCAGTGATAGGTGTCCATGTGGACTGTAGCCTGAAAGCAGTTCGGCTTCTTCTGCAGGAATGCCTATGTCTGACCAGTACGTGAAACTGGAAGAAGAGCGAAGGCATAAACAGAAACTGGAGAAAGACAAGAAAAAGAAAAAACAGAAAAAGGAGAAAAGAGGTAAACATCATCGCCATAACTCTTTGCACACAGAGAGTGAGGAGGATATTGCTCCAGCTCACCATGTCGATATCATCACAGAAGAGATGCCAGAGGTCAGTTGCTTTGTTTGGTGGGGGGGTTCTGTTGTGAGGTTTATCTGTGTGCTGCTCTTGAGCGATTTTTTTTCCCTAAAATTGCCACCCAGTGTGTACTGCTGCAGTTTAAGAGCTCTGATTTCTTGCAAAGCTGTTCAAGAAACGACTGATTGAGATGGTCCTAGGCAGTTCTTTGCAGGGGGAGAAATTATTGTCTTTTTGTGCACAAAAAGACAAAAATTGCCACTGAAGCTATTAAAAAACCCCAACAAACAAAACAATAACAAAGCCAACAACACAAACAATATGCATCTCTGCTATAAAACTAACACTGTCCAAATAGTCACTTCATTTTGACATTAACTGCTTCACTTTGACATTAACTTGCTGTCTAGTCAGCAGGTTTGCAGCTGATTATAATTAATTGCACATGCTAATGATGTAATCTGTATTTGTTCCCAAAATTCCCTTTAATCAAAACCGAACAGCAGCAATTCAAATCCTGTAGTTTATAAAGAATGGCTTTCTGTTCTAAATTAATCTTGTAACTAGATTCTGCATTAAAATGCATTGTTCCTATAACGTACTGTGCCTGACTGCAAGCTGGCGTGTTCCAGGGTTAACAATCTTAAACTGGGTTGGGCAATGTAAAGCTGTAGTTTTGGAATTGCCTGTGGTTTGCTGCTTCAGTGGATGGTCTCGTTATCTTCCTGCAGAATGCTTTGCCCAGTGACGAAGATGACAAAGATCCCAATGATCCATATAAGGCACTTGATATAGATCTGGATAAGTAAGTGACAGTTTTGTATGTGAATTTACTTAATTGCTAACCAGAATGCATGAGGGCAGGTCTGGGGCTAAACAGGCAAAGGCACTATCTACAGTCCATTAGGTGAAAAGACTTAAGTCTCTTGCCATGTCTTAGATGTAACCTTGGATGATCATCCAGGCTTGGGTTCCCACTGCAGCACAGACGATAAAAGCTAAGCTACAGAAGTAGGAGGGGGTTGGGGAGGGCCAAGGGAATTGTCTTGTGTGGCTGAATGAGTCTGAAAGCCCAGGCAGCGTAGCTGGGGTCAGATCTGAGTTAGTCTGAGCTCTTGGGTGTACCGGTATCTCTCTGATCTAACTGGCATTGGCACTGAGTGCGACCTGCATTCACCTGTGTTCTTCTCAGAACCTCTGTACACATGGCAAGCCTGTATGCTCTGTGTTGCGACCATTTGGCTGGTGACAGCCCATTCATAGCATCCCCGTTACTCTGTAGGTGTTCAGTGTGGTTCCACTGTTGAAAAACGTTCCAGTATGATTGAGTGAACTGCATATCATAACTTTGACCAGAGTCTAGTCCCCGTTCAGCTACTGGAGTTGTTTACAGTGCTGGACCCCAAGGCTGCAGTGCAGCAGACTCTGAATCCCTGCGTGCCATGCGATAATTAGCAGTGGGCTGTTAAGTATTGCATATAAAGATTTATTTTTTTTTTTAGTTGCTGTTTTACAAAATCTCCTTGCTAAAAATAATTGCTGATTTATAGTCCATGGATGCATCCTGTGAAGTTTTGAAGGCTGTGCAGGCACCTGTGCATGCATAGTATCTCTCTCTCTCTGGTACTCGGCTTTAAAGTCTGTGACATTCTCTTTAATTCTCAAATCTGTAGGGCTTTGGTCCCTCAGGACCTTGCAAAAAAGTGATGTAGCATTTTAAAAAAATGAACAGTTTCTGGAAAACCTTTCTTTTTTCATGAGCTGGTTACATCTGTCTGAGTCTGCAGGGTGCAAATATATAAAAGGGAATTAATTTCTGACTGTAGACCTTGTATTTGCATCACAAGCCTCAACAGCATAGAAAAAAACCTGAATGAAGCAGTTTTGGAATGCTGTCCTTCAGGAGCCATCTTTGGACTTTTGTTTTGTTTCCATCCATTCTCTTTCCATTTCATATGAGTCAGCGTGCTCTCCTGTCACATTTTCTCATGTCTCTGTCCTCTCTTTTTCTTTCTGTGCTTGCACTGCTATGTCTGTGTCACGCTCACATGCAGTCTGGTTTCAGGGAAGCCTTCCAGGTAAGAGTATATTGCTAAGTGGGTGACCTTCTTTGTCAGGTCAGTTGACACCAGTGGACAGCGTAAATACTTGAAGGGTGGTGAAACTGCTGAAATCATTGACCCTCAGATTTGTGTGGGGTTTATTTCCCCACTGGCTTTCAGTACCAGTCCCTTTTCCTGTACGGGTATATGTGAAATAGCTTAAAGATGAGATCTGCTCACTGTTCAAACAGACAGGGTCCATCCTGCCCTTAGAGTGCGTGTTTCAAAGTAAAAAAAAATTAATCGGGGTGGGTTCTTCATGCAATATAAGCAAAAAAATTAAGGTGGGTGAGGCCTTTAGAAATTTTCCTAAACTGGTGCTTGCTGCTCAAACACAGAAATTATTATCAATAAAAGCTGTAGAAATAGAAAAGGAGGCAATTGGTGAACTTCTCACTGATTTCTGGACAGTGTTTGACAAGAATGGAGAAATGTCTGGTGGGTTGTTTTTTTTTCCCCAAGTAATGGATTTGGGATACAGTGTAAATCTGAACTAGCCATGCTTTAGGGAAATAGGTACCCAAAATAAAACACATTTTTGAATGTAATGGTAAGAGTACAAATTCATAGCATAAACTTCCAAAATGAAACAAACAGTTCATTGCTTAAAATAAGCGCTCCAATTGGAGTGATCTATTCGTCAGTAACCAAAACCATCCCCTTTAAGGGCTGTTAGAGCCACGCTATCGTTCCACTGCTGGAATTTCTGCACTGTTGCAAATGCTTCCCACTGTTTCATGTCTTTGCTCTTTGGGAGTGGTTCCACAGAAAAGCAGCGTCATGCTATGTGTGTATGTTCTGTAGGTTTTACTCAGCCTGCAGGTCTGTAGTTATCACTTTTAAGAGTGATTAGGTGTCAGCAAGAGCTTGGCTCTAAAGTAATTTTCAGATTGTTTCTGTTAACTTCTAATCTGCAGGGCAGTGTCTGCAGTTACATAAATAAACTTCAGGTACAGAAGCATATGCTGATTTAAGACTTTTGGAGCCCAACTCTTTAAGCATACCTTGTCTTGGCCCTCCAGTAGATAATCTGAGCTAAGGGAGGCTGTTTGCACAAGGGTAATGGTCTCTTTATTTTTAAGACCCTTAGCAGACAGTGAGAAGCTGCCAGTGCAGAGGCACAGAAATGTTGAGACCCTGAAGTCACCAGACTCAGAAGCTCCCCTAGTAGAGAAGAAGAGCAAAAAACCCAAAAAGAAGGAGAAGAAACACAAAGAGAAAGAGAGAGAGAAAGGAAAGAAGAAAGAGAAGGAGAAAAAGGTAGTGGAGGAGGAAGAAGAAAAACAGGTAATTCTCCAAGGCTTGCATTATTTTAGAAACTGCTGTTATGGGCCATATTTGTTCTTGTGTTCTTTTTGTTGCTTGGGAACAGTCACATTTGGCAATTGAAACAGCTGAATGTTTTCAACCTTTATTTCCTTAAATTTTTACAACAGTAAGAGCGGATATTTAAAGATATCTGTTAATAAAAATAACATTTACTTAGCCTCATAAGATAGGAGAATTCAGCTTACTGCAGCCTACACAGCAGAGCCTTCAGATCTAATTTGGAAACTGAGTTTATTGGTGTTTTGTCTGTCCTTAAAATGGGGAACTCTTTAGCAAGATACCTGGAGCTCACTTCTGTTCTACATCCTGTCCCCCGTGTACTTCAGAATCTTTCAGTTACAAAAGCTGATGTTAGTTGTCAGTTACTCTGAAGACTTGGAGTATCCTTCTTATTAACCACTCTGCAGAGATGCATTTTTCCACTAAGGTGCAGCCAGTGTGCTTTGATGATGCTTTGAATGCCTGTAGATACTGTGATACGCAGGGTACTTTGCAGTTACTGTCAGCTGTGTCCAGATTTGGAAGTGTGCTTGAAGACTAAAGTTAAGCTTCCCAAACTATTTGCTCCTAAATGTGTTGCAGCATCTGTATATGAGCATTCTGGAGCAGTGCATTTCCATGGAAACTTAAGGGTTTCATTGATTTTTATTTTTTTAAAATGCTATCAAAGCAACAATAATTAGTTGTTTTCTCGTGAAATTCAGGAGGAAGACTTGGATTTCTGGCTCTCCACTGCTCCACCACCTGCTTCCACTACCCAGCCACAGGTAGACATCTTAGCACATCACCGGCAACTTTTTCAGATGATCGCATCTTAGCTGTGATCAGAGTGCTTTGTCATGCTGCAGGAGGGATGGGAAGATGGGCTTTGTCTCCTCCACTTACTGCTATGAAGCAATGACATTTTATCTCCCCGGTTCACAGACACTGTATTGGGAGGTTTCGAGCTCATTCTGCTGTACAGATCAATGGATAGATATAACAGATGCAGCTACAGGCTTGGTGGATTGTAATATTAATGGTGGGGTTTAATATTGTTGTATGGTTTTATTTCCTAGTGTGAGCTAGACATTAGCAATATTAATAGACATGAGAGACACGGTTGAAGGAGTCTCATGAACTTTGATGGGAGACTTTAGAGGAAGAGACATATAAAGGAATATAAAGGACATATAAAGGGAATATAAAGGAATGGATTCCTTGGAGGAAATATTTTGAATCTTGTCCTCAGGTGATCATATTTGCTGGGTTTCAGAGGCATAAGATGGAAGGTTTGTTACCATGTTAGTCTAATGTGATTTCTGAAATAAGAGTTGGTGTGAGGCGGAGTGTCACTGTTAAGATCTCTTTTGGTGTGGGATTCAGTTGTTTCAGCTGCATTCAGTTACTGTCATAATTCTTCTGTTAATCTACTCAGAGTGAGCCTGAAGTGGGTGCTGCTGTTGGGGCTGAACCTCAAGAGGTAAAAAAGGAAGAAAGGGAGGAGCGAGAGGAGGAGGAGGAAGATGAAGGAAAGGTAAGTGGTTTAAGTTGCTGCTACCCTTAGCCATATTCTCTTTGTGTCTCATATTCCTTAAAAAAAATTGCACAGGAATCACAAACAGCATCCTGTTCAGTCTAGTGACCACCTGCAAATAGGCAGCGGTGGAATGTTATAGTGAGGAGGACCTTCGTAGGAAGAGGTTTGGTTGTTCTTTGAGCCAAGCCTCGGGAAGCAGTTTTAAAGCTGAGTTTCCAAACAGTTGAAGAAATTCAGCCTTCAGCTGATCCCAGGCTGCTTTGGGTTAAGGTGTTGTCACCTGAGTGGGGAGCAAGGGTTTACTGGGACTCAGCATAGGATGATGGTTGGGGTTTAAGGAATGGGAGCTCTGTTTCAGGTTCCTGCAGCAGAAGGAAACTTGGTTCTGTCCAGAAGGCTGCACAGAGGGAGAGTCCAGAGTTGAAAGATTGGTAGAGGAGTCATGATGTCATGGCTGCAAATACAGCATTTCTTTAAGGGTTTGTTGTTGTTTCTTGTTTTTGGTAGAAATCCTCCAAGCATAAGAAGAAAAAGCACAAGAAGGAGAAAGAAGAGAAATCAAAGGATAAAAAGAAATCCAAAAAGAAGAGTCATCACAGTGAGGAGGAGACAACAGAGTCAGTGCAGAATGGAACACTAGATGATGAGCCACTACCAGTGAGTAGCTGTGCACTGACAGCCATTGCCTTAAAGAAAAGGCCGGAGCTAAACTCTTGGGAGGAAGGAGAATGTCGACTTTTTTCAGAGAAACTCGTTACACTGTGACTGTGATTTCTTTCTTGTCTTTCAGCCTATGTCCAGTTACCGCCTCCTTGCTGAAAATTCGTACATTAAAACGGTGAGTTTTTTGACATTCAAATCCAGATGTCTTTTCTGGTTTTGTGTTCTGTAAGAAAAGAGGGGATACCCTGGGGATAGTGTTGTAACTTTAAGTAGACAACACTTAATAGAAGAATTGTTTAAATCCCAGGAAGGAGGAATATAACAGTTCCACTTGCATTCCTCTGGATGTCCCACTTAAGTTTTTAAGCTGTTGATTTTCCTGCTGCTTAGCATTACTGTGGAGCCGATCATCAGCCTGCTTTTCGTTATCCTGCAGTTGTAACAGAATTACTTTTATTTTAAAGCTTGCTTTATTCTGATGCTGTGTTCTGTTCTGGTGGTCTGCTGTTTGAAGTTTCTGAATCTTTCCTGTGAGGTATATTTTTTTTCCTTCATTTGCAGACATACGATATTCAAGGAAACCTCCAGAATGATAGTCAAGTTACTGTCTCTGTTATCTTCGAGAACAAAAGCACTAGCTTCCTTAAGAGCATGGAATTAAATGTCCTGGACTCTCTCAACACTAAAATGCTCCGACCAGAAGGATCATCAGTACATGATGGGATACCTGTACCCTTCCAGCTACCCCCTGGTATGCGCAGCTTTGCACAGGGTTCTTGGAGTATGTCTAGTCCTGCACTGCCCTCCTGTGGGAAGAATTCTTTGAACTTCTTGCTCCTTGCTGTTTTCCAGAAAGACATGTCCTTCTGCCTGGGTGTTCGCTGGGCTTTCACACAATTCCCTGGAGAGGATAAGCCTTCTTACAGTATGGCTGTAAGCCCAGGTGGTTCTGTACAGCAAGAGCAAAGCCAGTAATGTAGGGCTGGGAGTCTGCATGTCCGAGTTCCTTTTTCAGGTGACTGCAGGCTGGCACACCTTTGAATGTGGTAGCATGGCCAACTACAGGAATCCAAAATTCATGAGGAGTTTTCTATGATATTTAAACGAAACAAAGTTATAGGTTTGTGGACCATTAGAATCCACTCTGGATTTATTCTCAAGCTATTGTTCCATTGTTTTAACGGCAGAAGCCATGTGCAGTGAAGGTTTGTGATAAGTATGTGCTTATTTGGATGGGGAGTTGAGCCCTTAAGAAATATTAGGCACAGAGATGAAGGATAATGACTTCATACATAGTACAATAGTACAGTCAAATCACTGAACTTCTTTGAATTTCACTTCCTTTGCCGAAGAGTTAATTTGAATACTGAAACAGCTCACAGAAGTCTTCTGGGATTTAGTGGCTTCAGGGTGCATTTTGATCCCCCACGAAAAGCAGTGGGTCTCTTTTTTTGTTTGTTTTTTGGTTTTTTGTTCTGTATAAGGCAGTTCTTGACACAGACTTAATATATTAAAAGAAAGACATAGAAATGGAATTTGAATCAGTCTGAAAACTACTTGGAAAGCTGTATATTTTTCCAGTTGTATAAACAGTTTAAATTTATTGCCACTGTCACATGCTTTGCCCAGGCGCTCGCTCACTCAATAACCTCTACCAAATGCCAGCTATCACTGCTGCTTTTCAGAGACCCAAAAGCCAAGTGCTGTAACACAGTTAATTCACAACAGGAATTGTGCATATAACTCTCTTCCAACTACATGGAAAGTTTCAAGCTTAGCTGCTACTGATCAGTTTATTCTAACCATTACTTGCTTATGGAAACCATTTTCTGACCTGACTTCTCCCTCTCCTCTCTTCATGCTAGGAATCTCTAATGAAGCCCAGTTTGTGTTTACACTTCAGAGTATTGTTATGGCTCAGAAGTTAAAAGGAACACTGTCCTTTATAGTCAAAGTAAGTGCAGCTTTAAACTCTGTGTTTCTGCTTCCTTTGGAGAACCGCATAAGGGAGCTTGACTTGGGTGAAAGCACTGCTTTAGAGCTTTTTTGAAGGCATCATTTCATCTTTGCTGCACCAGCCCATTCTGTGATGTGAGAAGTATTTTTACATGACATCTTGTGCAAAGAGTGTCTAGAATACTGCATAAGCATGTCCTAAATTGTCATTCTTGGCAGTGTGTGAGCAATGCGGCCTGAAACATATGCCACATTGTCAGCTAGAAAATCGCTGCAGTGGTGCATCTACTGGGGAGAGGAGGTCAACCAACTAGTGAGAGATGCAACCCAGAGGCTGTTCCTTTTGATCTCAGTTATCCAAAGATCAGTTGGAGACCGCTACCTGATACAAGGCTGAAAAACAGTGATAAAAATTGGATACAGTTAATAAGGATGGAAATCCAGAACAAGAGTAAGGTTAGCCGAAGGCATTGTTTAATTAAACTATTTGCCTGTGTAAGACTATATGGGTTTCTGATCTTATTTCAGTAAAATTACTAATGAAGGAGCTGCGTGAACAGCTTGAAGGAAGTAAATGGAGACAGTTGTGGCTACTTCTGAGTCAGCCATTACCCCTTATTTGAAGGGTTTCTTCAAAATAGTGTGCTAGTCCTATTTTCAGTACCTAAGAAATCTGGGAGATACAAGGTTATTATTTTGTGTGGGAAATAGTGAACCGTAAATGCACATCTCTAGGTGTTAGTTTAAATTCAGTCTGCTCAGTATTTTTCAGCAGAGTGCAAGCAAAAATGCAGCTCAGTCCCTCCAGTTGTGTCCCTTACCTGCTCTAGGTGTACGTATCAGCATGGCTGCCCAAATCTTTTCTCTTAAGTGGCCTGATGTTGTAGCGTGATGGCTGTTTGCGGGCTGATTCTTCAGGCCCAGCCAGGGTACATCAAAGGGAATCGAGCCCTAAAGCTCTTCGTTGGTGCCTGTTTGGTAGGTGGGGGTGGTGCCTCCTCTTGCTGCCTCAGGGCTCCCATTCATCTCCTTTCCTTTGACCTGTTGCAGAATGATGAAGGTTCAACCCATGAAAAACTAGATTTCAAATTGCACTTCAGTTGCGCTTCATACTTGATCACGACGCCTTGCTATAGGTAAGTGCCATTTAGGGAGCACAACATCGGTGCTTTTGCCACCCATGTGAAGCTGAGCTTTGGCTGCAGGCCGTCTCTGCAAGATATGCAGCATGCTTTTGACTTTGGCTGCTTGTGATCGCTTTGGTTATGGTTCAGTTATCTTGTGTAATGTTTGACTGTTAAAATATATCCAGCAACTTACTTCAAGTGATTCTGGAGAAGAAGCTATACGCCCCGTATGTAGGCTGGTGGAGGTTGTGTGGAAGTAGCTCTGGTTGAGATCATAGGGTACTTCAGTGGAGTGTGCTTCCCATATTTGCTGTAAACCCATTTTCCTAGAGCTTGGTAGTACTTAGTCTTCTGCATCCTGAGATGTCTCAAGGTCTGCATGGGGCTAATGTAGCAGATTTCCCTTGAATTTCTAGTACAAGTGTTTATTTTCCTTCCTGTTTTGCAGTGATGCTTTTGCCAAGCTCCTAGAGTCTGGAGATCTGCACATGAGTTCTATTAAAATAGATGGAATTAGCATTTCTTTCCAACATCTACTGGCAAAGATCTGTTTTCATCATCATTTTTCAGGTGAGTTTTCCTTGATGCAGAACCTTCTGCAGAGTTCCATATTCTAAAATTTCTGCTGTGCTTGGCAAGTGCAATGCTCTGTGGCCTCAGCAATGACAGAAGCAGGTGATACCCAGATCAAATAAATTTGGGAGAGGAGTTTTTTTCAATTTTGTAACACACTGGTATCCTCAGAGCATGCAGTGTTCTTCAAAATGAGTTCTCCTTCTGTCCCTGTGGCTTTCCTCCGGTCCAGTGAGGCATGAGGCAGGTATCATGAGAGCAGCTTGCTTCTGGCCAGGGCTGCGACTGTTCTCTGGAGGGTGTGTTAAATCTTTGGTGCTTCAGCCTCCCTCTTTTCCCAGTGCTTTGTTTCAGTAAGGGAGAGCGTGAGCTATTCAAGTTTGGACTTATTAAAACAGGTACTGGATGAAGCAAAACAAATGGCTGTTTCATCATGCTCTGGTGTGTGCATTAGATGTTATCTCACTGAAAGTATTTCTGGGGAAGAGATTACATTCTGATCAGCGTTTTTGCCACAAAACTTTTGCAGCTTAGTTAAAAGACAAATGACTAACCTCCATTATTGCAAAATGTCCCCGATAGGAGCCAGGCACATACATCATCCTGACCCTGACTTCCTCCTCCCCTCACTCAGTAGAAGCTTCTCTTCCTTGAGGCTAGGCAAAGCGGTGGTTCCTCTTCACAGGAAGCAAACCTTACATGAAAATCTGGCCCACTAAGTGAAAACTCCTTCTTTCTTTATAGTTGTGGAACGCGTTGATTCGTGTGCATCAATGTACAGTCGTTCTATCCAAGGCCATCACGTCTGCCTACTGGTAAAAAAGGTAAGAGCACTGTAACACTCTGAAACAAGACCTGAAAGAAGGTAAATCTGCAGCATTTTCTGTCTTAACAGAAAGAGGGAATATTCCTGTCTAAATCACCCAGGGGCACCATGGGCAGCTGAATTTACCCGGCCTATCTAGCAGTTTTCGCTGTGCTACTACCCACCTTGTACCTCGCCGCGGGCTTTCTGTTGCCCAGTGTGTACTGGGTGGGTAGCAGCAGCACTGGTGGCTTCCCCAAAGTAACCTCTAGGCAGAGCCTGCTTTGCTCCTGTGCAGTCTCCACCACCTGTTTCCAGTCCCCGAGGTTGGCTGGGAATAAAATTATCCCTGCTTAGAAGAGAGGCTAATGGATTTCTTTTTTTCTTTTTCTTTCCAAGGGAGAGAACTCTGTATCCATAGATGGGAAATGTAATGATTCCACCCTGCTTAGCAACTTGTTGGATGAGATGAAAGAGACATTGTCCAAGTGCTGAATATTCCTTACAAAATATTCCAACTACAAGAAACACACCTAATGTGTAAAGATGAGCAGACCCAAGTGTTAAGTTTCTCCCTCGTACGCATGTACTATCCTGGGGCACGTGCTTTTCAGTTAACTCCACCATTGTTGGCAGTTTAGACATTTTAAGGCTGTATGTTACATTTTTATTTCAACACTTTTTACAAACTGTGGTGTTAACCCTTTCTAGCCCAAAGAGATCCTGGTGACATGACTGGAGGAGGGAGGGAGGGAGGGGCACTATTTATTCAGCAGCTCATGGAGATCCCATAAACCCTGCCATCTGCATGGGACGGTGGACTAAGCAGAATTTTATCGACAGTAGCACAGAGTCTGTTGCTTGTGCTTATTGCCAAGGAAGATTGACTTGATCCTTAGCCATGGAACATGTCTTCAGGGCTGCTGTAGTTGATGTATATTTCTAGCAGAGGCTGGTGCTGGACCTGAAGGCCTCTTTTTTTTTTTAAATATGATTTATTATTATTATTATTATCTCAAGATCTATTTTGATCAGCATATAAACATCCTCCATCTCCTTGAGCTACTCCAAATGAGCCCTGTGAGAACTGGGATGTTTGAGTTTCTGTTTATAGTAGTTGCCTTGAGCCTTAACCTTCATTTAGTGACAGCTGAAAGAGTAGAGTGAACGCATGAAACAGGCTGGAAGTGTTACTGTGTGGTTCTCTGCTCGTGTCGACCACCCCTGCAAATGGAGTCTCTCATGCCTCTCCCCTTTGAGCAGTCTCTGCTGGTGTGTTTTATGAGTCCACTTCAATTTCACATTCCTGAAAAGTTAGGGTGTAGCAAGAAACTGGAAATCCAAAGGGGTCTGTTCCTGCTTCTTTTATCATTTTGTTCACCAGCGGAGGTTGACCACTACCAGGTTAGAGAAGTGCCCACACGTGTAATCCCTTGTGCCCACAGCAGTTTGCGGGTGCAGCCCTGCTCCCTCCCTCTGTGCTGTGAAATCAGAGATGTGGTGGTGCCGTCTCAGTTGTCCTCCTCGTGTCCCGTGGCCCTGCCCTGGCAGCAGTGGGTGCAGGTTGAGCAGCCCAAGTGGAACCGGGTCCCTGTGGCAGAGCTCTCCCTGGGGGGGGGTGGCAGGAGGGAGGGGGTGGCAGGGGGCTGCAGCCCCGTGTCTGTAGCGAGCAGGTTGCTTTAGAGGGAAGAAAGGGAGGGTCTACCAAGTGAAGCCCGTTCTGCACTATTGGAATCTGGTGGAATCACTGACTGGAAAGGGATGTCATTGTGTCCTTTACAGAGATGCTTAATCCTCCTCCAAGATCTCTTGCTTTTGACTTGGTTTTGGGTTTGGGTTTTTTTTCCCCTTCTTTTTTTCCTCCCCCCAGTTCTTTTACTTGCTGTTCCATACCCAGCAAGCTGAGAACACACTTGGAACGGTTTTGCTTTGAGGCACAGGTCAAGACCTGCCAGTTGCTGGTACCAAAAGGGTCCCCAGGGAGGAGTCAGGTTGGTCTGTTCTTCTCCAGCACTGTCACTTCTCCGACGGGTGTCAGCGGTGCCCCAGAGCCGAGCTAGAACCCCACGCAGAGAACAGGATAAAGCGCTGATCTTATCCTTTGGGTGAATGTCCTGTACTTTAAGCGTGTGTTGTACTCTTTACACTCTTCCCATGTTAAGGGATTTTTTGAAAGGTTCTGCTCTGGTGTCATCACTAGGACCAGCTTCATATTCTGACGACACTTGTACGCTGCGGGAATTCGTTTGCAGCAAGCTTCACCGCTGGTGAAGGGTTTGGTATTGGTCAACCTCCCTTGGTTAGCCTTTGTGTATTAGAAACTGAACATATTAAAATTGTCTTAAAGGATAATGTTCCTCAATTAGTGTTTGTTTTTCTTTTTTTAATTCATGGATGAAAACTGTCACTTTAGCATGTAGAGTCTTCTCTTACAGAATCCTGTGCAGTGATTCTAGAATTTTGAAACTGTATGATGTGTTACATTCACAAATTTATTTGCTATCAACATTCCCTTAAAACAACAACAACAAAAAAGAAAACAACATACCACAAGCTGCTGTAATGATTTTGTGTCAAGATGATCCAATAAACTTTCAAAACAAAGTTAAATTTTTGGCTTTGTGAAGAGTCCCTTCCAGTTTGTATGGACCTGAAAATGTGACATGGATTTACCACAGCTCAAATGCTTGTCTTTAGGGGAGGTAGGAGCAGCTCCTTCCAGAAGCTGCAGAGGAGGTACAAAGTCCTTTCTCACACTGCTGCCGGGGTGTCTTGGTCCTTGTGCCCTGAGCTGGGGGCTGTGCAGAGGGACCACCCAGAGCTTGTGGTCAGTGGCAAAAGTTCCGTCCATCTCCCCTTCTGCTTGTCACAAGGAAGAATTCCCAACATAT
>JAVJGJ010000047.1:47856421-47871606 GCA_035590215.1 Microhierax caerulescens | reverse complement strand
GCGGCGGCTCCGCGCAGCCCCAGCGGCGCCCCGGCCCTGAGGCCCCGGGCAGCGGCCCGGGGGGCCCGGCTCGGCCTGGGGGGGGACCCCTGCCCGCCCGTGACTCCCCTCAGCAGGGGCCGCAGGGGCGGGGCGGTGGGACCTGCTGGCGGCTCAGACATGAGTTAAAAAACCAGCGCAGAGAGCGAGGGCTTTGGGGCGTAACTGTGAAGTTACAGCCTTGGATATTCTTGTGGGTTTTCCCGCCTCTTTTCCCTCATCCTTCCCTACCGGTGCTAATAAATGTTTCTGTTTTAGGTGAAGGCATAGTCCTGAAGTTCAAACTCCTCAATCTCTTTAAGTGCTTGGGGGGAAATGAGGAATTCCTCGGTTTTTTTCTGATCGTGGTGAGCTGCAGCTCAGCTGTCATGAGGGACAGCTTGTGATGCTTGAAAGCAAACACTTGCCCTGCTTCTGTCTCTTACTATGAGCCAGGAATGTTAATCTTACAGTAGCTGCCTCCGCTGTGATCCACAGCGCAATAATCTTGGCTCCTTCAAAGAAAACTTGCTGTGTGTGAGAAGAACAGACAAAGAGGGAAGGGCGGGAAGCCCTCCTGAGAGGGGAAGGAGGGATTTGAAGTTGTCCAGCCTGAGAGACAGATGCTTGGACAGTCATAGGCTTTAGTACTAGTGAAAGGCAAGATCCCCCTTCTCCTAGTGCTTGGAGCTGAAGAGTGGCCACGCTGTCTCGATTTCTACCCTTTCTTTGTTAAAATCCCTTTCAGGTCTGGAAGTCTTCTGGCAAGTAGCAGGACACAGGGAGATTTTTGCTAGGAGGTGTGAAATTTCCCCAGCCACCTGTTTATCGCAGTCCCCAGGGCTTTGTCCTTGCACTCAGCTTTCTTTCCAGGCTTTAGGCTCACATCCAACTCCGTGTTTATTGTTGTTTCTTGGACTGCGTATTCTTTATCTTAGATTCACTTTCTGTCTTAGTCATGCTCTTGTGAAGTTGGACAGGAGGGTGAGCCTGTAACCTTTCGAAATTCCCCAGAAAGGGAGGAGAGGAGTGCTGGGAGTACATGCCAGCTTGGTGGTGTGGTAGCAAAACCTGGTGTTCTCAGTTTACACTGAGGAGCTGAGCCCAGGTGCCGAGCGGAGAGCTGGTTCTCTGTGCCTGGCTCACCTTTCAGGATCTGGGATGCTCTTTTGGACACGTTACTTGGGGTTGTGCAGTCAACTGTGCTATCATCAGAAATGGAAATGGGCCCTCCTGTCTGCTTGGCTGGGGCTTAGGGAGCTTGAAGTGTACTCAGCATCTTGAGCAAAGTCCTGCTTCGTGACTACAGCTGTCCTCTGGTGTGGGAGCTGTTTGCCAGATGCTTCCGTGTCCACATTTGGCTCCAACATGGCTCTTTTGCTGACGGGATGTGAAGTACCACCCGAACTGAAACGGTGCAATTTAGTCCCGTTTGTAGAGGCTGGACTGTACTGATGTGTGCCATGTTTTGTAACTCATATTTCTCTGTGAATGGGCCAGCGATCTCTATGGCCATGGTGCACAAAGGAAAAATGTTTCCCTTGTCAGCAGCGAAAACTTGCAGGATCAGGGAAGAGATGCAAAACCCAACCAGTCCTGTGCACAGTGTTCGGATTTGGGAAAAGAATTGCCTTCAACATTTGAGTTGTAATTTCTTATGAGACAGGAAAGTATTTTGTGATACTTGAGCCATAAATGCTGCTCTAAGTGGATCCATAACCAGCTTTGCTGGGGGTTTAGCAGCTTATCTTTAGAAATACGTAATATCCAGCTAATGCTTTCAATAAAGAGTGCACCTTAGGCAGCATCTTTATCCTCCCTTTTCCAGATGCCCCTGGGAGGCTGAGTTGTCAGAGACTTGTGTCTTGGTCTGCTGCTTGTTTCCCTCTGGAGCTGGTGTTGCCCCAAAAGTGCTGTTCTGCTCCTGATGAAATGGGAGAATTGTTGCTCCAGGTACCTGAAGCATCCAGGTAGCAGAGGGGAGCAAAACAGGCAGTGAAGGCCAGAAAAAAAAACCCCACTTTTCCAAGTATACAAAGGCAACGCAATAAAAATCCATCGCACTGCAGCAGCTTTTGACTTCTTCCAGCAAAGTCTGGACGAAGTCCCTAGGTGCTTGGCTTTGTTCTTGAGTCAGTTTGAGAAGAGGCAAAAGTAGTGACGCTGCCAGACATTCCCACGTGCTGCCAGGGCAGGGCTGTGCCACAGTGGAATCGTCCTGCCACGGCCACGCTCGGTGCTTGCCCTCACCAGCTCAGGGGCCGCACTGCTGGATTTCCTGGGTCCCAGCTGGGTTTGGGTGAATGGTGGCTGTGGCCACGTGCCTCTGCACTGGCTCCAAGGGAGCCTGTAGAACAGCAGATAAGCTAGAGCCATTCAAAACATGGTTTAGTTTGAAGCAGGAGCTGAGTCAGGCCCATGGCTGCTGTGAAAGGCACTGTAATTTTTTCCTTCACCTTAACTGCAGGCTTCTCCTGGGGCTGCTTCTGGGCCCTTTTTTGTTTTTTTTCCCCCCTTTTTTCCTCTCACTGTGTCGCAGGAGGTCTTATGATGTGGTTAGTCTTGAGGAGACCTCTAGCCCCACATCAGTGGGTTTATTCCTTGCCTGGAGACATGCTGGATTACTGCCGTATCTCCTCATGGAGGGGAAGAGCAGGCCTCATGGGCATCTGCTTTCAGTGAGAAAAAATACTGCCATTCTTCCGAAAGCATAACATGAACGTGGGGAGAAGGGGTGTTTGTCAGTGGGATTAGCCCTGCCATGGGAAAGGTTGGCCATGTGGCCAGCTCATGCTCCGGCCCAGTCTGTGGGTGAAGGAGCTCATAGCTCCGGCACGTCCTGTGATCTCGAACCCGTAGCCACACTGTTAAAATCATGCCTGTTGCTGTAATCATTCTGTCAGCCTGAGGCAAAATTCATCTCCCAGCCACTGTTACCTTTTCCTTGGGTGGAGGCAGATCCCAAAATTAGTGTAGATGAAAGTGCTGTTGGCTCAAAATATCCCTGTCCAGTGAGGACAATAATGTGGAGCCTGCAACAGCAGGAAGAAACGTGTAGCTCACAGCCTGGGCTCGATAAATACCTCACTGCCCCTTCCGAGTCCTGGGGGGGGGGGGCAAAGCCAGGCTGGGGGACAGCAAAGGGTCTTCCCAAAGAAGCAGGCTGCAAAATACAGCCCTTGACACCTCGAAAAGAGTTAGCACAGCATCACTGCCTGTGCTTTATCCTAGAAATATTGGTCTGTGCAGTTAACCTGTCTCCTGGAGTCATGACCCAGCTTGTCAGCTTAATGCAGTGTCTGCAAAGCCTGCAGCAGATTAGCTCTGCCTCCACATGCAGCCGTCATCCTGGCGTGGATGCGTGAGCACAATCTGTGGAAACCATCCAAAAGAGCTGCGGATCTGACATTGCAATAGATGCAGATGTCACGTAAGAGGCAAGAAAATTGGCCCTAAATCTGTAAGCTTGGGACTAGCTGTTCCCACTGTCCTGCAGTCATTTCTAGGCTTTCAAATGAAGATTTTTGGATTGCAGCATCTCTTGTCTGACCTTCCCTTTTCGGGGAAGGGAAAGTAGAAGCGGTGAACTTTTACAACAGTTACTTTCTTGTGTGGCTTTTCCACCCTCTGTGGCGGTGAGGAGGATGCCTGGAAGGCTTGAGGGGGTCAACCCATGCTGGAAATTGTCTTCCTGCCTGCAAGGTTTGAAGGCGATCCGGCCTTCCCTCTGCCCTGCCAGAAAGGGTTACTCAGCCCCGTCTGCTCACTCCCTCACCTGCCTCCCCCCAGTATCCACCTGCAGCACCAGCTCCATCACACGAAACCCATCATGTCCCTCCTGTCATCACTGGTCTGGATCTAAATCCTGAGCTCAGAGCAGAGCAATAAACTGCCTGCTCCTCTGTCCTGCTCGTGCTGGTTCAGGGGTGCCTCTTGCCGCTGGGTGAGCCAGGCTCTCCGCTCAGTGCCATGGCATTTCATCTGGCAGGAGCGGCAGCAGGCGATGGGCGGCCGCGCTTGGGTCCACTGGGGCTGGTAATCCAGCTGTGGCTTAATTTAACTGGGCTCTTGCCTTTATTGCAGAAAGTAGCCTGACTTTACAAGTGGTCTGAATGCATAGCTTTTTTTTTTTTTTTTTTTTGGCGGGGTGGGGTAACAAAGCCCAGTATAACTATTTTTAGTCTTTTATTATGCTGTTTCCTCCTCTTAAGCATATAGCAATGCAGATATGCTCCGCCTTTGCATGGCTTAGAGGCACGTAAAGAGACCGTCCCGCTCCTAAGCAAGCCTCCTTGTGGGAAGTGCTGGAGAGATGCGGTGCCTGTACAGTTCCTTGCTCCGGAATAGCCAAATTGTGCAGCAGATTTAAATTCCGGGGGGTGGGGGGTGGCTGGTGACCAGCAGGACTTTCTTAAAATCGACTTTGTGATGAA
The DNA here is from genome assembly GCA_035590215.1 of Microhierax caerulescens. Classification (NCBI taxonomy): domain Eukaryota; kingdom Metazoa; phylum Chordata; class Aves; order Falconiformes; family Falconidae; genus Microhierax; species Microhierax caerulescens. The sequence continues at coordinate 47,867,155 of JAVJGJ010000047.1, read as the reverse complement.
ATATAAAGGGCCTTTTGTTGGCCTGAACCTTGGGAATTCGACATTTCGAATGTGTGTTTCTGAATAGCTCTGTTAAGTTTGTTGCGAAGGCTGCTGCTCAAGCGGTTTCCAAAAGAAAAATGTGGATATTGTCCCACAGAGCAGCAGAACGAACTCGCTGCTGGCGTCTCGGCTGGCCTGGGGCTGTGGGTGAACTGGGCCAGATCCACTCTCTGCTCCGTCTTTAACTTTGGAGCAGCTTCAGCTGCCAGGAGTGAGCATGGAGGGGAAAACAAGGCAAGGCAGCGCGTAGCTCGCCTTGTGCAGCAGCCTGGAGCCATCTCGCAGGAGGAAAAGACAGAAACACCACGACAGAGCTCGTAGAGGGGAATGATTCACTTTTGGGAAAACATTGGCAGCTCTGCGGGCCGGACTGGGTGCCAGACAGGAAGCCAGCTGACGTGGAAGTGCTGTCTCACTGGGTTATGAATGGCCAGGCGTGCCTGCTGCGGCCGCGCTCAGCCCTCCTCCTCCTCCACCCCGCATGCTCCTCACTGTGCCCTGCCCTGGCTGAGGTAAGCGCGGGGACAGACCTTTTGTTTCTCATGTCATAAAACAATTCAAAAGAGCAGCCGAGAGCCTCGGCCCATGAAGGTGAGCTGTCTGGTTTGTTGCCAGTCTGGCTCCAGAGGCACAGAAACCAGCGCCGGTCCAGTCCTGCTTCCTGTAATTGGTCTGATCCGTATTAAAATCTCTCCTTTGATTGTAGAAAACCAGGATCATCTTGTACCGAGAAACTGAGCTAGTGCAGAATGGCCGTGGGAAGGTATTTGTGAAAGGAGCGGGGGAAAACTATGGAAAAAATGTGCCTGTGCATCCATCTTTGCTTTTCTATGTTGTTTTGAAGCCACTTTGCTTCTTAGGCGTGTTCTGTAAATTCGGTGTTTACTTGAAAAGCTCAAAGCATCTCATACATTGGGGCTGCTTTATCAAACTGGTGCGGGGGGTGGGGGTTGTGTCCTGTACTGGGAACTCTGGCCTGAGTGAAGGCACAGGCGGTAAGGACACTGCACCCAGCTCACTGGGGGGAAGGCAGTGGCTCATTGCTCCCTTCTCCTTTCCGCGGGGATGGGGTGACTGGCACAGGCTCATCACCAAAGGGCTGCAATTATAAGCAGCCGCAGAAGGAGCTTTCAGCTGGACTGGATGTGAAGGCTGAGCAGCAGTACCATATTGGTGTTGTCTCGCAGGACAGCGGCGTGGCTTCTCAAAAGGGAAACGAGAGAAATCTATCATTTTGAGAAACGCGTTGCTCGCTGGGGTTTGCTTAAGGGTTTTCTTACCAGCAAGGCAGCAGGATGTGAGCCACCCCGGCGCTGGGGTCACTGCGAGGGAAGTGGCCGCGTGTCTGACCCCTCCCCAGCCTGCGGGAGCCTTCGGATTGCAGCCGCGCATGAAACGGGACTTTTTCCGCACCCCCCTCTTTTGAAAAAGGAAGCTCTTTGCCTCAGTGCCTACAAGTGCTCGTAGAAGTTGCAGAGACAGGCTGAGCCATCGCAAGGGTAATCTGCCGAGGCTAGAAACGCAGGTAGGAGCTTGCTGACGTGCTGGCTTGCCATTTTATTTTTCCCCACTCCTAGTTGTTTAGCCCCTGCAGAGTGTTAGTGGTGGGGCAGCACTGGGTGTTGCTCAGGGCAGGTGCTGACGGAGCAGTCGGGGGGCTCCGGGAAGAGGCTTTCAGTCTGTTCTGGCTCTGCAGGGCAGGCAGTGTTGGGCGGCAGCTGCTCGCTCCTGGGAAGCCCTGGGACGGCTGCGGCAGGCTGCGAGGGAGGCACTTCTCAGGTGTTTTGGAGGAGGTGACCCATCTTCTCTTTTCCCATCCCTGCTCTGAGCTGCATGGAGAAGTAACCAAGGGACGGGGAAACGACTGCCTGGGCTGCCTCTTACCCGGAGCCTGGGATTAGAGTGAGGCAGCACTGCGTGAGCTGCCATCACCCCGGAGGGAAGGGGAACAGCCGTGTGCCGGGCTCTGTCAGCAGAAATCCGTGTGAGGACGGGAGCAAGGAGTAAGGGGAGAAAACGGGCTTGGGGAAGGGAGAGCCATGCCTTGACGCCCCTGGCCAGGCAGGCAAATTGTCTCCTTAACCAGCATAATTCCGAGCCGCTCCCCTCATGTCCTTGGGAATAGCGGAGAAGCTGAAGGTCTGTTTGTGCTCCGGCCAGCCTGCCACAGCGTGGGGCTTTCTGCAGCGGCTGTGCGATCTCACAGGGATGGCCAAGGTCCTCAGAGCACCAGTGACGTACGCTGTAATCTTGGCTGGCTGGAAAGGAGGAGTAAACAAAATGTACTGCAGGTTTGTTTGCGGTGGATTATGGTGTTTTTCTTCATCTTTGAAGCTTGCAGATCCAATTCAGGTGCTTTGCGTGTCCCATATCCTGAGCGTTCCTAACCTTTCCTTTCTCTTCCCTGCAAAGGCAGTGTCTTAGCGCTGCTCGAGCTGTGACTCCTGCCTGTGGAAGTAGGTGGTGTATGTGTGATACCATCTTCAAGCAGTGTCAGGGATGCTTTTGGGTTTTGTGCCTTTTTTTTTTTTTTTTTTTAACTTCTCCTAGAGCTAAATGTTTCTTTTAGGTCAGTTGCTGTCAAAGACCATAATTAAATAGGCTGCATCTTTTTGAAGTCTTAGCTACTTATTTTGCTAATGCCTTCAGACGGGTGCTGAGTCGGGTGCTGAGTCGTCTGAGAGACAATTGGTGCCGCATTGAGCTCCCCAGGTCTCATGTGTGATGTCTCCTTAGGAAGAGGAAGTTGCTTGTAGGGTGAATACCGCCTTGATACCAAATTAACCATATCAAAAGTCTCTCCGCCCCGCTCAGAGGACAATTTCTTCTGGTAAATGGTTGGTGTTTGCTTCTTGGTGTGTGTGGCCAAGCCCAAGGTATGTTTGGGTTTTTCCCTGTGGTTTTTTGCCCGTTGGTTTTACCCTGTCCTCTGCAGCCTGCGCCCTGCTGGGGCAATGCACCCTCACCCAGCAGGAGGGACGGTGCCCACCTGCCACAGGGGCCAGCATGGGTGTGTGGGGGCCAGCACAGGTGCCATCAGACAGATCTGACAGCAAATAAGCAGCAACAAAGTTGCACCGTGCTGAGGATGCTGCCGTTCCTCCCCGGAGCTCTGCGGAGGGCGATGCTCATGCGTCTTTACGGCTTGTTTGTTTGAAAGGACGTTTCTCCATCTCCAGCGTAGGGAAATCATGGCGTGCAGCTGCTTCTCAGGGACTGAGTTCCTGCTGGAAATAGCTGCAGATCAGCACCTGCTGTCCACATTGTTGGTTCCTTGGAGGCTGGTCCCGCCTTGGCTCCGCCGTGGCACCGCGGCGGGGTGGGTGCAGCCCGCGGGGGCTCCCGCCTGGGCGCTGTGCCGCAGGATGTGGTGGGGCTGTGACACAGCACACCAACCGCGCTGCCGTCTTGCGCTCAGATGTTCCTCCGCGCTGTTCGCTACTTCCTCTAACCAAGTCTGTGGTGTGATCAAACACCTCCTAAGGACATGTTGGGGTGTGTGTGTCTTCTTTTTCTTCTTGTTTTTGTCTTCTTTTTTTGACTCACACGGTAGCTTAGGGGGTCGCAGCAGCTGTTCTGGCAGTGGTGTGTGCAGCAAAAGCGTGCGGGCAATGAATTCACCTTGCAGCACAGAGTGGATCTCGCTGAGCCACATTAAAATGCTTTTTCGGTTTCTCCCAGCGTATGTCGTAGCCCAGGTTGCAACAGGAGTTTGGATCGATCTCTCAGCTCCCGCACAGCAGAGGTTACTGAACCCGTTCCCTCAGGAAAAGCAGCGCTAGGAAACGTTGAGCCTGTTCTTGGCGGGGCCAACTGAAGTGGTTTGGGTTTTCTTCCTTGCTGTAATTAAATAAGAAAACAAGAAGCCTTGGTTTAAATCTTTTTAATCTTTCTCCAGAGACGAAATGCTGATTAGCACTATGCAGCATCTGTTAGAGATGGGCTGAATTGCGGCAAAGGTAGTCTTGACCTTGAATTTGGGATTTTCATGCCAGCGTTTGAGGTTGCCGTTTACCTGTTGGAACAACGCTATGGCTTCATATAAATCTAAGTGATTTCTGCTAGGTGAAAGGGATTTATTTCCTTGCTTACAGAATTATGGAAACTCTTTATTTGCCAGATTGGGTAAGGCATCAGCTTTAGTTAATTTCTGATGCTTTATTTATTTCTCTGTCCAGCACATGTAAAATAATATTTTTGGTACACGTAGCTTTCTGCCTTAAGCTTCCATCAAAGAGCAGCTTGACACAAATTATACGAGGGGATGGATGTGGGAACAAAGGAGGTATAATTAGCTACAGATAAACAGAGCTGTGTTTCTCGTCAGCATCCTTTCAGATCTGAACTTGTGTCTCACCCTTTTGGAACTAATTCTTCTCAGACTGGAAGAGGAAGGCAGGCTTTCACTGGTCTTCCAGCTTTCAGCCAGCCTTCAGCTTGAAGTGAGCTAAATTGAAATGAAGAATATGTTTATGGTCTGTCTGCACCTGCAGACGAGGCTGTGGCTGCTCTGAGAGCTGCTGTTATTTCAGGATAATTCTCTTTCTGGTTGCCTGAGCTGCGACGACTTCTTCTTTTTCTTGTTCCCCTCTGCCCTTTTGTGTCCTGTCTTTAGCACCGCGGCAGCGTGTGCGGCTCCTGCTCGAATGGCCGTTTTGTTGGAGTACGTCTGGCAGCAGATGTGAGCTGTGTTGTAGGTTGGCATGACCTTACCTTTTAGGTAGGCTTGTTTCCAAAGTGACGGGGGGCAAAGCATAGGTGAAAAATCTGATCCAGGTAAAAGCCAGCGTGTTTTACCTTTCTTAACTACGTGGTATGTCGGAGGTGAGTACGTGGTGGCATTTCTCCTTGTTTCTGTGGCTTTTTGGGGCTCTTGGTGTGATGTCGGGATGGGTGGCCGCCATCTCCCACAGAGGGCACAGCTCTTTCCCGTGGGGCCTGGTCCATCGCCCCCACGCTGAGCTGTAGGGAGACCTGGCAGGGGTGAGTCTTCCCTCAGCCCAGGTCACCTCTGGCAGCCAAGCTGCTGCTTTGCCGCAAGCTGGGCTGGAAAGGGAAGGGGGAGGGAAGAAAGCTGGCGCTGGCTTCCCCCCCCTCCTCAGATCTGGGGCGAGGGCCCAGATGGTATCCCAGATCTCTTCCTATGGGATTTAGACAAGGTTTCCTGTTGAGAGAGCTGCTCCTAATCGCTGCCCTTCTGTGCTGTGTTGCAGATCAGGACCAGATGAGTAGAGGGAGGTTTCTGTGAAGATCAGAGTCACCCCAGCCGTGCCCTGGGAAGTGGCCCAGCAGTGCTGCGTCTCCAGCTGTCATCGCTACAGACCTGGAAAAGAAAGAAGAAGAGAAGAAAAATGTCCCATGCTTTAAAGCAAGTGTTCAATAAAGACAAAACCTTCCGGCCCAAGCGCAAGTTTGAGCCAGGGACTCAGCGGTTTGAGTTGCACAAGAAGGCTCAAGCCTCGCTCAACGCTGGCTTGGACTTGAAAGTTGCTGTCCAGCTGCCGCCGGGAGAGGAGCAGAACGACTGGGTGGCTGTGCACGTGGTGGACTTCTTCAACCGCATCAACCTGATCTACGGCACCATCAGTGACTATTGCACGGAGCAGTCCTGCCCCGTCATGTCAGGGGGGCCCAAGTACGAGTACCGATGGCAGGACGAGCACAAGTACCGCAAACCCACAGCCCTCTCTGCTCCCCAGTACATGAACCTCCTGATGGACTGGATTGAGGTACAGATCAACAACGAGGACATCTTTCCCACTAATGTTGGTGAGTTCAGTTCCAGCTGTGGCTGGGGAGAGGAAGGCTGGTGCAGAGCCTTCTGCTTGGAGGCCTCGGGTCCCATTGCTGTTCCAGGAGATGCTGTTGCACAGGTCACCCATGTAGCAGAGCTGTTCCCTTTTGTGCCGCTCAGAGGCTGGCAGCATAGTAAGCTCTTCCGAGCACCTAAGAAACTTCAGAGCTCTTCTGGAGTGCTAGAATGCCCAGAGCTCTGCCAGATCCCATTGGGAGTCATGGATACCTCAAGGAAAGCCAGGCTGAGCCTCGATAGCGAAGGCAAGAGGGAGGCCGCTCTTAGAAAAATCAGTCTCTGACATGACTCTTGAGTAGTTCATGCTTGACGTGGTCTCCTGGAGGACAGCTCTTGTAGAGCTGATTGCTAGCTTGGGTTCAACACACGTGCTCTGCGTCGGCCTGGTGATGGTGGCCACGTTTCCATAATTAGCCTCTTTGTTATTACAGGCTGGCGTTAGCTGACTCTGCCCTTTCTAGCTTAACGCTTCCTGGCGTGCACTCGGCTGTTTGTTGCAGCTGGGTGGGATGCTGACATGTGCATGGAGGGAGGGGCAGTGTTTCATCTATTGCCAGGGTGATGGAAATGAGAATTTGGCCTAGGACACCTAAATCTGCATATCCAAACCCAGCTTTGTGTACTGGCTTTGGGACAAAGATGGTTGGGGGTTTTGTTTATTTTGTGTACAATAAGATGTGAGAGCTCAGTATCTAAAGCATTAGGTATGTATGATGGATCCCATTTAGAGCCCCCATCTTCTGGGATGCAAAAGACAAGATGCAGCCGAGCTCCATCCATCCTGCCCCGGCGTTTATCCCATCAAAGCTCTGATGGGATGCGGTTGACCCCTGTTTAGGACACATCTGCCACCTCTGCCACACGAGCATTCGCAGGGCTCCTCCACCCATGCCAAAATGCTGCTTAAACCTGGTGCTGAGCAGGCAGAGGTGGGGAGCAGGGCCATAAGCCAGTTCTTCAGACAGCTGAAACACTAAAATCCTCCCTGCTTGTTCCTCCTGTCCCCCACATGACTGCTGCGTTGCCTTTAGCTGGGACTCTTCTGCAAGACTCTCTAGGGACTGTAAGCAGGGTGTTTGTTCTGTTCAGGGAGGCAAGACAAGTTTCCGACAGCAGGAGGGTTGTGGTTTGGGGTTTTTTTATTTTTTTGATTGATACTGTTTTCAGCTCAGCTTTTACCAGATTCCTCACCCTTAACACCGACTGAAATGCTGCAGTTCTTGCAGAGCACTGAAAGGGTTTAACTAATCCTCGTTCCTCCAGAAACAACCTGTGTGAACTTTAAACTGCAGTGTTCTACTGGGATGGCTGGTTGGCCAGACTGCTCTGCTGCAGGGCCCCAGCTAAAAAAATCCCAAAGAACTGATGCCTTTAAAGAGGACCTTACCATCTTTAATTTTTAACCAAAGAGCTAAGGACACATCCAAGTAAGAGATAACTGTGGGGAGTTAACAGCACTGCCTCTTTCTTTTGGGAACTTGCTTGGTTCTATCTAATATTTTGCGCTGTTTATATAAACACGCCAAATGGGAGTAGAAGAAAACTCTATCAGGCTGAAACAGCTGCTGGGAATCTTCAAGGCTGGTCTCTTGCTTTCAGTTGCTAGTGGCAATCAATTGCATGCAGCATACTGTCACTTAAGAAATCTGTGCTTCAAAAAATCTGATCCAGAGAGAAAGGAAAAAGGAGGGAGGAACTGGAAATTACCAGGGACAGAAGCCCTTTTGTCTCAGTCTGTCCATTTTATCCATGTATTTTAGCCCCAAGGAACCAGTTTTACTGGAAACAAGGCTGAAAGTTTCTCGTGGTCGTGTCTTCCCTCCCAGGTACTCCCTTCCCCAAGAACTTCCTCCCAGTGGTGAAGAAGATTCTCTCCCGGCTCTTCCGGGTCTTTGTCCATGTCTACATCCACCATTTTGACCGGATCACCCAGATGGGGTCGGAAGCCCACGTGAACACCTGCTACAAGCACTTTTACTACTTTGTGAAAGAGTTCAATCTCATAGACACCAAGGAGCTGGAACCACTGGTGAGTGTCTGGGTGGGCTCGCAGTGCACGTTGGTCTGTCGGGATCCGCAGCCAGCACAGAAGGGGTGGGCTGGGGGCAGAGGTCTGTGGTGCCTTCTCAAAGCGGGTTGCCCAAATTCAGTCCGTCAGTTGGCCTTGCAGTTTGACCGTCAGGAAACTGGGAGTCAGGATGTGCACACACAGCTGGGGAGGGGTGCTGAGCGCTGGCTGGGGGTGGGTGGCTTGTCCTCCAGCAGCCTCTCGCGTCTCCAGCAGCTGGCTTGCCTTGCTGGCATGCTCTGCCTGAGCCTGGCACTGTCAGCCATCCAGGATGTGGGCGGCCAACCCCCCCGTGCCTCCTTCCCATGCGGAAAAGCGAGGGCAACGCCACCGCCGTCACACGGAGCCTGGAGAACGTGACCTGTTAGGCCTGGGAGGTGGTGATGGTGTTCCCGGCACCGTAAGCAGCACAACAGACTTGTGGAGCTGCTGGGCGGTGGAAAGGTGTCCTGTGGTGCCTGGGGATGGGAGTGGTGGGGGGAACACGGACCTGCCCAAACAGGTGCTCTTAGTAACAGTGTCACCACCTGCCCAAAAAGGGTATTGATGACTAAACAACAAAGGTGAGGCTTTTTTCATCCGCACCCTCACCTGGCAATCTGGATCTTCACCCACGGGCCCTTGTCTTTTCTGTCCCTTTGACAGAAGGAAATGACCTCCCGGATGTGCCACTGAGATCAGACCCTCCTGCTCCCACCTCGGCATCTCTTCCGAGGACTCCGAGTCCCACTCCTGTACTGGAGACGTGATTCAAGGGGAGAACAGAGACGTTTTGTTAAAGAAATCTATATATTTTTAATGAGTTTCAAGGTAAAACTGTGATATCGCAGGAATATTTTTTTAAAGATGCTCTAGATAAACTAGTTTTTTATAGTAATTTCTATAAAAAAAAAGAAAATATTTTGGGCCACTTGGTGGAAATGCTTGCTCTTTGAGGAGGGAAGAGCCATGTACCGCTTCTTCCCCGTGCCCTCACTGCAGCGGCACCGAGTGAGCCGAGCCAGATGCTTCAGACAGAGCCATGTCGTGTAGCTGGTGCTGCCATGGACGCGGTACTGCCCTCCAGGCACCCATCTCCCACCCGTTACGTGGGGTTACGTGGGGACTGGGGAAGAAATGCTGGTGTACGTGGATCCCCTGGGGTGCTGGTTGGTTCCAGCACCTCTTCCACTGCCTGAGAGTCCAGTTTTTGGACAGAGCTGCTTTTGTGCTCACCCTCCCCTTGGCATCCTGTCCCCAAAGCTTGGCCCTCCTTGCGTTCTCTCTGAAAGAAACTGGACCCGGGTTCCTTTCATGGCTAGACCAGCACTGCCACTGCTAAGGGAGTCTGCGGGAGCGCTGCTGTTGTGAATCTGCTCACACCAGCTCCCAGCTGAGCTTCTCCCCACGCACAGCCCCACTGCGGCTCTGGATGCGCCATCCCCACGGGGGACAGGGGTCTGCGCCGGCAGCGTCAGGCCCAGCAGACCTGTGCTCGGTGGGAATGAGCTCAGGGAAGGCACTGGGACAGGCGTGGGGAAGTCGTCTTCCCGAACACCTGCACTTCCCCATCTCCTGGTGGTACGCTGGCCCTGCCAAGAAGGAACTGGGCTGCTTGCCCTCCCTCCAGCCTTGCTTACTGGCGGCGTGTGGACCATTTTCTGCTTCCCATTAGGGTACAGAGCCTCCCTCTTACCGAGCAGCACGTCCCCACTCAGCTGCACACATCTTGTAACCAAAGTCTGGTGTGCAGCCAGAGCCCGCTGGCCCTGCCCGCTGCTTGCACAAGCAACTCCGATGCGTGACGAGAGCGTTGTGGTGCCCCCAAGGTAGGTAGATAGGTCTACCTAGGGTCTGGGGGGAGTGGGGGAGCAGGGCTGATGGTAAGAGAAAAGGTTTCCATGAACAGTGACCAAACTGTACCACTAACCACTTCTTCCTTACAGAGTTTTTCTGTGTCCTGGAATCTCTGTACATACGTGACTCTCATTTCTTGTACTATCGTTAGGACACTCATACAAATACCACTATAGTTCTCTGAAATGGAACCAATAAATTATGTTGTATTTACACAGCACGCTCCGATTGCTGAACGTCTCGTGATTACACATTCGTCAGAGTCTTTCTATCAGCAAAATAAACACGGTGTGTTTGGACTCCTCGGGAAGCGTGCTGGAGAGCTGTTTCCTACAATTGCTAAAAGCCATTGGGTGTGTGCTCCTGGTTCGACTGCCACAAGGTTTGATTCCTCCCGCTCTCGAGGTGCCAGCTCTGGGCTGCTGCGAGCCCCACGCTGGCTCGCAGGGCTGTGGGGCAGAGCGGGCGGGCGCTGGAGCTCAGCCGGGAGGCTGAGGTTGTCCTGACTTGTCTCTGCGATGTCCCTCTACCCCAGGGCTGAGCTGTTCTGCCGGCTCTGAAACCCGGCTGGCTGGGGGCAGGGAGGTGGATTCAGGCTCACCAGCACCAACGGGCTCTTCACTGCCACCGGCACCGAGGCTGGTGGGCCAGTTTGGCCAAAGCGCTGCGCTGATGATCTGCACGTTATTTTCCTGCTGGGGGGGAGTAAGGGGCTCTGCAGCCGGAGTTCCTGCCGGTACCTGAGCTGGCTGTGCCCTCCCTGCTGCACCAGGTCCTGCCCGCTCCCCCTGCCTGCTGCCGGTGCTGAGCCCTCCCAAGCACCCTCCGGCCCCTCTCCCAGTGGCTGCAGCTCAGCTGGAGCCGTATCTCCCCCAGCCGGGTGCTGCTGGGGGGTGCGGCATGGCCACCCAGGGCTGTGGCCAGAGCCCCCCACAGAGCTGGGACCCATCACTGCCTGCCAGAGGGTGCAGCAGCC
>JAVJGJ010000047.1:47813820-47829820 GCA_035590215.1 Microhierax caerulescens | reverse complement strand
CCTCCCTCCAGCCCTCGCACCCTCCTCGTGTTCCTCCCTCTGGTGACCGGGTCCAGCTTTCGGCTGGGAGCGTTTTCCCTGGACAGTAAGCGCGACTGTGGCAAACGCAGCACAGGGAAGAACCCCAGACCCCTGGATCTGGCTCGGAGACAGTCCTTGGTTTTGTGGGTAGCGGAGGAGAGGAGGAGTATCCAGGCCTGCTGACAGAAACACGGCTCGGTGCGAGCGTTGGGGATGGAAAGCAAAGAGCAGTGATGCGAGAAACCACATTTCTGCCACAGCGTTTTCCTTTTAAGATCCCCTTTACTTAATCTTTCCCGAAGCCCTGTATTTCGGGGGGTAGTGCACTACTATAAACAAACCCCGTGGCTCGGGAAGCGCCACATTGGGAATGACACCTGGGCACGAGGTGAACGTTGGAGGCCGAGCTGCCATGTAAGAGTTTGCAGCTCTGGGCTGCTCGCTGAGACGCGAGGAATTGCCTCCTCCACCTGGATGATGCGGTACCGATGTGGCTAGCTGACATGTGGCTGCTTCTTGGGGTGCCTTCACGTGTGCCACTCGCACCCCGCCGCTCCAGGAGCACCTCCTTGGGCGGCTCAGCGCTCCCAACAGCAAACAACAAGACCCTTTACTTGAAGGTGGGACCTGCCTTAACTGAGGGTCAGGAAAGGCTTGCTGGGGTGCTTGGAAGCAGTGCTTGGCAAAGGGGGCCTCGCTCCAAACTATTACACACTATCACTTTTCTCGTAAGGGCTCGTGCTCCTGGATGTTTCCCTTTCAGATTTCCCTTTTTCTCTCGCTTTCTGAACAAAACGTTTGTTCTAGGCTGGTTTTAGTGTTTTAGGAGGTGTCAGTTCTTCTTTTTTATCATTTGAAGCTCAATTAGTATTTAAGTAAGCTTGCTTCTGTCCTGAGAACTAGGCTTGCTAGGTGCGGAGGGGCAATGTTCAGCCCAGAAATAAATGGAAAATAAATGAAGCTTTTTTTTTAAAAAATAGCCCCAAAGTGAAATGCTGCTTAATTGCTCTGAAATCCATCTGGTGCTCTGGGTGATAAAGATAGAATATAGTGTGTCATGCCATGACATCCTACTTACGGATTATATAGATTTTAGTAAAACTTGCCTGTATATTACAGTTGGGATATCCTGATGATTCATGAAGTACCGTGGTTATTTCAGAAACAGAGAGCTTAAAATAAAACCACCCAGACCCCTTCTGTGCTCAGTTCTCCCACAGCAGCCTGACAGCAGAAGATATTTTGCGCTGGAATCAAGTCACAAAGTAACCGTGAATTTAATTCGAGAGGCATTGTATTGCTCCAGCGACCAAGAGCAGATGTTTGTACTTTGATGCTAGGTGTCTGAAATAATTACTGGTAAATGTGCACTGTTTCTGTGGTCTGATTTTATTGTGTTCATTTTCAGAACGGGTCAGGTATAAAGCCTGGCTTCAGTAGGGGCATATCCTGAATAGCGTTCTTGGATGGCAGCTAGCGGTGCCTTGAGGAGGTCTGCGATGTCTTACTTGTCCTCTTTGATACGGCTGCTCGGTGCATTAGAAATTGCCGGCTTGGGCAAAAAAAATGATTTGCACAAATAATCTGAGAGTTGCGGTCCTGCGGGAGTTGGAGGTGATAGTGTGGCTCTCCCTGGTCGGGCTGTGGTGGTGGTGGTGCAGGGGGGAAGTTTCTGAGTGTGATAGAGCTGCAGGTTCAGGTACGTTTTGAAGAGGGGCAAGTTCAGTTTGTATAAAGCTGTAGAAGCAGACAATAGGTTTCTCACATCGCAACTAAAAGTAAACATTCATTTTGTGTGAAAGGCCTGTTTGTAGAGAAATGGCATAAGCGGCTGTGCTGGGTTTGACTGAAGGTTCATTTATCCAAGCATCTGTCCTGCAAAGCATCTGCAGCCCTGAGAAGATTAGATGTTCTCCACCTTCAGGAGACTCCAGACCCTGTGGAAGTTGCTTGCCTACCCTGGAGAAGCTCCATTGGTGAGCCTTGAGCTCATTCCCTCTTGCTGCTGAATCAGCCATAAAGAAGATGGAACTGCCTTAAGTTTTTTTGATGTCAAGGCCAGACTGAGCAGGCTGCCTTGAAGCTTCACAATGTTCATGTGGTCAAGGTCAACATGTTGTAATCAAAACACAACGTTGGCCCAGCAGTAAGAGGGACGGGGGGGGGCGGGTTTGGTCTTTTTTTCCAGATCTGCTTCATCAAACACATCAATGAGATTAGAAACGTCTAAGCCTCATGAGCCAGGAGCTGCATGGGTGCAATAATTAAGCTTGTTAATTGGCCAGAAAACATGGCCTGAGAGGGAACAGGGCAAGCGTGTGGCGATGCACCCCTGTGTATACTCAAGCCCAGGAGATCTGCAGCTTGGGGACAGTCTTGAGAAGGTTTTTGGCTGCTGTTTCCAGGCGTCTCTCTTCTGAGCTCATCCTGTCTGTTTTTTGGGTGGGTATTAACTTGCAGTACCTGCAGTGTCATGTGCCAAGGTGTTTCACTGCTCAGCTCCTTGAGTTGCATCTGAAGGGCTTCTCCTGGAGGTTTCTGAACCTACCTCCTGCTTGTTTTCCCCTGGCGTCTCTAGTCCTTGCACTGGAAGGATGCAGCCAGCAAATGATCATCGTTAAGTTCTTGTCACCTGTGGTTTCACTGAGGTCCGGCACAGCACACGTTGCTTTGTTCCTGTGCCTGCTCTTCTGGAACAGATACTTACAGGGCTTCTCCACAGTGGAGCAGATGGAGGAGGAAGGTAGTATGCAGTGGTGAGATAGTCATGGTTCTTGACCGGTTTATTTTATTATTACTATAACTGTAGCACCAAGAAAGGGAGCAGGACTGTTGGGTATACAGATTAAACTAGGTGACAGTGTCAAGGCGAACAAGAAAGCAGTGAAAATTGGTGGGTAGGAAGCTGTAAGCAGCAGAACGAAGCCTTCTTGCAAGCCTTCAAAAGCCTTCGGAATCAACTCTGGAACCTCGTGAAGACAAGTGAGATGATTAACCTCACAGAAGTTCCTGTGACTCTTGCTGCTACAAGTCAGTTTACTTTGATTCTTGCCGAGGGAAGCAAGTGTTGCTTTCTTAGTTCTTTTGCTCTGCTTCTGATCATTTCTCTGCGTCTTTCCAGTAGTCTGCTTTGGTTTGGCCACCGTGCCATTCTTTAAAAATAGTCCTCTGTTTGAATTCTTCCTCTGACATTGGTGGGTGACTATACACTGAGCTTAGGGCACCTGTGTTTCCCTTTTGAGAGTTGCATGTTTGCATCGAGCAGTGCTCCTTGGGGTTAGGAGAGAGGCTGGCTGTGCACTGGCCGCTATGCCGCTTTGGAAAATGGGAGGGGAGAACAAAAGTAAACCCTGTTACTCTGCCAGCTTGGCTTGATGTTTCGCCCATCTCAAACAAACCCCATCTCATCCTTCTGCAGACATGTGCGGTTGGGGAAAACCGTTGGACTGTGTAGGAGAGACAGTGCACATCCCTGCTTTTCCTGGAGTATCTTTAGAATAGCTTTAAGTGCTCGTTTTAGCAAAAGTAAGAAGACACCATGAAGAGAGAGGTATTTTCTTATGTTAATTGTGTTCCCTTCATGTTCTAAGGGAACATAAAATTTGGAGTCTAGTGTATCTCTCTGGCACCCACAGGGATCCCTTTAGGGCTCAGCAGTTTAAAAAAATCAAACTGATTTGTCCCTGAGTGAAATGGAAGCAAAAATGTGAGAGTTTTTTTAAAATGAATGCCCTTTTCAAATGGCTTCTGAAAGCTGTCCGCTCATTGAGGATGTATACTGTGCTGGCTGCGAGAAGGAAAATTTTAGAGTGCAATTAATATATGTTAATTTTTAGTAGCAAACAATGCCCGTGATTGTCTTGCCACCGTCACTGCTTTTGTAGGAACAAGGATTTTTGTTTCATCTGGCAATTCTAGTATTGTGAACAAGGTTTTGGTTTTTTTTTCATTTGTTCTTGACATTTTTCTTCAGAACTGTTTGGTAGGAATATGCGTCTGTGTACTTTTTTTGTAACCACTGTGGTTTGTCCCCAGCTCTCTGAACCGATCAGAAACAATACAACGTGGCTTGTCAGCCAAACAGTCCACACAGCAAACAAGCCTGGCATGTCCACGGCACTTCGCTCTATTGTGTCCGTGGAAGGCCCCCTCTGGATGGGAAGGGTGTGAAAAGTGATAAAATGAAAAATTTTGTTGAAAAGGAAAAGAAAAAGGCTTCTGTGCCATTTCCTACTGTAGCAAAATCTGAAATTCCCCTTTAGTGATGGGCTTTCCTTGGTCCAAGCACTTCAGGTTTCTTGACTCGTGACTTCTGCCCTGTATGGTTTTCTGCCCACGGGTCTTGATGCTTCTCTGTTGAAGCGTGCATCAAACTCTGCTGCAGCGAGAGTCCCTGAATTTTCCAGCTTCTTCCTTGTACTTGTTGGTTGGAGAAGTGGTGGCAGTAATTGCTTCTGCAGCCTGGTGCCTGCTTCCCCACACTGCAGGGCTGCGACCTTTGTGGCCTGTGCTGTGTTTAACTTCAGGGAGCTGATTGATTGCAGACACCAGGAATAAGGGGAAAAACCTCGTCTCTGCATTTTCAAACAATGACAGTTCTCAAAAATGGATTTCTGAAGTCCTAAGGCAGGCACAACAGCTTAAATACACATCATCTTCTCAGCAGTCCGGGTCTGTGCCTGCTCCTAAAACAGGAGTTGGTGTTTATCAGTGAGGGAAATCATCTTGTTTACATGGGAGTGCTGGAATATTATATTTGGTCTCAAACCTGGTTTGTGGGAATTCTTCTTTCCTATTTCTTTAGGGCCAGTAACATGCCTGTGGCCGTTAATTACCCTGTAAACTCACAGCAGTGCAAAAATGGTCTGTGTGCACCTAATGGTGCTAGTTGGCTCTGAGTGAGGTTTGCTCTGCCTTCTCCCATGCAGGGTGCTGCCGGAGCTGCTGGTGTTGGCAGCTCCCCACGATGCTGCCAATGCAACTGGTGCGTTCTGAGACCTTGCTCTGCTGTGGCCCAGGATGTCTGCCTGGCATCTGGGGAGAAGGGAGAGGGTGGGTAGTGTGTGGTGACAAGTTTTCTGTGTGTGTTTTCAGTATGTGGCTGTGGGGAATTGCACCAAGACTTGGGCTCTCTTTGCTGGAAGAACTTAGAATTCCTTAACTTCGTTGTTTCCTAGCTTCTCCACCTCGTGCAGGGTACAAAGGTCTCACAAGGACTTTGCAGAACAGCCCTTTGTGTTCTGTTCCATGGTGCACAAAATCTTGTCTTTGGGGAACCATTACGATGTTGCGTACTGGGACAGGGCTCAAAATGAAGTTGCTTGCAACTTTGGTGTTTTGCAGTAAACGAACAGAAAGCCTGACACTCCCTTCTGTTGCAAAACATTTTTGCTTTAACACTAGGAGTGATTTGCTTTCCCTGGGGGTGGCCTTGGGGAGTAGCAACTAGCCTGCGATTTTTTTGGAAAGTAAATATAATTTAACATAAGGGTCTTTTGTTTTTTCTTCCTTTTTTTTTTTTTTTAAATCGTAGGTTTGTGCTGGCTGTGGGCAGCGCAGTCTTCGATGCGATGTTTAATGGTGGAATGGCCACAACTTCTACGGAGATCGAGCTGCCTGATGTGGAGCCTGCTGCCTTCCTAGCTCTGCTGAAGTAAGCTGCTTCTACTGTACAGTATAACCGGAATGAACAGATTTATTGTAGAGGAGGATATTTTTAGTGAAAGCGGTGAACTATTTTGTAGAGTGGACATTGTTAAGTTTCTAAATAAAATGTTTCTTTGTTGATCTGTTCAAGGGTGTTTAAATGCTCGTGTTAAATCCCTCTTTTCCTGGGTAAAAGTCTAGTGTAGCTACTGCACAGAAATGTCGGACTCTCTCCATGTTTTGGTTTAGCAATAGGTAAATGAGCGTGCCCTCCTGCTGCTGATATGCAGTATGGGCAAAACTAAACTAGATGGCTTAAAATTTCATAAATATGTATAGTTATATTGCGTATTGTACATACCCATACATGCAGCAAATGCTGCAGCAGGGAGGTGTGCTGCTTGGCAGTTGGAATAAGTGCACGTGCTGGCCCTTGCAGTTAGGTTGATACCTGTTCAGACATTGTCTCACAAATTCTCGTTCAGGAATTGATTTGAGTTGATCCAAATGCTGTTGGAGAGAAGTGGGGAAAACTAAATCTTCTGAAAGCTCTGTAATAATTGGAGCTTATTCAGGTTATGGGCAAACGAGCAAGTTATAACAGGTAAGCAAGGGTATGAAATCGCTGTCAGCCATTCTGTATGGTATCTCCCCTTGTGCGTGTTTTATTCCTCTTTCGGAGAGCTGGGTTTGAAGTTCCATTACAGCATGCGTTGTGAGTGCGTACTGGGGGAAGGAGGAGGAAGGGGCTGTAACATCTATTCACCAATTTGTTTAAGCTCGGCTGGTGCTGTATAACATCCAGCAGAAATCCTGAATGTATGCTGAAAAGTCTTTGTCCCGTTTCTATAGGATTTCTTTAACCTACTTCCAGGGTTTCCAGTCCTGTGCTCTTGACATGTTCCCTGCTTGCTTCCTATTGGGAACAATGACTATATATAGCTTTGGCACACTTTTTGCTTTACCTTCAAAAAGTGCTTCGGTCATGACTGTGCTATCTTAGAAAATTCAAAAATTGATCTTCACTAGAATAAAAGGCCAGAAATAATAGGGAGCCCCTAGCCCTGTCCCCTTTGGCTCATTTTAAACCAGACACCAGCACATGGGGAATCCCTCTAATTGGCATATGACTCTATCAGCCGGGTAGATCTCTTCTCTCTGGAGTGCAGAGTTAGTATCTATCTTTAAAACTTAATGAGGCTAAAATATCAAGTGAATTAGAGGCAAAGTCATCTTGTTTCCCTGCCAGTGCTGAGATTTCAGTGTTTGTATAAACAATATGATCTTGAAAGAGAACTGTCATCTGAAAAGGCTGAAGTGATGAGTTTAAGTGGATTTCAACAGAAATGTTTAGATTTTGTGTATGGATTATCACAGTGCCTTCAAAGCTTGCAGTTATGCTACAGTAGCTGTGCACGTGGTCCAGTGACGTTAAGACGTCTAAGGATGCTTAAATCCAGAATCAAAGTATTGCTTTTAAATTGCTCAAAGCTGAAGTGTGCCAAAGGAAGTTTGGGTGCTGCGTTCCAGTAGGAAGCTTACCAAGGTGTGAACCTTCCTAGAGGAAACCCAGTCTCCAAACACTGATCTGAAATGGCACCTGATCCTTACCTGTGTCTCTGGACTTGGTCCAAGCCATGACCTAATGCTGTAGGATCAGGAGCTTATCAGGGGACAAAGTGCCCATCCTGAATGTTCAGCAGAAGGTCCCTTCTGGACGCTAGACTGTGATTCTGTTTGTGGGCTAGTGGCCTTTGATGGGTCTGCTGTAATTGCTTTGAGAGATCCTTCTTTTTTTTTAGTTGTTATTTTCATGGTAACCCAAAGATCATTTTTGATTGACTGGGGTTATAATCTACATCTTCTTTTAAATGGATGCTATACTTTTTCACAGTTTGAGCCTGTCTTGTTATGCCTCTTAGCACACGCTGTTTGGAGCATCATAAAAATAAATACTAACGTAGTCATTGCAGTAAATAGAACTAGTTGTTTCTAGAGCAACTGCGTTCTTTTAATCTTGTAATAAAAAGGGTTACTTAGTGAAAATAGGACTGGTGAAGGGATGTGTGCAAAATACATTCATGAGCCTGTGGCTTGATGCTGTTATTAACAGATGCTCTAGAGCAGCACAAAAGCCTGCTTTCAACAGCAATGAGAGCGCTTCCCTTCCTCTGAATCCCCCTGTTTATGCTTTCCTGAATTGGATCCTGGCCCTCTCTAGCTAGAGGACCAGGAGCTCCACTGCTGCTCTGCTGCAAGTCCCTCCAGACAGGGATGCTGCCTGGCATCCCCCTAGACGAGCCCTGCTGCTGCACGAAGCCTCCAGGAACAGCAGCCGTGTAACACGTTGCTGTGCCCCCTTCAGAGAAACACAGGAGAAGAAATTGCTGGAGTTTCCAAAATATCCCGTGGACTAGGAATGCCAAGCATAGTTAACACACTTCATGTTGTGCCTCTGTGCTTAGTGCCTTTCAAAAGATCCTGATTAGGCAAATGCTTGACTGGTTAAAGGAAAAACAGTACGCAAAAATTCTGCACGGGATTAGGACTAACATCAAGTGTGTAACTGGTTTTACTGAACTCAGCCTGTCAGTTCCTGTTGCCTCTAATCGGCACGTTTGAGTATGAGGAGGCTCCGTCAGGCTTCCTATGAAGACCTTTGTTTTTCCATGCGGTATGAATGTACTTCCTTGTTTTGGCCTAACGGTGAAGGCTGACGCTTCGCTAGCAGCGTGGCAGTCCCTGGTTTTCCTTGCAATTAACTGTTGCTTAATGCTGAAGTTGTATTGTGTGTATATATATACTTTAACATCTGTATAAGGAAATTAAACAGTTCAGTAAATAAAGAGACGAGGAGAAAGTGGGTTATGGATCAAACACCTCCACTCCACTGGATGTGTATGTTTAAGTGCTCCTGATCACTTTTGAATTAAGTAGGCAGGCAGGATTGAATTTTTGTCCTTGTTTCATCTAATTGAACAGCCCAGACCATCAATTTTGAGCAGTACACTTGTCCAGAGACTGTTCTAGCCTAGTGAAAGTGGCAGGCTAAACAGCTCACCGGTGGTGGGATGTAGGCAGTTCGAGGTGCTTCAGCAGATATCCCAGCTATTTCATTCATGAAAAGTTACACTGTAAAGAGTGTGGTTGGTTAGTTTGTTTGTTTTTTTTTTTAACAAAAAGAGCTTCTCCTTGGTAAAGCATAGTCAATGAAAGGATGTGAAACCCCTTCCATCTCTGAGGTATAGCCAGTGGGGCCAGGATAATGAGCAGAAGCACAAAGATCTTTTTACGAATTGCAGGGGTTTTTACCCAGCTATCTTCCTGGCTTCACCAGAACAATGTCTGTTTGCATGTTTTCAGATTCCTTTATTCAGACGAAGTTCAGATTGGACCAGAGACTGTTATGACAACACTTTACACAGCTAAAAAATACGCAGTTCCAGCCCTTGAAGCTCATTGTGTGGAGTTTCTTAAAAAAAACCTCCGAGCAGACAACGCATTTATGCTGTTAACACAGGTGAGTTTGCAATCATTTATATTAAGTTCCTTGAGGATGGTCCATCCGAGTGATATGGAGTTTATCATCCAAAGTGGAACAGTTCTGTGTCATTTTAACTTCTTCCTTACAGGAGTCTAGTGCTGATGAGCAAGTTCTTAAAAAGAACAATAAAATACAGCAGATGTTGCTGCTGTTTACAGATCAGAGTTCTGTTTTGGTGTGGCAGGTGATTCCTTCCAGACTGCAAGCTTGGGAAGAAATTAACAGGGTGTAAAAAATTCATCTGCCAAGAAGAAAAGTGAAATGAGAGGATTTTCGTGTGTTCAGATTCAGAACTGGTGTAATAAGCTTCCTCTGTGCAAAGCTTGCTGCATCTAGCTGGTCAGACATTCTTTGAAGGGCTTTTTTACAATAGTTTCCCTGAAGTGGGAGCGAAAGACAATATACAACGTTTTTGTGAGTGCTTTGGTTCATTTTCCTAGGAGAAGAACAAAGCGATGTCTCCTGCTGCCTGTTCCAGCTCAGCCTCCTGCCACAGTGAAGGCACGCAAACCTGGAGTTGTGTTTCTTGACTCCTTGTGAGGCTGGTTGTGCATCCTTGTGCCCCTCTGTCTGGTTCCACCTGAGGGCTGGACTCTTCTGTCTTCCATTTGACTCTTCTAAGCAGCAAACTAGAAGACAGTGTTTACAACTTCAGCTTATCTCGGAGAAGATCAGGCTTTGCATACAGGTCGATTAAATTAGCATCACTAGCCTTCCCATTTCCTAGCCCCATCTTTTCTCTCTGCTCTCTGCCACCCTCTTTGCTGACAGCTGATGGCACGTCGGTGACTTCCACGGTGCATTGCCAGGGTCACCCTGTTCTGGGTGGTGTAGGAATAAGAAAAAAATAGGTGTTGTGGGTGCGAGTTTCTTTCTGTTAGGGGATGGGCATACTTTTGACTGGCTTCGGAGCCAGCTCAGGAGAGCTGCTCTGATTTCTGATGTTAAACAAACCTTGCAGAGGGGTTTTCACAGCTGCCCTGACTTGAGAACCAGCACACTACAGTAGTCTGGCTCTGAGGGGTTGTCCTGTCTTGCCCAACGTGTCTGTCTGCTGGCGTTTTTCCTCCCTGTCAGGAGTAAAAGTGCCTTTCAGGCTCTGACCATAGTTACTGCATCACTGGCAGTGTCTACACCAGCAGTTTTCACAGAAATCGAAGTAGTATTGGCCTGAAGCAGTTGCTGCTGAGCTGTTTGCTGTGATTTGACTTGAGTTTAAATATTTGCATCAAGTTTTCAAAAGTAGTTCCACGTTACGTTGCTGCTGTAGACGTTCTTCCCTGCTAGGATTCAGCTTTTGCTGCAGAATACCACGTCCCTCTTTACACATCTTCTTTTTAACTTGGCCCTTTTCCACATGCCATAAACGGGTGAGGCAACCTCTGGGATGTGAGGGGAACCACACCGCACTTCCCTGGAGAAGTTTCAGGACTTAGATCCTTGCTTGGGTGATGGTAGCCAGATCTGCACTCCCATCTGATGTGCGGTGGGACAACTGTAACCCTTTAGCTGCAGGTCTCCTGTTCTTTGGGTTCAGCAACCTGAAAATCTGCAATCTGAAAGATCAGGAGCTGTTATCCAACAGCTGAGAAGAGATCTCTCCCATAGGCTGCAGTTTTGAGGAGGCATTTTACACTAGCTGTCACCTCGTGAGGATTAGAGGTGTCAGCTTTTTGGTGGTATTCTTTATGCAGGGGTTTTTGGCAGCATGCTAAGTTTCTGCAACTTGACTTTGCAGCTTTGGCAAGGTAACATTTAGGTTCGTGGTGACTTCCTTGCAAGTCACAAAGATTCTTCTTTGGTAAAAAGAGGAGGGTGTCCTACTTTTTCAGATATCAAAACCAAGATACTGCCTGGCACCCTGTCAGCTGCACTGGGGCAGCTGAAATGCCAGATGGAGACAGGCTTTCCTGGTTCCTTTTGTTTGTGGCTTAGCCATTATGATTAATGATCAGTGGTGATTCGTATCTGGTTTATGTTCACTATTGCAGTATATCAAGTCTCTGAAATGTTTAAGGCTGATGTTGTTTGAGAAATGTCTCAATGACTGGCTGCGCGAGGCACCTCACTTAACTGCTTTCTCCTCAAAGTGCTCTTGGTTCTGGTCCTTCAGTGTGAAAACTGGCCTCTGTTTTCTCCTTTTACTGCAACAGATCGACAATTTGTACAGTCACTTACAGACCTGAGTTGCATCTTGTACAAAACATTTCCTGACAGGCTTAAGATTGTGGACCTAAGATTGCAGAGGCCCAAACCTCCTTTGTGTGTATCATTGCTGAATCCTGTTGGTCCAGCAACTGTGTCGTTGACAGCAGTTGCAAGCAACTGCTAATCTCTGGCAGAAATACCAGTGGCAAATAGCTCTCCTAATTGATTGTGCCTCATAGTGAACTGTGATCCTCTTTCATGCCAGACGTACATGCAAATGTCACTTTGATCAACAAGGAAATAATAGCTTGCCTAAAGCTGCCGTGGGGGAGAACTCTGCGAGTGTAACGTAAATCCTTCACGTGTTAAAAAAGAGAGCCACTAACAGTAGTAAAGTCTGAGTCAGTCGCAGCTCTTGGATGCCAAGAGTGTAAAGCACTGGCAGTCCTCCAGCTCCAGGAGCAGGTGATGACTGCTGAAGCTTCCCTGGTCCCTGAGAAAATGGAGAGTCGTTTCAGCATTCTGTGCTTGAGGTCTCAGTTGAAGGTTGGCCTTGCCGAGCTCTGCAGCCCATGAGCAAGGGTGAAGCAGAAGATGCTCCATAGCCTCCGTGAGTTCTGATTTCCCGGCCCAAACCACAATTTTTAAACCTTACCTGTGACAGTGAGTTCAAGTCCCACTGTGCTCTTGCTCTTCCTTCCTAAGCAGTAAACCCAAAGCAGCAGAGAGGGGTCGTCTTCGTGACTTTTGTGTGTTCCCACCTCATTGCTGCATGTGCTGGGCACAGGGCTGGCACCGTGTCGTGGTGGTCCAGGGGGCTCTGAAGTGGTAGTGAAATTGTTATGAGACTGCACTTAAGTTGGGCGGAGAGTTTCTAAGCGACTCCAAGCTGCGTGCAGGCTTTGTTTGGAGTAGCAGCCTATTTTGTGGGGGAATTCTTTAAGGTGACTACATTAGAGTAGCTGTTTCTGTGCAAAACATGCAAATGCACTAAGCAGGCGGCAGACCCCGCAGTGTTCTGCCCATCTGCCTGGGATGCAAGTAGTGTGCCTGCTAAGGCGTTTTTGCAAAAATGTGAGATCAGTGTGGCTGTGTTCTTACAGAATAAGCTGTCTCTGCATATTCCTAGAGCGAGCAGGCCTGGAATCGTTGGGCAAAGCTTTCTTCTGAATATAAAAACGATGTAGTAAAAATTACCGGTGCTCAGCTGATACAGTCGGTATGGCACTAGAAAGCGCTATAGCTGCCTTAACTGATGTGATGTTAAAACAAAGACGTGCCTGAAGACATGCACAGCTCAAACAGAACTGATGCCAAATGCAGATTTTTCTAGTGTTTGCCTTGTCATGCTTAACTGCTTGTGAAAGACTGCTGCGGCGCAGTGAATTCACAAGGCAGTCAGGCATAGTATTGCTAATGAAGATAGGCTCTGGGAGAGAAGGGGGGGGGGCCTTACTTAGTGTAAACTTCAGAATACCTTTTGTGTTAACGGCTGCTTCTTCATTACTAGGCGAGACTTTTTGATGAGCCTCAGCTGGCCAGCCTTTGCCTAGAGAACATAGACAAGAACACATCAGATGCCATCAATGCGGAGGGGTTTACGGACATTGATCTGGGTAAGCTTTTTTCCCTCCTCCCTCTACGTGCTTTCATAACAACCTAGCCTCCAAAGTTATTATAGGTTAATACTTGGCACTTCTCTTTCATGGTTTTGCTGTTCTAGAGCAATCATCTGAACGAACAGTCTCTGGCACTAAGAGGCTAGAGACAAGGCATTTGCAAAAGAGCATGCTCGCTTGCAGAAATATCCTGGAATCTGCTTACTTTGGTGCAGCTTGAGTTTTCTGGGCATGATGCAAAGCCCATTTCCTCTGTTGATGTTGGCAGGGTTTGGGTGGGTGTAACTTGCCTTCTTTTGTGGGGTTGGCATTGTTCCCCGAGTCTTTGTCAAGTTTTAGAATTAAAAAGGTGTTGTGTTTTTGGAAGGAAGAACTGGCTATTTTAATTATCGTATGCAGTTTCCAAACTTGCTGGGCACAGTTAATAAACATCAAAATTCAGATTTTAACCTTCTTCTAATGAGATGGACTGTTGAGGCAAGGCACGGGTAACCTTCTGGCTCTCGTGCTGCTTGCTTCATCCAAATTTGACATCAAGTAAGTTCATTCTGCTGCAGTTCCATTAACGTGCCGATTAAATGGGCTCCAGTGAGTTCCTTGCTTATGGAATATGCAGATACATCTTCCTCGGAGGCTGCAGGCAGCGCTTAGGGGAGATGCTGTTTTTTTCAGTTGCTTCTCTTCTACTTACCTTGGCTGTACACAGGGTACTTCTGGCGAGGGAAAATCAGGTGATTTGGGTTGGTGCCTAAAATTGTCACTGTCTGTCCTGCCTTGCAGACACCCTCGTTGCGGTGCTGGAGAGGGATACCCTGGGGATCCGGGAGGTGCGTTTGTTTAATGCAGTGGTTCGTTGGTCGGAGGCTGAGTGTCAACGGCAGCAACTTCAGGTGATTCCAGAGAACAAGCGGAAAGTACTGGGCAAAGCGCTTTCTCTTATCCGCTTCCCATTGATGACTATTGAGGAGTTTGCAGCAGGTAACTGAACAGAGGCGTTTCTGGCAACCCTGGTCTTTGCTTTCTCTGAACTACAGAGGATCAAGTACATGAAAATGGATTTTCTGTGTATATCCTGTAGTAATTTAAATTTGAGATTATTCCCCATTCCCACTGATCGACAGAATATGCCGTGTTCATCCATGATCATTCACTCTTGTTTTAAAGGCTGCGGTGCTCCATGGGGTAGGAGCCAGTGGGATCATAGCTGACTGTACTCACAGTCTGTTTAGACGGTTACTTGCCCATTCAGCTGAGACCAGAGATCCAAACAGGGGTTCCACATGCTTTCCTTTCTGACCATTCCAAGCATTTAAATTACACAAGCTAATGGAAATAATGCAAATAATTGGTGTTGACTGTAGCCTGCTCCCAAAGAGACGTGAGGATGTTTCTCCCCATCCTCTCTTTGCTGCTGCCTGTGACCCAGTGGTGGTGGTGGCCCTTGCTGATGTCAGTCAGAGCAGAGCCCCATAACAGAACTTTCAAAATGTTCTGTGAGCTGAAGGGTTGGTGGTGTTTAGTCTGTGTCTCAAAGCATTTTTCAAGTTTAAGTTAAGATCTTGATCTAAAAAAAGTGTCTAAATCATTTAACAGTTTTGACTAAAGATTTTCTTGTTTTGTTTTCGTTGCCTCTTGTCTTTGACTTCATACTCTGGTGATTCTCCAAGGGATTGAAAACTGGCAATTGGCTTAAATAGTTTTCATGCTCAAAGACACTGTGGAGCCGTTTCCAAAACTGAAACTTGGTTTAGGCTGCAGTTATGTGTACAAAGAAGCAAAAAGGGTTACCGACACCACTTCCTTTGCACGTTGCTTCCCAAGGCAGAGATGGCGTCAGCTTATCGACGGTTAATGTACCTATTTTGAGATGAAGAGAGATACTACTGCTATTACTAAGAAGTAAATCCGTGCTTAAAACTTAGTACCCACTTTCTGGTTTGCCTGTCACAGCTGTGATGTGGTCTTAGGGATGTGAACCTCTTCAGAAATGGCTTGGTCAGGGAGGCAGAGACCCGTTCATCCCAACTGGGTGATGTCCCATGGTGTTGGCACGCTGTTCCTCGGCGCGCATCCTGCCAAACGGCAGCTTTGCAGCAGATGCCGGGCTGACGGCCTGGCGCGGTAGGGGAGAGCGTTCTCCTTCTGGGTGGCTTTACAGCCCTCAGAGTAGCTCCTGTACACCAAGCTTCGCCATTTGCTGTAGACTGTTTCAACCCTTCCTCCAGAACTTGTGTCATTGTATCTCACTGGGAGGAATGTGTTAATTTTGGCATATTTGGGTTGAAGCCTTTGAGTAGGGAATGTCAGTGCACCTTGCTGTCTGTCACAGCTGCCTGTTTGACTTGGATCTTTGCTGAGTTTTCTTGCTTTGAGAGAAACTCTTTTAAGTTTTCTCCATCCACTTTAACCTAAAAATGAACAGAAGAAACCCCAAACCTGAGGGTCTGCGCTGGGCAGCTGTTCCTTAAACAAGGGACTTACCTAGGAATTGCTGCCATTTCTGAGGGACTCGAATTTCTGTGGTGATCACAGCAGAGAGAGGAGAGGGAAACCACTCCCCTCCATCCCCCCTCTTCTCCCAGAAGCCAAAAAAAAAAAAAAAAAGGCATTTTTCAGGCAGTGGTTTCTCTAGTTTATCATGTAATCTGGTATTGAACATGGAGTTTTGCATGAAGGTGTTTTAACTGGCAAATGTGTCGCTCCCTTCCCTTAGAGCAAGTAATTTGAAACAATTTGAATTGCAGCAACACAGGGTAAGTTTAGACATGATCAATGACGGCTAATTTTTGCTGAACAAAGTATCCATAAACTCACTTATCTGTTAACAGTGGACTTCCTTACGATCTTTCATCTCTACATGTTGCAGCCTTGGACCACGTTATGTCTGCAGAACACTCTGCTGGGTATAGCAGCTACAAGTCGTTTTGGACCAACAAGTAGCAGTAACCAAGGCAGTTTCCCCACATTAAAGAGTACTTAATGCTGTTGTTTTTCCAGTATGCAGTAGTCTTGTTTCTGCCTC
>JAVJGJ010000047.1:47802202-47813720 GCA_035590215.1 Microhierax caerulescens | reverse complement strand
TATGCAGTAGTTTTGTTTCTGCCTCTTGCAAACAGGGGTGCGGAGCAGTTTTTGACTCTTAGGCTAAAAGACTAATTTTTAGCCAGTTCTGAGAGTATTTCAAGTAGTCTCCAACGCTTGAGTTTAGCATCACTTTGGTTGGAAAAAAATGTCCAGTTACTGGAGAAAAGATGAGAACGTGTTTCAAGTCTTGCTAAAATCACTAGCATTTTTCCTTAGGTTCTACAATAAAGGTATTAAAAAACCAACCCCAAACAAACCCAAAGCAGGGATTAAATGCCGGAGAGAAGGGGGGAATCAAAGCAGGGCATGAGCTGAACCACCTTTGTCTTGACTGGAGAATACTCCTGTGTTTCTAAGTGGCTGGTAACCAGGTGACATTCCCTCCCGCTGCCCTTCGCGGGCTATCGTGATGCCTTAATAGTAACAAAATACTGATGTAGATGTATGAAAATCCCTGTCTCTTATCAGCATTACAATCTCCTGAAGGAGTGGGGGAAGGATTAGCTTCATGTTTTGAGTTTTTAAATCAGCCCTGTTAGGCAAATGCGTATCAGCTCCGCAGAGCTGCGCGTTTAGCCGCTGTTTGATGCGTGTGTCGCGGCTATTCCGCTGGCGTGCACGTGGAAGGCAGGCAGCACGTGTCTGCCTGGCTTGAACGTCCTGACACACCAGTGAGGTCCCACGTGTGATGTGGGTTTGGCCCCCCCTGAGCTGCAAGTCTAGTTTGCCTCCCCACATTAAATCCCCAAAGGATTCCTTCTGGTTTCTGAAGGCTGATGGCATCGCTGCTTTCGTGCTCCTCCTCTGCAGGGCCTGCCCAGTCGGGAATCCTCACGGACCGGGAGGTGGTGAGCCTGTTCCTCCACTTCACAGTGAACCCCAAGCCCCGGGTGGAGTTCATCGACAGACCGCGCTGCTGCCTGCGGGGGAAGGAGTGCAGCATCAGCCGTTTCCAGCAGGTGGAGAGCCGCTGGGGGTACAGTGGGACTAGTGACAGGATAAGGTCAGCTTCTCTGCTCATTCTGCTGCCGATAGATTCGTGTGTACCAAGCTCTGAGCCCTCTTGAGACCTTAACCCGCGAGGTTACGTGCTAAGCCCTGACTTCCACCCTCTAAACCCTCGTGTGAGCCCTGAAGCGAAGGTGTTTTGCTGGACAAAAGTGTCGCCTGATGCGTTAACCTGCCTGTGCAGCTGCAGGCTGCCACTTGGCTTCTGGTGGCAAAGGTTTGCAGCAGACGTGGCCCTCCAGCAAGGCCTTGGGGGATTGCTTCTCTCCTCCTCAAGTGGCTTTCTGCAGCTGTATGGGCACGTAGCGGTTGGAGTCACCAGGCAGCTCCTGGCTTCCCCCTGTGCCTGGGTATGTCGATTAACCGGTGCTTTATCAGGTTGGTTCCCTGCTCTATTATAAGAGTAAATGTGGCTTGTTGAAGCCCCTTAATCTTGCCTATTTGAGGGAGGGATTAGGATGAAATGCCTGCTGCGCCTGCTTTTCTGCTAATATCCAGTTTGTTTAGACCTGAGCCTGTAGAGAAACAGCAAAGGCCAGTCACGGTGACAGAGATGTGGCAGTGTGGCGTGGCAGGTGCTGGTTTGCAGGCCTTGTATGGCCCAACGGTTAGAGCAAGACGGGAAGTAATCGGAAAGCCTTGGTTGTTTCCCGATTCGTCTGTGTCTCGGGTGGAAGGGGGACTCACATTAATATAGTTCTTTACAGTTTTTAAGCCTTTTCATAGATGGTTCTCTCATATCGATAGAGCTGTCAGCTGGATCTTCTGGTCCATTCATCCCCTTGCAGGAGATGGTAGTTGGAAGAGCTGCTGGCTCCAAACACTTACTGCTCTCAGGTCTAACGTTAGGAGACCTTTTGGAGCTTATATTTGACTTTAAGCTCAACTGCTGGCACCATCAGGGTCAGTCTTCAGCAAGGCTTGTGCGCAGTTTCAACACTGAGTATTTTATGCTGGTTGCAGAGCAGTGGCTTCTAGCCTGCCACAGGTGTTTGTTCTTGAAACATGCAACAACTTGAAAGAGAAATTACGTTGGCAGTTTGGCAGGTACTGGGGCTTTCTGCTACCTGAGAAGATCAAACTGCAGTGGGGCACTGGGGTGAATATCCTTCCACTTGCTGCCTTAGGCAGCAGGGGTTCCTGCGTTCAGGAGCTGCTGAATCTTACTTTCTGCTCTCGGGTAAATCTTGACTGCAGCTATAGCCAGAAATACGCAGGAGCACATTAACAATTCTCCTCCAGTGCTCAGCAGTGAAATATCTGATGACTCTTTAAGTGGTCTTTGCTGTTACCTTGCTGGAAAGACTGCTGCTGCCGTGAGGGTGGGCACTATTCCATGCTCTGCAGGCTGCCCTGCCTTAGCCAGGCTGGCGTTGTTGGATGCTGACATTGTACCGCAACCTTGAAACACTTTCTGAGCCTGGACTCCAAAGTTCAGTGATGGGATTTGTATTTTACACGAGCAAGCAAAATTATTGCTGGCCCATTAGGACAGTCAAAGGTACAAGCCTTCAAATTACGGTTTCCATGAAGAATTTCAGATATTAGTAAGAGTTGCACTTAAAACTGTGGTGTGTTTGATTAAATCATAGGTATAAAATTAAAGTGAGTGTAGATATTCGTGTATCGTCCTTTTACTAAAACAATACCAGAGTGGCAAGTTGGACTGAATTTCCTGATCTGTTCCTGCAGGTTCTCAGTAAACAAAAGGATATTTGTAGTTGGGTTTGGATTATACGGATCCATACATGGGCCAACAGATTACCAAGTAAATATACAGGTAAGTCTCTCTACTACATCAAAAATATTTGCTGCTGTCGGGACTAACTTGCACATTTTAGTGAATATGCAACAAAGTCTTAAGTTAGAAGGAACTGTGCCTGTTTCGTCGAGAGGGTGGTTGGCAGATGTAGTGAGGGCCAGATGGGGCCCTGGGGATAAGAGGGATTATTGCTCTCGATTTTATGCAACCTCCCGTTGCATGCGTCACTGCAGTATCTCCCCAAGTCCGCTCGCAGCTTTTGAAAATAACGTCTCAGAGTTGTGACGCGGTTTGAGAAGCAGCTGTGCGTGTTTGCAGGCCAGGCTGATTCTGCCCTGCGGGCTGCTGTGCTACAGGCTGGGTGCTGCAATAGTACTCGGACCAGCTTCTGCTGGGAGCTGCACCGATGCAGTGGGGTGGCCACGATTCAGCCAGGGGAGAGGAGAAAGCAGTTGCTGTGTCTGTGCTGGGCCCGTGCAGTGCCGATGTGCGGCCTCATGTTGTCAGTGTCCCATTTGAGACGATGAGTAGACTCGCTTGTCTGAAGTCCATCGTGGTCTTATGCAAAGACTGGGGCAACTTAGGGAAATCTCGCGTGCCTTGTTCTGGTTGCGCATATGTAACCCCCCATCTGGATCTTGAGCTGTCCCCAGGACAGTTACCCCGCTGCAGCACAGCTGATGTGACGAGCACAGCCTGTCAGCACTCCTTCCTTAATCGTCAGGATCTCCTCCTGGTGCCCCTGAGCTCTTGGAGGAGAGAGGCAAGTGAAGATCGAAGCGCAGAACATCAGCCTGCCATCCTCTGCCGGGCTGCTCTTGGGTTGTCTGCGACCCCTGCTCACAGTTTTTAGTGTGACCGCAGCACTGAAGAGGGGCATAAGGAATGGGGCAGCGCGGTTGTAACGGGGCTGTTGCAGGCTCTGTGTCCTGCCCGCCCTTGGTGGTGCTTCTTCAAACTGTTGAGTCCCTCAGAGTCAGCCCAGCTCAGGAGGAACAGGCCTGCACTGGTGCAGGGCAGCGTTCCACCACACTGTGCCGATTCAAAGTTTGAACACCTGTCTTACAGATCATCCACACGGACAGTAACACGGTCCTGGGGCAGAACGACACGGGCTTCAGCTGCGACGGATCATCAAACACTTTTCGAGTCATGTTCAAGGAGCCTGTTGAGATTTTACCCAACGTCAACTACACAGCATGCGCTACTCTCAAGGTACTGCCCCGGGGGGCGTGGGTGGAGGAGACCGTCAGGTAAAGATAGGTGAAAGCAGGCTGCTGTCGTCCTTCGGTGCAACGTGGTTCTTGCTCTCCGTTTTTCAAGACCTGTAGTATAATCTCAAAGGTCTGCTCTGTAGTCCTTCACCTGGTGGTGCAATGAGCACGTTCACCACCTGCATTCAAGAGTCGGTTTTTAACTTGTCTTGCAAGTGTACAGTAATTAGCAGGCTAAATCAGTGATGAAGTGATGGGACTCTTAATTTTTTTGTGTATGTAGACAGATAAGCTGTCGGTTCCGTGGTGTAATCCAGAGCCTGCCTGCAGTGGCTTAAAAAAGTTGATACTTAACTGCTGAGATCTGGTTCAATGTACTGTTAAGTTCTGACCGAGATGAGAACTTTGCCCAAAATACCTGAGGTGCAAGAACCAGAAAGAAAAGGGAGTTGCTGAGATCTGCAAAGCTCATTGCTTCGGGCCGGGCCGTGAGGCTGAAGCTCGCAGAGCGTGGTGGGGCAGCCAGGGTCCTGCAGGGCTCCGTCCCTGTTTTGATCTGTTCTTGTCTTCTGTGACCGTCACAGGGTCCAGATTCCCACTACGGAACCAAAGGACTGCGCAAAGTAATCCATGAATCACCAACAACAGGAGCCAAAACCTGCTTTACGTTCTGTTACGCGGCTGGGAATAACAACGGCACTTCTGTGGAGGATGGACAAATCCCAGAGATCATCTTCTACACATAGTGCAGCTGCGGAGCTGGCTCTGGACTCTTCCGTTCTACTCCCCGTGACCTTCCAAACTAAATTTCTGGCTGAGTTTGACCACACCAATTGGAGCCACACTAGCCAAAGGTCTCAGTAAAATCATTTCAAAGCTCATGTTTTGCCTTGTGCTAGTGATTCTGCTGCTATCATGTACCAGGCTAACTGGTACACCAGTATCATTCGTAGGTTGTCTGTGGCTAGTCATTTTTCACTTTACTGATTAACCCTATCTAACAACATGCGTTTTTTTGACTGTAATGAATGTAGTTGCTTTTCCACCAGTCAGAAGCATGGAAACGAGTGGCTCTGGTTGTGGTTATACTTGCTGTGAGGAGATAATCCTGCAAAAAAGACACAGGCAGGGGCTGTGTGGCCCATCCTCTTCTGCTCTAGCTCAGCAGGCGAGGCGAGGCCGTTTGGCACGCCTGGCGGTGCCTGTGCCCGGCGCCTGCCCTCCCGCCCGCCGCGGCACGCGCGGCCGCCTTCAAAAAGTGACGGAAAGTGGCCTTTTCCCTGAGGTGCCGCTGTTTCAGCACTACACGGTCTTGAGGGAGACCTCAAAACTCGAGAGCCTCTGGAGAGACTGCGGCGTTTTCATGCTCTTCTCATGAATTTGTGACAATCCTTTACCTTGGGCGGTTGGCGCCAGTGAACTGACCTTCCCTACGGATGGGCCCTGCGGAGTGGGGAAGGGGCAGCGGCTCCGGTGGGCAGGCGCTGGGGCCTGGTCCTGTGCTGGGTCCTGGTGGTGCTTCTTTCAAGCTCCTTAGTGTGTTTCAAAGGCTGGGTGATCCTCAGATAACCCCCGTGCAGCCTTCAGCAGCAGGGTCCCCTATAGTCGTTACTGTGCTGAGTCCTTGGCAGACAGTGCCGGGGTTTATCGGCTGAAGCCAGAGCACTCGCCTCAGCTGGGCCCCTTGTTCCTGTGTGTTGCTGCTGTTTTCATGCACGTTTCAATGCATTTTCTCTTTGTTTGTTTCTGTGCATCGCTAACCCGCCCCTGGGCCGCTCCAGAGCCCCCCGCCCTGATGCGAGATAGGGAGAGAGAGGCTTGAGGTGCAACAGTAACGCAGCAGACGGACGAGGATTTACCAAACAGTTGAGGAAAAGGTGAAAGATTTTCTGTTTGCCTGCAGATGTTTGCACAGTTCCCCTGTTTGGATAGGTGCAGGAGGAAGATGCGGTATTTACAGCGGCCGTTGAGCTCAGTAATGTTGAAGGTGCCCCCTCTTGCCTGCGTGGGCCGGGGGCTTTCCCCGTAAGCAGGGCCGGCCGTAGCTGAGTCGTGCCAGGAGGAGCTGGGAGACTCGTGCCTGACCGGCCTCGTGGTCTCTGCCCACTGGTGGAGGCTGAGAGCTGCTCCCCTCCGTAATTAAAGCAGGGCTGGGCAGGGTGGGCAAGAGCCCCTGCAGCCTGCGTGGGCCTCGCTGGCCATGGTGGTGCCGCCTCAGCACTGAGGTTCCCCCTTGGCAAACCTCCGCGCCGGGCACGTGCGGCCGTTTGTAACTCACCGGGCAGCAGCTGCCGTGGTGTTGGGCTGCTCCAGGTGGGAACCTGGTGGTCCTTGGCTGGTGCGGGGGGCTCGGTGCCAGCTGGGGAAGTGACACCCCCTCCTCTGGCTCCCTTTGCGCAGGCTTTGCCCTCGGTCGTGTCTCTCCCCAGCCACGCAGCAGCGATACTGCCAGGAACACTGCGCCGTCGAACCAGTAGCTATTAGAGATGTCAATAGCGTGTTACGTTCTCTAGGAAGACGTTGTAAGATGTGTATATTGTAAGCCTGCTTCAAGGGTAGGACGTTTTTAATATGGCCAGTCCTAAAAAAAAAAAAAAAAAAAAATAAAAAAAAAAAAAAAAAAAAAAAAAAAAACAAAAAAAAAAAAAGAAAATAGTGGAAAAAAAAATGTGATGGGTCCATGACTTAGTTATTGAACCTGACTCTGTGCAATGCAAACAGTGTTGTGAGATGGATTAACGGGCCGGGCAGGTGAGGGAGGCAGCCCCTCGGGATGTACCAGTGCCCACCTTCGCCTCCTGCCTCTGCCCCTTTCCCAAAGGCTGTGGGAGCTTCACGCTGGCACCGGGAGCTGCGGCCGGGCCCGCGGTGGCTGCGGCACTGGGGGGCCTTTCTGTATATAGGGGTCCGTGGTGGCGGTGATGGGGGCATGGAAGAGGCAGAGCTGCGCGCTTGGCTGTGGGAAGAGCAGGACCGGACGGGGGTCCCAGCTCGGCGGGGGTGGGCGCCTCCCCCAGCTTGTCCCTGGAAGCATCTTGGCTTTGGTGCTGTTTGGTTACGCAGATGCTCTCCCCCAATGCCACCTCCCTGTGTCACCCCACGAGGTAGGTCTGGCTGCTCGTCCCGGGGAGGGAGAGGAGCCAAACTGAGCTACACCTTGAGCGACTTCTGTTCTTCTGGCTTTTACGCAGTTTGATGCAATTCTGGCTTTTGTAGATAGATGAATGTAAGTCATTGTTGGACATGCCTGTTCCCAAAAGTATGAGACATTCTGTTGTACCACGTCACCTTCCGAGCAGAGCTGGGACTGTCCCCACTCCAGTGCTGTATTGATGAATGTATCCGATGCTCTCGTTCCGTGTTCACACTCTGCTTCTGGCCAGCTTTGTGATTTGTAAATAGGAAATCAATAAAGACATTCAGGTTGTCTTTACAGAAGTTTCCTCGTGATTTGAAGACGGCGCCGGGAGGGCTGAGGGGGACCTGGGCTGAGCCCCTTCCTGGCCCTTCTCCCCCACCCAAGGGCACAGGGTCTTCGGCTTCCCCCTCTGCGGGGTGTGGGATGAGCCAGACCCCTTGGGGGTCCCAGGGGGAGGCAGATGGGTGTTTGGGAAGCCCCAACCCTCTGGGGAACGAGGGTATGATGGAGCCCGTGGTTCTGTGGGGGAGGAGAGCAGGCGGGGGGCCGAGGCATCCTGGCGCAGGCAGGTGGGTTTAGCTTGTTGCTTTGTGACTGAATCACTTTAACTTCGATTGAAGGTTTTTGGTAACTTGGACACGCAGCACCGCGGCCGTGGGCACGGCAGGTCTCTGGAAGCGGGGAGCTTGCGGTGAGTGCGGCGTGAGGGGCTCTGGCCCAGGGCTGGGAGGCAGCTCCTGGCTGGAGCGGGGCTGAGGGATGGGCTCTGCCTGCCGGGGCACCAGCACAGCACCTTCCAGCAGCTCCCGAGCGCGTTGCTCAGCCCTGGCGGGGAGCTGAGGGGATCAGCCCTGGCAGAGCTGCCTGGTGAGGGGGATCCCCCGGGCTGGGGCAGGGGGAGCTTCCACCCCTTGGCTGCACCCCAGTGCCGGGAGCAGCTGGGACCTCGGCCTTGCCCCTCCGCTCCAGGCACCTGCTCCACAGGGTGGGTACAATGCCCACCCTGTCCTTCCTCCTCCTCAGCTGGGAGGCTGAAGGCTCCCCCACCTGCAGCGGTCCAAGCCCTGCCCGTGTTGGGGCACAGAGCTCCAGAGGGGACCTGCCCTCCTGTGCCCCCCAGTTCCCCACTCGTTGGCTTTGCACTGGAGCATCGAGCAGGGTCCCTGGGCAGGGATCCAGGCAGGGAGCGGCGCCACGGCTGTGCCCCTGCCCTCTCCCAGCCTTTCCTCCTGCTGCTCCACATGAAGGAGAACCACGGGGCCATATTTTTAGCTCTGCACTGGTTGGCAGCAGGAAAGGCCAGGGTGAAGCCCAGCGGGAGAGGGGGGACGGTGGGGCCAAGGCAGTGCCCACCCTGGGGGGGGGGCAGTGAACCCGATGCTGGTGTAGCCCCAGATGGCAAGGGGGTGTTCGGCCAGTGCCCCCACCCGCAGGCTCATGCAATCAAGCGCAGGAGAATGCGTAGGGTTTTAAAGATTTTTTTTTTTAATGATTTTTTTTTAATTGTTTTTATTAAAAAAAAAAAAGCCCCTAAATTCTATGGCTTCCAGGAAGCATCAGAGAAATTTAAATGCCATTTCTGTACACTTTGTTTTAAAGCAGTAACTAAACTCGCAATGGAACAAACGCCCTCATGTACAATCTCAGTATTTGGACTCCTCGCTGGAAGGACGGTAAGTCCGGGGGGCGCGGGCTGCCCCCGCGGCGGGACCCTTCCCCTTGGGGCTCCTCTTCAGCCTCCCCCTGGGTTGGGCTGAGCCAAGGCTCTGAGCCGGGTCAGCCGCTTCCAGTGAAAATTTTAAGGCGATTTTTTAAAAATTTGTTTGTTTGCCTCGTTGGGGAAACCGAGGTCAAACGTTGCACGTCACCCCCTGCCCTGGCCAGGGACGCAGCAGCAGCTGGGGCTGCCCTGGCCCTTCCTGTCCCCCTGCAGCCCAGGAGAAGCCAAAGCCGGGGTCACTCCTGAATTTAGGAAGGGGGCCAGGGCGCAGCACCCTCCCCAGCTGTGGCCCATGGGTGGCCAGGCAGGGCTGGGTGGCCCCCCCAGGTGCCCCAGCTCCTCCTGCGATTTGGGGCCTCCAGGCCCCCAGAGATGGTCAGTTTGGACAAATGTTTCGAAGCAGCCACAGATGGTCCCATTCCCCCTCCCTGCTCCCTCCCCCACCCTCCCCCCAATGCCTCAGCACAGCTTCAACCCCTCTCTCGGGGCAGAACAACAGGGTTTTGGTAAAGATAAGTGTGCCCCCCCTGCCCCCCCCCCCTCCCCCAAATGTGTCATGATCAATACACACAACAGCGCACGGGTTCAGTCACATGGGAAAGCTGCAGTGCCCTGGGGTGGCGAGGAATGGGGGTGTGGGGGGGTGTCTGTGTGTGTCTCTGTGTCTCTCTCTGTGTGTCTCTGTGTCTCTCTGTGTCCGTGGGTTTGTGTTTAAATTGCAAAAACTCGTTTCCCCCGGCCCCAGGATGCCACGGCAGCAGCTCTGGCACTGCTGGTCCCCCCCGACCCCCTTCACTGCCCGGCTGTGCTCACCGCATGCCTCGTGCTGCCCGCCCCAGCCGCGGCCCCCCCTGTGCCCGCTGCCCCCCCGGGGCAGCCCCGCAGCTCGGAGGGGTGGCTAACGGTCTGTAAAACCAGAGAGGCCGAAAAACCACCGCCCCGCGGCCGCTGCAAATACCTAAAGCTGTTGTGGCAACTCGTCCAGCCCTAAGACAGCGCAGCGCCAGCGTTGAGGCTGCTTCGCCTGTCCCCGTGCTCTGCCACCTCCCTCCACGGGTCCCTTTGGTCTCAGCCCCGCGGCCCTGGCGGTGGCCAGGGCAGGCCAGTGCCCGGCTGTCCCTCGTCCCCGGGAGTCACCGGCCTGTTCCTGGCAGGACCAAACAGCGCCTGTATTGCTAGCAAAAGTGCATCATAAAATGAACTGTAAACGCGTTTCCTCTCCCCTGCCCCGCACACCCCCCAGCACTTCTCACCGTACCGGAGACCGCACTGCTCGTCACCAAAGGCGTTAACGAAGGAGGGGGAACCCAACGGGGGACGCGGGGCTGGGGGCCTAAAGGAAGAGCAGAATTCAGTAACACTGAAGATGACGGTCAAAGACTGACGACTCAGCACTCTGCACCGAGACTCACTTTAAATTAACTTAAGAGACAAAGAAGCAACAGAAAAAAAAAAATAAATTTCCTCCTTAGCCCACTGCTCTTGAAATTGTCTTCTGCTTCTTCTGACAGCGACGGTTCAGAGTCTGTTGAGTTGATCCCCATTTTCAAACTTGTTATAGACTCAAAAGCAAGTGACGCTGTGGATTTGTTTCGGTTTCTTTCCTTTTTTTCTTTTTTTTTTTTTCTCTTTTTGACAGACGCAGGAACTTCGGCGAAGTTGGGCTTGGTTCGAGTAAACGGCCACACACTGGGCGAGTGGCGGAGGAAAGGACAAGCAGTTTGGGGAGGCCCTGCTCCCCACCTGCGCATGGGGCGCTGGGGGAGGCCGTCCAGCTCGGCCCCCCCCCGTCCCCTTCCAAACCGAGGGGCCGCCGCCGCCGGCTCCATAGGTCAAGATCCAGCCACGGCCAGAGGGAGAGGAGCCATCGCGCACGCCGCTCCACCCGGCCCCGGCAGCTCACTTGCGACGCTTGGTGGTTTTCCTCTTCCTTCTCTTGAAGAAACAGCAGCACCTGGGGACAGAGGGGACCTTGTCAGCACCCAGGCCGCAACACGGGGACACTCAGCAGCCCTACGGTCAGGGCAGAGCCAGGGAGAGAAACCCCTTGGCATCCTGGTGAGCCCCACGTGAGCAGAGCTGCTCCAGGAAGTGTCCCCAGCCCATGGCCAGCACTGGAGGGCGAGCACCACGATGGCCACGGTGAGTGACACCTGCCACAGTGACTGACTGACCAGGGCGAGTGACACTGGCCATGGCACGCAATGCCGGCCGTGGCAAACGCCAGTGGCCAGAGCCAGGGCTCCCGGAGAAGTTACAGCCCCAGAACCACGAGTGTCCCTCTGCGCCGGCTGTAGGGAGCCTCGAGGCTGGGCAGGTTGCGGTGGGAAGGGGCTGGGGTGGTGGTGGCCCTGCAGGGACACCCGTTGTGGGGTGCCAGGGAAGAGTGGCAATTACTCGCACTAGATCTGGGCTGCTCACCACTGCAGGGCACTGGATAAGGCCCTGCCAAAACCCACGAACATCCCGGCCTGGTGAGAGGGAGGCAGCAGGGCTGCGTCCTTACTTTGTATCGTCTGTCACCTCCACCTCGGTGGGGGCTGTGATGGGGGCGTTCGAATGTCCTGCCGTCGGGTCGTCCGTGTTCAGCTCTCCGTTGGTGGAGCTCATCACCTGGGGGGAGACGAGCGTCAGTGCCGGGCAGCCCGTGGGGCCCAGGCCGGTCCTTAGCC
>JAVJGJ010000047.1:47769871-47792627 GCA_035590215.1 Microhierax caerulescens | reverse complement strand
AGCTGATAGAAAAGACAGGGGAGCAGAGAGAGCACGGACCATCGCTGCCGTTTAACCATCACCATCCTCTTCCCCTTCTCCAATAAAAAAAAAGGTGCCAAGAGCAGAACTGGTCTATCATGAGGAAAAAGAAAAAAAGGCAAAAGGAAAGAAAAAGCACAAGAGCAAGGAGAGAGGGCTGCAGAGTCTGTCCTGGCAGGGTCCGGCCAATGCTGGGGAACTCCCCACTCAAGCAGCTCCTGGAGCAGCTCCTGCAGCTGCCCCCATGCCACCCACTCCACCAAGCGCTCACTAACAATGATAACTTTTAACACCTGAAATGTGCTGGAGTCCATAAAGTGCCCTGGAGGAGGACTCGAGCACGCAGTGCTGCAGGATTCATGGAAGAAAAGGTGCTTTTGAAAGAAAAAAGTGGCAAGATGCCTGCAGAAAGCAAATTCTTTGCATTTGCAGAGAGGCCTTTGCCCTACTATGTGCTGGTGGCACCTCTGAATCCAGCTGCCGACACGTCCAAGATGCAGCATGATCAGAGCCGAGCCAAAGCCACCCATGGGAGATGGCAGCCAGACCTCGGGTCCCTATCATGTTTAAAAGCCGGACATGGCTTTCCCTTAACCCCAAACTGTCCCCCTCCTGAAGGCGCACTTGGCAGCAGCGGGGTCCGGCACCTGCTCCTGCACATCACAGCAGCCCGAGGACGAGCTGGGAGCCCAACCTGGTCCCCATCCAAGTGGCTTCCCCTGCACCAGCTCCTCTGCCCAGTGCTGCCCTTCGGTCAGGGCACGGCACAGGGCACAGCACCACACTGACCATGCTGGGAGCCTCTGCGCTATGGCCCTGCCTGCAGCAGGAGCACCGAGTTGCTCCTGGGCACTGGGACCAGCAATTTGGCTTCTCCGGTCCTCAGGGGATGCAGCTGAGGAACACGGGAGATGGCAGCTCTGTGCAAAAGCAGCCAGGCACCAGCCCAGCACCGCCAGCACCGCAGCCCCAAGCTGCATCAGTCCAAGAAATGACAGTTCCTTGGAGCACTGGGGTTTAATTCCATCACAAAAAAAGAAGTTATTTTAGAGTTTGACCTTCCTCTTCGAGAAGTCTCTGAAAGACCAAGAAGAAAAACAAGCATGAACCATTAGCAAAGGAGGCAAGAGGAGCAGTTAGCTGGCAGCGCGAGGGCTCTTCTCTCCCACAGCCTACCACAAAGACCCCCGTGAGCTGCCTCTAGCACGAGGTGGGTCCGCAGCTTCAGCCAGCTGCCTTTCAGGGGTGGCTGAGCCCCTCACCATAGGCACACGTAGGTCTCTGTGGAGCCAAGGACAGACGGGTATCACGTGTGGTGTGCTGAGCCCAGCCTGCATTTTCTGCAGGTACCTTTTGCAGCCCCCAAGAAGTAACCCCCTGTGAGTAGCCAGGAGGCTGCAGGCTGGGGGTGAGAGCCACAGCTCAAGAGAGCTTGGGAATGTCCCCAGCACTCGCATGTGACCGTTCAGCTGGGATGTGGCCCCAGCCCAGCTGTAGTAGTGACCTGTAAGGACACCCCTCATTTTCTTCCTTCCAAAATGCTGGGTTTACTTTTAAAAAGTAAGTTAATTTCTAGCTTTTAATTCTGAAGAAAAACCACTGTTTCCAAGCTGCCATTAGAAATCAAAGCACCCGGCTGGGGGAGAGGGACAAGCACAGGAAAGCTGCAAAAAGCACACTTGCAGAAGGTTATTGTAGGAAGAACAGAAGAAGCAGCAGCCTCCACCAGGTCCCCATCCCTCCCTGCACCCTGCTCCCGGGCTGCGGCTGCCTAGTGCAGCTCTGTGGCACAGCCCTACCAGAGTACTGGCCTCAGGCTAGGCTCGGGGGGTGGCCATCAAGGGAGCCCCCTGCCCAGCAGCTCCTGGCTCCTAAGTGTGCTTCTAAGGCAGCCCAGCAGCCAGTG
Source organism: Microhierax caerulescens (assembly GCA_035590215.1). NCBI lineage: Eukaryota > Metazoa > Chordata > Aves > Falconiformes > Falconidae > Microhierax > Microhierax caerulescens. The sequence goes on along the minus strand of JAVJGJ010000047.1, from coordinate 47,790,700 downwards.
GAGCTCAGGGAAGGGGGCTTGCATACCACCCAGGTACTTTGGGCTCATTTTTGACCTTTCTGGTTAATGTCTCGGTTTTCATCCTCTCCGCCTGTCCCATCCCATCCCAAAGCACCACTGAGGAGCTGCTATGAGATGCCTGCTCCAACAAACCCTCACCACGAGCAGAACGTGCTGGCCTGGCTCCCAGGGGCACAGGGAGCTGGCAGAGGCAGCAGGCTGCAGGCTCCTGCCGCTCGGCTGTAGCCCAGTGCCAGGGCACAGGAGCCACCAGTCATGTTCCAGTCACCCCTGCTGCCACCAGCTTCCTCCTGCCTTGTGGGCAGCATCCAGCTCTGGCACAGATGGGCAGGGGGGAGCTCGGGGGGCTGCAGGCTGCGGGTACTGCCCAAGGCTGTCTTTGGAAAGTCCCAGGAGGAGCTGGGCTGGCGCTTAGCCACTGCTGCAGACTGGCCAGGGGAGGAACAAGCTGGCTGGGGCATGGTGCCCTGCCCAGACCAGGGTGAAGCACCAGGACAGCATGACCAGGAGGTAACAGGACCCACCATCTGCACAACCTAAACCTGCCCCTCGGTAATCCCCACGCAGCTCCCCCAGATCCCATATGCCAGAGGACTGCTTTGCTCCAGCTCTCCAGTCAACACTCATACAGGGAGGAACGGGCCAGCAGTGCCACCTGACTGGGACAGGGGCTGGCACTACGTTCGTGTATCGCCCAGGATGCCAAGGCCAGCATGAACACGGAGGGGTAGGATCCAAGCATGGCTCTGACAGCCAGGAACTCCTGTCCAAGTCATTCCCCTTCTGGCTTCCCACAAATACCTTATGCCAATTTTTAAAAAATTTTATTTTTAAACAAATCACTTTTGGTTTTGGACACCTCCGTACCTTGGAGGACACTTGTCTCTATCTGAGGTGGCTGAGCTGAGGCACCCGGAAGGACAGATCAGCACCTGCCTTTTGGTGCAGGGGTGAAAATGGGCAAAGTATCACCTGTTTCAGGAAGACAACTTCATTGTCCTCCACCCCCCACTGCTGGCAGCTGGAGGAGTCACCTCCTAGCACGTTTTTGCAAGATCTCCTGACTTTTAGGAAAGAAAAAAGTCCAAAGATTTGGGAACTTTTAAACGCTGAGCTACACCTTGGCCTCTGCAACCAGCCTGCCTTGAGGACCAAATACTCTATTCCCAGGGGAAAACTGAGCAACAGCCGGGGAGCATCCCTGCTCATGCCACCACTTCAAAACAGGATCCCTCTGGTCCCTTGCCATTCATCTGCACTTGGAGGAATCCCTACATTTTGTGAAGTCCCGAAAGCATTCCTGAGCCTTGACGCAGCTCAGAGGCACACCTAAGGAAGAGAGATGTGATTTTAGGAGAAAAGCCACATAGCTGTGGCTTCCACTGCTGAGATGAGATCTTGTATTCAGGCTTTTACCACGTTATGGCCAGGCACTACAGGGTGTGACAGGGCAGGAAAACCATGTGAAGGGACTAGAAGCTTCTCTTGCTGGTGGCAAGGACAAACTCTCGCAGCGAGAATCGACCGCTGCAGAGCCCCAGAGCTCACTGCTTGCCATGAGCAAACTAAGCCCAACTGCTCTGAGGTCCCTGCAGCAACTATGCTCTGATCAACCCAGCCTGCCAGTTTCACAGACACTCCTGAGATCTGCACAAGGCTCACATCCACCTCAGTGCTGTCCCCAAAAAGTGACAGGGAGGCCAAGGCAGGGGGTCACACCAACCCCCCCATGTTGAGCACATCAGACAAAGCAACGGCCACAGCCCCAGTTTTATCAGACTCCTGCCTAGAACACATTCTGGGAAGACAGCTTGCCCAGAAGCATACCTGCTGTGGGATGCTCACTGGCAAGCAGGGAAAAGGAGATGGAAGGACACAAGTAGACCCCGCACAGGTCAGAGCCCTCTGCCCACCTCCTCCCAGCCAGCCCTGCAGGGAGGTGCTGGCAGCAGGAGGTGCAGCATCCCCAAGGGGCATCCAGATCCACCTGGGTACTGAAAGGATCAGGTAGTGAAACATGTACAGCAAAATCCCCAAACACCTCTCCTTCTACAATACCTGGGTCTGGAGGAAGGATCAGAACCCTTCACGACACCGGGAGAGACAGACCCTCCGCTGCTGAACGCGGGAACGACTTGGCTGGATTTTAAACACAGCGTTTTCCCAAGCTCTGCAATTAAGCTTCGATCCCATCAGGGAGTTCAGGAACAGGACGATTTAGCCTGGCACCAGCCAGTCTGTCACGCTGGGAAGAGCTAACATTAACTCCCCACAGACAGAGGCGGCACAGCGAGGTGGGTAAACTCACCCCCACCCTCCGTGCGGGTGCCTGAGCCAGAGCTGCCACCAGCGCCTCCCACCTCCTGCTCCTTTTGCACGCAAACAGCCTGCTGAGACGACCACATTCACGGCAGGTTTAGCTCAGACCTTGGTTTGAAAAGGCACTGCTTAAAATACCAGGGAGCAACGAGGTCTACAGCTGTCAGAGGCTCCCAGCCTGCTCCAGGGCTCTCTTCCCTCTTCCTAGGGCACAGGCCCCTTCCCAAAGCACTCGCAGCCAAGGCCAACGCTCTGCCTGGCAGAGACTCCATCAACACGTCCAACACGCATTCCTGGAGACATCCAAGCTGCACTGCTGGCACAGCGGTACCTGGCACTGCCAGGCCTCTCCCAGCTGCCTGATGCCAACCGAAGAGTTAACAGCTTGCTGAAAGCCTCCTGGGGCAGCAGAGTCCTCGGGAGAGAAGCAACCTACCCACCCTCTAAACAAGAGTTTGCTTGAACTGTTTCCTGATAAACTTGGTTCAAAATGGAAAGTGACCATGGAAGGTGCTTGGATTTTATTCAGGCCTTTCTCTCTCCCGTGCAGAAAATTTTAGGAGAGTCTCAAACCACCAGTTTCAAACAACGGAGAATTTACCCAGCTTAAAATACTGACTCTCTTCCCCAGCTGTTTGCCCCAGCAGAGAAAACACCCCACAGGCCCCCACGCTCCATCCGCTCTCCTGAGGCACACGGTGCAGTGGGAGGGCAGCACCCTGTCCACAAGTGGCACCTTGTGAAACGTTACTCACCAAGTGTTCCTGGACCAGGGGACACACCTAGGCCTGTATGGGCCAGCACCACTTCCAACAGACAGGGCTGAAGAGTAACGCTCTCCCTGACAAACCCAAAGGGCAATAGGCATGGGGAGGAGATGGGAAACACTTCTGCAATCAGCCCTTCAGGCTGTGATGGGCTTCGAAAGATCAAGCACAGCTTGAAGGGGCTGAGGAAAAGGAAACTCTGTGAAGGAAGCAAGGGCTACCTGCAACGTGCCGTGCTTCAACACTGTACAGCCGGTCACCACCTTTGGTGCTGACAGTCACAGGCTTGTGCCAGCTCCTCCTGCTGCAGGAGGTGGGTGCCAGGGAAATCCCTGCACAAGTAGGTACAGCAAGGACAGAAGACAACCCTTCTCACCTAGACGGAGCTCCCCGAAATTGCCGCATCCAATCTTCTTGCCGACCCGGAAGTTGGGACCCACCATTAAGACTCCCGAGTTGGTTCCAGCACTCCGGCTTCCATGACTGCTCCTTCCTCCACCTGTCTTGGACATTCTTTTACCTTCCTCCAGCTCCCCTTTCCCTCCTCTCTTATCAAAATCCATAAGTTTGTGATACCCCGGCCTCTCCACGGTTACGCTGCTGCCATACAAATCCCAGAGCTGCCGAAAGTTGAGGGGTGAGGAGGAAAGAAGCAGGACTCTTCTTGGTTAATACACCATCACGGTGAGCGATGGGAGGGTGGGGCGTGGAGAAGAAGGGGTAAGTGGCCACCCGCAGGTGCTGGGCTACTGAAATGTTAGTGCTTTCCAAGGTCCCGCCGGGATTGTCATCATCGCCTGTTACACGGAGTTCTTTGGTGGAGAGAACATCCTGCAGAGAGGGTCCTCCCAGCGTGGCTCCTCAGTCTCCCAGCTGTGGGAAGGAGAGGAAGAAAATTAGCACGAGGAACCCAGAAGGCAGAGGACAACAGGGGTCATGGGCTCCAGGCTCCTGCCCCCCAGATAACTCCCACAACGATGAAGGGTGCCACAAGTGAGGGGTGGAAGAAGCTGGGGTTATCAGGACCGTTGCAGGGTGCCCCATGTCCAAGATGCTGGCATAAATAAATAAAAGTCTGACCACAGCAGGAGGTAAAATACTTGATGAGCACCCTCCAGATCAGAGCCAGCGGACAGTCACACAGGGAGAACAATGTCCCCAGGGGGAAGGGCTGCTGGCAGCAGGGAGACCTTCGGAGGCACCAGCCGCGGCGCCTGGGGCCAGACTGCCGCTGGTCAGACCCAAGAGCCCCCAAGAGTGGAGGACACACTTAAACCACTGCGTTACAGGGCAAACCACGCCAGGCATGCAATTTCCTATGAATTGAAAAGAGGATATTCTCCCCAGGCGGCTGCTTGCTGGGAGGGTCCCTGCGGGTCCAGAGGTTGTGGCCAGCTGAGTCAGAGCACTTCCCCCCAGCACCAGCCTCCGCTGTGGCTGGGCTGGGACCTTTGTGCCAGTGATCCTGTGCCAGGACGCGTGGGAGAGGACCCTGTTTCGAAGCAGCTGTGCGTGTGTGTGGAATGACCACACTGGGGCTCTCAGTGTTCCAGGTCTGCCAGGCTGGGGTAAAACAGACATGGGCAAACAGGAACCCAGGACTGACTGACACCCTGCTTACCTCCACAGCAAGCTCCCGACTGCTGCCTCTTCCTCCATTCTCACAAACAAACCTTGATTTTAATTGCAAAGCTCAGAGCAAGGCACAGTGGCCAGCAGGGCTGCTGGCTACGCCTGGGCAAAAGCTGTTGTGACACTTGTTGAGAGTATCTGAAGGCTGTGGATGCTTGTTCACTCAGTGGTCGTGCAGCACCTTGCCTACCTCATGTGCAGCTCCCAGCACTTCCCAGTTAGGCTGGTGGGAAGCCCTGTGCTGGTGGTGGGCAAACTTGGGGTTCTCCTCAGCCCCGCCCCTCAAACCAGGGATGTCCTTCCCATGTGCACGCCCCTGCTTGTTGCAGGCCGGTCAGACTAAACAGCCTTTGAAAGCTCCTTTCCAGCCCAAACTATTCTGTATTACACGAGCCCCCACCATGCAGCTGATGGTGTTCACACAGGCACAGCTCCACACTGAGGGGAGATCAGCCCCTCGCTCCCTCCTGGAGGGGCAGGACAAGGACCATCGACCAGCTCCATGCCCAGGGAGTCATGTTCCCAAGAGGGAGCCACACTCTCCCTCCATCCAGGACTCCCACTGGAGCTGCCTGGGGAAGGTCAGGCTCGGTCTCTCCTCACAGGGATGCCCATGTGGGAGGAAGCCAGAGCATGCCAGGAGCAGGACAGCAAGGAAGCTAAACATGGGCTGGAAAGCACAGTGGGAGGCTGTGTGAGACTGGCAGACTGACACAGGCATACACAGCCTGCTTCCCCCCCAGTGCTCATCCTAGAATCACTGAACGGTTTGGGTTGGAAGGGACCTTAACAATAATTTCGTTCCAACCGCCTGCTGTGGGCAGGGACACCTTCCACTACACCAGGTTGCTCAAAGTGCCATCCAGCCTGGCCTTGAGCACTTCCAGGGATGTGTTTCTGGTTTTGCTCCCAGCTCAGTCCTTGCTGCATTTCAAGCAGCTGAGCTGGGAAGCAGCTCTCACCCCTCCCTGCCCACCCCTCTCTCCCAGCCCCATTCCTTCTCTCACCACCTTCCTCCACTCCTCTCCGGGCTCCTGTGATGCCCACCAAGAGCCCTTGCTGCTGTGGCCTCATTACCTGAGGGTTAAACAAGCAAACCCCCACCCCTCCAGTGCTCAGACTTCAGGAAATGAGCACACTGCAAGTCCTGACGCTTGGCCAACCCCCATAAAACTTTTTATTGGCTCTCAATAGCTATTAATAACAAAAAAAGTTTTTTTGTGCTAAAGGGTGCATGGGGGGAAATGGGGGAGGGTCTAACAGCAATAGAGGGAAAAGACACCCAAGCCAGAGCTCAGCATGGGGGAAGCACCAGCCATGCAAGGGTCTGTGGACAAGAGAGTTGCTCCCTGGGGCTGCCCTGCTCCCAGTCCTCACCTGACACCAAATCCTCACCAGGGACCACCACACCATCCACAGCATCCCAGCAAAATATGCTGCTTCTCTCCAGGAGGGACTGGAGCTGCAGGTACCAAAGGTGCAGGGTCCAGCTCCTTGGGGCTGTTGTGGGTGCACAACGCCCATCTGTGGGACCTGCCTGGTCAAATACTGGGGAACAAGACTTTCACATGGGATGGGACCCCCTGCCTTCCCCCACAGGCTCTGTCCTCCAGCCTACCACCTCTGAAGCATCACCAGAGCACAGCAGCCCAGGCCACCCCCGGCAGTCCAACACCTAGGGACTTATCCTGCTGCACCCGGCACCTCTTGACCGATGGAAACTGAGGCACAAAGAGCCTTCCAGCTTTCCCAAAGGCAGGCAGCCGCTGGCTCCTGCCCTGACGCTACCTTCCCCTGGCAGCCAGCAGGCTCTGTCCTGTGCCAGCAGGAAGCGAGGTGGGAGCGGCAGTGGCGCAGGGCTTCCCTGCGCTTTGTTCTCCCCTAGCCCCGAGCGCACATGGCTGACACGTGATATCCTGCTCATTCTTTGCTCCCCCAATAATTTCCGCTCCGGGTTCGGTGCATGACGGTGCCCTCCTGCCCGGCTCACGCTTCTCCCACCTCTGCTGGCCTCGTGCAAGGACGCCAGAGAGCCATTTCCCCCCCAACTTCCCAGAACAGGCGGCAGAGCACAGCTCTCCCCAGGCATCTCAGGAGCCACCTTCCCGGACGTGGCTGGAGGGAAGGGGAGGCAGTCGGCAATGCGTGGGCCACACTGTTTCATACCCCGTTTTCATTTTGAATCAGACCTTTATGTTCAGTCCCAGGGGATTTCAGGCCCAGACTGTTTGCACAGTCAGGCAGCCGACAGCCAGAGCTGAAGGAGCTCCAGCCCCCGCGCTTGGGATTATTATTTTTTTAAAAAGTTATGGGCCAGTCTCTGCAAGATAATTTCAGACAATGGAGTGCGACAGAGCCCTAACAGAAGGGAAAAATAAATACAGTTTCCTGCGAGCACTGGGAGACTGTGCCGTCTTCCCCTGGCCCCCGACAAACACAGGCAGCGATGTAGTATGGCTCTCCAGCCCTGCCTGCACAACAAGCGCTGGCCCCGGGAGCAGCCCTCCCAAAGAACCCAGCTCCAAAGCCCAATTTCAGGCAGCTAGGCCAGGGTGATGACCAGCGAGGCCCCCGCAGTGACCCCCGCACTGGGGCTGCGTGCCAGCCGGCTGCCGCACTGCAATTCCCCCTTTCCCAAAGCTGGGCGGCCTGAGCAGCAGGAAGCTACTGAACCGCGTTTGTGTGAGTCAGGCCAGGGTTAAGTGATGCTCCTTCAAACTCTGCCCACCAGCCTCCCCCGTGGCTGAGCCATGGGAGCTGAGGGCTAAGAGGGATCTATTTTTGCATCTGAAGAACGCCAAGGAGAGGGACGGCTCTCTGTACCTTGGTACAAAAGCAGGGCCCACCTCTCTGTGCGGTGTCAGTGACTGGTCAGGTTTTCCATTCTGTGCCATAAAGAGACCTCTAGCCTTTAAAATTGAGAACAACCTAATTAGAAACAGAAACCTTTGGTAAAATCCCAGGTCTCCCACTGCTCTGGAGCAAACAGCCCTGCAAAATCTGTGTGTGTTAAAACACAACAGCCTCTGGATGAGCAACACGGACCCTGGGTCCTGCCACCCAGTGTACCAGCATCATGGGGAAGATGTCCCTGATAAAACTGATGGCACATTGTTGCATTTTGAACAGGAAACCTAACCCAGAAGGTCACATCAAGACAGGCAGCCTCAGAAAAACACCTTCTAGGCTGGATTTGTTGGCCTGGTATCAAATCTGATGCAAGATTAGGTTAAGAAAACTGTTTTCTCTCTTTGAGGGAGAAGGGGGATGAATAAGAAAAAAAAAAAAATTGGCCTGAAGTTTGGTAGAATAAATTCCAAAGCAAGCTGTAGTCTTAAACCAAGTTTGCAATGCAAGTGCTCCAAGCCAAGGAACCTGAAAGTGAAATAAACTGCAAACAAGTGCAAGTGACTTCAGCACCTCCCCAAAACAGAACCATAAACCCAATGAAAGTACCATAAAGGGGGCTAAAATACACTCAAGCAATCATCTGAAACCCAAAGAAGGGGTTCATGATGTTTTTGTTGAAATATTGGGTTGTTTTTATTTGCCATCTGGTTTTAAGTATGCCAGGTCTGCTCCAGTCACATTTACAAGCTTTTCCCTGCAGTCATGAGGGTGAGAAAAAAGGGCTTAGGGTTGGGGGGCTGTTGGTTGGGTTTGGTTTTTAGAATAAAAAGCTGCAATTCTAATGCCAGTTCTTGTCTTGTGACTTGGGCTGAAATATCAAGGCTCAGGAAATTTCCGGCCATATCTGCAAGCATAAAATGCTAAAAAGTTGTATCTTTTTATTTTTTTTTTTTTTAAAGATTTCTTTCCTGTATAGTGAAACCTTTTGGCTGCCGAGAAAGGACTTGTACCATACCATCTGGGGCACATTGTTCTAGGCCCTTTATACATACACAGTGTTCCTGTCCAAAAGAGGTTACAATTAAATGGGGCAAGACAAAAGAGGGGAAGAAGAGGAAAAAATAGCGTCCCGGAGCAGGGAAGTGATTGGTGAAGGTCAGAGAGCAGGTCTGTGGCAATGCTGAGAACAGATTCCAGGTGTCCTGGACCAAACAGCACCCGCGGGTAGATGTGGTGCCGCTACCAGCCACGGAGCCTTGACTGTCCCAAGCCCTGAAGTCCAGCAAGCCTTTGGGATGGTTCCTTGAAGCCCGTTTCCTCATGTACTGTGTGCACTTTGCAAGAAGAGAAACACAGCTGCATCCAGATGAAAGAGAAAGGAACGCTTCTTGAGAGCACAAAAAAAGAAAAGCCCTTGACACTATGCAGCTCCAAGTACAGATCACTGCCAATTAAAAGCTAAAAATAATCACAAACACCCTGATGTCCCAAAGGATGACCCATCAGCTGGCTCCTAATGCAAAAATCCAAATCAAAAAGCAACTGGTGGCCTTACACAGCTGAAACGATAACCCAATAAATTTTAAAGTTTAAGAGGCAGATGAAGTCTTAGCTTACAAGGAGATCAAAAGTCTTAAAACAAAGCAAGATCCAACATCTTTAAAGCAAGCTGCAGACAGTCCCAGATGATGTCTACAAAGGTCTGTAGTCAAAAATGTATTTCAGTCTTCTGTGCCGGCAGCCAACCCTGCTCATGACTAAATGGGAAAAAGCTGTGCCATGGCACAGAGGTTTCCCAAATTGAGGGCTCATGGAGAGTCTCACCAGGCTTCCCACAGGAGACCCCTGTAATGGGTATGGTCAAGCCAGAGGTGGGAGCGGAGGCACTGGAGGGACGTTGGGCAGTTCCCTCCTCCAGTGGGAGGACAGGAGAACCAGGGTGTTCTGATGCAGGCACCCTCCGAAGGCTCAGCAATGAGAAAGGCAACGGGCTGCTGGAAGCTTCTAGGCAGCCTGCAGACACTTGAGCTCTACCCAAGTGCGCGGAGACCAGCCTCCACACACCATGGCAGTGCTGCTGGGGCCCTCTCCATCTGGCCCACACCCCACATGAGGCCTCCAGAGACCCAAGAAGAGCAGTATAAAGTATAACTCCTGGTTCTCATGTACAGCTCTTGATGAGGGGCCTTCCAGGTCAAGCAGGCTCTGGAGGGGAACAACTCATCTGAGGCATGAGCAGCTATAGAATGAGAAACAGATGCTGAAAGGGGCAAAAAAAAAAAAAGTATGTTCATTCCAACCTAATGCTGTGAACTGTAGCAGGATGAAAGGTCCTTCTAGGACAGAGGTTTGGGCCCATACCTGCATCCTCCACTGGGCCACCATTCCCACGCACGCCAGTGGCAGTGGGGAGCAAAGGCCCATGCATGCTGGAGGAAAAAGACAGAGCCCTGTGGACAAAGGCTGTGCCAGCTACTCCAAAGGACAGGGACTGGCCATGAAGTCACCTTCTCCCACCATCTTTTCTCTGGACCAAGAGGAAAGGAAAAACCTCCTGGAGTGTTCCAGTGCAGCAGAAACCTGTCACGCTGGGTCTGCAGTATCCTGTGCTCCACAGGGCTGGCTGAGGTCACTCCTCTGGGCTGAAGCTCCTCACTTCTGCTCTTTCAACAGCAGAAAGCTTTGAGGAAAAGCCTGTCCATACAGCTAGCACAAAAGGGAAATCCAGTGGATTTTCCAAGATGTAAAAATAATGCAACTACTTCTCATGTTCTGGAAATTTTGTGCTCAGACCAGATCTGTCCAAGCCCAACGCCAGCATCTGTTGCAGGACAGCCAACACGATCAGTACAAGACAACCTGTACTGAGCGGCAGCAAGCACATACACATACGTAAAGACCCAGCATGACCCACTGTTATTTAATTGACGTTTAAGAACAAACTACAAGCAAACTGGAACTAGGCCACCTTTACAGTGAGGGGGGAGCATTCAAACACCTTTGGCAGCAATTTAACTTCACAGGCTCAAAACTCCTCTCTTCTACAACCAGCACAGAGCTCTAACGCCTGGGGGTGCCTCACTCCCAGCCCCGCAGCAGTAAGAACCCACTCCCCAGCTCACCTTCCTTCCCTTTTGCCTCTGCACGCACACACCACTGCCACAGCCGTCAGCCTGGTCTGAGACAACCGTGTCAGATGCTGTGATAAACCCGGTCCTGCTGCTACTTTGCAGAGACAGCCTCATGCTCCAGAGCATGCTGCCAAGCTCCCTGTGACTCAAGCCTTAACATTTATGAGAAAAATCCATGCTGGGTAGATTTTTAAGGAAAAAAGACAATTGGTGGGAGAGGTCTTTTTGCCTTTTTTTTTTTTTTTTTTAAGCAAAGATTTCTTCCAAGACTTGGACAGTTTACAGCAGCTTTTTGCTTGGGCAATAGGAAAGCCATAAACTGGAAGTGTAAGCTCTTTGCCCTGTCTTGTGCTGCCGGGCTCCGGCAACACAATGGGCTCCAGAGGCATCTCCTGAGCTTCTTCCACCCCTGGACACGCACCTCTCCTCCGAGCCAGACACAGCAGCTCACCAGCAGCTCCTTCCCACAGCAGATGTGCTGAAGAGACATCCTGACCCCTGTCCAGGGGAAGTTTCCTCCATGGGCTGGAGAGGCAGTGGGGCTGTGCAGCACTAAGCTCACCTTGTGCCTTCACCAGCTACAGCTCCAGTCACAAGAGCAAACCGCCCAGGACAGTAGAATATTCCTTACAACAAAGGCAGATTGGCTCATTCTGGCCCAATTTCCTACCAATCCCTAAAAAAAAAAAAAAAAAAAAAAAAAAAAAAAAAAAAAAGGAAATTTGAGTGCTTTGACTGAGGAACTTGAGGTACCTGGCGGAGAAGGGAGTTCTGGATGTGAGCATCTGACCTGCCACAGCACAGAAGAGTTGCGCCAAGCGCATCAGGATGGAGGGCTGGCTGCATCTCACAGACGACAGCCCCTATGGAGCAGTGGGAGCAGCAGGGTAGAGGTGAAGCCGGCTTTGTCCTGGGAAATCCCTTAAAAATCAGAAAGTCCTGAAAGCAGCTGCTTTGCTACCAACGCACAATGTCTGCGCAGTTTCTGCAGATCACAGCCACAAGAACATCATCCCCTGACCCCAGCAGGGTCAGGTTAAGCAGAGATGGCGTCCAGGCCTCCTCGCAAGCGCCAACGTTTTTCCCAGCTTACAGCGAGGTGGGAGCCAGCACAGCTCTGTTTACTCTGTTTCCTCCTTTGTGCGTTCATGTTGGTGTCAGCACAACAGGAAGCTCTTGTTAAATAGTTCGTTACTTAACTGCTGATGCAGAGCCACCGGGGAACCCAGGCGTAATGTGCAGCGTGTTTGAAGAGGTGGGGGAGCCTCACAGTTCAAGTTCAGAGCTGCAATTTGAGAGCTCGCAGCTCTGCCACCGCCTCCCTGGCGATTTGGGCATGTACTGACTTCCTGGCCCTTCACATCCCGGCCATTACACTGGGATAGCAACTCCCCTGCATCTGCCTGGTCCATCTGAGGTCCCTGGGGAGATGCTTGGCTCTTTCCCAGCTTTGGAACAGTACTGAGAGCTCAGCAACCTTCCACCCTGCCTCCTCCAAGGCTTCCTTCAGAGGAAGGACAAGAACCCTGTAACTAACTGAAGAAACTCCCCCACCAAGCAGCAACACCATCCCATGAAATCCACTCACCATACCTCCACTGCTGCTGCCCACGCGCAAGGTCACCGGCCCGCTGGCAGGGAATATCCAACGGTCACAAATGGGCTTTTTAGATCCTCACATCACACCCACCAGCCTGCTGGGCCCAAAGAGCAGCCCTTGCCCAAAGCCCTACAGCCCACCTCCCCGACTCCTTCCTCAGAAGCTGTCGCATCCCTCATTGCACAAACACGGACACCGGTTCACGTCTATACAGTGCAATCAGATTGAGTCATTGATTACACAGCAGACACAGTCCTATCACCATGGTCACTACCAGAAGTGTTTGAAGCAGTTTCTCCTTCAACACAGGAACAGATACGGCTGGTCTCCCCCTCCAGTGAACAAACACCACAGAGTGGTTTCACTTTTGGCCCCACTATGTTTACCATTAGGAAATTTGCAAGGGCAGTTTGTCCAAAACGTGAGGTTCTTTCCTCCAGGTTGTTTCTTGAAAAGAAATTAAAAAAAAAAAAAAAAATGAAGCCAAGGCTAATGTTTCTACCAGAACTTCTAGTGTTCGGTGCGGGGGGGAAACAACAACCAAACCCTCAAAAACTTAAACTGTAGTAGCAAAGCTTTTAATCCAATGTCATCTGAGCATCCTTGTTCCAAACCTCCTCTCCCTTAGCGGCTTCCCAGATCTTCAACTGAGAATGTGGTATGTCCAGGAGGAGAAAGGCCTCTATCCACATGCTGCAGCTCAGCTCAGCCACCCAAGCAGCGGGTGCAGGGTGCTTTCAGCACCTTCAGCCTCATCAGCCCCTTCTGCCTCTGCCACTTGCTGCACCCAATGGCCAGGCTCTCACCCTCCCTGCGCAGCAGAGAGGTCACACATGGCGAACACTAGTCTTAGCAACATCATTTTTTTAAAAAAAACACCTCACTAAGAGCAAATAATCAGACACACCATCACCTCCAGCTGTATAGTTAACACAGAACAAACAGAGAAATGACTGCTAGCAAATGAAGCAGGAACATGCTGAGCCTCAGTTAAAGCATTTACCACGCGTAGCTGTACTGCTCCCAGCACAGACCATCAGCCAGCCCAAACAACTCCATGTTTCACCCCTCTATCTGTGGCTTTCAGTCACGTCCAAAAAAAAAAATCCAAGCCACAAAAATACCAGGATTTAAAATAATAATAATAATAATAAACCTAATAAAAATAATAATAAAGCATTTGGGTTTTCCCAGGAGTTGAGCTGTGCTGTGAAGAAGATGGATTTGTCTTTCTGGCTTCCTCTTCCAGCTATCATGTCTATTATGCTTTTCTCTAAATTAGAAGTGTTCTCTTGTTACTGGCTATTCTTTTCCCCAGGAGACTTTTTTAGACTGTGCATGCCGGTCAGCTCTTAACCTACAACAAATCAAGCTCCAAATCTCTTCAAACTTATTTTCTCCCAGCTTCCAAATACAAATATGGCTTTTTAATGCATTTCTGTGAAATTCCAATATTAAAAACAAACAAACAAAAGGTTTGTGCCACATCATTCCCTCCATACTGATAAGAAGAGCAAAGTTTCAACACTGCAGCACAGAACTGCTTCTACTGAAAGGGAGTCCCGCTTCACAGCTTGAAGGCCTCATCAACGCTCAGCTACATCAAGTTCTCACAACACAAAACCAGTAATGACTCACACATGATGTCATTTGAGATCTTCAGAGGATACCAGCTAACATGTGCAAAACCATCACCCTACTTTCTAAAAGCAAAATCTCTGCTGTTCCTCAAACTCCAGCACCACTAACAGTGCAGTTCGTGCTGGGCAGCCCAACCATCCCAATCCCTTGCTGCCCAAGATGCTGTATGTGCTCACAAACCTGGATCATGCTGTGTCCCCCCGATACAACACCAGCAATAGCCCCAAAAGAGTGGGAGCAAAACTGCAATCTGTTCTCTAAACATAATGAAATTAAATTAGTAGTAAAAAAGGGGGGAAAGCACCAGTAGTAGTGTTTTCAGTTCCCAGTGGAGCCCAGAAGGCAACACTCTGAAGAGCTGGTAGGAACTCACATGAAGGTACGAATTCCCCACACTGTTGTGATTTTAAAACAGCTGCCTCCTTTTTGGGAGAGGGGCACAGAAGAGCTGGACAAGCTGCATGCTGGAGAACACCCCCGGACCAGCAGCCAGACAGCTTCACCCTGAAATCTCAACTGCTCGCACCACAGCTCAGCGCGGACGGGAAAAGCTCCCTGCCTGGCAGCGGGTGGGCAGGCAGGCAAGGATGCATATGTATAGCATCAGCTCTACCAAAAGTCAGCTTTCTGGCAGCAGTTCAGCAGTAATTATTTTGCACCCAAAAATATCTAATGAGGAAACAGCCCCCTCTCTAACCAACAGAAGAAGGATCGTTTTGATGCATGTTTGCTCCCTGCTTGCATAAGCAGAAATGGAAATCAATGTGCTTTGGACAGTTCAAATTCAGAACCACCCCAATTCTCAGCGTTTTGGAACACAAACAAGCTTGTGGAGTCAACAGCTCTTCTAGGGCAACTCCTAAATCTCTCAGTAAAAGCAGCCACAAAGAAAACTTCATGAAGCATCTCTCCATTGCTGCAAGCCGCTATGCAATTTGCTCCCAGCTGAATGCAGAATTTCACTCTTTTTGTTGGATCCCTGTCCAAAGCAGTTACACCTGGACGGAAAGTATTAACTATGCTTTTACCAAGGAGCCGGAAATACCATGATGGAAATTTCGGAAGCAGCACAGGAACCAGGCAAAAAGCTAAAAATACCTCTATAGGAAAAATAGTAATAGTAAATATATACATGCTAAAATAAGACCAGATCTGAAAACTAGGCTGGAAGAAATCAAACACAGCACAAGTGAGACAAACCCATTGAAGAAACAAGTGCTTAAGTGTCAATTCACTTCTTTGGACTCATCAGCCATGAACTTAAGTTTCCAACTACAGAATTCATAACATCAGAAAACACACCAAAGCTCTGTTAGAGAGACTTGAAGGGAAGCCGGTTTTTGTTGACTTTACAGACCCCTACTATACACCCTGACTTAACCCTTGCCTGACACACGATTGCGCCCAGCCCTAGGGCAGCCACCTCCCTTCTCGAGCCACGTCCATCTCAGGAGCCATTCCCGTGGTCCCCATGCCAGGTCCACACTGCATGGAAACAGCAGCAATGCCAAACCACTGTGGAGCGTTGGGAATGCAGAACCCTGGGCTGCAGGAGGGAGTCAGGCAGCAAAAGAGATAACTCTCCACCTTCCCATCCAACCCTGCCATCACACCTCTGGGATGTTATCGGCATCTTCTACCTGCTGTCTACTCCAGCATCCCTCCTCCAAGACCAGCAACAGTCATCCTCGTGGCTGCTGGGCCCAGGAGAGGTTCTGGTACACAGCTAAAAGGTGGCAAGATCAGCAAATGACCCAACCACAGCTCCAGCCTGCTACCCCATCGCTCACACTAGTGTCACTTTGGCATTCCTGCTCACAAATGGAGCAATTTCTGTCTCAAACTGTAACCTGCTTTGCTATTGCTGCAAAAGAACCACCGCAGATTAACAGATGGGTAACCAGAGCAGTAAACCTGGTTCTGAACAACAACAGAAAAGACACAGGCTCACCTTCTGCCCCTGTGTGTAGTAAAGTACCCAGGGCTGTAATTCTGCAGAATCGGTCACATCTTAACAGTTCAGCACAAAAAAAGCCAATTAGGATGTTGAAGTGGTTTCAGTTCTACTAACAGTAGCACTGGAAGAAAGGAAGTTCATTACAGACAAAGCCGAGTCTCTGGCTGGGAGACTTTAAAAGGGCAGTACTCAAGAGTCTGATTCCTGGTTCTTCACCCCTTTCCACAGCCCACATGCTCCAGTGGTTTCCATGGGACACATGCAGGCACCCCAGCCAAGACACTGATGATGCCTTTCAATCCCCTGCTCGGCACCGCAAGCGCTGGATTCAATAAGGTGTTTCATGCACAGTCATCACTTACTTGAACAAGTGGTCTTAGCCATCAAGCCCCTTGCATGCAGCAGGTTTTGCAGTTCTGCCAGTGGCTTTTCTATTTAAACTAGACAATACATCCACAACGCAGCAAGCTCCAGTTAGACACCGGATACTAATTAAATCCATGCCACTGCTGGAAGGCAGAGCTGCAAAAGAACCAGCTGCTTTCCAAAAGTCCACAGCAGTTGGCCAACAAAAACCTGTTTACCAGCCCTGTGCCTTCCCCTTCTCCCCCCTCCACATATTTACTGAGGTTGACATAAGAGCACAACCCGCTTCTTTTCCAACCAGTCCTGTCCTGCCCAGTTCTTGCACTGATTTCATTGTCACAGGCATGCTCATCTTAGGAGACAGCCTGCAAAAGTTTAATTTCTGCAGTGAAGACCCAATATTGCTGTTTACTCCACTTGTACCCAGAGCACAAAGCCCAAGACTGAGCTGTACAGCCAGCACTGACCCCAACAAGCTTCAGAGCAGAACAATCCAGCCAGATCTGACTGACAATACTGGGAAAAGTCAAGTCCCTAACGCTCACCTACTGCAAAACCTGAGGTTCGTTTTCATGCCTGGTAACTCCTCACAAAACAGGCTCTGCCTGCAAGCAGGTATCCACAAGATTGTCTGCATCCCAAATCACCGAGTCACATTCGTGCCCTGGGAAACAGAGAAGCCCAGAATGCTACTGCTCAAACGGCTACCGAGCACAGACTACAGAGCCAGAGCCCAAAGCACCTTCAGGGTGGACAGCCCTATTATGTATTTCAACCTCTGTCATCAGACACAGACCCTTTTTAACCATTTTTGCTTCAGCTGTGGGGAGAAAACATGTTGAAAACTCAGCTACCCTTTTACTGCCCTGGCACACAATACACTGAACAAGGACAGATCCAGACGTGCTCCAAGTGATGGCTGGACCTGCAGCACCATGGGGATCCAGCTGAAAGATGACTGACTTGCAAAAGCTGGGCAGCACCTACAGATACAGAACAGGAGCAGCACAGGCATGTCTGTAACAGGCATTGCCATGCCCTCTCCATCCTTCCCCCAGCACCACAGAAGTTTTGAGAGCAGGTTTAACTTCAGGTAACAACACCGGTTCAGTAGCAAGAGGCAGGCAGCAGCGGGGGGACCCAAGGCACCTGCAAAGCCTTTCTATGCAAGGGATGAGCCTATATTTGCCACAAACACACAGACTTGCTGCCACCGCAACTCAGATAGTCAGTCTGGTTGTGACGGTACCTGTGCTGGGCCTTGCAGGAAAGCACTGCTTTCAAATGTCAGGTTTCCAAGTAAGGCACATTCCCCTTCCACCTTCTTCCCTCCCATCTCCAGAGCTCACAGTCTGCTTCGCAGTCACCAGGCAATGGGAAAAAGAAAGAAAGAAAAAAAAAGAAAAAAAAAAAAGAAAAAAAAAAGAAAAAAAAAGGCTTCTAGACAAATAGATAATTTTCACCCAGCAGCTTGGAACAACTGTTTCCATTTCACATCTTACTTCTGAGGCTAGAACACCTCCTCCTGTGCTGCTGCAGCCTGAAATAAGGTTAAGACCATCTCTACCAACACGCTGCTTTCCCAGCCTGGTCCCCGAATACTTCCATGCCCTCAAAAGCTAGCACTATTCATAAAAACAAGATAAAGCGCTGCTCACTTTTCTCTTGATAAGGATCTTGGTGCACATCCGGCAGCATGCACAGGAATGGATGTTTCACAGACAGAACTCTCTTCGGTTTCACAGAGAGAGCAGAGGAACGCTCTCTCCTCACCTCCACTGCAGCCAGAGACGTGCTGCACCTTTGCTTTGCAGCAACAGCCACAGCAGCAGAGAGCTTCCCTGCCTCCTGTCAGGCCACCGGGCAGAGGCTGCAGAACCTGCCCAGCAAAAGGCTGAGGGACAGGTTGCTGCAAGAGGACCTTGACAGCAAACCCAGAGGAACAGCAGGTACAAAAAGTGGGCAGCAGGAAAGGAAACATCAGAGGAGCATGCCAATGACCCAGCAAAGCAGAGGGGGGGAGGGGGGGAAACACTGCAGCAGGTGCAATTCCATGATGTGCCCACCTGAGAGCCAGTCCTAAGCCCACCTGCTCATCACCTTCTGGAGCCAGCAGCCACAGCGACCCACAGAGAACAGCACACAGCCGGTGCTGTTAACATACCTCACCAGAGCAGGAGAGCAGCTGTTTTGGCAAACAACCATCTATTTCCCACCCCACTATGATGGGCTTATTTCCCAGCCCAGCATCAGGACTGCTTTGTATTACTTGCTGTTAATAAACTTCAGGGTTTTCCCTGTCTTCCCCCAAATGTGCAGTTGTGCATGAGAGCACACATATGTATTTACACATCACTGTGATGTCAGACAGTTGAAACGGCAAACTCCTGGAGATCTGAATTCAAATCCATGAAGTTAGTTCTTCCCACCAAAGCAGGGAGATGGGAAAGCATCCTGCTCTCCCAGCCCTGGGACAGCCCAACCATCACAAGGCCAGTCCATCAATAAAGCCTCATCACACACATGCTGTGCACAGCACCATTGCTTCACTCCACCGAAAGCAGAGCAGTGTCCACAGCCTCCACTACAGCCCACTAAGAAAGACCTACAGCAAAAACTTCCCGTTTATGCAACCACAGGCCCCCAAGGACAGAAGATGAGCCAGGACACAACAGCAGCAATCCTCACCACAATGTGAAAACCCCACATGACTGAGGAGGGGCTGCTGTGCCACCTTCACCCCTTGTCAACAAGCTGCAGAGCAACCCCCAGCCCGTGGCAGACAGCCCCAGCCCCACACCCAGTGGGTGACATGACAGCTCCCTGCTTACTGATGACACAGCTCATTTATCAATTCCCACGGATGGGGAGGTCCAGAGCAGCTCTCAACCAGGCATGGAGGAAGGGGGCACCCCTGCAGCCCCAAATCACCCAGGTTATGGGCTGCTCTCTATGACAGTCTGGTGGTAAGAAAGGGGCTCCCTGGCGAAGCGCAGCCTCCTCACACTGCCAGCCTGCGGGTGAACCACTTTCCCACTGCCAGCCCCTGCCTCTCACCCACCCTCCTCTTCTGCCTGAGCCACTGCACTGGTGTCATGAGCATTGTTCGAGGGGGACGCGGCCCACTGGATGATCCATGCCTCATCACAGCAGGATGAGGCTCCAGAGAAAGCCCAGGCAGAGGTGTTTCAGTGTGATGAGTCAGAGGTGGGGCAAGACCTCCCTCCACACGCCGTGGGAGAGCTCCTCACAGCTCTGCTTACAGAGCACAAACCACAGCTGTGTCCCACGGGCCAGGCAACAGCAGAAGGGGAGCAGAGGACATAGGAAGATGCAGCCATCCAAGCACTGTCTCAGAGGGAGTGCTGTCAAGTGGTGGGAGACATTGAAGAGCAGAGGAAGAACACGACCCTTTCGAGGACATCCTCAGAGATCTCGCAGCCTTGAATCCCACATGCTTCCTTCCACCACTGCGAGGGAGCAGCTGTAGCTTGGACAAGGGGCTCAACACCTGCTCTCCAAAGGATAAAGGACATTTCTCAACCCCTTTCCTATAACAAAAGCAAATTCCTGGATGTGTGTGTCTCCCTTCCCGTCCTTTCCTCCCTCAAGCCCAAGCTGGGTGACATTCTCAAAAGCTTTCATCCACCTGGAGGAGATTTTTTCCCCCCAGATGAACTTGAATGAACACCAGCACGGGCAAGCCAGGCGCTCTCCTCCCCAGGGAGTGGGACACCAGAGTGACATGCTCAGCAGTTTTTCCTCTCCACTGCCTTTGGATGGGCTCCTAAATAACCTCAGGAGCAGGAGACTGGGAACAGACTGCTGCCCTCAGATCCTCACGCCATAGGTCTCCCCACAACACTTAATGGCTTGAAACTGGCTGGAGCTGGCTCAGCAACACTGAACAACCCAGTGTATCCCCACTCAATCCCAACTTCCAGGGCGCAGGAGATCAAAGTTAGAAGAGCACTAGCTTTAAGCACTTTCCTTCCTGCAGCTCCTAAGCCACAGAACAAGCAAAAGCCCTCCCTCTACTCGCCATTTGCATGGCCTCCTCATATGCAAGGCACAGGGAGCAAGGGGTTCCCAGCACACCAGAGGCTGTGCCCCTGGAGTCAGCAGGGAAAATGCTCCTCCAGAGCAGAACAGACAATGAGCCTGAGGACTACCACCAACATACTGCACCAGCCTGACAATTTACGTGCCAGGACACAAACCTGCTCCAAGAGCAGGTGATGCTCACTCTTCTCCTGGAAGCCATCGTCTCTGGAAGGCAGAACATCCCTGCTGCCAAAACTGGAGTCACACTGCAAGTTCACAGCAGACTGTTCTTTTCTCTAAACTGCAGCTTTCCAAGTGGCCACACATGAGAAAACCCCCTTTCGTTATCCCCTCTGTCCCACCAGAGTCATAGAAGGGACCTAAAGAGCACCTCGTTACATGGGCAGGGACTCCTTCCACTAGACCAGGTTGCTCAGAGCCCCATCCAACCTGCCCTCGAACACTTCCAGGGATGGGGCATCCACAGCTGCTCTGGGCAGC
>JAVJGJ010000047.1:47731972-47751071 GCA_035590215.1 Microhierax caerulescens | reverse complement strand
CCCCCCCCCCCCCCCCCCCCCCCCCCCCCCCCCCCCCCCCCCCCCCCCCCCCCCCCCCCCCCCCCCCCCCCAAACAAAAAAAAAAAAGGTAAGCAGGATGCAGAGTCCCTAGCAACGCGTCCCCTCTTGGTTATGTTGAAACCTCCAACCTGGCACACTAAAAAAGCACAGACACCAATTACTTTTGAAAACTTTTGGCAAGAAGCTGAGGGCAATGAGGGGCAGGGCCAGAGGGAGTGTGGCACACGGGTACACCATGTTCTGCTTCCAAGCATGGCCAGCCTAGTGCTCGGCCCCGTTAACCTCGCCTCACTCCCCCTTAGTGCAATCGTATTTCCAGGGAGTTAATCGTCAGGCAGTTCTTTTATCACTCTCTGATGGCAAGCGACAAAGAACACTTAAAATTACACTTGACACAAGACAAAGGCACCTAAAAGCTCGACAATGTGATCAGACCATGTTCTGTTAAGAAGGCTTCAAGCGTTGGTACTTACAAGCACATTGCACACTCACAAGAAAAAAAACCCTCATGTTCGGAGCTTGTTAAACATCCCAGATCCAGCAAAAGGCTGGTTCTGCAGCAGCACATCAGTGTTGCTTGTAAACGGGAATTCAGGGAGGCTCTGCCCTCTGATTCATGTTTGCTTTCGCTTTGGCCCTAGTAACAAAGATGTCATGCAGACTCCGAGCTGTACTTCACTTAGTATTTACAGTATGACACAGGAAAAGTTAATAGAGCGAATGGGAAGTTCTGCAGGGGCAATGGGGAAGGAAGAGCTCTCCTTCGTGAACTATTATTAGATAAGGCACATGTAGAGACAATTTTCAAAAGATCACTTGCAAATCAGTTCCACCTAGCTAGGACAACCTCCCTGTCCCTTTCCGGGAGACAGCTTTGTTCTCCAATTACTCAGTGTGAATTTGGAGTGACTCCACTTACACCGTAACACCTCTGGCATCCCATCCAACATCCTACTAAGCCAGGCAGGCTCTAGGTCTGACCCACATGGTGCCCAACACCTCCCAAGTCTCCGCAATGAGCACTCTGTCCTTCACAAGATCATTGGCCAAAACGTTCAGAGCTGAAGACTTTGAACACTCACTCCCTACAAAAAAACATTGGGAACCGACCTCCCAGTTTTGATGGGTTTGAAAAAATTCACTGCGGGCTGTCAAGGGAGAAGAAAAACCTGCAGCCTTTGCTGCCTGGATCACTGTAGGACACAGGGGAATTGGATGGCTCAGGCTACAGGAGCCCTGACGTGCGTGCACAGCATGGAGATGAACGACGAGATGGATGCTAACTCTCAGGGAAAACAATCCCTCTCAGCAGCTTTATTCTCTCTTTAGCTGATTTGGGGAGAAAGGCAAGAATCTCTCTCTCCCTGCTCATGCATGGAAGGAAAGTGCTGCTGGCTACACACACAGTCCAGGTCCGCACAGCTAGCATCAGTTACGAGAACTAACCAACTTTCCTTAGTCTACCAGACCCCACTGCATAACATCTGGCTTTCAACTACATCGGTAAAAGGCAGAATTAAAACTATTCAATGTAATAGAATTATTCCCAAACCACACCTGGGCCCCAGCATAGCTACCTTGCATCTGGCTGCTTGGCTGGGAGCCCAGAAAAACAGTTGTCCCAACAGGGCAAGGTGTGTCTAGCAGGGCACTTCTTGGGTCAGCACAAAACCCCGATGCCACCTAAGTGGAAGTTAGATGGCACAGAGGTCTCATGCTGCCTACCTGTGACAGGGTGAACATCACCCAGGTTGCCAGGTCCAAAGCCCAGTGTCAGCCAGCTTTTTAATCGTTTCCAGTGGGCTTTGAATCATGCTTTTAGCGAGCAATCATTAATCACATGAGATGAATCTGCACCTCTGAAGCACACAGATCCAGCAAAAACTTTTAGCAGCAGGGAAAGCAAGACTTCTAGCATAACGACAGTCCTAGCCAGGCAAATGAGGACTCTTGTGGACTTCACATCTGAACAACACTCACCCACAGCAAGCACCATTACCTAAAGGATTCTTCACCAGAGAGCGCAAGCAAATGAGGTTGTAGATTTTACAAATACCTTTGATATCACTAGTACCAAGTAATTTAGGTGTTGCATTTCCCTTAGAGTGAAAAATTCCAGATTATTCATCTGGGAGAGAAAACACCAGTTGCTACTAATGCTCTGATTGCCTTTGTTAGGGACAGCTTAGCGGTGTGCTGTGCATTTGATGAAAACTAAGCAGGGAGGCAGGAGAAGGAGCCATTGCAGTAGTGTTTGCCATCGTGGGGAAGTCAAGCCTTTTTCACGCAGGGTCATGAGGGCAGTGAACGGTTCCTCAGTCTGCAACGAGGCAAATACTGGTAACTCAATGCAAACAAAAAACTTTCTGATAAGGCCGTGCAGTGCTCCAGAGGTGGCAAGGGCTGACACAGCACATCTCTTCTGCAGTGGTGAGGAGACAAAAAACCAAAAGAGTCCCCAAGATGACTGGGGTGCCTGGGGGGGAATGCAAATGATCTTTTTCAAATAACAATAATAAAAAGACCAAAAAGAAGAGAATCCAGGCAGTTTGCAGCTGTTGCTGCTTAAGGCCATTGGTTTCCTGGGGGATAGTTGGGCACTGTGGGGTACTCTGGCAGGCTGTTCCCAGAAAAATTGCTGTACTGGGCCTCCCTGCTGGGGGGGTTCCTCCACATGCCACTGTTCCACTCGTCCTGAGCCTTCTGAAAGCTTCCACCAGCCCCTCGGTAGATTTTATGTACCTAACAGATGAAAGAGAGAATGAGAGGGAAGTCAGCAAGAGGTACCCACACCTCTTCCTCAGAAGAGCTACAGTCATCACTTTGGTACTGTATCGTGTATTTGTTTCTCCCTCTATGAAGAGCTGTATTTCCAAGGAACAAAAGCACTGAAAAAAATATAGTAATACAGTGAACAGAGGTGCATATAGATAATATCAACCCAAGACCTCAACCTGTTTCAGCCACATGCCTGGGATTCATGTTGGGGATACCACAGCAAGGCAGCAAACCCAGGCCAGGGAACTAAACCTTCTCTAAAACTGACAGTGCTGCTTCAGCAGGGCTTCTGTCTTCTCCTCTGCCATCAGTCTACTGAAGCTTCCCAGACAGTCCTACCTCCAAATCCTTCTTTCTGCAGAGAACCGAGGACCACATCCCACCCTGCCACCCAGTCCCCACTGCACACCACCTCAAGATGCTTCACCTTTACCATCAATGACCTCCTCAATGAGCAATGAAGCTTCAAGTGCCCTAAAGGAACATTGCCACATGAAATGGTGACAACATCCAGCCCCAGCTGTCTTGTGTTATCTGTATTTGTCCTCTAGATACTCTGAGAGACACCAACTAACTACACTATAAAACCTTTAAAAGCATTGATGGCTTAGGGTGGCTGCTAAGCTGCCTGTTCACATTATTGCGATACAAAGTGCAGATACTCCAAGTCAGAGAGACATCTGAGGCACCTACCCTTAAAATGCAGATGAGCATGGCGACTGCTGACATTGTAAACATAATGGCAGGAAACAGCATGAACACAGCAGCTGCAACATTGGTGCTAAAGAAAGTAATGGCTGCCAACCATCCGCTGGAAGACACAGAAAGAAACAGTATCATTGCAGCTTTCTTTTTAAAGTGTCCTTACTATCAGAAAAGCTGTCTAGATATACCCAGAAACTACAAGGCAGCTTTAAAGATCTTGAAAATGAAAACAACAATGAAGAAAAGGGACAGAATGAAATGCAGCTCAGGCAGGTATTTCCTCAAGATCTTGAATCTCACTTGCCAGCATCCCTCACTAATCCACTCTCAGACCTTTAGGGGACAGCCAGCTGCACAGACTTTGGGAAGAGAAGATTTATTCCCAAGGTGCCGTGGGCTGTGCAGAGGTCATGCGTCTAGAGACTGGAACTGGGATCAGGGAACACAAGGGTCCTATGATTTACACCGCATCTCTATTCCTTTGATGGCAATAACCAGATAGGACAACTGGAGAGCATCAGCAGTTAAGAAAATAAAATGCTACATGGAGTGCCAGAGCTTTCTATTATTTGTAGTTTCAGCAGGAACTGCTCTCAAGTCTCTACCGACAGAAAGTTAAAATGCCAAACAATTATAACATAACCAGGGACAGACACTAAAATGCTCCCATTTATTTTAGGAGAACTCTTACAATACTCGCTCTATAGGCCAACAGTGAGTCATCATGCACTGCTCACCATGTGCTGTGAATAATTTGAGGGCAATGCTAAGAGACGATCAGATGAATCTTGAAACTGGCTAAGAAGAAAAGGTGCTAAGGAGAACAAGCAGGTGAATATACCTGACTTCTGCCAATAAACCCAAAGAAAACAGAATTGTGTACTCCAAGAGCAGATATAACTATACCACAGAGGAAAAGAGAAAGTTTATTCCTCTCCATCCTGTACAGACTCCCATCAGTTTCTCAAAAGTTCATGGAAACAGCCCGTAGCCTGAAACTCAGGCATGGGAGCCAAGTGTTCAGCTGTAAGACCGCTGGCGCATCCTGCTTACCAAGCTCCCCATCCGGAGAAACCAATCGCCTGCAGGACCGTGAGAATAAACTGTGCTCCAAAGACGAAGAAAAAGGCCATAAAATTAAACGAGCTGTCTGACCTGTGAAAGAAGAGAGGAAGTCAGGGGGAGACTGGCACTTCATGTTGCTTCACACTGATGTTTCACCCCATCACGTACAACCGCTCCAATGGGGTATTTCAGAAGAGGTCCCTCTACAGCCATGTACTTTGAAGACTACTCCTCTTTCCCCAGCAGTGAAAGCAAACAGATCCATGAATCATCAGCACCTAATCTCTTCCCACAAGCCTGGCTCCTGCAACTGCTTTACCAAACTGCATATATGACGACACATGAGGAGAGGCAGTCTCCTGCAGAACAGAGTGTGCCTGAACCATCTCTCTGACCAAACATCTGAAGTCAGCACAGCCTGACACAGGCAGCTCAGCCGCTGGCAAATAGGCACAAGGGGCCCTGAACATTGGCAGGCAGAGCTTGCCCATAAGCTAAAGTGATAATTGAGCATAAGAATTCCAGCTGGGAATGTCTCAGTGGCTGCTCATCATCACACTTACATGCCCACGGTTAGTAATCCAGCACTGGGACACAACAGGAGGAAAAACAGCCACCAGAGAAGCAGGTGGTATCCCGTCTGGGGAAATGCAGAAGCACACTCTCACATCTTTGCAGGCTCCACATCTTCACGATGTATAGGTTAAGAGGTCCCAAATATATGAGGTCCTTTACTTTATGCAGGTATCATGGGCAGCAGGCACGTGATCCCAAACCAGAAGGCTGACCAGGTATGTGCAGTCTCCATCATGGGTGCACTGGGGCACAGCACTGTCCAGCCCACACCTTGGGCTCTGCCACAGAACTGCATCAGAATATCTTCATCCATTAAACCAGCTATGTCAGGCACATCTAAAACTCCCCAAACTCCCATTTTTAATGATATAAATGATTCCCACTCTCTCAGGAACCCAAAGGGCCCGTGATTTACATAACAGATTTGCAAAAAACCACTTCGGTCGCTTACCAGGCAGTTTGGTGCAAGGGGGAATTTACAAAAGAGCTCCAATCATTCACAGCTCCTGCTTAAAGTATTTAACTGTTTATTATTTTAATGTTAATTAGTATTATAATTCTAGTCCCTGATGCCTAATGAGGAGATGAGAGAGGCAGGACCCCAGACTCTGGTGAGGTCGATGCAGTGGACCCTTGGCTACTCCAAGACAAGTGGAAAAGCCTCCAGCTAGAACCCTGCCCCGCTGAGCCTCGCGTGTTGGTATGGTTAGAGATGCTGTGACAAAAAACTGCCAGTCCTGAGTATCCTCACGATTCTGCCCTTCAAATATCACCTCAGAGTACAGCAGTGTAAAAGAAATACTTTAAACACGGACTGTTCACAGTAATGCCTATCACAATCCAATTAACAAGGATTAGGCTCGAGGCTGAGCCTTCGAACAGACTCTTGCAACTACGACCTGAAAGGGCAGGAGGAGTCTTCATTTGAAAGGATCTGTGGGAATTAGTGAGGATACACAGAAAAGGTGATTTCTGATCCAGCCTTCTGGTGCAGATTTGCAACAGCTTTGCCCTAGCACCAAAGCTCTGCAGCTAATTTAATTTTGGATGCAGATGTATGACGACGGTTTTACGAAAACATCCTCACAGTACATGATGCCAATATCAAAGGGTTGCCTCCTCCAAGAACAAGCAGAGCAAAGAGGTTTGACCTCACCTTCTTGAGTCACGACTAACCGCGATCCCACCAGAAGCAGCGCTGCCCCACTGCAGTGTTTTTCAAGCCCCTTCTACAACTGATGTCAAAGCCAGCGATCTCTGGGCTTGCCAGTCTGCCCCTAAGGCTTATTCTTTTTTTAACTGTAGAAGTCTTTACACAGAGTAACCTCGGGGCCCTTTCAGTATTCAGTTGCATAAACACATGCAAACAACATTAAGAAACAATTAGAAACGGTCATTGGGAAGCCCAGAGGAGGTCAACCGGGAGGAGTAATATTTCCCAGACTTCAGAACGGAAACAGCTCTTTGAACAGAGCTACAGCCGGCCCTCGGAGGCACTCGGGCTTCTGAACTAGGGATGGGGACAAAACCCCAGCCCCAGAGGGCAAGAGTTCAGAGATGGTATTTTCATGTCTTTTAAAACGTTCAGATTAATCCAACCCAGTGGGCCTTCTATTTTCATCAGAAATAATCCTCCCCTGTACTCCATGATGTAGTCACTGATGTTTTAAGCACTACCAGTGCATGAAATGCCCAGTGTTGTTAGTATAAAAAGCATAAATTCGGAAGAGCATTTAAACAATTAATCTAGCATGCGCTAAACAGACAGGACCCCACCTGCCAACTCCCATTTCTATGAGCTGCTTTTGCTGTTATCTAAACAAACTCATCACAGAATCCGGTGAATAATCAAAATCCAGAGTAACTGGGTAATCCCTGGTAATGGGGAACCAGAAGGAGCTTCACCTCCAGAGGCCAAATCCCTGACTGGTGTGTGGGGTCTGCTGGTGACCCACAGTGTGACACTGGGCATGTCCCTCCCCTTCCCTGTGCTAGGCTGGGAACTGCTTGGGACCTTCACAGATCTGACTAGCATTATGCATTAATGTCTGAATAATGCCTCATGATCCACAGCAAGCACGAGCAAATGCAAATGATTATTAATTAAAGTGAAAATGTGGGATAGCTTTAAATATTTGTGGATTTTCAGAAGGACTCACTCCAGGGAACTGCTTTTATCTAAAAAGCAAAACAGCCAAGCTCTCAAATACCTAGAGACAAAAACCAGAAGAGTTCTCAAAAACTAGTAACTTAATAGTCTTCCATCAAAATAAGCCCCAATGAAGTTTTACCATATCAGTATTTATCTTAGCGCTATACTGATATGGGGGTGATGCTACGCCTGAAATATTTAAGTAAAATAGGAATTTCATCCTCACGGAAGTGACAAAGTTCACCGCTGTTCACCTCCGATCATAGGCAGGTGACCCTCAGCCCTACATCTGGTATTTAAAAGTAGCCACATTCTTCTTCATTTGGAAGGTAAACAAGACATTCAGACAAGTCCTTCATCTTTATCCCAGACAGAGAGAGCTCCATAGGAGCACTCCCCAGGAACGACACATCTCTCTCCCAGAGGACACAGAGACAAAATCGCCTCATGGGCTCCTACTCACCGAAAGGCTTTATAGGCAGGTCGGAACCAGCAGACGTAGCCGCAGGGACTGAAGAGGATAAGCCAGAGGATGGCCAGCCCAAAATTCACCCCATAGCCTCCTCCAATCCACCACGCCAGGCACGCAATTATATTCACTACTAGTGTGATGCAGTAAACTGTAAAGAGGGCAGAGGAAAGAATGTGTGGTTGTGCAGTTCATGTCTTCACGCAAAAAGGAAACAAACGGCCCGCGTTATAATAGGAAGGGTCCACGCCGCAGTGGGAAACTCAAGCCCAGTGACACAGCCACTCCGAGTGAGCCGCAGGTTCCTGCGTGCCCCAGGAGCCGGCAGCACAGACATGTCCATCTCCGGACGGAGTGCTGCAGTGGGGGGATGAGGAAACTCTTTTGGAACCTGCCAAAGGACGGAGAGCTGGGTAACAACCAGTGCAACCAATTAAGACTCCTGCCAGTATTATTATCAATTACAAGCAAGGTTCGATTCCCATTTGTAACAAAACCCCTTTATGAGAGGTGAGGGGTGTAAACCGCTGCCCTGCATCCAGCCTCAACATGACTTCAGTCTCCCTGCTTGCTGAGGCTGCCTCAGGAGCTATCACGGAGCCAGCACAGTGCCTGGTGGGCTCACTCTCTGCTTCCCTGGGCCTCTGAGGAAGCCTGGAAGTTCGCTTCAGGGCTTGTAAGTGCTGCCTTGAGCGAGGGGATATGCAAACTCCAATCAGGCTGAGAACTTGCGACCCCAGGGGTGGCTTAAAGGCCTTTTCACATCCCTGTTCCTGCCACTTGGATGAAAAGGAACAGTTGACAACAGCCCCCAGAGCACACCAGTGCTGCACGAGGCAAACGTGCATGAAGTGACACTGCTCCCCCCTTCTCTGAAGCCCAACGTCACCACAAAGCAGGGCAGCACACTTCCTAGCCTTTGCAGGCTGAGCACAGACCCCATGCCAGGGGCTCCCCACTTTCCTCCCCGCGCTCCCCTCAATGGTGCAGAGACTCCCTGCAGCTGTCCTTGCACTCCCCCAGGCTCTGCCAGTGTCCAAGAAACTCAGCCCAGTTACAAACTACTATTTTGGAAAACAGGGGGTAACTGTTAAAAAACTTGGTGGTAACCTGTATCAATTAGCACAGACAAAGAGAAATGAGGTGGACCCTCCGTACCGCCAGGTGATGAGCTCACAGTAACACTCTGGACCCTGGCCTCATTTATTCAGCCAAAATTAAATCCCTAAATTTGTCTTCACCCGTGGTAAGCACCCATGCCCTGCCTGCTCCTTGCTTCACCACATGTGGTGGCTTTGCAGCACACCTGCACATCCCTGACTTGGCCCTCTGATGCCCATCGCTACCCTGGCCTCTGCTTCTGACTCTTCTTTCTTGGCACAGACCCACCTGCCTTCACACAGCCTGAGGGATGCTAAACAGCTACAAAGTTTTGTGGTCATAAAATAATATTGGCAACGCAAGTGGGACAATTTAGCATGGAAAGCATCCGAACCCAGCTGCTGCTTCTGACATACGAATTACATGAGAGCTAAAATAAAACATTGTTTTATTACAAAGAAAATGTCTTTTGAGTAGCTAACAACAAGGCTTTATATGCAATTGTTTGGATGTATCTTAATATTGGGGGGAAAACAGACATTGTTTAAATTTAGTTTATACAGTAATTAGCTGTACTTCTCCAAATTTTTATTTTCAGAAGTCAATTAGTCTCCAAAAATTACTAAAAAAAAATGCAACAAAACACCAAGCCAAGAGCACCTATGAAGTTTTAAGGAACTTCTGGTTCTCCCTGCACATCAGGTGGGAGTTTGTTCTCCAGTAGTGGGAGCTCTGGTACAGGTCTCCCCAAATCACCATCCACCTTAATAAAACATTCACATCCAATTAAAGTAATGAGCATACAACCTTCTAGCAACAACTTGTGTGTTTCTATTTTTAATACCGGCCTTTCCCTGTTCACTGCCTTGCCTCCATATATGAGCCTCTCTCCATCCCATCCCAAAAAGTCAGGGCGGAGGGGGGACGACGACAACAACCCCAAAAGAAAGCATGCTGCAGATGGAAATGTAAAACTCCTGGTGACAAATGCCAGGTCTCCTCAGCCACTGGCAGACTAGTTGCCCAAATGGCTGGCACCTTTCCAGCCTGCCATGAACTTGAATGAGGGACGCTTTGTTTAGGGAGAGTCATAGACAAAGGCAGCTTTACAGCATGCAACATTTAACCAGTTAAGTCTGAAGGGACAAGCAGTTTCTTCAGGCAAGAAAATTACAGAGCTCATTTCAGCATCTCTAAATAACGAAAGAACAATGGAGTGATAGATTATGCTATTATTTATGCACACAAATCTCTCTCATACACACATCCTATGCATCTGGAATAAAAGCCATGCCACCGAATGCATATCTGGCAGAAAACAAGCTTTTCCTTCAGCGAGAAGGGTAAATAGGATGACAAGCATTTGGGGAAAAAAAGATAAGCAAAGCAAAAAGATTTTTAATCTTCCAAAGCATTCCCTGTAGTTTTCTAGGCCTGCCACACCATTTTTCATCCAATTTCATTCCTTGGAGAAGAATGGTCAATTTTCATTACTAGCTTTTGAATGGCTAAGCCAGACAACACAAGCCCAGACCAGGAGGTCTGTTCATGCAGAATATCAGCAAATCACCAGCTGTGACCAAGAGGATCGGCACCCTTCTCCGGCAGGACGGGGAACATCTTGCAGGCTCTGGATAGCTAAGCTAGAAAACCCTGCTTTGACCAGGAAGGGCAATCTGTAGATGGCACAAACAAGGGGGAGTTTGAGCCTTCCCATAGCAAGGTGGGGAGACAGGTAGCAAGCACATGGGCCGCATTTATTTTCTTGCCTAAAATTCTCCTATTCATCTTACTTTAGGTGAATTGGGAATTACTTTAAGAGGGCTATTTTGGGGAGTAAAACATTACTTAACATTAATAAAGTTGTCAAATATGGTCTGCTTTTTTCCTCTTCAGATTTACTAATAGACATTTCTAGCAGTGATACTCTCTCCTTTCTTCAACAGCTGCTCTGTGGCAAAGATTCATAGCACAGCAGTTTAAAATTTGGGCGTGAAGTTATATTACAGTATTCTAAGAGGAATCATTGTTTCTCATCAACTAACTGCAATCAAAACTTTATAAAGCACGTAAGTCACTGAGATCTATATTTTTTTCACTACACATATACATTTTCCCAGCACAATTTTTTAATTCAACTTACAGATCCATACGTGGTAGATTCTCTTCACCAGAGACTGATAATCGATGGGAATTTCATCAGCAAAGTTCTGGTAGAAACATGGCTTCAGAGGGATAAACTTGGGGAGCGGTGGGAAGTTATTCACCTTTTCTACAATGTAGAACACAGATATTAGCTGAATGCAGAAACATTCTCGTAAGGCTGAGCACGTCTAACATCCTCCACACCTTTCCAATACACACCCATGGACCCCGAGGTCAAGGGGACTCTCAAGAATCAAAAGAGATACCACTGCCAGCTCTGGCCGTTCACGTTACTCGCTGCAGCACATTCATCCTCACCCTGGACACAAAATATTTTGTTCTCCTTCCTCAGCAGTGGACATGATATTTAAATTAGCACATGCAAGGCTTAGAGCAAGGAATAGAAATGAACTAATAAGCAACACTTGGATTTGATACCTTTACACATCAGTGTAAAGTTCTGTGAAAGGTGCTGACAGACCAAAAACCTTAAAATAAGCTCCAGGATAAGGTTCCTCAGGAAGGGAGGAGAAGTCAGCAACATCTAGGGGAAACAGGCTGCACAGAGATTTTTAGTTGCAACCTTTCAGAAAACACAAGGAAAGGCTGGTAATTATCCAGACAAGCAGATTTACCTTCAGACACAAGCTCTGAGTAGTCTTGCTGGTGCATGGATCAGGCCTTAGGACCTATAGTAGATATGACCCTGTGACAGTGAGGAAGGGCGCCTTTGGAAAGCATCTCTCAAACTGGAATTTAATAGTCAAGGTATCATCCAATTCAGGGAAGGCAAATCAGATGTCAGGGATAATTTTGTTGTGAGAAGACTCATGAACATACCCTTTTTTCTTTAAAAGTCAAGTTCTTCCTGTAAGATTAAGCCCCAGAATAAAATTTAAAAAAAAAGAAAGAAAAAAACCCAAAACAAAACCCCAAATCCCAAAACATCGTATTCAGACATAATAAATCAGCAAATGCTGACAAAAGTGATACAGTGAATAAAACCTTATCTTGGGAAAAAAATATGTTTTAAAAACAAGTAATTAACCGCCTAAATCCTCTGCATTTAAGCTGCTGTCAGCTTCTAGACAGGTGCACAGATCTGTCTGTGTCTATGTGTGTGCCTGCATGTGCGTTTTTACATGTTTGAGAACGTTTGCTCTTGCCTTCCAGTGCTGATTAAAGTTTGATTCCAGGGCATTGTGACTAATTGTCTAGTCTACTTCAGCCCCAGTAAACAGAATTAAAAACAACCAGAGGAAGAGATGAAGAATGTCCTGGGAAAACCTCCAAATGGCACAGAAGACGAGAGGAAATGTCTGAACAAGAACCGTCAGCACAAGAGTTCCCCTTCTCTTGCCATTATCTCTATGTGAGAAGACATTTTGCAGAAGCAGCTTCTTAGCTTCATTTGAAGGTTGGCAGGGAAGACTAAAGCTGTAAGCCATGCTTTGGGAAAGAAAAGGCTTTACTTCATGCAAAGGAAAGGCATATTTTCATGCAGAAAATACGGTCAGGATAATGCCCACTGTGAGTACATCAGAAGTGAATATGAAATAATATCTGAAGTCACCAGCCCAATTTGAATTTCAGTAGCCTTTTCCTTATAAAAACAAATACTAAGTCTCCTGTCCCTCATCACTCACCTTTGCTAAATGTATTTTACATTAATTCAGACGCCCTCTAAAGCTGATGTTAGTTACTGGTTAACATCTACTGCTGACCCCATCGCATGTAGTCAAAGTCCATAGGAATCTGGAGTTCTTAGCATTAATTTTTCATTTGCTATAAACACCTAATGAGCCTTCTCCTCTACAGTCTGTCTCAGCAGCCTACAAAAGGACAGAACAATGCTGGATCAAGGGAAAGGAAGGGGGCACAGGTTTTAAAGCTAGAAAGACAGCTCTCTAGAGAAGTCAATAAGACCAAGATTAACCGACCACAGTGAAAGCAGATTCTCTAACAATCTATTATTATTATTTAAGGGATGAGGAAAATATTGTTCTGCCCCTCTTCAACAGCTGAAGCTGTAGCTAGTTACTGTGGTTCTGCTCTCTTCCATTTTCTCTCTCCTGCAGTACAGATCTGTTATGAGCAGCAGAGCTGATGCCAGCCTCTAGTGCAGAAGTCCCCAAATGGTGGATCCAAAACCAACTGGCCTGCTGGACACCAACCACTGCAGTTTGTCATTTTTCAAGCTCACAAAATGCTCCAAATACTTCCAGACTTTTTTGCTACATACACAAAGATCAGGATTACACCCCTTCTGTTATGACCCAGCTGCAAGCAGCCAGATGACCACTTTCTCCCACCCAGAGACCCTGTAGTTTTCAACTGTTCTGGGTTACTTCCAAGAATAGATAAAGGAAATGAAATTAAAATATCCACTTTCATGTCTGACTGCATAGTTTGGAGTGCTACCGCACTCCCATCAAAGACAGGATCAACATATTGGATCAGCAAGCACAACCTGTGCTTTCAAAACCCAAGCTGTGTAAGCGATGAACAGCAGCTGTATGCAAGTCCTGAACCTGCCCTTATTTAAAAAAAAGAAATGGGAGGAATTTTATTACTAATTTTACTACAGGTAAAATTAAGATGTAGTAATATCAACAGTACAGCTAGGAAAGCTGTGGAAAGCTGTTTAGCCTCTGTAAGGAAGCAATTCTTCTCACGTACTGTTTTGTGAATAAATTGTCATCCTCATCCAACTCTCAAACAGGTCACACCTGAGCCTTTATCACCAGAGCAGCAACCTCAGCTGCCAAACCTACAGTGGATACAGCATAAAAGTGAACATGACCAAAGCAAGAAGAGAAGGAGCTGAAGAGCTTTAGGGATCACTAAGCTCTAGGGACACATATCACACACCTGATGCACCACAACCACCACAGCACACTGAGAAACATTCTCTGAAACCATTCTCCCTACATTGCTATATTTTGAGGTGCTCTTACCTGCCATTTCTAGTAAGAGTGTTCCACAGTGAAGTTTTGGACAGACAGCAACAGATCTATTAGAAAAAATAATAAATGATCAGGTCAGCACATGTCACTAACCAGCACCCAAAGAACCTCTAGAATCAGAAATATTTCTAGCACAGTGCTTGACAGACTGCAAGCCCGGGGTTCCCACTACAAACTGCTCATCTCCAACTGCCCAAAGTCAGCATGCTGGAACCTTACCAAAACATCCCGATTTCTCCTGGTTCGTATGAAGCTCCACCTGGCAGCACCTCATTCAGCACAACCCCACTGTCAACCACTTTTAAGGGTTCTATTATTCAGCAGTAAACAAACGTGGCACCTGGCAAAGGCTGAGGATGCACGGAACACCACTGCCAGAACACGTGTACCTTCCAGCTGCAGCCAGACACAAGCTGAGACAGACAGATCTGAGCGGGACCCAGCCAAGCACATACATCGGAAGAGAAATTTGTACAAGCTCACCAGACTTAATGCCTCATTGAGGTGTTGAGATGATTTGTTGGCTCTCTGTGGACCTCCCCAACTGCTGAAACAAACAGATAATGCTGTTAGCTTGGAAGTAAATTGCTGATTAAAAAAAAAAAAAAAAACAACCAACAAAATTAAAAAAATCAGCTGGTACACAACCCATTATTTTAATAATTATGCACAACCCTTCTCAAAAATGCAGATTCATTCTTCCTGTTACCACCATTGAACACAACTGTCATTCTGGAAGAATCAAATCCTGCAAAGTTTACTCAGCGTCAGCCGTGCTGCCGATTTTGGCAAAACTGATCACACAGATGAAAGCCGCAGAGAGATCTGTGCTGAGCTTTGATTTTACCCCTTCTTTGTTAAATATAAAAACACCGTGTGCCCCTACCTGGAAATCTCAAAACGGAAACAGGGAATACCATAAAACAACCCTCTAAACCAGTGCTGCAGGGTTTGACAAGAGCTATCAAGAATGAAGGAAGTCTGAGTAAAACCCATCCCTACAAAAACACTACAAACACCATACGCTGCTGCCAGCACCGACGGCAATCTCAGCACCGAGGTCAGAATAGCTGGGCTGTATCCAAAGCCCTCAGGATTTACAGCAGCTCGCTTCCCTGTTCTGCATTTCTGTGCTGTCCTCCTGTGTGCTCCGAGCATGGTCTGGAGGTTGCAAAGTTTACACTGGCACAATTATTTTATTGGGGTTGCATTTACTCTCCTTTTTAATTGAGACATTCTAGCACAGTCCTTAGCGGAGACAACGGCTCTCTGATAAGAAGTGGGACCTGTACAGGCAGCTTATTCTTCCAATACGTAGCGATGCAGTTATATACAAGCTTAACTACGTGTACACAGAGGAAAAGATAGCGTTTTGCCTGTACCAGTCTAAAGAAAGCAACAGAGCGTGGCCAGGAAAGCTGTGTCACTTGTGAGCTGCTCAGGGCTGGGACTCCCTGGTTAAAGGCTCACACACAGGGTCCCCGTCACAGCCAAAGCCTCCAGGCTTTCCCACTATACAGACATTACCCAGTGTCTGACAGGCATTTTATAACTTATGATTTAGAAATGGAAGCATATTGCTTTGCCTTTATTAATTTTTGTGAGTAGAAAATAAAGTATGAAGACAGTTAAGAATACAATTAAAACTTTACCCCACCCATTTGCAGCTGCTCCCAGCAGAGATCTGTAAATTTGGGGGGAAGAACAAATGACATGTGAACACCAGTTACAGTAATGCACTAAGAGAAAAGAATCTTTCACCGAAAGGTGAGCAAATGAGTAAAGTCCTTCTCCAGAAGAGGATTATTTAGTTCATGTACTTCAGCGCCAGTGTCTTAAGAGCTGCAGAGTGGTGGGAGGTGTCAGTCTGTCCACCGGAGGGACCAGAAGGTAAGACCACAGGACACATTCCTGGTTTGACAAGGCCATCGTGGCCAAACAGTAGTTCTCCTGTGCCCTCCCTGCTCAAGGAGACAACTGTGGTGCTGTTGAGTGGGTTTAACTCAAATAAATAAATAAAAAGAAAACAGAGAAAGCAGCATTCTGGTGATCCACTTGCTTCTCATTTTACCCAGCTGTTCTCATTTACCTGCTCATTTCCTAATAAATCTCAGCCATGGTTTAATGCTTTGAAGACAGAGTAAATTATCACATAAAGAAGCTATGACAGAAGCTATTGAACATTTCTGTCTTCTTTTATGAGTAATCTCACAGAAGTTCCTGGGATAACTGTAATTTCCCTAAGGAAAGATGTGTTTGGGAACCACAAAGCAGCGCTAAGAATATTTCTTTCTGCAAGGACAAGCACATACAATCAAGTTTTACACTGAATAATCATTTCCTGAAATACATTGACCTTCCACTGGCTCAGCTGCACTGAGATTCCATTCCAGCTCCCAGTGAAAGGAAAGGGACCTTTCCCCCATGGACACCTACGGCAGCAAGCTCAAACCTTTTGCAGGCACAAGCTCAGACTCCAGGATCCAACCCAATGATATTTTTGTTCAATGCTCCAAGACACACTTGCACAGGAACTGCTGTTTTAACACCTCCTAGCCCACTTAACTTGGGCAGGATTTCTGCAAACTCAGGAAAACAGGCCTCAGATGTACAGTCAGTGTCTAGTAAGAGATGATGTTGCTCAGCTCAGCTGGCTAGAACTTCTGGGGGAAAACTTCACTGTGCATCCTCAAGTCAAGTTCCAGTTACGAGATCCTGGCATAAGGAAATAGATTTGCAGCAAATACCAATAAACGGGTACAAAACAGGTATCATCCAACCACATGTGAATCTGTGCAAAATAACAACACATATAAATAAGCTCTCTATTCACCAGAACATTTTCGGTTTAGTTGGGAACAGACAAAACCCAACATCCTGCACTCCACTGCAGAGATTTCTTCATGTATAAGTCACTGCTGGTGGAGGGAGGAAAAAACCACACAGGCTAAGGAAACCATGGTGTGAAGTGAACTTCCTTTTTCCACTGTACTCATCGACAGCCAATGAATAACTCCAAAGTTCACAGTCCACCACACATGACTCACAAGAGCCCACTGGAGACAGCCAGAGCTTTTCTTCACCAGTGTTTCAAAGACAAAAATGCTCTGTGTCATTTTAAGAGACAGCATTTTCCTTTTAAACCAAGACACGTATGCAAGCAGCACTGTTTTTTCTAGGTGGACAACAACATGATTACTTTGAATGGGACTTCAGTCTGAAACATGTTTCATCATCTCAGATTAGGGAAAATTTTGCAAAGAAAAACCTGTAGCAATCTGCCTGAGGCACACTGTATGGCTGCATGTATGTTACTATTGAGTCCCTTTGTTTATTCTGCCTATATTACAGTAAATAGTTTTAAAAGTTTCAGTTATTTCTCACTACTTCTTTCTCAAAAAAGAGAAAAAGGTGGCAGGAGAAAGAAATAAAGGACAGGCCAAGAGAGCTGAACTCATTCCTGCTTTTCCATAAACCTACCTGGTGACCTGAGGCAAGTCCCCTAAGACCAGATTCACAGGACATGAGCTCCTCTCATGCCACCTGCAGATGTCCCAGCCAAGCTCAGAAGAGCCCAAAGTCCTAAGCTTTCCATCCAGCAAAATTCACCAGCTTCTGAAGTCTCACTTTAGGATATTTTCTGCACTGCATTTATATTTTCATTCCAATAGGATGACTGTAGCTAGGCTAAGAGCTTCTACGCAGATCTGTACTCAAGGGCTTAATCTAGAGTGCTTTGCTGAAAGAAAACGGAGGGCCTGGATCCTTACATAACAGCAACAGAGTGCCGACACTCCCTCATAAGACAATGACTGAATAATTAGAGCACAAGCGGAATGAGAAAACCTGGGCACAATGCACATCTCCTGAAAGTGGTTCAAGCTTGCCCCTCTGGTGAGGGCTATCACCAGAGACCAGGCTTTTGGAAGTCACGTCACGCTGCCAGCCAGCAGATCCCAGACATCCTGGAAGAGCAAATGGCCTAAAAGCATGGGGCAGGGGGGGCAACCTGCAGGGTTCTGGAAGATGTGGATTTGAAACCAGGCTTAGCAGGGAAGCAACACAGCCTCCAGCATTCCAGAGACAAGCAAATGCCTCGCTCATACGCCTCTCCAGTTGCATTTAAAAAGAAAGCGGTGACTCTGCACTGGTTTTAAGAGAAAAGTCTGTTTTTTGAGTCTCATTCAGATGCCCAACTCTTAACAGGAACTTTCCAGAGAGCCCAAAGCACCAGTGGTCATTCTGCAAGGCACCAGAACGCTTGGCTCAGCTTTACAAACTTAAGACTTTAAGCTTTATGAACTTAGACCTTATATAGCTGACACAGCTTGTACTCGATAGTATTTCCTTGCCCCGCTGCATGCTGCTGGCCCTCATGGAATGGGGCGCTGCCCCTTCAGCGATGCCAGCGCCATGCTTCAAACTGGATGAGCTTCACAGGTTCAAAAAACTAGTTTCTTGAGCTCGTTAATGCTCACAAAAAAAACTAAGACCAGAGACGGGGAGGTAAAATTACATGTCCATGTGCTACCGCTGTCAAGGGCAATACACAGAAGAGCCAGCAGTGAAACCACACGCAACAAAAGGCTTCACCCTCGCTGCTCACAACCCCTGGGGGATCACCTACACTACCCCCGCTCGGTGGGAGCCATGCAGCTGGCCTGGGCACCCCCAGGCCTGCCCCGTGCTCCCTGAAAGCCCCAGAGCACCGGCCCCGGCAGAGGCATCCCACCGGCTGCCCCCACACTGCCAGGGCACCATGACGGACAAATCCCCCCGCACCCCCGGGGGAGAGGGGCAGGGCACAGCCGGGGGGAGCGATACACCCCGGTGTGCTCCACAGGGGGCACGGGACCCCCTCACCGCCCTCCGCCGGGGCTGCCCCCAGCACCTCCCGCTCACGCTGCCCCGGAGAGCTGCTCCCACCAGGGCTGACCCCAATCCCTGCCCCCCACCAGGGCCGTCCCCAATTCTTCCCCCAGCAGGCGCCATCCCGCCAGACCTGTCCCCAATACCTTCCCAAGCACAGGCTCCCCCGCCACCCCACCCCCCCGCTGTCCCCATGATCCCCATCGCAGCTGCCCCCACCTCTGCCGCCCCCCTGCCCGGGCAAACCTCGTC
>JAVJGJ010000047.1:47663166-47681650 GCA_035590215.1 Microhierax caerulescens | reverse complement strand
CCCTCGCCCCCCGGCAGCAGCGTGTCCGCCTGGCGCGAACAGGCCCGCGCCCTTCCTCCTCACGCCTGCCCACCCTTCAGGGCCCGAGTCTGTCTCCCGCTCTTCTAACCCCACCTGCCCCCCCCGGCCCGCGTATTGTCCCCTGCAGCCCCTCTCGGGTGGGCTGTGCCCACGGGGGTCTGTGGGCACCATCCAGGTGGGGCAGGTGGGTCCCCTGAGCCCCTCGACCCTGCCCGGGCTCTGGGCCCTGGGTTGTCTCCTCTTGTTGCGTCTGAAGGAGGCTCTGAAGGGACTTTTTACCCCACCCCGGGTGAGGGAGAGGTGGGTTCTCTCCTCCTCTGGATCCTACCGCTGCTGTCTGGCACGGGGGTGGTGGGGAGCAGCTTTCCAAAATTTCTGATTGCCTGAGGACAGCCTGTCTGGTCACCTCATCATCGTGGGCAGCATCCCACCGTTGCTGCCTGGTATGGGGGTGGTGGGAGCAGCTTTCCAAAATGTCGGATCGATGGCCTGAGGACAGCCTGTCTGGTCACCAGGAGGATGGAGGCTCCAGGGGGGCAGCACTGCTGTGATGCTTTCTTTGTCCCTCCAGGCACCCCGGCTCAAGAAGCAGCGAGGAGGTGTCAGGGCAGCTTTTCCGACCTTTGCTAGGAGCTGCTGTGCCCTCACAGCCCGTCAGGAGCGTTGGGGCCTGGCAGCTGGAGGTGACCGTGCTCTAGGCCAGTGCTGCGAGGCAGGTCCTGCTGGTGGGGTGTTGCGGGGGGCTGTGGGGAGCTGGGCCCCCTCCTGATGAAGGACTTGAGGAAGGCATGGAGTGCTGCCAGGTTTGTCAAAACAAAGCTTGGCTGCAAAAATGCTGGTGAGCTGCTTTTGTCCTCATTCTTCCAGCAACTCTTGGTTTACTTACATTATTTGCTCGTCTGCTTATTTTATTTGGAGAGAAAAGCCTTCCTTCTTCTCCCCAGAAGAATGCCTCTTGCTTTCTTTTTGTTAAATCTTTGCCGTTGCAGTTAGGTGTACTTGCCAGTATGTGTGGTCTCAACAACTTGAAGCAGAAGGTGTCACAATAAAGCAGAACTTGGGTTTTTTTCTGTACTTGCTTAACTTTGGGTTATTCACTGGTTTGGAAAGTGATTAATTCTTTGTGTCTCCTGGTTACAGGTCAACTTACTGTGACTCTGGTTTAGCTTAAAATAAAGCAAGCAAAGCATACTCAGGGCTGTCACAGGCAGATGGATACTGTATTAGAAAGGCAAAAGGTTTTTACCTCTTTCATTATTCTTTTGAATTTGAAAAGCTCCCTAGAACCCTTTAGGATGGTTCTCTAGATGCTTGATATTATAATTAGCTTTCAGAGTACTACTTCTGTTTGTCTTTAAATATCTGTAGAGTGTCAGTTTTGGAACTGGATGTGCTCATTTTGGTCTGCCACCTGAAACAGATGCAGCTTTACTAAATAAAAACTGTTGCTGGTTTTGAGTTTCGAAATGGGGAAGTGAAGGTTCGTCTTTAGTAAAACCTCCTGGTGCACCTGGAAAGTGTGTCCAGCTTCTAATACTGGCTGAAAAGTGTTAATGTAAGAGCTGACTGTGAATGACAAATTATCCCAATGTTTTGTTAGGCCTGGCTTGGATATGTTAGTGACCCAGGAGAAATCTTGTATTTTGGGGAGTGAGAATGGTTTATCTACTGTATTATGGCTCTTAGAGAAGCTTTGGCTTTTGAAAAACAAAAGCTCTAGTGTGGGTCTGGTTTTCCTAGGTGAAGTGTCTGCCACTTGTGAAAGAAGCAGCATTGTGAGGCTTAACTTCCAGCCCATGGCCTCCCACTCTCCCCAGCCGGCTGAGCTGCATGTTCCTGCCTTCTTTCCCAAACTCTTGGCATCCGAGGCATGGCAGGATTGTCATAACCAGGGATCTGTAAATTTTGCCTCAACTTAGTACTGGACTTCAGCCATTTTTTTTTTAATGTCGATTTTGATTGAGAAATGGAAGAGGAACATTGAACCTGCTGCAAAATGCTGGTTTTTAGAAAGGACTTTAGTGGGGTTGTGTAAGGAACACAATTTCTATAGGAGCAGAAAATGCCTTTGCAGTGATTTTGTATGCAGTGCTATGGCTTAGCTTCATCTGAAGGGTTCAGCTTGAAGTGCTTCTGTCTTTTCCTCTGTCTGTCTGAACCTTGTCTAGCCTGGAAGGATGTATTTAAGATTTACACTAGAGGGTGTAGTAGTTTAGCTAGCAACCAGGCAACAATCTTCTTGAAAGCAGGTTCTCAATCCAACATAAGTTGCTCCCTGTCAGTGAAACTGCCTGTCTTGTTTTAAAGTAGCCTTATAACAGTGCACACTTGGGCATATTTGACCTATTTAACCACGTCACTTAATAAATAAGCTTTAAAAGCAGGTGGGTATCAACAGCAAGAGCTACAGTGCATATCTGTGTTTTCTGGGATAGCGCCTGGAAAAAACAGTAACATCCGAAGAACCAGTATGCTAAGCGTATTGATTCAAGACTGATGTTGACTTTGATGTTTTGAGGATCACTGTAGGACTGGCAGTAACCCCAAAACCCTTAGCAGGTCTTCCGTAGCCTTGAAAGTAGCTTTTCAAAACTGAGGAGTGGAGCTGGCC
Organism: Microhierax caerulescens; assembly: GCA_035590215.1. Taxonomy (NCBI): domain Eukaryota; kingdom Metazoa; phylum Chordata; class Aves; order Falconiformes; family Falconidae; genus Microhierax; species Microhierax caerulescens. The sequence goes on along the minus strand of JAVJGJ010000047.1, from coordinate 47,679,018 downwards.
TTGCCTACTTGTGGTGGGAGGAAGCTGTGGACACAAGCCAGGTGGAGCAGAGAGGAGGTGAGGGGTTAGTGCGAAATAGCACTGTTCTCCTTTTCTTTGCTCCCCCTTGCTCTTCCAGACTTCCTGACGAGTGTACCGTTCTGGGGTTTGCTATACATGATTTTTATTTTTCATACAGTGCTCTTATGTTCCCAGCCACTGGGAGACAATGGCAAAGAGGCCTCCATGCCTGTTGATATCATCATCATGAGGACTGACTTTTCCCCTGTCTGCTGCTGTTTGCATGTGGCAGGTGCTCCCTTTTCTTCCCCTCTGAAAGCAGCTCAGTAAATAAAATCTTCTTGGGTGAGGAGGGAACCGGCATGATGCATCTGCTTTGTAGGGCACGTTTGAACTGGGTTCTGAAATGCATGGTACTTCATGTGGGAAATCTATTCCAGTGTCTTTACTGCAAGCATCTGCCTGCACAGTAAAAGAGTGTGGCTACCTGGAGGCTTCTGGAAATTCAGGACTGGCTGAAAGCTGAGGAGGGTGCGGGGGCGGTAGCATGCACCGATGTGGTGTTTCCACAGCAGTGCCTGTGGGCTCAGAAATGGGATGTGAGCCTGTGCAGGAATGGGAAGCTGGAGATTGCAAATTCTAATCCTGACTTGGCTGAAGTGCTTTTTTCATCTACAAAATGACTAAAACCCACCTGCTTCAGAGCAGGATGAAGAGATTATTGAATGTGTGTGAAGTGCTTTGAAAGCGTGCTGTGTAAGTAGGAGGGAAGAACTGCCTTCAGCCCTAAAAGCATCTCTTCAAGAGCTGTAGAGTAGAAAAGTAGGTCTCTTTTTGAAGTCTAGGTCCTGAGTATGCTGAAAGACATAAAAGAAGCATAATATGTCTCTTCATAAATTTCATAAGGAAACCAGCTCTTTGGTTTGCTGGGTTTGATATAGCTATCAGGAGATGCTTAGGAGGTGGATGTTTTTTGAACCCAGAGCAGAAAGCTGTGTCCAGGTCTGGAGGTCTGAGTTCCTCTTTGTCTGCTCTGATCCTTGTCTTAATGCAAGATGGGAAGAGCAAGGCTTTCAGCACCCTGCCTCAAAAGACTTTTTTTTATGGAGTTCTGTGCACTGACAATTGCTTGGCAGTTTTCTGGTATGGTCCAAAGCTTGTGGAGTGGTTTTCTTGCTGTGTGGATTTTCTATTTAGATAGGCAAGGCTTTGTAGATTAGATCTAGATTGCATCTTTGAAAGGTGTCTGGATGGGTTTGTGTGGTACTGTCTAGCAACACTTTTTTCACCTCTGTGTGATTTGCACTACCCAGCCCACAAGTAAGCCGCTTGTAATGCTGTTTGGCTCCTGTTGGCCCAGGTCCGGTGTGGAGATATCCTTGGGCTTATCTCCCCAGCCTTAACCCTGTTGATCCTGTCACTGATGTAGGAAGGCCCTTCACCTTTCTCTTTTCAAAGTCTTCAGCCGAAAAGCAACCACATGGGATGGCTGTGACTTTTATATAACACACTGCGCAAAATGATACTTGAGAAAACCTAAAGAAGCTGTTTAACTGTTAAACCCCAACTTTAGTCATCCTCAGCCCATGTGTTGCTGTTGGATCAAGGACATTGTCATCTTCACCGGTCGGGTTCCTCGTACAGCATGTTGCTGAGGGGCTGCACGTTAAACTGAGCTGTGTTTGGTGGGAGCAGCCTCTCTGCGCTGTCTGGGGTTGCCATTACGTTACTTATATTGTAGCGCAGGTTTGCATCATGTGTAGGAAGGATGAAGGAAAAAGTCTTTGCAGCTGCATTTTCTTTCCTGTAGTTTTATGTTGGGCAATATCAGCTTCGCATAGGAAAGAGCTTTTATTGCTGTATTTGCTACAGGGAAATTGAATGAGCAGGAATAGAAACTTCTGAATTGCCCTCAGTATTTCTTTGCTGAGGGGAAATCAGGTGGCTCAGCTTTGGGTGCTCTAGTCCACTGCGTGGGGGGTGTTGCTAAGACTGCTTCCCCTGCCCCCTTCCACATTTGTATTTAGAACAGTACATACCATAATGTTAGCGGTGGAAGTTTTTTTTTAACTGAGTTTTGAAATGAAGAATAGAAAGCCCACTTGGTGGTAAGGTCAGGACGTGTCTTTTCATGTAAATCAATGTCATGGTTTTCTAGTGGTTAGGGATTTCTTGGCATTTAACTAACTTGTCAGTTATGGCGGGTTTCCTGTGGGTGGGCAGGTGCAGCTGCTTCGTGTGTTGGGATTTCAGCTTGGGCTGGCAGGGCCCTTCTGATTTTTCTCTTTCCGTGAGCGTGGCTCTGGGGAACCTTGGCCCTGAGCTTGTGCATGGCAATTCCTTGCTGTTGTTACAGACCTGTGAAAAGCAGGAGATGGGAGCAAATCTCTGTCAAGCTGAAAGGATTTTGAAGGCTAAAGGTGCAGCGACCTGCCTGGGTGTTGAAGGCCCAGGAGTTGTGCCGGTGTTTGTGAGCTCCCCGGCCTCCTCTCCAGCTGTCGCAGGAGTCCTTTGGCTGCTCTTGCAGGATTTCTCTCTCCAGCATGTGCTCTCTTACCCAACGTTAAAACACTTCCTCTGATTTTTTTAAAATTATTTTTCCCTCTAGTCAAACCCTGCAGTGCCGTGTTAGCGCTGGAGAAGCGGAAGGCACTATTTGCTAGTCCAGGATTTCTCAAACCACTTTCCCTGGGCTGCCCGGTGTTGGGAGAGGTGGGTTGTTGGCACCGGGGTGGCGTGTCAGCTGGCGTGATGCTGAGCCGCAGCAGTGCCAGGCTATGGGCAGGTACTGACAGGCAGGGCCAGGTATCTCCCTGCTCTGCAGCCTCCTTCCCTGCTGGGGCTGAGCATGGGCTGCGGGGCTTGAGAAGTGGGGTGGCGTTGGGCTCTGGCTGGGGGGCCCAGTGGGATGAGGAGATGGCTTAGCAGGAGCCTGGGGATCGCAGTTTGGGAAACTGCTGTGCTTGCCAACTTGGGTTGCTTGAGTCAAGTAAAAAGTAACATCTGCAGTTGGGGAGCGGGGAAAGTAAGACGTCAAAAAATTCCCCAAGATTATAGCAGTAGTGCTAGGAAAGAAGAAAACAGCCAAAAACCCCTTGCAGACACTTGAGTAAAACCCAGTCAGACTTGGGAGTAAATGAGGGTGAAGGCGGGACTTTGGGTTGGTAAGTCCTGCCCTAATTATCTCTGCAGCCTGGAGAGTGCTGTGTCAGCACATGGTCAGCGGTATTGTGCCATACGCCTTTGCTGGAGTGTCTTAGCAGTACCGAGCAGGTATTAAAAGCCTCAAGTACAGCATGAACAAATATCTGCAATACTTACTAACCGCGGGGAGCTCAGGTAATTCTTTGAAGTTTTTGACTTACCGTGGAGTGAACTTGTGTTTTTGTGTGGGTTGCAGTATGTGAAGAAGCAACTGTGTGAGAAGTGCCTTCTCCAGAGAGGCTTTCACGTGTCAGCCATTCATTTAACATGAGTCTTTGGTCCTCAGGGTTGCATCTGCCTCTGAAATATATGGACTATGCAAAAAAACTCAGCTCTGCTTTGGAGAATTTAGTTGCACAAGGGTTTTCATTTCCCTGTGAGATCTAACCTTTTTATTTGAAGAGGGGATCTGTGCTGAGTTTTGGGGAGTGTGTCAGGTTATCTGGTTAAGAGAGCCTGCAGAGCCGCAGGTGGCAGAGTGGTAAAGGAGCTGCAAGTATTAATTCCAGCTTTTGAGTTCTCTAAAGCCGGACAGGTTTTAAAACCAGTTAAAGTTTTTGTTTTAGCCCTTTGTAAGTCACAGCTGAAGTGTTTGAATGTAATATAGCTTGAAAGGTGCTTTTCTTTAGTTTTTAACTTTGTTTTTCAAAGTGTCCGGTTGTGACTGTATTGAAATAGTGGTTTGTTTTTTTTTTTCTTAAATGGGAATTCTTCACCTGAAACAGTTAAAGAACTAGGACAGGTGTTGATAAGATAACTTATCTTGAGCAAGCCAGAGAAAGGCTGGAAAATAAAAAGACTGGGGGATGAGGAGTAGTGTTACTGCTTGGGGCCATGCTGGTCAAAGTAAGTTTTCAAGGTGGAGCTGAAAAGAGAGAAAAGAAGACACCGGAATAATTGAACGTTTGGTTTGTGTTTTGTTTTTTTTTTTGTTCTTCTGCTTCTCTGAAAAGAAGAGTGGCTCTGCTTACTAAGTTTTAGAGTAGATCCTTAGTTTTACCTAGCACTTATACAGGAGATGTGGAAATGTTTTCTGGGCTGTCTTTTTCTTGGAAACAGAAAAAACAAGTCTTTGTTAATTTTTTGTTTCCTAAACTTTTCTTGTATATTGAGGAATAACTTTAAAGATAAAATGAGAGAGGGAATGGAAAGATCTCCAAAGAATCCAAACATTGAGTATCCAGATTAATGTATCATTGATTTTAAAACAGTGAGATTCCTTCTAGCTTGCGTGATGACACTGTGGGGTCGGTAGCAGCCTGGGGAGAAATCATAATATTTTTGGTGCCAGCCTTTGCTTTCTGCCCCTGTCCTGGCAAATCCGCCAGTTACGTTTCTCATGTTCTTTCCTAGGCTGTGGGAGAAATGTACTAATGGTGTGATTTCCTCTTAGGAAGGCATTACATTTATCACAGATCTTGACACACCTCTGATGCTCTTTGCCTGCCACAGTTGTTTTAGCACCAGAGCAGGTGGGACTGTACATCATGGGGGTGATAGAGGAGTGTAGATGACAGCTTTTGCATGGGCCAGACCGTCTTGTTCTGGCTTTGGATCCTCAGATTTAACTAGTGTTGTTGCTTTGTGAAGCATTGGTGGTCCCAGCTGTCTTCCAGGACTGTCTGTGAGGCTATCAGGAGGGTGAAGCTACCATATTTAGTAGGCTTGAGGACCTTTTAGATGCCTCTTCTGCTGTGCCAGAGGCAAAACTGCACAAAGTTGTGTTTTCTTGAATAAAATTAGGTGTGTACTGCTTCCTTGGATGTTGCTGTCAGAGCTGCTTTGAGGGGCATGCCCTGCCATCCTCCTGTCAAAGTGAGTGTCCTACCCAAGTGAATTGTTCCCTGATAATGCAGCCTGCTGGGGAGTGACATGCTCCACGTTGGAGCTGCTCCCTTGCTGGATTGAATCCACTCAGGCACGTCTGTGTCTCCTCTCCAGCCACAGTGTGTCAGCAGACTCAGGTGGCCGAGCTGAGAAAATGGCTTATGGCTTGTATGAGGATGATGTCTGGCTGCTCTGGTCCCTTGGTGAGATCCTCCCCTCCCGGTGTGGGGTGTGACACTCTGCTGAAGCCCCTGGTCAACCAGTTCAGCCCACTGAGACAGTCTTGGTAGCACTGAGTGCTTATGTTGGCTGGCAACATCTGGTGAAACTATACCATGACCTCAAGCAGGCTTTGTCACAGCAGGTTTAAAAATACTGCAGTGTGATGGGTGACTGTTCAAACTTTTTTCAGCCTTGCTAATCTAAGACTTTCTTTTCTCATATTTGCTTCCTTTTTTCTGCTAAAGAAATGACCATGTTGTACCTTGATGCTGTGGCACGAAATACCTCTCGGGGACTAACAAATATAGGGAGGGTCCAGCTTGGACTAGACTGGCTGTAATACCCCTCAGACCCTGCTTCCCTGATGTTCTTAGACCAGCACAAAGTTATCTAATTTTAATAGTTGAATTTTCTATTTAGAAAGAGTGAGAAGGAGCAAAAAAAAATAAATTGTTAGGGTTATATTTAAAGTTGAAGAACCATTTCTCTGAGCTCATCTTACCTGCCCTCCTAACCCATTTACTCTGGATAATTATTTGAAAGGTAGTATTTTAAATCTCAGTGTTAATTATTTCCAAGTGGTTGGATATTATTGTTAAATTAATTGTTGAAAATTTGCTTTGGGTACTCGCAAATGAGGTCTGTGCCAAAAACTGCCATTTCTTTTGCACTGCTTAATTCTAAAGAGAGGCAAAGCTCAGCCTGCTAGTAAGGCCTTTTGGAAACGCTTTGCTCTTGAGAAACTACTGTATCATCTGTGAAGCATTAAATGAAATGCTTAAAATAATTTTCCAATGGTGATAATTTTTCTGTAATCGCTAAGGTTGTCCATTTGCTAAGTACTGGCACTGTAAACACAGGCAAGCTGTTAAGCTAACAAAGCTGTTCTGATGACATTAAAATAAAAATGACTTTTTTTGCCTTTAAAGAGGTCTCCCAACAGCTTTCACCTTCTCCATCTCCTGATGAATGTGCCTTTTGTTGCCAGCTCCAAGTGACCCAGGAAAATGGGTAACATCAGCGGTGATGGCTCTTGAAAGTGTTCGCTTTCGGCCTGTGCTGGTCCCTCTGCGGGTTGGCAAGCAAACCTTTCTGTTTTGAGATCCTAATTGCTGTAAATTTTGAAGTTTCTAATTTTTGCCTCCCCTTTGTTTAGCAGCAACACTGCTTAGTAACTCTTTTACCTCTGGAAGGCAGGTAGTTGCTGTCTGTGTCCTGCATGCATACAGGAGCTTGACTCCCCTTCCAAAACTTGCCGGTTTACAACAACCAGTACCTGTCATACATTCGGGCTTTTCTGTATTTAAAGTATGTAAAGTATGTGTTGTGGTAAGGTGCTTGAAAAAAAAAAATACATCTTTTTATCCTGAATGATTCATTGTAAAATAAGTTTTAACATCAAACAGGTGACCTTGTACTCTCATTATTCATTTAATGTCAGCCTTTGTTTACTGCCTTTGCTTGTTGCACAAACTAGAAGGACCAGTGTACAGCAAGGAGTTGTTAGTTTGCAGAAGCTCTGTAATAAAACAGCTCCACCTCAGAACTGAGGCCTCATTTCCCAGAAGCAACATGACTGTCACCAGGAAAAAAAAAAAGTCAATCTTGGTTTTTTGGAAGAATTTTGTTTTACACTTCTGTACACTCTGCTGAAATGGCCGATTTAAGTGCAGCTCATTTTTGTATCTTTTAAAGTAGTTCTGGGTTGAATAAATTGTTTGCTGACATCCTACGTAAATTACTTATAACTTGTTTTGTATAGCATTGTTGTTAATTTTACCGTTTTATGTCTCAGGAGGACTACTTCATAGGTCTGAGGTACATTAATTTATTAAAATAGCTTGTATTTTAAAGAGTGTCCTGATAGCAGTTTAGTTCATGATCCTATAAGGAGTTGTCTTCTCAAGTCTCATTATCTTGTGATTCTCAAAGGACAGTGCAGAGTCTCAATTTTACATACATGCAAAAAGATTTATTTCACTACGTGGTGCCTCTCACTTGTTTTGCTTGAGCAGAAATAGTGCAGACATTTAGAGTCTCAGAATAGCAAAACTGGTGTAGTTCATCTTGTAACCTTTCTTTACACCATGGGTATTCATGTGAGTGTTTGAAATGGAGAGGAATAAATGCAAAAGCTGAAGAAGAGTCATTTGAATCGTGTGTCCACGTTGTAAGAAGGGGTGTGTGGGTGTAGCTGGGTACCTGCCTGTGTGGCGCTGGGCTCAGTCGCCCAGAGAGCCTTTCCTCTCCGAGGTTCCTGAGAGTATAATTAGGCATCGGAAAAGGCAGCCTGACTTCATTTAGCATATGTAACCTCTCTGACTGTGGAGACTTGTGTGTATATGGCTCTCCATATATAATATATATATGTGTGTGTGTGTGTGTGTATAAACCCCCCATTCTGCTTGTATTTTCACTACATCATCTGCAAATGCATCGTGGCCAAAGGTGAAGCCCTGATTAGTGGCTTGGAGTCCGCTTACACAAGTGTCTTTCATGGAAAAGGTAGCCTTTGATCAGCAGCACTTGGGTAATACATCAGGCCTCCTACACACCTACAAAAGAGCTCTTTCATGACAATATCTCAAAGCCTGCTGGTGTTCTCTGAGATTATAATGTATTTTTACATCTGGTCATTCTTCTGAAAGAAAAGGTGCAATTAGTTTTATACTATAGATGAACAGCAGAGAATCAGACACCAGGCCTATGCTTAGGTTGTCTTCTACTTTCTTTGTATCCTGATATATTTTAAAAGGTTTGCTTTTCTGTGTGGACAAGATGTCTTTTTTGTGTAGTTTGGGGGTTTGTTGTTTTTTGCAGGGGTGTGTGTGTTTTGTTTTTGTTTGGTATGGTAAAGATTTTTTTATTTTGGGAGGTCTTTAGATTGACTCAGTGTTCTCGCCTCTGTTTATAGGCCACCTAACACTTATCTCTGCACAAATTACCAGGATTTCAGCTGTTCCTTCAACAATGCTTGTGCTAAATTTTATGTCTCCATCTTGAGTTAGAGGTTAATAGCTGACTCCTCCAGACTTCACTGAACTGGTCTTCTCTACCACTAAGGAGTTGATGTTTTGCAAAGTGGTGTGAAATGAGGTGGCAGGTATGGAGGGCTTTCTGTTTTTTATCAGCTGTTAGATTATCAAAACAATTAGGTATAAATATTAGCCTGTTTTCACGGTGGAAAGCCAGTTTTACCTTTCCTTCTAGCAAAGAACAGAAAGTTCCTCTGGAATAGCAGCATTGAGAGACACTATGATAAAACAAGGTTTGAAAACTTTTCAGAGTCAAAAAGCAGCCATGAACTTACCTGTAGCTCCTGTTAGCTGGCTGAATGCAGTCATCTTTATTGCTGGGTTCCTTCATTATGAGTCTAATTTTTCGAGGTGAAGTTCTTTTCCTGCCTGTTCTGTGGCAAGCAGGGTGGCTGTCACTCTGCACATGTGTGCGAATGATGTTCTCTTCCCTTCCTTTTCACCGTGAGTTGGAAAGGTAGGTTGGGAGAGTTTGGAATACCATGGCAGAAAGTAGAGAGTTGATGTTGTGACAGCTGCTCCCGTGTCCTTTTCAAGATGGATGTTACAAGATTAGCTTTGATGGACTCTCCAGCTGTCCCTTGGACAGGTTGCTTTGCTGTTTCCATGTAGTTCCGTAGGGTGGATCATTACTCACCAAAAGCTCTCCCGTAAGCTCTGGCTGGAAGAGCTGTGCAGCGTCATAGTCCTAGAAATGACTGTGTAAAAGAGGGCACTAAAGGGACTTGTCTGAGAAGACAAATGTCAGAAAAGAGAAACATTCTGGATGTTAATGTTCCTGTCTTGGTGGTGGTTCTGTGTGGATGAGTTGTTGCCTTTGTACTTGTAGTTTTTTCTTACTAGCAGCACTCTGTCAGTCCAAATAAGACTGGTTTTCCTGCAGCTGCCGTGAGAAGTAGTGAGCTTTGAGGAATATTGGAGGCTTTCAGTGGGCTTTAGGCATTGGCATCGACAAGTGAGAACCTAATCCACAGTTTTCGTATTGGAATCCTCTTTCCTCCCTTGGTTGCTTCATTCAATTAGGCAGATAATTCTGTGCATACTCAGCTCTTCTTGGTCCTAATACAGTGATTATTCTTTGGTGCCCCAAAGAATATTTAATTTATAGAGCTTTTCTGTGAGTAATAAAAGCACTTTGTTAATAGATCTTTGGCCCTTAAGATTCTGGAGTAGTTCATAAAATATAGTCTAGCCACACACCTGCCACTGGCCAGAGAACATTTTGTGGTGATGAGAGCATGGCTTCTGGTATTTCAGTATTGGGTTTTGATGAGAGCAGACCTTAAAAAGACCTTTTCAAAAATTCTATTCTCAAGAAAATTTTACCTGAATTGTGGGCAGCAAGTTAATTTTTCTTTCTTTTACAGAGCGAGGATATGATCCCTACAATCCAGAGCTTCCGAGGCCCTCATTGGAGGCAGAGGATGGTACTCTGGCTGACATTGCAGATGTGACACCCGGTATTCTGGAGCTGGAGCTGGTAAACAAGGCCATTGAGGCAGTCAAAAACGAAGTTGAGAGAGAGCAGAAAAAGTATGAGGAGCTGCTAGAAACGACAAAGGAGTTCAGTGCTTCAGAGGCCTCCTCACTCATTTCAAATACACCTATATTGGCTGCTGGGACACAAAATGATTCATTTACCTCCTTAGAGTATAATCCAGGTAGCTACAACTTTAATAATAACTCTGACTACAACCCTACTCCTCTTGCTGCTGCTAGCCGGTCAAGTAAATACACTTTGGATACTTCCCGATCTAAAGGTAGCTCACTGGAATATGTTCCCAAGTCTGTAGTACAGAATAAGAAATACAGTAGCACTGTCACTAATAATAAATATGTGATTGATGACTCTAAGCCTTCTACAGACTTGGAATATGACCCACTTTCAAATTACTCAGCCAGGCTTTTGAGCAAAGCCACAACAAAGGAGCCAAAAGGGTCTAAAAGGGGTAGGGTGCCCAGTTATGAGGAATCTTACTCTCCTTCACGGAAGAAGCTCTGTGAAGTACCCGATGACTATGAAGTGTATGCCAGGTTCTCTTCCTCTGAAGATGAGGCTGATGTGGAATATAAACCAACTTCTGTTAGTTCACAATCAAAGGCTGGTTCTGAAAGTGAGTCAAACGACGGGTTATCCAACAAAGAGCAGAGCGCCAAACTGGGGGATGCTGCTTCCCAGGATAGCAAAGAAGCGGCAGCGCAATATGGTGGGGAAGACCTTCCAAGTTCACAGAAAAATCTTGCCAAAAACTTGCCAGACAAGAATGCAAAAGCAGGGAAATTGTGTTCTGCTAAGAATGACCAGGAAATTGAAAATAAAAACAAAGACTCAAAAGATAAAACAAAAAGGAAGAAATCAGATGTTAGTAAACCTGGCCTCAGTGATGTTGGTAAGAAGGAGAAGAGTAAAAATACAGAAAAAGAAAAAGTGCTCAAGAAAGAAGAAAAATTAAAAACCAAGAATGAAGAGAAAAACTGCAAAGATAAAAGTGTCAGAGTGAAAACGGATGGGAATTTAAAGAAACCTGAAAAACAGAAGTCAGAAAAAGTGGATGGGCTTAAGAAAGAAAAATCCAAGTCTGCCAGTAGTAGTTCAGGGAAAAGCAAGAGTGAGAGTGTCGTCAAAGGCTCTAGCCCAGAGAAGCTGGGGAGCAGCAAGAAAGACTCCAAGCTGAAAACAGCTGATATGAAGAATGGTAAGGAAACCTCTGGTCGTAAAAACAAAGAGAAAGGGACCAAGACTTCAGCGCTAGAGCGCAAGAAAGAAAAGGTCAGTTCTACAGGAAAAGGAGATCTGAAGAAGGGTCAGAAGCAGCAGAGTTTGAGTCATGTTGACCTGTTTGGCGATGAGAGTGGAGATGACGATGACAAAAGCCAGCCTTTGCCATCCACATTACTTGATGTTAGCTCAGACTCAGATGGTGAAGACGGCGGTTCAGAGTCTGAGAGTGAAAATGAAGGGACAAAAAAAGTGAAACGCTCTAAATTGTCGAAGTCGTCATCGTCTTCTTCCTCGACATCTGATGACATTGATTATTCCATCCTTGAGAAAGACTTGGACTTTGAGACAGATCCAATGGAAGAGTGTCTCAGGATTTTTAATGAATCTACAGATGTGAAAACCGAAGACAAGGGAAGACTGGGGAAACAGGTAATGCTGATTTGGGTGGGTTGGTTGGTTCTCTCACCTCTAAATGTGAAAGGATTCTGGTTTGGTTTAGTGGTGTTGCTTATTTCAAGTAGCTGAAGAGGGCTACGGAGGGAGACTCCCTATGTTGGAAGAATCTCATCCTTGTCATGACTGAGTGCTTTGAAGAGTTTGCACCTGAATTTACCTGCTGGATTGAAAGCTGCTGTGAAATGTAAGGATTCAATTACCTTTTGTGTGGAAAGCCTATAGCTTTCAGGGTTATCAGTTGCTTCTGTCTCCATCTGGTCTAAGAACCACGGTGGCCTGGATGGCTGGAGAAAAGGCTTCAGAGAGTATGTTGTGGGTGTTTCAAAGCTGATCCAAGTTTGCTGATCTGGGTGATGCCTTCTTGTTGCAGCATAGTTTAAGGAACACAGTGTCAGGTAGAAAAAGGGCAATGTGTTGGTGCAAGGACGCCATTGTAGTTGGCGCTGGATGCTTTGGAGGCTCCTCAAATTACAGTTTCCTATTTTAAATGCATACTGCAGATATTTTATGAGGATCTCTGGATACCTTTTAGGTGGCACAAATAAGAAGTGGAGGGTAACATTTCTTAAAAAGATACGAAGGATTTCAGAATAAGGAGGTAAAAAAGACAGCATTTACATACAAAGGCTTCTGCCAGTGGCTGAGGTGATCCCTGGAGGATGCAAGACCCTAATTTTTGGAGATTAAAACAGAACAGAGCAAGTGTAAAAACCTAGAAAGCAGCTGCTGGCAGTGATCCTCTTAACAGCATCTGAGGCAGGGAAGTAGGGGCAGACAAAACTCATCATTCATCTTCTGATATCTGAGTTTGACTGGGCAGCAAGAGCAAACCCTCAATCTCAGGAGCAGCTGCCTGTGCATGGGCAGGATTGTTTCACTTGCTTCAAACCCAGCACACCCAGCTTTTCTGGTTGGGATGATTCTGCTTGCGTACAGAGCGGTTGTTTGGGGAATTGGCTTGGAAAGGGCTTTAGAAAAGAAAAAGGTGACAAATTGGGCAGTGTTGAAAAAACACCCCAAACTTGTATCTAATGTTACCTGCCCAGCACAGGAATCGGGGTTGCTGAGTTAGCTGTATTACCTGGGTGCCTTAATAGGGCGAGGTGACAAAATCAGGTGCCCTTAGTGTGCTGGGGGAGAGGGGGTACCAAAGGACAAGTGTGTCTATCCACGGAATTTACTGAGTGGCTTCAGCTGCAGCTGTCCTGCATCCAAAAGGTAATGGAGGTACTGGGAGGCCATCAGGGCTTCCAGTGTGTTCCAGGTTAGATCCCTTCAAACATGGGAAGGCTCCCTTAGCGATTATTGATCTGAAAGAGGGGCAGGGGGAGTGCAGCAGGAACCTTGTGACTGTGTTGGAAAGGCAATTTCTCCCGGTATGATTGCTTGTTGACTTCTAAAACCAGCATCAGACACTGATGCTGGCTTTCAGGCTTTGTTAATTGGGTGGGTGAAGTGGCCATGGACAGAAATTCTTCCATTCATGACTATCTGTATGTGGAGACAAAGTGAGCTGGGATCTGCAGTGTGGTGGGGAGAGCTCATCTTTTGAAAAGAATAGCTGCACTATTAAAGCTTTTTGCTGAACTCTCTGTTGTAATAATGTCCCCGATCTGTTCGGAGAGAAGTCTGTGTTGCTGACAAGTAAAGACCTTTTTTACGCTCGTATGAAATGCCTTGGTAGAAAAAAATGTGTAAAGCTGTTCAGTATAATGATTCTCTTCTGAACTATTAAGCATTACTTGATTTTGCTTGTTTAAAATTCGGCTGTTCTCTCTTCAGTGTTTCGTATAATTCCCAACTAGGAAAAAGCACTTTATTTTTGGCTTTGTTTCTGCAAATTGCCCCGTTTAAGTGAAAATAGTTTAAGGCACGCAAGCTATAGTGGCAAATACTAATCTGTGTAGAGCTTTCAAATGTGGGGTGATTCAAAATGGGCTGAATTCAGAAAGTGCTGAACCAGGGACTGCCTCTTACTGCAAACAGTTAATTCTGGCATGGAATGGCAATGTTCAGCTGTCAGCAACCACGTGTGCTTCCTTTGCACGTGCTTTACCTTTATATCGCTGCACTGAAACTTAATTTCCCCCTGTTTGGGAAAGGGAGGACCAAGCATTGGAGTGCAGGGTCCTTCTTTGAGAGATGGGTGTTTGTAAGTAGGTACCTGCTTCCCCGCTGTGTTTTGGTAGGTGGGGTTGGTCACAGGGAATTCTTTTGTTTATGGAATAATTTTGTAGATGGAGCCCGTGTCATTTGGTCTCAGTAATGTGCTGGTCTGGAGGTAAGGTACATGTGGGCAGTGCGGTACTGTCCTACCAGAAAGGATTGCTTTGTGAGAGAGTTTATTAAGGGATGTAACTGAATTAACAGACTTAGCTAGTTCCTAGAGAGCAAAGTGATTCAGTGTGAAGTGCTCATCCAAAATGCCCCTGTGGTGATGAACACAAGCTCAGCCTAAGTGGAGCCAGAGCTCATCCCCAAATCCAGCCTTTGGCTTCATTGCTGAATTTCTAAGGGATTGTCAAGCTTGTCTCTGCTCAGAGCTTTGCCGGGGGTTATGCTGGGGAACTGAAAGCGAGATTGACTGGAGAACAGCTAGAGTTTTGAAAAATAAACTTGTGAAGTGTGTTTTATATAAATGAACGGCCAAGTCAAATTCAAAGATTGTGAAGTGGTTTCTTCCCCTCCCCAGGAGCAAGTCTGAGATGTTGGCTCAGAGGCAGCTTTAGCTGGAGAGGTGCTGTTACTTCCTCGTGGGTTTTTGGCCATACAAGTGTGTGACCTGGGGATTTGTCACCACAGTCTTTCTGCAGATACAGCTGTGGACAAAACTGCAAAGAAACATTTCCCTACATGGGGAGTGCAGGCACTGTGGTTTGGTGCTGAGCAGGTTTTCAGGACCTGCTCTGGCAGCATGTTATACAAGGGCAGAAATGAGTCAGCTCCCAAGTTCTTACAAAAAAAACCAAATAACCCAAAATAACACCCCCAAACCCCCCTGGATTTTAAGAATGCCATGAAAAGTGAGGTGTGTGAGTGGCTGGCAGGAGAAGGATGTGCAAGTCTCTTGTGGCAGGTAGGGGCTGTCCCGGATCATGCCTAGTGCACAGCTCATGGAGCAGCTGCTGGGGTGGGAACTGTAATGCTGCTGGTGGTGGCTTCGTTGGTGGCTCTTGGGTTCAAAACAAGGGTTTTTTTGGGGTTCAAAACAAAGCTGACCTCATGTTGTTCTTACCTGCCAGGATTTCTGTTAACTTAAAAGGAGACTTTTCAGATCCCCTCATTGAGAGGGATCTTCAAGTCCATTCAGTTTTGGAAGCTGCTGATTTTGTTTTCTAGCTATCCAAAGAGGAAGGAAACGAAGAAAAGACGGAAGATAATTTAACTACCTTGTTTCCTGGCCAAAAAAGAAGGATCTCTCATCTTGTCAAACAAGGAAATGTAAGTGCAACTTTTAGAAGCAAAAGCTTAAAGTGGGGATTTTCTGTTCTGTTACGACACTGGAAACTGATGCAGTCCTAGGTTCATGCAGCAGTCCGAGTTGTTTGTGTTGGAATCTGTGTCAGTTTGCTTCCCTCCCCTTTCTGATTTCTGAAAAACATGGTTAGGCATCTGTTACAAATGGCAGCAAAACTCTATTAAACTTCCATAAAACTAAGGGTGAGCTGTGGAAAAGTATGTCAGTTCTGCTCCTTGTAACTCATTGGGATGGATTGAGATGTTAATTTATCTGCAGTAGAGCTTCATTTAATCACTTAGATAAAAATTAGCTGGACACAAGTTCAGTCTGTCTGGTGGTACTTTTCTTTGTGTTGTGGACCTACAAGGAGGTTTGTCATGTTTAAAACCATTACCTTATATTTGTTCTGAATCAGGCAAGATATCAACGGTATCTTGTTTGATTCTCTTCTTTCACAATTGTGAAAATACTTTAAATACAGAGGAGAAGAATAAAAAAAAAGGCAAGGAAGACAGTCTAATTTTTTTATTTCTTACTGGGATTTTAATTCATGTTTTCTCTAAGGGTTTAATGTATTTCCCTCCAGGTGCTGAGCACAGATTAACAAGTTATATTTTCCAGCAGGATAGGAGTGCAGACTTACGCACTGATTTGAGCTGGGTAGTCCAAATTAATTGTTCTTTCCTCTCAGCCTAGAAAAGGTTTCTTTGCTTTTAATAATTTGAAGCCCTGAGGTCAGTACAGTGCATTTTATTTAACTACATATCTTCAGCCAGTTCATGTGTTTTGATAAGGGCTCTTTCTTCCAAAGTGAAGAGATAAGAGACTGAAGCAAATGGGTTGGAAATTAATTAACTCAAATATTTATTGCAAATAGGTGCCTTTTAGACATGTACAAACCTTTAAATACATTTACTTAATGGGAT
>JAVJGJ010000047.1:47642701-47658557 GCA_035590215.1 Microhierax caerulescens | reverse complement strand
CCCTCTGACCATCTTTGTGGCCTCCTCTGGACTCGTTCCAATAGGTCCACGTCCTTCTTATGTTGGGGTCCCCAGAGCTGAACACAGTACTGCAGGTGGGGTCTCACGAGGGCGGAGTAGAAAGGGAGAATCCCCTCCCTTGACCTGCTGGCCATGCTGCTTTTGATGTAGCCCAGGATACAGTTGACTTTCTGGGCTGCAAGCGCACATTGCCAGGCCGTGTTGAGCATTTTATCCACCATCACCCCCAAGTCCTCCTCCTCAGGGCTGCTCTTAATTTGTAGATAATAGATGTAATTGGCAAAACTTGCTTTGTTGAAGCTTTTTTGCTTTATGAAGGCTTTTAGCAGTAGGGAATAGTCTAGTAGGATTTCCAAAAGCAGAGTTAAGCAAGTGATGTGTTTTATTAGAAAACTTTGGCCATTGACGGTAGTTGGGTAAATATGGGACATTGTGTGGTGTGTTCTATGACAAAGTACATGCCATAAGGATTTATTTTTTGGGATTTCACCTTCACAGCTCCCTAGAGGGAATGTTCCTGTTGCATCCAAGGAGTGACCATTTGCCAAACTTCCTTTTCTTGCTAGTTAAGACCTTTCACTGTCTGTCACGGAAGTGGGGAAAGTTTTCCCAGGCAGTTCCAGAACTGCTTTGTTAACCTGTGAGGGAAGGTTTCACATGAATATGCTTCTTCCAGCACTTTCTTTAAAATACAGTTACTTTTTTTTTCCCCTCTTACCAAAGCAGGCCCCAGAACCACTACATATTTGTGCCATGTTCTTATTTGAACTTAATTACTTAATTCCTTGACAGGCAATTTTTTTTGCTATCATACTTGGATTCTGTATTTTAAGAGCCAGATGTTTCTTTTTTCCAAAAGCAGTAGTGGGAAGAGAGTATATAGTAATGAATTGCATTGTTTGCAGGCTCTGTCAGAAGAGAAGGTGGCTTATGAACGTAGCACCAGTCGCAACATCTACCTGAATGTGGCAGTGAACACCTTAAAGAAGCTCCGAAGCCTAGTGCCCAATTCCCCGTCCAGTACGAACAGTACGTACCACGTTTGTGGTTTTAATAATCGGAGCCCTGCTTGGATTAGAAGCCATGGAGAGAAACTTGTTGAAAAGACAGACCCATTTCTCAGAAGCATTATACTGAAAGGCAAACAACTCCAGTTAGCTTTTTATAGCCTGGCAAGCTTTAATGGGCCTTCAAGAGGCAAGTCCTGCAATGCTTTGTTGGCTGTCTGAACCTAAATGGAGATAATGCCACATGGATTTTTTTTTTTTTTAGCACAAGTTCTTTAAAATGAAAAGCCCCGCTAATGGAGTAACTTTCACATGATGCCTTCAAAGTGATAGACTCGTCCATCACCACAGAAATCTGTTACACACATTAAGCTTCAAGAGAGAAACGAAGAGGGTTAAGACATTTCATTATTGGCTCTCGAGAGGGTACATTAAACAATCAATTTGTGCTGTTCTTGTGAATTTTTTTTTTCCTGGTCTCTTCCCTTTTCTCCCCTCTGTCTTCATTACCTTCATGGCCATTAGTCAGAGTGGCTGAACTTGGGAGGCTGGCCTTTAGGAGAGGGCTGCCAGTTAATGATTAGTAAAAAGCACCTATCTGCCATTATCTGATGCGCTGAGCATATTCTTGAGCTCTGAAGCTCCTTTCTAAAAGAAGTTGAAAGATTCAGCATGAGAGTCTGGTCTGTAGGGACCTAACAACAAAGCTGCTCACTGTGGGTGGGTGATGCCACCATGCAGCACATGACTGGGTCGAGTTGCTTCTGTGCTTAGCCCTCTCTTGCTTTTGGTCAGTAGGAGGGCTTGCTGTGCAGAATAAGCAGGTAGAGCTACCAGAGTTCCCAGGGGAACTGTAAAAATGTCCTTGCTGCCCTTAAAAAAAGCTGCTGTAGGCTGACACTGCAAACAGAAAGCTCCCCATATTGCTGGAATGAAAATGCTAGGCCACCACCTTACACATGCCAATTTCTGGAGCAGAACAAGAAATCAAGAGTCATCCTTTTGCTGATGTGTAGTGCCCCAGACTCTAGGACTGAAGTCACTCAGCTGATTACCTGATCTCTGTCCTGTTTTGCTGCTTCCCTCTTCTTGCTGCAGAGACAAGTAACAAGAAAGTGGTGTCCCATGAAGCTGTGCTGGGAGGGAAGCTTGCTGCTAAGACAAGCTTTACTCTGAACCGATCAGGGAGCTTGAGAGCAGAGGATTTAACAGGTAAGACCCTGCTCTGACGAGGCTGTAACCTGTAAATTATAGCTGGAGCTCTAACGCTGTGACTGGGGAGAGCAGGATCTGGCTGATTCGTGAAGTGCTGTGATTTATCTGCAGGCCAGTGTTATGAGTTATTACCCAACTGCAGTACAATGCTGCGGTGTTGCTTGGTGAAGGTACACCGCTCCGATCAGTGCCTTCCTTGCCTCCCTGCTTTGGGCTGCAAGTTCACTGATGTAGTCCGTGTGGCTCTGATGTAGCATTAGTAACTGTTCAGAGCTGCCTCTTGTGTTTTGGGTATTACTGACTTTTGGGCTTTTATTTCTGTCTGGATTTTACATTAACTTTCTTGCCCTGAAGCAGTACTTTACAATGTGCCTGTCAGATTAAAAGGCAAACTTAAAATATCTCCATCTGCTCTGCAGGGCTCAATTTCACGTTTCCGAATGTCATAGTAAGGTCGTATCGTAGCCAAAGGGTTGTGCCACAAGCATTATTCATGTTGGCTCAAATCAGTTATGGGTATTTTGGTTGCCAAGAGATGTAGGCAAATTGTTGAGGAGATCAGAGAAGAGACAGAGAGGCCACAGAGCAGAAAAATTGACATGGCGAAAGCTTAAAAGGGCCTGTATAGCTCAGCTAAGCAACATCAAAGGGTACACAGCAATATTGGAAGGGTTTAACATAACAGCGAAAGAATAGATATTGAGCAGAATGCAAGAAGTTACAATTATTCTGTGAAATGAAACGAGCAGCCTGAAATCAACATCAGGAAGAAAGCTGGTAATGAATTTTTTAGTTAGCTGTGGGTGGCCTTTAAGGGTTATTCTTTGGGCTGTGTTACAAATTATCAGTTAAAGCATTTAAAACCTTAAAATGGGAGCAGTCTCACCTTTGGTAACAAAAAGGTGTGGAGATGGCCCTTTGGAGAATTTCTGTTTCAGCTGTGTTTTCCAGATTTAATGCTGGTTGTTGAAAAGGTTAAAATCAGCTTATGCATCAAGATTTTAAAAAATACTGCCCCGACACCTATCTCCTTGTCAATCCTGAACAAAGGCAGTGGAAGCAAGTTCAAAATAGTGGGAGTCCCTGCCAAGAGGCTTGGTAAAGCAAAACACAGAAACAGCCCCTCCTTAAGTGATCTGGCATCAGCATTGTCTTTGTGTGCAGGAGCTGCCTTGTACCGGCGACTAAAGGAGTATCTCATGACTGAGGAGCAGCTAAAGGAAAATGGTTACCCAATGCCTCACCCAGAGAAGCCTGGCCGAGCTGTCCTCTTCACTGCAGAGGAGAAGAAAACTATTGACTGTAAGCTCTGCTGGCTCTTCTGTTCTGCAAGGTTTGCTAGATACCTTACAACTGGAGACTCCTGTCCTGCTTGCAACTGGTCTTTTTGCATAAAAATGTTCTTGGTCTCAATGTGGAGCCATTTGCTCCCTTTGTGATGGGTCTCCTTGGCTGTGACCTCTGTCTCTGCAGGCCAGCTGGTCATGGAGGAGAGGAGTGGGGCTGCAGAAATCTGCTTTGTTTCTAGAGGATGAGTTTCTTCAGCTTGCTTGTCACAAGAATGTTATTTTTGACAAAAGGTTTATAGTTTGTGGCATGGGGGGGGGCAGGGGGGTTGTGAGGCTGCGTGAGGTTTCTAATTGCTGCCAAAGAATATGAATTGGTCAGGTTGCCTCCCTGGACAAGCTGCCCTTTGACCACCCCCTGTGAGGGCACGTTTTGCGCTTGCTTGCTCAGTGCAGGTTTTCACTCCAGGTTTGTTGCACTAATTTGCAACAGCAGGCAACCTGCAAGGGAAATGGGTTGGAGAGACACTCCTGTTCGGCATCTGATGACACTCCTCTCCTCCAGGGGAAGGATTTTTTTTTTTTTTTTTCTCTGCATATGATCTGCTGTTACAGTGGGATGTAGAACAACAGTGGGCCAGGCTGGTTTTGCAGTGGATTGTGACTTGCTGGTTTGGATTTCAGTTTTCTGCTTGGTCTCTTGACAGTGCTGGGCCAAGTAGTTCTCAAATGCCCTTTTTGCAACTGGGCAAAACGATCTCCCAGGTTTCCCCAGGACAGGATGGTGTCCTCTGTCTGAATTTTCTGAACTCTGGTATCAGGATTTGTGCTTCTGAAACGCTGATGAGAGCAGGCTGTGGTGCAGCAGGGCTAAACCACATACTTAGGGTATATTTTGAGGTGCCTTGCCATGCTCCTCTGAGCATCTCTTTGGAGAGACCTTGCTAAAGTGTGTTAAGTGCTCATCCATGTTAACACCTTGTGTCTACATTTGTCCTGTGGCTGCTGAAGCAACCTGTATGAAAGCTGTCTTGCATTAACGCTGTCAAATACTGTGTTTGTTAGGGTCCCTTTCTCCAGTTAACCAGCCAGCTCCTTTATACTGTTCTGAGAACGTGTTCCTGGTTCTGTTTCGGTAGTTTCTTGCAGATGTTGGAGGATCTTTGAATTTTTCAATTCAAAGATGTATGACTGGTCTGTTAATGCTGTGACCATGGATCAGTGGACAAAAATGGTCTAGACTGAGGTTGTGCAGAGCTGGGAATGTGCTAGCAGCTTAAATGTTCACACTAGAACTCAGGGGATTGCATGAAGATCAGAAGCATGACAGTCAGCTCCTTTACTGTGGCTTTTTGCATCTCCCTTCTCTGAGCTGTGGGCGGTATAAGCACAGATGTCAGGAGGGGGAAATCCGTAAGTGCCCCCTCAGTGGGCCAGGCAGTGCTGGAGAATCCTTACAGAAAAGCTGTGCCCAGGAAGAACTAGAATGTCATTTGCAAGTGACAAGGCACAGATCCCCTGGAAACCAGGCTTCATTATCTCTGATGTCCAAAGAATGACTTATTTATCCTGTTTCTTAAAATAACTGTGTTAGGGTACAGTGTAATTTTCTGTGGATGGAGAAACAGTGCAGTGAATGTTGATGTGAACCGTGTCAAAACCACTAGGGAGTCTTACGTTTGCTTCTGAGAAGTGTTGTGGGGCAAATGCTACAGGACTGCATTTTCAGAGGGATTGCTGTGTCTTTATGGGCATTTGAAACAACATCTGGAATCCTTTTTAAACAGGAAAAGTTTCACCAGTGTTTGGGGCTTGAGTGATTCTGATTTACTTGTGCTTTGGCCAAGTTAAACAGGTGAAGGATTTCTGGTGACCTGACTCTTGCTTCCGTCTTGTTTTAAAGCTTCCTGTAGGATTTGTTGTCGCTGTGGCACCGAGTACATGGTCTCAGCCTCTGGAAGCTGCATTCGCAAAGAGGAGTGTGTCCATCACTGGGGAAGGCTACGCAAGCAGAGAGGTATATCTCTTCACCCAGGGCTGGCTTCCATGCGAGCTGTGCTCTGGCTCCGAACGCAGAATCTACTTCGAGTTTGAGTGGCTGTGGAGCATTTTGTGGCTTTTGGGGCTTGTCGTACTCACAGGTTGTGACACTTCCTAGTTTTGTCACTGGGTGGCCCTGCTGCTGCTGAAATAGCCTTGCAAAGAGCGGCTGGGAAGCGGCGGTACGGTCCTGAAAATGGGACACTGGGGCTGGAGCAGAGGTTGTTCATCTTTCAGTTAAAAAGAAGTAAATGAAAAACCAAACCTTCTAGCGTTTTTTGAAAAAATAAAAAAAATCAGTCTTTTTTTGGAGGCTGACTTTGGGAGCGCTCGACATTGGTCACTGCCCAGGCGAGTTCAGGGGTCTTGGTTTGAACTCATTTGCAGCAAGACACTAACCTAGTCTGAGCTCTGCTGTGGTTTTCTGTGAGAGCAGCCAGGTGGCTTCTGGAGTTTGTCCAGCTGGGTATGAGAGACTTAAACTCTTTAGATTGCTGCGCATAAATCCACACTTATTTTCCCCCTTTAACGCATTATTGTTGCTGTGGTCATCCACAGTATCTCTGCATGTGAGAGCTAAAATTTAGGTCTCTCTTTAACAGGACTCTTTAACTCTTATCTCTTGCTTTTTCAGTGCCAGGTGGATGGGAGACACATTACAGCTGCTGCTCAGGAGCTGTGGGTTCACCAGGCTGCCAGGTTGCTAAAGTAAGTTATTGGGCAACACCTTCTTATTCTTGGTGGGGTTTGTCCTCTGCTTACAGGCGGTGTAAGCGGTGCTTAAGCCTTAAGAAGAATGGTGGCTTTCCTTAAGGGGGGAAAACAAGTACTTCTTAAATACCTTTTGCTATGCAAAGGTAGGAAAATGGCATGTTTGGCAGGAAGGAAGAGACTCCACTTTCTGGAGTGAGGTGGTTTCATTTGTTCTGAGCAAATGCCAGTGGATTCAGCTGCCCAGCAAGAACTCATATACAGACTTCTTTAGGGAAACACAGAAGAAGTGAGAAATAAGGGATTTCCTTTTAAGGAGCAGTCTTGGGGCCTTGACAACAGTGTGCCAAAACCTTTTTCCCATGTTTTCCTTTCCCAGCTGCCTGCTGGAGGGCTGGTCTTTTCTTAGTTTTCTGTTTGCTGCGTTTGCTTTGTTGTATTAAGGGGCGGAAGCCCCACAAAGAGCCTGTTGTAACTCATTGTAACTACTTGTCTTGAGGAAGGAACAGGGGAAGGGATCCCAGCATTAGAAAGCAGAGTGAAAAGCCTTCTTGGAAATTAAATTTTGTTCCTTTGATAGAGCTGCACACTGTCTGGGATACCTTTGCACAGGTGCTTATTTCCCCCCTCCCCCCCTTTAGGTAACAGGAGAGCTGGCTTCCCAGCCTGGCATCTCTAGTCCTCAAACCACTGACTCTGAAGGAAGCAATCCACCTTTTGCCTCTCCCTCTGGTCTTTGGGGATGCTCCTTGTCACTTGTTTCAGTGGCATTTTTATATTTGGCAGCTGCCATGCAAGGGAGAGGGGTGTGATGCAGAACCAAGTGAGAGGGGATCTAAAAAGATCAGGCCCAGTGGGAAGGGCTCCCAGACTGTTCAAAAGACCTCAAGCAGTACAGGGCCAGCAAGGCTGGCTGTAGGTTCTGGAGAGGTGCCTGCCCTTCTTGTTCTGGCCAAAACTAGAGCTGGGAAGTAAATTCTGGAGCAGAATTCAAGGCTTGTTAAAATAGGAAGAATTGTCTGTATGGGCACCCTGCACAGTCTGAAGCGTGGATGGGATCAGGCAGGCTGCTACTTCTCCTGTTTCTTTCTCATGTAAAATTAGGATCTCTTTTTAATCAGCGTTCTAAAAAAATCCAGCAGGGAAGTTGGGAGAAATTGATGGGGCTGTGAAAACATGACTTCTCTGCATGTTTTTGCGTGACTGTTGTAGACCATAAAACTTCATGGGCTTTTAAGAAACATACAATCTCCCTAATAGCCTCTTACTCAATGAAGCATGCCGCCAGTGCTCCAGGGCTCAGGCATCCTTTCGCATCTGCCTCCTAGTTGTTGTGCTGCTACATATCACTGTGTTCTGGCTTTCTTGGTTATCTCATCCAAATGAGGAAGTTTCACAGCATCCTTTGGTAGATTTAAGGTTGGAGTCCACAAGCCTGCTCAGGATGAGAGAATGCAGTGAGATACTGGGATGCTTGGGCTTCTGGGGAGTTTGGAACAGGAGGGCACTGAAAGCAACAAATATTTGTAATAAGTAACTGCTCTAAGTAGCTAGACCTGTAGCAGGTTAGAAAAGCACGTCTGTGTCTTTTCCTTCCCAACGCGGCTGAGATGTGCCTGTCTGGGCTGTGCTGCAGCGAGCCAGTGTGGCAGGAGATGGCAGGATGGAGCTGTGCTCGGAGCGAAGGACTCGAGCTGCTGTTCTTTGTGATAGCGGAGTCTGATGCTTTCTCTGGTCTGAAAAACAGAAGCAACTTTTCTGCCCTCCTCTCAGCAAGAAAGAATAGGACAGCTGCAGAACACCAGATAATGCAGAAAAACACGTGGGTTTTTTTTTCTTTATTTCACTGCCCAGTTACTGTATTTCTGAGGGAGGGAAGGGATCAAGCTGCAAGAGAGAGAATAGTTTGCTATTGGTTGGCTTGGTAATCTTCTCTACCCATTTCTTCAGCAAAACAGTCAGATTCACGGGCATAGATGCAGAATGGATAAGTGTGGCCTCTTGCTCCTGGGAAGCAACAAACTGTGCAGCTTTTGAGCACTGCTGGCTTTGGATAGAGGGAGAGACTGGATTCAGTGTTGGCCCAGCTGCCTTTTTAACTTCAAATGATGCAGCTCTCTGTGTTCTGGCTGCACCTGCAGTAACAATCTGTGCAGGAAAATATGCAAATCCTTGCTTTGGTTATCCCTCTGCCTACAGGTTTCAGCTTTACAAATGCCTCAGTTCTCCAGTCTTTCTATCCTGAGATGAACAAGTACAGTTTGATTCCTGGCAGGGTGAGATCTGTGAGAATCACGATGAAGGAGGCTGTACACAGGCTTGTATTGTGCAGAAACATTGAGATTTAGGGATAGACAAGACAAACAAAACAAAAAGTCCCACTGGGGAGTGAGGGAGAAGAGAGCATCACCTCTGGGTGTGGTGCAGCAATTTAATTTGACCTAAAACCGTGTTAGCGGGCAAAAGGGCAGTTGCAGCCTCTGCCTTGCACTCGATTGTATGTTCCTGCTTCTCCTGGTGCAGTGGTACAGGTTAACTGGATCAATGCAATCATCCAGTTTAAAACCCCATGCAAAGAAGGCTTTCAGGCTGACCAGTTAAGTAGGATCTGTGGCTGCGGAGAAGAGGAGGGTTGGGAGTGCCTGTTGCAACAGCGGCTTAGTCTTGCGTTGACTTAAGCCACTTGTGAAATCACTGCCTGCGTTTTCCTGCTAGCCTGGGGAGCTCTTCTGTACTGGATCATGTTGACCCTCGAGCTCTAGCTGGGGATAATGAAGAGTGGTTGGAAATACTCTGTATTTATTGCCTCTAGTGCTGGTAGGCAGTAGCTGCTTTGTGTGAACTGTCTGGTTTTGGAATACAGTGGTTTTTATTTGTACGTGCACATTGATGCTTTCTGGTACTTCATTACACCAGTTTCTCTTGCTGTCTATGGGCTGTGATTCACCTGATGCCTAATGCTTGAGCAAGAATGGTTGGGATTAGAATCCCACACTTGGGCATGTCCTGGCCGCAAGCTAAACCAGGAACCACAGCTGGAATCAGATCAGTGTAAGACCTCAGTGTGACCCTTTGAGTCATTCTATTCTGAACTGAAAGTTGAAAGCTCCTTGCCCCTAGATGTGTGGTGTCTTGTTCCTATGTGAGCTGTCAGTATGATGCCAGTAGCCCTGATCTGGCTTTGGAATCGGGGTTGCACATGGCCATGTTTGCTGTTGCGGTAAACTCAGACCAACTGGAAAGCAAAACTCACTCCTCATTAACCTTTAGAAATGTTTAAAAAAAAATCTTTTTGTATAAGTGGGAGGTTCTGCTGAAGTGAACTCTTGTTCCTACCATCAACAATTGTCCTTTTTTTTTTTTTTTTACTTCCCCCACCCTTAAAGCAACACGTCCACGATGGGCGAAAGGAGAGCCTTGATGGCTTTGTGAAGACTTTTGAGAAGTTGCCTACAACTGAAGGCTACCCTGGAATCTACGCGTTAGACTGTGAAATGGTGGGTCCCTAACGATGGGGGCAATGCACAAGCAATGTAAAGCTTTTTGGGGAAGTCTGAGGGTGTGATCCAAATGGCTGAAGGAAAGCTCTGTGTCCTTACCATCTTTTTTCCTTTCTGCTGTGGACTCTAAATCATATTGGTTCTGTACATTTAAATTAGCTTTTATTAATTAGTTTTAGAGATGTGTGTTTCATTTGGGGACTGTGTGCACCCTTGAGAGCTGTAGCTAGCTGGCCCATCTTCTGCAGCGTTTGCTGGCTGGCATTGCTACACTGATGTGCTACATTTTGGGAGCTGCAGCACTTTGGTGAATGGCTCTGTTGATACCATGCCTGCACTTGTCTTCATGTCTGCTCTGTTGCTCACAGTGCTACACCAAACAAGGACTGGAGCTGACAAGGGTAACTGTGATCAACTCTGACCTGAAAGTGGTATACGACACCTTCGTCAAACCAGACACCAAGGTGGTGGACTATAACACCAGGTAAGGACGGTCTTCCTTGGGTCAGAGGGCTGTGCTCAGAATCAGGAACTTCAGGGGAATGTCTGGGACACTTGTTGAAACTCCACTGACCACCACTTCCTAACGCTTGAGATACTTTAGGCCTTGAGGTGTCCCTGTAGTGAAGGAAGCCCTCCTTTCTGCTCTTGCTTTGCAGATTCTCAGGTGTGACAGAAGAGGACCTGGAGAACACTAGCATCACCCTGCGGGATGTCCAGGCTGTCCTACTGAACATGTTCAGTGCAGATACCATATTGATAGGGCACAGCTTGGAAAGTGACTTATTTGCACTAAAGGTAACTTGCTGGTCTTGCGTTTACACCTCCCTCTGGTTCTTTCCCACCCTGGGGCGTGTTAGAGATCTCCTTTGAATTTAGGAACTGTGTATTTCCAAGAAGCAGGAGGACACAGTAAATCTGTCTTGTCTCTGAGCCAGTGGGAAGCTGCCTGTGGTAGAAAAGCAAGAAAGTGTGTTACATGTGTCAATCGTGGTGTCACCCTAGCTTGGGTGACAGACCTCTCTGGAGGTGACTAGAGAGGGTGAATAGAACAGGGCTTGTTGGAAGGACTGATCTGGAATTATTTGCCTTTCACCTCTGCCATATAGTCAAGAATCCTCTGTTGGTTTCAGCATCCTTTGAGTGGCTTGAAGGTGTGCTCAGCCAGGGTCGGGGGGGCTCTGGAGTCCCTGTGCCCTCTGGGTGTCCACAGTAACAATTTTAGAAATAGGACAAGCCTCTTTGTTGTCTCTGCCGCTGGAGATAGTTCTCATGATTTCTCTTCTCATGTTAAAATGTCTGTTTTCTCTGAGTGAGGTTCTCTGGCAGGTTTGCTGTGATTTGTGGTGTTACTTTGATCAAGCTATTTTGACCTTTTATCTGTCTTTGGTTCCTGCCTGACCCTCGTCAGCCTGGCCTGCACATCTCAGCTGTCCCACGAGGGAAGTCTGTCCTCTCCCCTTGCACTCTGAACATAGATCCCCAGAGGCTTGTCCAGGGTCACCAAGAAAGCGTGTGGCAGGCAGGGGCTGAGTCTTTAGTGTGTACTCACAAGGCAGAACTTCCTCCGTCCATTCTTTATCCTGCAGTTTCTTTGAAGAAGCTGTGGCTGCCAACTCACAGCCATGGTTTGGAAGCGGGAGGTTTTACTGCCTGCAAAGCGCTTTACCTCTCCATGGCACCCTTTATTCCAGCCTCTCAGAGAGTTCATCATCATCATAAAAAAATTATTTACAGTTTTATCAGCACAAGATGACTTGTGTTGGCCTCTTAGAGGCATGATTTTCTCTTAGCATTGCAGACACTGCCAAGAGAATGAACCCGAGAGCAATATAGCAGAGCGTGACAGGCAGTGGCATGTCAAGTCGTAATGTCTGAAGGCTGTGGCAGTAAAGTTGACATCTCGCTAATGGCCATGGCAAGCTCCAAATGGTGATAGCATTTCAATTTTTATTTAAAGCTGTATTATCCTGTTTCCTCAGTCTTCCTGATCTACATAAGTAATTATCATTGTGCCTGGGTGGGTGCCAAACTTGACTGCAGTCTAGGAGAGATTATCCATAATGTTGGCAGTTTTATACTCCAAAGAGCGTAGCAGGTTGTTTCTGTTAAACTGCAGCTGTTCTCAGGCATTTACGGAGCTGGGCTATGAAACTATTAATGACCAAGTTACGGGTTGTCACGCAACATTAGCTGGTGCCTGGAAGAGTCGAGGCAGAGGAGGAGACTGGATTATCAGGGTCCTGTCTGAGTCCTCCAGTGTCGAGACTTGCAGAGCTATCTTTTGGTTGGGTGTACAGGTGTATCTCAGACCTTGCATTTTACTCCTGTACTCAAGATGTGGGACTGCCTTCATCCATGTTCCTCTAGCTCTCACTGAACAACATATTCTTGATCACAGAGGATTAATCTTGTCTTAGCCTGAAAGTAAGAAACTAGGACGAGCTGGCTTTTTTTTAAATACCATGTTTATGGGCTCTGTCAGATGTGCCCTTTTGGTCCTCCACAGGGCCCCTTGCTGCAGGGCAAGTAGCATGTTGACCTGTTCAGCATCCTCAGTTCCTCCACCGTGACACTTCATACCTAGAGGACAGCAAACCTCTTCCCTCTCCTGTGTGCCCAGGCACTTTGACCCAGACCTGGGACCAGGCAGGGCCTCCCTCCCGTTCACTGTGTTCCTTATGCCCAGGAGTACGAGCTCCCTTTGTCCCACTTCATCCTTGCTAAGCCAGTGCTGGTGAAAAACTTCCTGTTGACTCATTGCTGACAGATGGGAGGTTTTCCGGCTGGTTTGCATCTTGAAGTTAGGCCTTTTTCTGTAGAAGCGGTGTGATGGACAGTGGGTTAGGTACAGTTTTGACTTGCACATCCTTCCCACACCCGTCCACATCTTGAAGCAGTTGAAAGGCTGTTACAAGCTTTGTAACTGGTTCCTTGGTTTAGGTTTTTGTAGTGAAAAACACTCTCAGAGGTATGATAGCTTCTCTGGGCCCAGGGTGTTAAGGATTGACCTGTCCTGTCATTTGGGTTACACGAACTGAATCAGCCCTGAATTCCTGCTGCTTTGACTGTGCAGTTAGGCAGGGCTTTGAGGGCAGGTGTGTTGGGTGGCAGAGCACTGGGAAGCCTGTGTGCATGTACCTTTCAAAGAGGAGTCATCTTTGATTCAGCCAGAGCCTCTTGCAAGACTGGTTGGGTTGGAGCTTGGTGACAGCATTACATAAAGCCTGAGAGGCTGACCGGAAGATTGCTTTAGCATGGTTAATCCTAAGGAGTGTCTGTTCCCGTGGGAGAGGGAAAATAAGCATGTTTCTTCCCTGCTCCCTCCCTCCAGCTTATTCATGGCACAGTGGTGGATACTGCAATCGTCTTTCCCCACCGGCTGGGTTTGCCTTACAAACGGGCTCTCCGGACGCTGATGGCAGACTACCTCAAGCGCATCATCCAAGACAATGGTGAGACCAAGGAGGAGCCGAGAGTGAGGGTCTCGTGTCCTGTCCCACCTGGGTGTGGGCTCCTTGGACCTGCCTTCCTCTGCTTTCCCCCAGCCCCATCCTCTTGCTCCTCATCTTTTTTTTTTTTTTTTTTTTTCCTGGATAGTGTCTGGCAGTAGCTGTGAATGGGCCAGCATATGAAGTCTCTGCCACAGACAGTTTCAGTTTGAGCCCTGTTCTGAGGACCAGCAGCTTCTTCCCTCTCTGTGCTAAGTGGGGACCAGAGAAGTGGTGTGGGAAGGCCAGAGGTAGCTCTCTCAAGGCCATGCCATGCCCTCCCTTCTCTTTCTGGCAAACTGCAGTTGACCTTATTGTTTGAAGCATGGCATGTTCCTTTCCATCTTCCTTATGCACATTGTAAACATACTGCTGGGAAAACTGAGGCCTCTCTGACCAGCTACTCCATAGCCTGAGGGCCAACGGACTGGCAGGACTTCAGCCCTTACTTTAAACAAAGGAATGGTGCCAGGCTGAAGTCCAGAAAAAACTGTGTTTAGTGGAACTACTTCTACTTTACACCCATCAGTGTGGTCCATGTAAAAAACATCCATGTAAAAACACCTGTGGTTGCTGTGGCAGAGGGCGGTGAGCAGCTGGGCCAGCAGTGTCAGGCAGGACCTCATCTCAGAAGCCCTCCCCTGTGCTTTGTGCTGTGAGCCCGCAGCCCCTGCAGCCCCCGCCCCGCAGCGGGGCTGCCTGGGCCCAGGTGCTAACTGCCACCCTTGTCTTTCTGTCCCCAGTGGAAGGGCACGACTCCAGCGAGGACGCCAGAGCTTGCATGGAGCTGATGGTCTGGAAGATCAAAGAAGATGCTAAAGTGAAACGATGACTTGCGCTTTCTCTCTCTCCTGTTCCTCCTCCACCTCTTTGAAGCAGTGCAATAAATGCTCAGAGTAACACTGTCCACCTGTACGCAGCAGCATGCTACCCCAGACTCCCCGTGCACTCGCAGGTATCTATGGGACTTAAGAACTGCTGCTGGCGTAGCTGAATGGCACCATCTCACTGCTTGCAGGTCCCTGTGTCCAGATAGTGGCTCTCAGATCCTCTTTGCTCCACCTGAGGGATACTCTGTGGTACAACAATTGCCTTGTAGGCACGGCAAGGTGGTTTTGAATAGCACAGAGAGAACTTCTTGGTTCCTAGGAGAAGCTTTTAGAGGTAGGTTGGATATGTGCAGAAGGATCTTTCTGGTTCAGTTAAAGGTAGATACTTGTGTTTTTTTCCCCAAATGTAACTTAAATTGCCTCTGTACTCCAAAGCTGGTAGATTCCTGCAGTGTTTGGAGATGGGGGAGGTGGAAGAAGGTTTGGCAGGAAGCTGTAAAGTGAGTGGATTGCGTAGCTGGTGTGTGAATGGCAAGCGATGGGTGATGAGAGCTGAGGATCAAGCCATCTGGGAGGAGATGCTAGTGCAGTCCCGCTGTGGAGGAGAAAGCCAGAGCTGCAGGAGAGGGGGAGGCTGTCTCTGAGAGCGCATGATGGGAGCAGCAGGTCAGAGAGGAATGTGATGGGGTCAAGGGAATTACTGCCTGCTGCGATCCAGGGGATCTCTTCAGTGAGGGCTGGCATCCTGGTTCTGCAGTCACTGCAAAGGGGGGAAACTGCAAGTGTCAGGCCTTGCCCAGACCTCAGGGAGCCACGTGTGTAGTGGTGGGGCTGGGACAAACTGGGCTCCCAGAGCCAAGCAGCAGCCTGCAACCTTCCAGGGGAGGAGCTGTGCTGGGGAGGACAGTGGGAGGAGCAGGCATCGTGTCTTTGTGGTTAGGACAAACGGTCCTTCCCTGAGCTTCCAGTATGTCTCCTCCAACAAGCTTGTATGTAGGGATCAAGGTTTTTGGGGGGACCAAGGTGCAGGTGAGATTGCACTTAAGGGTGGCCCCTGCAGCCTGCAGGACTTGCCACCAGTCTGTTCCTGGTACCAGGGACTTGATGCAGGCAAAAGCAATAGGTAAAAATTCTTCTTTAAGAAGAGCAAAAGACCCAGTTACTATCTGTCTGGCCCCCTGGACAAAAGCAACTTGAGAGTGTGTCGCTCACACTCGCAGCGACAGGCACAGGGGCACAGGCAGCCTGGACGGCTCTGGTGGTCTCTCTTTGCCCAGGCTCTGTTGCTGTCAGGGGGAACAACAGAGCAGATCCAAGTGGTCCCTGATAGACGAGGGCTTTTAGCTGAGGTGCAGGCAGCGGCTCAGCCCCGTTACTGGAACAGCGACCACCTCTCCCCTCCCAGGCAGGACTGGCATTGCTTCCCAGTGGTGGCTGGTGTGGTGCTGGCCCCCGTGTCCCTGGTGTGAGCTGGCTGTGTTGCTCTGGTGGCAGCGGGGCAGGGTTGTTGCTGGGTTTTGGTTCTTGGAGCTGGGTCCGGCTTGCTCCTTTGTACCCCCGCTGGCAGCGCTGGGCTCAGAGCCTGGGGCTGTGCTGTGTGGCCCCAGCACATCCTGCTGACCTCTGTGTCGTCCCCCCCCCCGGTGCCCAGCGTGGAGATGAGAGCAGCGCAGGGCTGGGCTGTGTGGCACCACGGGCAGGGTGTCTGGCTCGGGCCCCTCTGTGGGGGCTGGAGGGTGCTGGTGCATGTGCAAC
>JAVJGJ010000047.1:47617750-47633910 GCA_035590215.1 Microhierax caerulescens | reverse complement strand
CCCCCCCCCCCCACGGTGGGGACGTTGGAGCATCCCTGTGGGATCAGGCTATCATTGCTCAGCATGGCAAATATCTGTGGTTGTCCTTCTTTTTTTCATTTTTTTTTAATTCTTTTATTTACTTTTATTCCTAGGTCCGGGCATGGGAGCCATCACTGAGCAGGACCCAGCCTCGGGCTGCCTGCATGGAAAGAAGCAGCTGCCAGGTCAGTGTGCGATGAGCGTGGGTTGGGGGTCTTCTGGGTTTTTTTTAGTAGGTTTATGAGAAAGCTGAATGTGGGACAGGGTTGTGAGATGGGGAAGAAACAGGTTTGGGGTGAAACGGTCTGGAAGGATGGACCAGAAGCTGGGGAACATGGCTGGGATGTCCATGGCTTGGTGGCATCTGCGCTGATCGAAATGAAATCAGCAGAACGAAATGAATGAGCAGAAATGAAATCAGGAGAGGAACGAGCAGTCTTCAGAACAGCAAAGGCTGTGCTTGGAGGAGTTGTCCTTCACCTGGCCTGGTTATAGTGTTAAACCAAAACCTGAGCCCACACGGTGAGCCCGAGGCTCGGGAGCGAGCGTGCGCAGCAGTCCTACACCTCGGGAAGCTTCTGGTCTCCTGCCCACTCCATGACCCAGCTCTGTCCCGGCTGTATCCCGGCTGCTCTCCAGGTCCAGACACGCTGTGGGAAGCCCCATCCTCCCAGCAGCAGGTCACCAGGAGCCCAGCAGCACCATCACTGGCTCTGCTGAGAGCTGGTGGGTATCCACTTGCTTTTCCAGCTTTCACCTGGGAGGTGAGGGCCAACGACCGAAACTACCACTTGCAGTTCAAGAAGAAATTCGCCTTCTGTCTGAGCAAGAAGAAGTACGCGGTGAGTCAGCCCGGGCCAGCCCTGGACCGCTCCTTTACCCAGCCCGTGATTCCTGAGCTGGTAATGGTCGGGGGTGACGTGGCAGGGATGCTGCAGAGTGATCTCCTGTAGGACAGAGAGTCACACACGTAATCCTCAACGAGGAGGACGGGCTGCTCCCTGCCTGGTGCCCCAGATGCCCTCTGAAGCTGTCAGACAAGGAGCAGGGCTATGTGATGGATACTTTTTAGTCTGATGGTCAAATGAAAAGAAAAAAAGTCTTGATTGAACAAACCCAGATTCTTTTTCCAGCTAAATAATGTTTATTTTGAGGCCAGATATAGATACAGATATAGATACAGATATAGATACAGATATAGATACAGATATAGATATAGATATAGATATAGATATAGATATAGATATAGATATAGATATAGATATAGTTGAGGCCAGTTAGGTATGCTTTAGATGATCAGAAGCAAATCATTTTGTTTCAGTTTTATACGGTGCTTTGCTCTAATCAATCTTTTTTTTTTTTTTTTCCCCGATGGTTTTGGTAATTTTTCAAAGGCATCCCTTATGCCATGAAAAGCTGCAAAGTCCTAAAAATACCAGAATGTTTTTGACATTTTCAAAGCACATCCTTGAGACTGACCTGCCTCTCTCCCGCAGGGCAATGCCATTAAGACAGCCAAGTACAACATCTTCACCTTCCTGCCCCTGAACCTCTACGAGCAGTTCCACCGGATGGCCAACGTCTACTTCGTCTTTGTCATCCTCTTACAGGTGAGATGGACACCGAGGTAAGAGCAAGCATGTGCCAGTGTCTGGTGAAGGAGGGTGGTCTGGTGTTAAAGTAGGGGACTCTGGTGTCCCTGGGGTCAGGGATGCTGCTTTTCAGTGTCATTCATGAGCTCTGAAGGGGTTTCACCTACGTCAAGTTGGTTACTCTAAACAGTTGGGTTTGGGTGTAAGCAAAGCTCATGTAGACCACACCTGAACAGAAATCCTACTCTCCAGATTCAGGGATACCCGGGCATTTCGCAGGTCCACTTTAAAAAGAAGTGGAAATTCCACAAACCAGTTCTCTGTGGATAGGGATGTCAACCTGACTCTTCCTGGATGGGTTCCTGCCATCCATCCTCAGGTGCTGGCTGCAGAGAGGAGCTGGGGGCGAGGGGGAGTTACTGAGTCACCTCAAGTGTCCCAAGGTGGAGTGAAAGTCGTGTCAGTGGTGTCAAATTCTCCTTCTCTAGACCTTCCCTGAAATCTCCACGCTGCCCTGGTATACTCTGCTGTTCCCCCTGAGCTGCCTTCTCACCATCCGGGGTCTACGAGACCTGATCGATGATGTTGTGAGTACGGGTTGAAGAAAAAGGCTGTGAGTGTTGGGATCAGGTCCTGGGGGGATGGGCAGTAGAAGAGGCCCTTAGCTGTTGGGTGAACTGAAAAGCTGGGAGTTGCCATCACTCGTCGTTCCTGAGGTACCATCAACTTTACCATGTCCAAAACGTTTTGTATTTTCCCTTGGGAAGGATGGGACCATCCGGTTGCTTTCTTCGGGGTCTAGACCCCCATCTCCATCATCCTCAGTATCTGAGCCAATGGCTGTATTCCCAGGTTGGTCCTTAGAAATATCTGGGGGGAATTCAGCCTTTTTATTCATCAGAATGCATCTTCTGACTGCTTCAGGAAGCAGAACCGGGGCTGAGGAGGCAGGTTGTGGCATTGAGTTGTTTTCATGGGACAAGGAAGCCTGGTATGGCCCGTCCTTTACTTCTGGCCTCTCTATTTTCTCTCCTCTGTGCAGGGCCGTCACCAAAGTGACAAAAACATCAACAGCCGGCCATGTGAAATCCTCTCTGGGAAGAGGTGAGGGGCTTCGGGAAGCTGTACCCACGTGTTCCAGGCTTGCGTGGAACGATGGGTTGTCTGAAGTGCTGAGCAGCCCTGAGCACAGCAGCTGAGAAGGGCCTTGGTGGGACTGTCCCTGACTCTGCAAACTCCCATCGCCTCCCAAAATCTGCTGCAGCTCCAGCTGGTCCCCTGTGGGGACGATTGCATTCCAGCCACGGTCTAAAAAAGCCCTAATTTGCTGTGATGTGCTGGGCAGAGGGTCTTCTTGGCCACAAAAGTTCCTCCAGATCTTCATATCTAACCCACTGTGTCATACCGCGCTAAACACGGGTCCGGGGAAAGACCAACATTTCCCACCTGTGGCCAGGGGTCTGAAAGTCCCTGCCACCCAGAGGTGCAGGGGATGTGGATGTTACCGGTGGGTCCTGTGCCATCCTCGGTGCTCAGCCACCCTTTGGTCATGCAGGTGGGAGGCCACCACGGTGGCAGAGGCGCCACCAACCTGGAGACCCCATTCACGCAAGAAGCTGGGATGGACACAGGCTGGTCCAGAGGGCAGCAGCAGCCCCAGCCCCCGTTCCCGCTGCTCCACCAGGGTAAAAGTCTCCCCCCTAATTCTCCTGCAGCTTCCGCTGGCAGAAGTGGCGCGACATCTGCGTTGGGGACATCGTCCGCCTGCGTAAGGAGAGCGTTGTCCCGGTGAGTGGTGCCCAGAGCTGGCTGTGCCAGGGGCAGCGGGGGGGATGCTTCGGGGAGGAGGGACTCAGCCAGATGCCCTCTCCCCCTTTTTGCTCTTCAAGGCCGACATGCTCTTGCTGTGCAGCTCGGAGCCCAGCAGCCTGTGCTACGTGGAGACTGCTGACATCGATGGGTGAGGAGAGGGGTGGGGGACCGCTGCTGCCATGGGGGGAGAGGGGCAGAGATACCCCAGCCAACAACTGAAGCCTCCTGTCTTGGGGACCCCCCGGCACTGCGGGGGTCAGGCACGTTGGGAGGGCTGCAGGTTCAGCATGGGGTGTGGGGGATCCTCTGCAAGCTAAAACTACAGACACCCCCAAAACGGGGGTTGAGCCCCCTGATTTTGGAAATGGGAGTCCAAAACCACTTTGAAGGCTTCCACAGAACAGCTTGTGACCTCGGGCATCTCCTGGCTCCCTCCCAGACGGGGGGGGGGACACGAACACAGCGGCTGCCCATCCCTTCCACCTCCATCTGCAGGATGATTTAATGGCAGGGTCCTTGGGCCAGGGCTCCCTCCCTGTGTGAGTGCTCGATGTCTGGCACGATAGGTCCCTACCTCACTTTTCATTGCCATCACTCGTGTAATCACCCGATAATTAACAGCCATCTCCGTCTCATGGGTCTGACAGCAGAATTAACGGCTCTTGTCACCCCACAGGGTCGTTTCATTTTTCCCTCCCTGGCTCTTGTTCACAGGGAAACAAACCTGAAGTTCAGACAAGCCCTTCTGGTCACCCACCAGGAGCTGGTGAGTGAGGAGAGCATGGCTGCCTTTGACGGTGAGTGTCCCGGACAAGCGAGGATGCGGCTGTCCCACTAGGATGGGACGGGTCCAGCCTCGGGAAGCCTCTGTCCCCTTGGGCACCAGGTGCCATCAGTCCAACGGGACACTGCGCTTGCTGCTGCCCACCTGGAGCCGAAGCCCCTGCATGGAGACCCTTCCCCAGCAGAGTGGCTCTGCGATGGCTCCGTCAGGGCTGCGCACCTTCCCCCTGCCCTGCATCTTCCCGGACCTGAGCTCAGATCCTGGAATTTTTTTCTCCTTTGGTCCTTTGTAGGATGCAGACTCCCCTCTGGGAGGCTCTGGGGGTGAAGGGGGTTGTGTTTGCACCTTCTTCAGTTTTACAGCCTAGTGCGGTTCCCGGACCGAGCCCCCTCCCAGCACCGCAGGGTGACCCTCCAGTTTAGCCTGGACTTGAACCCTCCGTATCCCAACTCCACCTGGAGCTGCCCTGACAAATCCCGAATCTCCCCGAGAAGCTGCCAGCACCCCAATTGGAGGGGACAGGCGGGGTGAGGGAAGGGGAAGGTCTCGTGTGCCTCGCAGCCACCACCTGAACCGTGCCCTCTGCCCAAGGGACAGTGACCTGCGAGGAGCCCAACAGCCGCATGCACAGCTTCACCGGCACGTTGGAGTGGAGGGGCGAGACCTACTCGCTCGATAGCGAAAGGATCCTGCTGCGAGGCTGCAGGCTTCGCAACACCGACGTCTGCTACGGCTTGGTTATCTACGCAGGTCAGCGCCTGGACCCGGAGCAGGGAGGGCAGAAAGCACCCAGCTCCCCAGGGATTCTAAGCTGCCCCAGCGCTTCTGGCAGCAGCAGGTCCCACTCCCAGCTGGTACAAATGGGAGGACCTGGCGCTGGAACCAAGCCCCCAGAGGTTTATCCTAAGCTTTGCGGGTGGTGGGCTCGCTGGCAGGGAGGTGACACAGTGGTACCCAACCTCTGCTCCTCCCAGGTTAGATCTCGCCTACAAAATGTGGTCCAAGGACCGTCCTGGATTCACTCCGCTTGGTGGGTTCTTGCACTTTGTGGCTCAGTGCGGCTGAGAGCTCGGCCACCAGCAGCTGTGGGCAGGCAGGAGGGGTGAGGGCTGGTGGGAGCAGCACTTGGAGAGCGTGGCACAGCTTGGTTATCCACTGGTCAAGGGCTGCAGTCCTCCAAAGTCATCAGAGGTGGGGAGATGTTGTTATGGAGGCAACCAGCATCGCTTAGCTGCAAGGCAACCTTCTGTGTGAACAACCAAGCTGTGAACTTGCATTTTTACTTCCCAAATCTTTCTCATCCAGGATTTGATTCCAAAATTATGAGGAACTGTGGAAAGATCAAGCGGAAGAAAACCAAGCTGGACTGCATGATGGACCGGCTGGTGATCATAGTGAGTGTGGTGCAAACACCTCCTGCCCTGGTCCACCAGCTGCCTGGGGTTGCTCACAGGTCTTCTCCTGAGAGCTGATCTCATGGATCATCAGGAGCATCTCCTGGGTGATGCTGATTTTCTTAAGCTTGCAATATTTTGCTCAAAATATCTTGGGTTTAACATGGTAATGGGCAAATATCAAGTGATGTTCCCATCAGGAAGTGGCAGCTGCTGGGTCTGGAGCAGTGTGCATGGTGGTTGCGTTGCTCAAACCCTGGACCCCGGCCACTCCGCAGCCCCTTGGCTCAGGGAGCCAGAGCGTTCAGGATCTCCAGCCCCTCCTGCCTGCACTAATCCATAACGGTGCAGGTCCAAGGAGGCAGCTTGTGCTGAGGGACCAGCAGGCTGTGGCTCAGCACCGATGGAGGCAGGTGGAGGACAGGGGCAGGAGAAGCCTTTCCTCTGTGGGAAGCAAAGCAGCGTGGGCGTAACAAGGAGTTGGATGGCTCTTACTCCTGTTCTTGGTGGTTGGGTGTCATCATCACTCCTCGGATGGGCCACCACCACTGCTCTGCTTGCTGGCAGTTCAGGAGGGCTGCAGGACAGCCCCGCTCCCGGGAGATGGTGTCTGAGGCCATTCGGAGGGTGGGAAAGCTGGGGTTTGCTCTGTGCATGCTGCAGATGTGTCATGTGGAATATGTGCTGCCATCCCTCACCCCTGCCCAGGATGAGCTCTGAGAACCAGCTTCAGGTGCAGGGACAGCTTTCCACAGGCTTGCAGCTAAATGAGGCCGTTTGGAAGGGGCAATGGTTAGTCCTAGAAAAGAGTCTGGTGGGCGCGGGTGTGATGGGACATTCTCACCCTGGCTTCCCACCTCAGATCTTCCTGGTGCTGCTGGTCACGTCGCTGTGTCTCGCTGTCGCCTCTGGGTTCTGGGCCAGGATGTTCCAGGAGAAGCACAGCTACCTCTCTGCTCTCTACAAGAACACAACTCCTGCCCAGCAGGCCTTCTTCAACTTCTGGGGCTTCATGATCCTCCTGAGCATCATCATACCCATGTCCATGTATATAACGTAAGAACAATAGAGCTTGGAAGCGATCAGAGATTAGTACCACCCTCCCTGTCCTTGGCCATCAGCTGGCACCTTGGTTTGCAGCCAAAAAACGGGGCTGCACAGAAGAGCCAGTGGTGACCCTGAGCCAGTCGTCCCCACGTGTCCCCTTAGCCATAAGAGATTAAGGAGGGATGGGGTGTGTATCCTCCAAGCCTTGATGAGGTACTTTGAGATCTTCTCAGAGGAAAGCCAGCAAAGAGATGGAGGTGGCGCTTCCCCACTGAGCAGCAGCAGGGTGGGGGAGAGAAGGGCACAGCCCTTGTGAGCAGGCAATAATCACGGTTTGTGCTGGAAGAAGCAGTTTCCAGACTTCTCGGCCCTTCGCTGAACCTCCCTATCTATGCATTTTGTCACCAAGGGCCAGATTTCCAGAGGGGAGCCCGGTTGCCTGGGTCCCCGTGGGCTCTCCGTCCAGTGTGATGAGCCTTCTGGAAGCCTGGCCATGAGCAATGAAACCCCCCTCGTGTCCCCCAAGCTCAGAGCCAGGGGGGGAGTCCCCCTCTGCCCCTTCTCCCCGTGTCAGACCCCCAAGTGCCCCGGGATGTGAGGAACGCGATCTCCTTCCCCACCATTCAGTTCCTTCTACCTGACTCCCTAGGTTTGAATTCATCTATCTGGTGAACAGCTTTTTTATCAACTGGGATCTGGAAATGTATTACGCTGCCAAAGACATCCCAGCAAAAGCCAGAAGCACCAGCCTCAACGATCAGCTTGGCCAGATCGAATATATCTTCTCGGACAAGACTGGCACCTTGACCCAAAACATTATGAGCTTCAAGAAATGCTGCATCAATGGGACCATCTACGGTAACTTTTGATGGAAGCAGGTTTGTAGGGACTCACGGGTTAGGTAAACCTGGAAATAGTTCTTTCCGCTCCTCCTGGCTTCCTGGGGAGTTTGGGGCACGTGGATTGACCTTGGTGGTCCAGTGTGTAGATGGAAGCTGCTGTAGGAATTCGGGTTGTTCTCATCCCCCGTGTTATCGGTGCTTTGCAGGGAGCACCGTGCCTGCGGTCGCGCTTGGCTCGTCTTCCCAGTGCACGGAGTCAGGGCGCCGTTCTGCCCCCCCAAAACGGGAGCCTACCTTTCAGGAGACGTGCCATGCCCCAAACTCAGCTGAGATCAAAATTCCCTGATAAAAAAAGGAAAGCCTGGGGTTAGGAGCCCAGAAAAGCCACATGACAAACACATAGTCTGAGTCAGGTGGATCCCTCCCAGAATAACGGGCTGATGCTGGCCCAGGTGGCCAGGACAGGGTAGAGAAGAGCCGTGGGGTGATGGGCCAGTGAAGCCCATGGAGTTTCATTTTCTGTGAAGGTCTCGGAGAAAAAGGAGGCTTTGCTTTACTTCTTTGCATTGTTTTCTGGCGAATCTCTAGCTTGGTTTCCAGACCTGGGCACTTTGAGGCTTTCAGGTGACCGATGGAGGAGGTGAAGAAGTTATCATTGCCCTTGTGTTCTTTTTTTACCATGAATGCATGTAATTATTCTTTGCTTTTTTTTTTTTTTTTTAAATGATTCTGCTTGTCTTTCCCCATAGAAACCTGAGAATCGCCAAGGCTTTTTCTTATTGCCATACTTACTTGAGCTCTTGGCTGGCTTCTGGGAGCTCTCTCAGTGCTTAATTAGTGAAATTTAGCAAAGCAGGGCAGGCCAGAGCTTTAGCACGGAGCTCCTTTTTCCTGAGACAAGTATCAGGCACTTGAGACAAACGGGCAACAATAAAAGCAAAAGCAGAGGAGGGAAAAAGAAAAGATCTAGCGAAGTTTTTAAGCAGGAATAAAGCCGGTTCTGCCGTGCCTGACGTATCGTGTTGCACCTCCGCGACAGCAGCATCGCTCTAATCCCGCCAGCGGCGGAGGAAACGCGGGTGAAACTGGATTTTTCACATTAAAAACATGTCGAAAGTCTGAGCAGTCCAAGAGCCAAAGAAATCAAAACTTGGCTATCCTAATGGAGCCTGGCGCATGACCAGCACCCAGCAGATGCTGCAAACTGGTCCCTTTTTTGCTGGTCTGTCAGCCAGCAGAGCAGCCGTCCCTTCCAGAGGACCTGCCGAAGCCCTCGTTAGTGATGCTCCCTGCCAGCTCTCCATTAATTGAACTGTTTTTATTTTGGCAGGTACAGGCACCGGCCAAGAGAACAAACACCCATCGGTGCGTAACACCCCCCTCCCACGTAACATGGGGCCAGATGCTGCCTCTCGCTGGGGCCAAAGCGCAGCAGTTGGTGGTTACACCGGCAGCAGGCACAGCTTTTCGCCTGGTGTCCCATTTGCTGGTGGCGGGTCCCATCCTGTCGGAAAGTGCACGTGTTTCCTGGGGCTGGCGAGTTTGTTGGTCCTTAGCTGCCAGTTAAGGACCCGGGTTTATAAATCAATGCAGTTCTTATTATTATTATTTTATTATTATTATTTTATTTTAATTCCAACCTTTTTATACTCACCCCCTTGGGGTAGGCGATGCAGAGCTCTGCTTACAGACTCCGATCTGGATCGGACCGTGCCAGCACAGGGTCATATTTTTTTTTAATTATTATTATTTTATTTTAATTCCCAACCTTTTTATACTCACCCCCTTGGGGTAGGCGATGCAGAGCTCTGCTTACAGACTCCAATCTGGATCGGACCGTGCCAGCATGGGGTCACTGCAGCACCCCCCAGCAGCACCCCTGGTGCAGAACCCCATGCTCCATCTCTCTCTCAGGTGCCTGCAGCTGCTTGTGCCTCTTGCAGGGATCGGGATCGACCTGGAACCACCACAGGGAGAAGCTGCACTTTTGTGATGGGATGCTGGTGGAAGCCGCCCAGCGGGACAACGACCCCACGCTGAGGGAGTTCCTGAGGCTGCTGGCCCTCTGCCACACCGTCATGGTGGAGGAGAAGGGCAGTGGGTCAGCCACGGGGGTTGGCACGCTTGGAGCGGGATCGAGCCACCGTTCAAGGCGTTGAGGCTCCTTCCATCACCCAGCTGGGCTCTGCTGTGCGGGGAGCAGGTGGCATGAGACCCCGGGGACACTTTGTGCCGCTGTCCTAGCATCACAGCAGTGCACATCTGGGTTTGTTTTAAAGCTAATTAGTTGGAACGGAAACACGGGGGGATAATCCATCCCTGTCTGGGCACTTGTGCTGCCTGGGGCAATGAGCAGAAGGGATGAGACAAGTAGGACTGAGTTTCCCTAGCCTGGTGGCTTGGGCTTCGGAGTGCCCAGAGATAATGTCAGTGCTGGGCAAGAACAGGGTGTTCCAGGTGTCGCTTGGCTGGGAGGTCTCCTTGCCTAATCCCTGCTCCTCTCCTGCAGACCAGCTGGTTTATCAGGCAGCTTCACCAGATGAAGAAGCCCTGGTGATGGCAGCCAGGGACTTGGGGTACGTCTTTCTGTCCCGAACGCAAGACACCATCACCATCAGTGAGCTGGGGAAGAAGAGGACGTACAAGGTGCTGGCCATGCTGGACTTCAACAGCGATCGCAAGAGGATGTCTGTCCTGGGTGAGTGGGACAGGGTGGCTTAAGGGCCCCTCCAGGGACACAGAGGGTCCCTTCTGTACTCAGCCCTACAAGGGATGGCACCAGGATGGCTGCAATGGACCGGCACAGGGGCTCCTAAGGATCGTCCTGGGCAGCCCTGCAGTTCTGATCACCCTGATACCTTGGTGAAGGCAGCTGGGAAGTGTTTGAGCAGCCAAGAGAGACCAAGTAACGCAGGGGCTCAGAGGAGCTGTGTGAGGAACTGTCAGTCCTTGAGGCCTGATCCTGCCTCGTGGTGGTGTAGATCTGGGGAAATTCCTGTGCTTTCTGTCACTGTGGTGCCTTCTGCAGCGTGGCCATCGCATGGGGACAGCGATGAGTGGGAGCCTCTCGCTGGGGACTTAGGCTGACCCTCCTCTCCCTCCCAGTGCGAGACCCCCAGGGCACGATCCGGCTCTACACCAAGGGTGCTGACACGGTCATCCTGGAGAGACTGCAGAGCCGAGGGCCCAATGAGACCTTCACCGAGATGGCGCTGGATGTGAGTCCCACACCAGCCTGCGGCGGAGAGGGCTGGTCTCCCTGCTGCTGGCTTTGGGCTCGGTGTCCTGGAGTCCCTGCTGCTCTTTCTCTCTCTGGCTTCAGGATTTTGGTCCTTCTTTCTTCCTTCTGCTCTACGAGCCTCACCTGCATATGGGACAGGGGCTAAGAGGGTATCAAATCCACCTTCGGTGTCCTGTATGGACCAGAGCATTGCAAGGATGCTCATGGGGATACTGTAGGATGGGGGAGGGAGCCAGAGCCCAGTGGGAGAACCTCAAATCCTGGAGTGTCTCTGGCTGTGCCCATGGGAGCATCGCGGCTGGCTGGCATGATGCCCTGCTCCACCGTGAGAGTCGTCCTGGTTGAGGGAAGGGAGACCTGATGTCTCATCTCCGCAGCGCTTTGCAGAGGAGACACTGAGGACTTTATGCCTGGCCAGCAAGGAGGTGAGCGAGGCTGAGTACAGCACGTGGAGCAGGAGGCACCGGGAGGCCAGTGTCCTGCTGCAGGACCGCGCGCGGGAGCTGGACAAGCTGTACGAGGAGATGG
This sequence comes from Microhierax caerulescens, assembly GCA_035590215.1. Lineage (NCBI taxonomy): Eukaryota > Metazoa > Chordata > Aves > Falconiformes > Falconidae > Microhierax > Microhierax caerulescens. Next base: position 47,622,649 of record JAVJGJ010000047.1, on the reverse strand, counting down.
AGCAGGACCTGCAGGTGGGAGGAGGCGCGGGTTTAGAAGGAACCGGCTGTGCTGGTCCCACAGAGGGCAGGAGTGTGGGGTTTGGCTCTCTGGGTTGAGGGGGGTGTCCAACCCAATACCCCACCCCCTGGGTGGGAGGGCAGGTGGAGTTCCCCACGCCAGGGGTGACTTTGTGACATGCCAATAGACATTGGGGTAGATATCTGTCCGATTGTGTCCACTCGTGGGCAAGGACTCCTGGTTGGATCCAGGGGCAGTTCCCACCTGCCCCGTGGCATGACACCCACTTACCCTCCTTCCAGCTGCTTGGGGTCACAGCCATTGAGGACAAGTTGCAAGATGGAGTCCCTGAGACCATCCAGCTGCTGAAACTGGGCAACATTAAAGTGTGGGTGCTGACAGGAGACAAACAAGGTCAGTGGAGGCAACCCCAGAACCCGTTTCAGCTTCTCCCCTAACCAGGACCAGAGAAGAGGTGAGACCCCGGGAGCAGCCAGGTTCTGCTCTTCCCTTTAGTATAGCAGCACGTCCCCCAGGTCATGTCACCCGTGGGGAAACTGAGGCAGGGGAAGCCATCTGCATGATGGCATGGAGCTGAAGCAGAGCCCCCAGAAGCTGCTGCCCACCAAGGGCTGTTGTACCCGAGGGCTGGGGGCTGCCTGGGGACATGGGGGACAGCACCCCTGGCCACTGACACCTGCGTATTGCAGAGACCGCAATGAACATTGGCTATGCATGCAAGCTGCTCACGGATGACATGGAGATCCTGGAGGAGAAGGAGATCAGGTGAGGAACGGTGACCTCCTGGTTCAGGACGTTGTCGTCCCCACTGAAGACACCTGAGAAGGGACCTGTGCAGGGTGGGCACAGCTCGAGTCTGCCTGAGATGCTTCTCCTTCCCGGTCCCAGCCTGAACGTCCATGGCCTGCATCTACAGATGCTTTTCCAGGCTTCCCCATCTGTTCCTGCCCCTTCTCCTCCTTGGCAGGCTTTGACCAGAAAGTGCTTAAGCTGTCCCTCCAGCCTGTAAACCACAGGGACAGGGGCTGATTTCTGGCATCAGTGCAGCCCTGGGACCCCCTATCTCCCCCTGTTCCCACCACTGGGTAGCAGCTCCATCTCCCTGGAGCTTTGAGATGGCAAAGGCCAACGGTAGGTCTCGGTCAAAGCCAGGCAGCCCGCCCAGTGTCCTCAGCTCAGCTCCAGCCACCCCTTCCTCATACAGCGAGGTTCTCGAGGCTTACTGGGTGAGCAACAACAACCTCAGCGGCAGCGGGGAAGCCCGGTGCAACAGCCGCCTGTCCCAGCAGCGCCCAGAGCCTTCGTGCCACAAGAAGAGAGCCATCATCATCAGCGGGGACTTCCTGGTAAGGTGGCACTGGGATGCTCTTCTCAGCTCCCTGCCTGCACCAGCAGGTTACTGGTCCTGCCCTGGTGCTCTCAAAGTCCTGGGTGGCACCAGCACACGGAGGACGTGATGTCCCTCCTGCCCATGGGGTGGGAAAAGCCTTTTTTGTGCTGGGGAGTGAGCAGGGGAGAGGGGGACAACCTTGCACCAATCCTTTGGTGTTGGGGGACGTTGACTGCACCTGCCCTACCAGTCTTCTGGGATGATGCAGGCTGGCATGTAATCATACGCTCTTCTGGTCATACTGGAGCAAACTGGTCTCACGGTCAGTGTCTGCTGCGTGGCAAACCTGGAGAAAATGGGGGTCACGTTTTCGTAGCATCTACAAGATTGAAGAATATTGTTGAGGAACTGGGAACTCTCGTGCTGTGAAGGCTACGGGTGAGGTCCCAGCCACGTCTGCTCTCCCCCAAGGACAAAATCCTGCACACGGGAGAGGTGCTGAAGGAGCAGAAGGGCTGGTCCTGGCGGCGGCTGGCTTGCTGCGGGGCTCCGGGCTCGCAGGAGCGGGGCAGTCTGGTGGAGAAGGCCTTCGTGGACTTGGCCACCAGCTGCCAGGCGGTGATCTGCTGCAGGGTGACCCCCAAGCAGAAAGCCCTCATCGTGCAGCTGGTGAAGAAGCACAAGAAGGCCATCACGCTGGCCATTGGGGACGGGGCCAACGATGTCAACATGATCAAAAGTGAGGCCCGGGGCAGGGGGAGCGTGGGTTTTGGCGGGCATGATCCGCTGGTGGGGAGTGGTGGTGCCCCATCTGCCATCTCCAACACCTCATCCTCTCTTTGAGGGAGGGCAACCTCCAAACCAGTTCCCCACGTTGCTGTGCTGGGAGGGGAGTGAGGCACAGGTCCAGAACCAGCCTGGGACCAGAGCAGGGTGGAACTGCTCGCTCTGGCAGCAGGGAGGAACCTCGATGAAGCTTCAAGCCCCAGCATGGGCAGCTCCAGAGACATCACCGCCCCCTCCAGCAGCCCTGACACGGGGCTGTGCCCTCCACATGCCCACCCACGCCTGGCACGTCACTCCCACAGCTTTGGCACGTGATAGAGGGGGCTTCCCTTTGCCCATCGCTCCTGCATTCACCCTCTGCCCATCAGCCTGGGAGCAATCCATGGGAAAATCGAGCACCCAGCTCCCCAAAAACCTCCCCACCAGCGTTTCACACCCTCCTGTTCTCTGCAGCCGCTGACATCGGGGTGGGCATCAGCGGGCTGGAGGGCATGCAAGCCGTGCAGTGCAGCGACTATGCCCTGGCGCAGTTCTCCTACCTCCAGCGCCTCCTGCTCGTCCACGGCCGCTGGGCATATCTCCGCATCTGCAAGTTCCTCCGCTACTTCTTCTACAAGACCTTTGCTGGCCTCATGGCCCAGGTCTGGTTTGCTTTCCACAGTGGATTCACGGCTCAGGTGAGGGATGCAGCCATTAGCAGGGGTCACATCCATCCCGCCGGGGGCTGCACACCCGTGTTCCAAACCCCCCTGATGAGGATCCCATGCCTGGTACTGCCCGATGGACACACATCCACATCACTGCACTGCTCTCCTTTCTCCCTTGCCCTGGTATTGGGCTGTCCAGTTTTTTGGGACTGCCTGGCTGAGATGCAACTAGTTATCTGGGTTTTGCCTGACCGGGTTGGGAAAAACACGCTGGGGAGGTCTGGGATGTCCTCGTGAGCTGCAGCTCAGCCTTGAACAGATGCAGGGAAAGATCCCACGTGCGTTAAGCTGGTTGCCACCAAAATGGGAGCATTTATCCCAAGGGCCATCAGCGTGACTTGACCACCACCGCGTGGCTCCAGCCCCCCATCTCCACCTGCAGCATGGCCCCACAGCCCACTGATCGCTGCGGACAACATGGAGCTGATGCAGAGCCTGGGGCAAGGCCACGGGGGCTTCCCCGGAGTCTGGATGTGGGTCTCTGGGACCCACCCCTGGTGCCTGGGGACCTTTTCCGAGTCTTTCCAAAGCTCCGCTGAGCTCACAGCTGCTTTCCTCTCCCTTCTAGCCTCTGTACGAGGGCTGGTTCATCGCGCTCTACAACATTTTCTACACCGCCTACCCCGTGCTGTCCGTGGGCCTTCTGGAGCAGGTACGGGTTCTCCGGGCTGCATCCCTGGTGGATGCGAATCGGCCCAGCAGCTGTTGCACCCCATCTGCGTGGCTCTGCTGGGATGTGGTACCCAGCAGCTCAATGGGCACTGGGAGCCCACCACCGGTCCTGGTGTGCCATCCCCCCCAGAGCAAGCAGGTGGAGGGACTTGCTTGCAGGGTGTGTCGGGTGGGGTGGCCCAATCCTGCTCCCCACTGTGGGTAGGGAAGGTGATGCTTGATGCCCTCCCGGCAGGACGTGAGTGCCAAGAAGAGCCTGGAGTTCCCTGAGCTCTACGTGATCGGGCAGCAAGATGAGCTCTTCAACTACCGCGTTTTCGGTGTCACCCTCCTGCACGGGGTCAGCACCTCGCTCGCCAGCTTCTACATCGCGCTCTGGGCCTTCGAGGACCACGTCGGCAGCAAGGCTGTTGGTGACTACGAGTCCTTTGCCGTCACGGTGGCCACATCGGCGTTGCTGTCGGTCCTGGTGGAGGTGAGCACCAACCTGCCCTTCCCCATCCTGGCCCTGCAGCAGATGTGTAGGGATGCAGCCCTGGGTGCTCTGACACCACCAGCAGCAGCTCCGTGGCTGGGGGATGATGTCCCTTGGGGCAGGGGAGGAATTTGAGGCAAGTGGCCGAATGGAAGGAAGTCCCTGCAGCCTCCATGAGATGCTGTGCGCCCTGCCCTTCTCCCTGCAGATCATCCTGGACACTAAGTTCTGGACGGTGTTGTCCTTCCTGATGGTCACAGCCAGCCTGCTGCTCTTCTGCCTCTTCTCCTTCCTGACCCAAAGCATTGATGCCTTCAGGATAGCCCCTACCATCTTCCGCTTCCCAGGTGAGATGCCCTGGGGGTGTCCATGGTCCTTCCTTTCCCCAGCCAGGGGATCCCAGCCTGGGCTTGGTGCTGGAAGCTGTTTCCCACCTTGTAGATCATCTTTTCATTGCCCCTTCTTGATCCTGCCGTCCTGATTTTTGACTCCAGTTTATATGCCATCTCCTCTTTAGGCCCCTCGACACCTTCATGGGTGGGAGCATACCCCCCAACAGCTGATCCCTTCTGTCTTCTCGACCTTCCCTACTTAAACGTCACCCACCAACTTCTTGCGTTGACAGATGCCAGCCAGAATGCCCTGACCGACCCCTACGTCCTGCTCGTGGTCCTGCTGTCCCTGGTGGTGAACACCATCCCCTCGCTCACTGTCCACCTGTACCACACCATTGTGGGCAAACCCAGCATCCAGCAGGTGAGGGCTGCCCGGGGGCTGCCCGGGGAGGGGGCTGCCTCCTGCCAGCGTCGGTGCCTGGGGCTGGCCAGGGCGCTGCTGGTGATGGAAAGGGTGAGGTTCCCCAGGGAAGTGCCTGGACTATAATGGTGGGACGTGGCACCTCTCCTGGC
>JAVJGJ010000047.1:47558935-47575358 GCA_035590215.1 Microhierax caerulescens | reverse complement strand
CTGTCCCCCGGCTCCCCCCCCCCCCCCCCCCGTTGCTTGCGTGCTGCAGCGCCCAGCGATGCTGGCCAGCCGTGCTCCCTCATCCCCAGCCCTCGGAGCGGTCCAGGCTGGCGCTATGCAGATGGATGCAAAGCTGAGCCTTGGCTTTGTCCGGGCTCCAGCAATGCAAACAGTGGCGGGTATGGTGAGCGTACACCCATCGCTTTCTGCTTAAGCTCTCAGGTAAAGGTTACCTTAGCATCCAGGCTAAAAAAAATCGATGGCTGATACAGCATGAGACTCAGAAAGACAACATACATCTATCACTTAGGGATTCGATGGGCTTAGAATAGTCTTGTCAACAAATGATTGTTTAAACAGAATATCTCAACTGTTTATGGCACCCTTAATCCATACATCTAAGCACCACCGTAACATGTCGTGAGCATGGATCGCTCTGTAGAAACCTCTGTTGTTAGGTCCAGGGCTGCAGAACACTTAAGCATGTGCTTAAGTCTCTTAGACTTCAAATTAATCATGTACTTAAGTGTTTTGCTCGACTAGGCCTGGCCTAAGAACAGGGAAATACCTGTCATGATGTTAATGGATGAAGGTTTTGTTTCCTGCCCTTCATTTATGTAGCGTATAAAGGGCTAAATGCACACACGTGTGCTCCGGACACTGAATTTTCTGGCTGATTTATCCAGCTGGTGCACAAACAGACCCGGTGTCACCTGGCTGTGGAGGTTATGTCGTAGCAATTCCTTCTCCCCTGGGCACTGGAGTCCCTGATGTGGCATTTTAGGGAGGCTTTGGGCCAGCAGAGCCAGTGGTGGTGGGTAAAAAACCCCCAGGGGTTGTGAGTTAAATGATGCAAAGGGAAAGCGGAGAGCAGCAGATGGAGAGGGCTGCAAAAAAAGATGCAGAGGAGAGTGAAGAGGAAAAAGAGGCTTGAAAAACATCAGAGACCCAGAGCAACAGCTATGGCATCCACAGGGACCTGAGCAGGGAAAGAGAGGTGCCAGCTCCAACCAGCCTGGAGACCTTCTGTGGTGACCCGCAGCCGCTGCAGAGCCCCAGTGCAGCAAAGTCTGGCACGGCTGCCCTGCAGGGACCACAGGTGATGCTGAGGCGACACTGAGACGATGCTGAGATGATGCTGAGGTGATGCTGGGGCCATGCTGCCCAAGCAGGTGCTGGCTGGAGCCCGGTGCCCCCCTGGTCCCTATCTGGGTGGTTTGGCTGTGACCTGGGGAGCAAATCTCAACACTATCATCCCCTTCTTGCATCCTTTGCCTGCCCAGGCTTGCTCTGAGATCTCTGGGGCGGGGGAGATCTCTTGCTGTGGGCTCTGCTCTCAACACTTGTCTCCTGTTAATTACACAACAAATTTAAGTGTGTTGAGAAGGGAGAGCTGCTGTTTCCTCCCCCAGATAACTGCAGCTTCAAAGCAAATTTGAAAAGAGCCTTTCAGGTGTTTGGGGGCTTGCAAGGGGACAGGGACTTATGAAAACACAGGACTTGGAGACCAAAAAATACAGCGAAAAAGAAGAGAGCGGGAAAGAAATAAAGGAGCATTAAAGCACGTATCAATATTTCCCCTCAAAACGTAGAATGCATTTTCTTTTCTGAAAAATTAATAGCCTCACTTTGTCAATGGACTCTCTCCCCCTCCCCACCTCCCCTCCCTCCCACTCACCTCCCTTCCTCTTCCTCCTTCGCCTTGCCTGCAGAAGCTGTTCAATGAAAAACAAGCAGAGAATAAACCCAGGCAGTTAATCCTCAGCAATTCCAGACCTGAGCTTTTTAACGGCCTCTCGGGGTTCATCTCCCACCCACGCGATCTCTGCAGGGAAGGGGATCCCTTCCCACCGGCTGCTGGATGCAACGGTGCAGAGGGTGCAACACCTGGTGTGTGGCTTTCAGGGAACTCAAAGCGCATGGCCTGAGCTCCCCAGGATGGTGTCCCTGTGTGTGGGGGTGTCCCTGTGTGGGGGTGTCCCTGTGCAGCCTCGGGCAGCTCCAAGGCTGTGGGGACCACCAGGATTTGGTGCTCCAGCAAGACTCGGCCAGGTGCCTGCAAGGGCCAAGCGGCTGGGTGCATGGGATGCTGAGCCTGATGTCCACATTTAACCTCCACCCTAAAGCCAAGCAGCTGGTTAAAGGCTGCATCCCTGCGGTCTCACTGGAGGGGACTGGGGTAAGTCCTTCCCAAGATGCCACCTCCCCCTCTTCCTGCCAAATCTGTGCCCCAAGATCCAACCTGGCAGCAGCCCAGAGAGACCCTCACCCCCTCCAAACCTGGCCGGGCTGCAGGCAGCGGCTGGGCCACTTCTGGTGGGACCTTCCTTAGGGCTCCCAGAGCAGCCAGCCAGGATCCCAGTTCACCGGCACGGCAGCAGGCGCTTGACTTCAGCCAGTTATGGAATGTCCCCCATGCCAGGGCAGTGCCTGGAAGACTGGGAGAGGCTGGGGCAGGGATGGCCACAGTCCTGCCCTCCGTGGGGACACCGGGAGGTACTCGAGCTGGGGATCAAACCCTCTCTCCATCACTCTGGCATCCAGCAGCTCCTGAAGGCAGAGCTGTTCGCAGGCTGCCGGAGCCAGAGAGCTGGGGAGAGGTGGTCGAGAGTGCAGAGGAGCATCTGCCTTTCCAGGATGCTGTGGGTCAGGATCAAACCGAAGGTTTCTGTGGCAGGAATAATTTCCCGAGACACTGCTCGGCTCTTGGGGCCAGTGGAGAGCTTGTCAAATATTGAGCAGGCACGTCAATGTTGCAAGCTCTAAGTGAAAGCAAAAATCAGTTAATGGTCTTCCCGAGCCATCCTCTTGGTGTGGGGAGTCCTTGCAGAACCTGGGGCGGACGATTTGCAAGGGGTTGATGTGCTGCTTAGTAAAGTGATCATTCAGCAGCCATTAACATGTGATAAAACAAAATATCTGAAAAAATCCCAGTGGGAAGAGGAAAAGCACTACCCCAATTCGAGGAAGTGGTGCTATTCATCAGAGCCTGTAAGTACCCGCTTAAACCCCCCTGGGGATCTGGGGGTGAGTTTTGGGACCTGGCAGGCAATGGGTCCTGCCTTCTGTGAGAATTTATGTGAATTTTAATCTCTTCAATTAGGGAAAAAAGCAAGAAACTGGAAAAAAAAAAGTATCAGAACCATTACAGACATTGTCAATTAAAGCAGGTGGTTCCGACAAGCTTTAAAGTTGTAGCTAAAATTAAGCTTGGGTGGTTTTTCAAATTTCCTTTTAGTGTAAATTAATAATTGTTTTAAAACAAAACTAAAATCACACAGAGCTGGAAGCGGAAAATTATTCTTTTGGAAAATGCTGAAACGGGACAGCCTGATGACTCCCACTCTTTTCATGTGGCCAATGAAATGTTTGAAGAGGGAGATTTAATGGAGCAGCTGCCTCCTTTGGGAAACGGATTCATTTTGATGAAGTGACATTTTTCTGATTTTCGCAAGTTTTGAAGTATCCATGATCTCTGCTTGATGGGGAAGGACTTTTCTCCCAGGAACAGAGCCCTACACCGACAGCGCTCTCAAGCTGTCCTCCCTCTCCTCCGAGGTTTGTATCCTGCCTTCCTCCAGGTGAAAAATTAATGTAGGACAAGACCATTCGAGAAGGTAATTGCAGAGGAGGAGAAGGTTGTAGCAGCAGAGTCAGGACAACCCTTCATGGTAAGGGGCTTGGCTCCTTTCGTCACCCTGTGGCAGGATGGGACCCACAGCTGGGATACAGCCTGTGTGTAAGGTCTGAGCAAGAGCTCAGAACTGCATTCAGCTCTCCCAGCTGAGAAGAAACTAGTGGGATTTTGAATTTACATGAAGATAATAACCTATCTTTAAAGATAACAATATATCTTTACCTATAATAATACCACTTTAAAATAGGATAATAATAGATGTGCATTCTGATGCTTCTTCCTTTGGCCGAAGGATGTGAGGTCAGATGAGGGTCCAGCAACCTGCACACTCTGGGGGTCAGCTCAAAGACCCATCCAGCCAAGGTCTGTGTCTCCACTGGTGAGCTACCCAAGTGCAAGGCAGGTCCTTCCCATCACCATCCCATCAGGAACAGGCTCATGAGCTTCTCCCCTGAACTTCTACGATGGAAAGCTCCAGTGTCATTTCTTGAACCCAAAAACTTGAGCAAAGAAGTGCCCCGGAGCACACCTGACCCAGTGATAAAACGGATGTACCAGTGTGGGGACCCTGAGATGAACTGGAGTCAGATGGGCTGTGCTGAGCGCTGAGGGTTGGGATCTGAGGTCCCTATCAGCTGGGCAAGCATCAGGCTCACATCTTCTGTCTGGGAAGCATCTTTGCGTGTGAATTACCTCTTGTGGTAGCTACGAGAAGTGGTTGGCTTTGATGGCCCTGGAGAAACGTGGCTTTTCCTGGCTTTTGAGGGAGCCGACCTGCACTTGTGGGAATGAGGCCACTTCACGTAGGTGCCTCACAAGGGAAAGCACCCACTTGTGAGCACCTGTGGCCCGGTATTAACCCCTCTGTCCTTTGGGAGAGGGGAGATATTCATAACATAAGGGTTGTAAAGCTCTTGTACAAAGACTCTGGGATCTAGATAGAGCATCACCTAGGGACCATAGTAACGGGCATTGTTAGAAGACACACAACACACACACAAGAGATGCATGGATCTACCGTGGGGTGGACTGAGAGTGGGATCAATATCTGTACAGTAAATACTCTACAGCACCTGGGAAATGACCACCCAACCCCTGACCTTCACCTGATGGAAGAGAAGCAAAGCCCAGGCATCACTTCTAGGGAGAGCTGTTGGAGGCTGCAGTGATGATGCTGTTGGCCATGGGAGCAAGAGCTGGGAGGTGGTTGTGGCAGCGCGATTTGCCTAATGAATGGCTCTTCGGAGAGGAGGGATGGACCTTGTCTACACACAAAATTGCAAGCCAAAATTGGTCTCGTGTAGACACTCTTAAATCATTTTAAAGCAGGTTGGTATTGGTTTGTATAATTCGATTCCTTTACCAAAGCGAAGCGAAATCGATGCAAATGGGGTTTACATTGATTTCAGTACATCCGCACAAAGGTTTTGCCCCAGTTTAATGAAATCAGTTTAAAAACACACCTTTAGCTAAACTGGGATAACTTTGTGTCCAGGCAAGGTGAGAGGGAGAGGAAGAAGGAGAGAAGGCAGCATGAAGCACCCTAAAAAGAGGCCAGGGAGAAGTGTTTATGAAGTACCTGTGCAGGCAGCGAAGCCCCCGCTTGAGCAGGCTGCAGTGGCGCAAAGTGATAAGGAACGGGTCAATATAGTTTTCTCAAAGATTTTTTTTTTAAATTTATTTATTTATTTCTTTTTTTTTTTAAGAAAGGTTAAATGTGAGGTGATATCGATTTCCCTTTTCTCCCTGTCCCTCCTCTCACCACCACCCCCGGCCCCTTCCCCTCCTCCCTGCCCTTTCCCCACCTCCCCGCGGCCAGGAGCCATCCTTGGAGGAGGAATCGCAGCCCAAAGTGGCCCGAGTGGCCAGGGAGGACCACGGCGGCCGGCCCTGGCGCTGACCAATGGCCGCCCAAAGAAGCCCCCGTTGCTTAGCAACCCGCTGCGGAGCGAGAGGCAGAGAGCGCAAAAAGATGGATTTTCAGATTGCAGCAGCCAAGCAGATCAATTCTGCAACATGGGCTACAGTGGCCAAGCGGAATCTCTCTTGCTCCCAGCAGGTATTGATCCAGCCATGCTATAGGCATTGAATGAGCTCTAATAAGTCCTGAGTAAACAGGAACAAGGACTTAAGTGATAGCCCAGCAGTCAAACATCAACTCCCTTTGTCTTCTTCTTCCTCTTCTTCTTCTATTTTTTTTTTTTAATTGCTGAAGGGTTTGCAAGAAAAGAACAATAAACTTTATTGATAGAAAAATAAAGAGTCAGAATATCACTTCTTTCGCAGCCTGGGAGGGTTTGGAGTGGAAAAGTCCCTGCCTCAAAAATCCAGGTTGGCTTTGCAGAGCGGTGACCTGTGGACACACATGGTGAATGTGGCTTCCAGCTCCCCTGAGCTTCCCTGGCCATGTCCAAGACTCAATGACGAGGTTCTTCAAAGCCAGTTTCACCAGCGCCAGGCTCATGAGGGAGTGCACGTGTCCAGGGCTGCACACCTGAAGCAGACATGGAGGTAAGGACATCCAGGAGTTTGGACTCAGTTGATGAGTCTCCTCCAGATCCCCAGGGGATGAAAGGGGAGATTAAACCTCCTTGCAGGGAAACGAAACCCAGGCCAGCCTTTGGGAAGGGGCTGGGAGCAGTGAAGTCCCCCCTTTGTAGATGCCAGGGCAGGCAGCAGAGCTGCGTCTGAGTGCTGCAGAGCCTGCAGGACACGTCCAGAGCTGCAGGATGCTCGGGAAGAGGAAGGGAGCAGAACTGGCCTTGCTGTGAGAAGGGCTTGCTTTGCTGCAGTGAGGGGCCAAGGCTGACAGCAGAACCAGGCAAGGAGGCGCCTGCACTGATCCAGGACTCTGATGTCAAAGAAAGAGATGCAGGGCAGCGTTTGGGTGGACATAATGGAGCTTGAAGGACCGACTTTCATGGGAAGCGTGTGGCTGAGACCAAGGAAGAGCCCAAGTAAGCTCAACTGACAAAGACTTGACTTGGTGGATCCAGCCAGGACCAGGCTTGTGTGAAATCCTCCCTTGCTTGGGGTTTTCCAGCTGCCTTCTGCTCGGGGGCTGCAGTGATCAGCCCATTGCAGGCCAAAAGCCTGGAAAACAACCACTCCATGGCCACGTCAGAACCCACTGTCCCTGTCCCTGTCCCCCTTCTACCCCTCTGTGTGTGGCTGCTTTGCTCCCCGGCCCATCCCCATGCCTCCTCCTGCAGCATCTCCATCCCCTCTTCCTCCCCCAGCCTTCACCTCCCTGCAGCGAGGAGCCCCAGGGGCTCGGGACCCCCAGCTATTGCTCCCTGTTTCTCACTTTATCCATTCTCTCCTCAATTTCCTAAATGTCCTAAATTTCTACCTCCAGCTCCGTGCACGGTGAAGCCTCCAGCCACCGCTGTCACCCAAATGAATATTTGCTGCGGCCAGTGCAGTTCAGTCGCCAGCAGGAAGGACAAGGATCCCATCCAAAGGGCTGGATGCTGCTCTCCATCGTATCTCTGGCGATTCCCAAGCGATGCCAATCAAATAGCTGGAGCTGCTCCAGATTTATGCCCGTGTAACCGAGATCACAGGCCAGGCTGCCTCCAGCGACCGGGGGACGGGGGAAATGAGAGCTCTTTGCTTGCACTCTGAGTTCTCTCAACCCACATTTCAGCAGCCTTTGTCATAACAGGGCTGATAATTAATTGATCTGATATTAAGGTGGCTGGCTCCTGTGCTCACCCGAGCTCCCAGCTGCAGTTTAACACCGGTTAAATCAAGTGAGTCCTTGAATCTTTAATTCCACCGTGATCCACTGTGCGAGGGAGCAAAAGGGAGGGAGGCACCTCCGTATGGGTGCACAAGCCTGTGGGCGTGCGTGTGTTTGTGTGTGCACACGTGTGTCTCAGTTACTCCGGAGGTGGGAGAAGGAGAAAACAGACAAGCACTGCCCCATCCCCAAAGATATTTGCTGTTTTCCAAGAAGAGAGAAGATGTAGTTTCTTTTTCTGAAGGTTTCTGCATTTCAAAGTAATATCAGAAGGGCTTGAAGCTTAATCTTCGTTACCCAGGAGGCTGTAAGAATCAGGCAAAAGGAGGAAAAAAATCGAATCGATACGGCAGTATGAATTTATTCCCAGGGGGGTCCGAGGCACCAATATTTTCTCTCCCCTCCATTAAAGAGATAGCACCAGCCCGATGCAGAGGCCCCTCACGTGTTCATCACAGGAGTTACACCACAGCAGTGGGTATGATGACCCAGGGGATAAAAATCATGGGAGGTTAAATGGTATCACCCAGAGGGCTGGAAGGAGAATTCCCGACCATAGCAAATGACTTCTTAACATTTGCCAGTGGCTTCCTGTATCCCTTGGCCCTGTGTGATGCTGGTGGCTGGGAACGCAGGGAGAGGGGCAGGGACGATGCAGGGAAGAGGCGCTGGGATGCTGAGCAGGTTCCAGGGCTGCTGAGCTGGAGATGTGGGAGGACTGAAATACCTGTGGTCCCCATGGTGCTGGGCTTCACCTGGGTTGGGTGCCCTGTTGCTGAGCCTCAGATCCCTTTGTGGGGGATGGATAACTGCAGGAGGGACTCATCTTGACCACAGATCCACGCTGAAGGCAGCAGGATGCAGGGTTCTGGGGAGATTCTGGTCAAGTTTAACATTAAGCCCTTCACGCTGAGGAGCCCACCCTGGGGAAGAACCCACAGGGTCCCCACTGCTACCCAGGGCTCAGCGTGGCCAAGCAGGGGAGTCTCAGTGCTCACGTCCTGCCCACCAGAGCCACGTCCTAAGGCCTGTGACCCAGCCTCAGACATCCCAGGAGGGGAAACCAGAAACACAGCAGCTCATCTGCACACCAAAACCAGCTGAAGCTTCACCTCATCGCCCACTCGCAGCAGCGTGGAGCCCCTGGTGTCCCTTGGGACATGGGTCTCCTCTGCCGGCTGCGTGTGGGGCTGGGGCCAGCGGGGACCAGCACGGTCCCAGCTCTCGCCTTGCCCCTCTGCCGCAGGTTATTGCCCTTCAGTCACATCAGATGTCGACCCCCCGGGGCCAGCCTGGCTCTGTGGTCCCTGCTGGTGGCCTCTCCTCCCCCAGCTCGGGCTTTGGCCCAGGTCTCCTGGCGAGGAGCAGCACGGAAACACCAAGGGCACACGGTGAAATTTGCCTTCCCACCCTGGAGAAAGCTCCTTTTGCAGCCAGGGAGAGGGATGCTGCCAAAGCGGAGCCAGTATCTCCCTGTTCATACTGGGAGAAAAAAACCTCTCCTTTTCACTCATCCCACCCAAAGCTCAGGCTTTTCCTCCGCAAGCCAAATTCAGAGAAGCCTCAGGGGCTGCATCACCATCACATTAAACCCACTGGAGCACCAGAGCAGGCACCGGAGGAGTTACTTGCTGAGTTTTGGGGAGGGCAGCGGAGCCAGGGGCTGGGAATCACCCAGCGGGTATTTATGGCCTCTTGCCGCGCGGCTTTAACCAGAGCTATCAGCTTCCCACCACAATGCGCCCAATCGTTTGAAATTTAAAACAAAATGTAAAACAAGGAATAATGGTAACAAAAAAGGCTTAATTAATTGAAGTAAATTGCATCACAATAGTGATTTCTCAGTAACATGGCTAAGTGCCCCATTATTCTGATTTCACTCAGTATTCATGGATACTAAATAAATCACAGGCTCTCCACTTACAGCCTGCTGTAGAGGGGCAGGGGGATGGAGGTCCTGCCATCTCCTTGGTCTGTATGTCGATAATGCAGCACTTCCCGAGTGTCTGCCTTAAATGGCAGCCAGAAAAATTACCATCAAAATAAATTAATTGTCCAGCTTTTTTTTCCTTTTCTTTTTTTTTTTTTTTTTAACCTTTGCAAAAATTTCCCCCGGAGATTCACTAGGAAGCTTTTTCTCCACTTGTTTCCCCTCACTGCTGCCTCGGTCTGTTTATCAATATCCTATTAATATCAGTTTATTTGAAATCATTTGTTTTCCCACCACTCGGGCAGCCTGGCTGCCCCCAGAAGTGATCACTTTGGCTCAGCTCAGCACCACAGGCTGGCAGATCTCTGGGCATCATTTGGCAGCGGTTTGTTGGAAGGGACGGGTGAGCTGGCACACGGTGCCCGAGACCACGGTGAGGGCCAGGCACAGCCTATAGACTGGGTCGAGGAGCACACATGGGAGCTCAGCAAGCGTTTGCTCACGGCTTTGCTCTTTCCACCCGTGTCTGGGCTTTATCCAGGGTCGATACTGCTGCGGGAGCAGATTGGAGCCCTGCTAAGTGTCAGCCCGGAGCAGCTTGGAGCTGACAAACTGCTGGTTTGGGTGGTTTGATGAGATGCCAAGCTGGAAAGATGGCCCTAAAGCTGAGGCGAGGAGGAGGATGCTGGACCACAGCCCTGCAGGCACATCCCCTCGGTGCCTGGAGCAGGGTCCCGCATCCCGGCATCCCCAGCGCAGACCCTGTTGGGGCACCGGCAGCGGCTTTGTTCTCCTGCCCTGGCTAATCAGACCGGGCTGGGAAGCACTGCTGGATGTACCAAGCATGTGCAGCCCAGAGGCATCTCCTTCAGGAGCCTCATGATGGAAAAATCCCTGTTAGGTGCTGCAGACCCATCCCTCCTCCCCGCTGGAGCAGGGCTTGGTACAGCCAGCATCGATTTCGATAGCAGATCAATGGAAATCAGCAGCGGGGAGGCACGGGGAGGGGTGTGCGGACCTTGGGACAAAGAGGCTTCGTCAGCCTGTGGCTCAGTGGGATCCCACCCTGGGATCTGCTCTCAGGATCTCACCTGTGGCCCCGGCCGCTGTGTGATGCCTGGGGTCCCCGGAGGCTGTGTCCCCTCTCTGCTGTGGGTGGCTGCTTGGAGGAGGTGACACTAGGCAGCCGGTGCCATGGTGTTAGCGCTCAGGCACGGCAGGAGAGGGGACATTGGCTTTTCCCTCTCTCCTCGTCTGAAAAACAACGTCCCCTCTCTCCTCTCAAGCATCCCCTGAGCCACCGTCCCCAAATTTCACCCACAGCCAGCCCAGCCGCCTCACCACTCTGCGATTCCTATGGAGTGGTGGCCGCTGCAAGGGGCCCAGGAATCAATTAATCAATCGCAATCAAGATCCCAGGGTGTAATGATAATTAATGTTCATCCCTGATTGATCATGTCACTGTTTTGCCGTGTTCACGTGAGCTGGGATGATAAACCCACTGTTTAATGGTGCTTTTGCAGATCCCTTCCCGTGCCCAGCTCTCCCCAGGGCTGTCCCCCTGTCCTGCAGGGGGGACAGAGGTGACCCCCAGGAGACCCAAGGAGCCATTTGGGGAGGGGGACACAGCATGGTGGGGCCTCCAGGGGGGCTGGCTCTGCCAGGAGCAGGCAGTCCTAGAGTGTTTGTGCACAGGGTGGGTGACAGCAGTGCTCTGGGTGGGCACCCTTGCCATGACGGAGGGCATCAGTGTGACAGCCATCGGGTGGGTGCCACCACTGGGTGGGTGTCACCACCGGGTGCCACAGGCAGCACCGGAGGGGGTCAGTGGCCCCGTCCCCAGCTCGTTGCTCCAAGGAGCGTCTCCCAGCTGTGCAGGTCTCCATCCAGCTGAAATCACCGGAGCTGGCAGGCGCTGGCTGGGAGCCCTCTGAATGTCACAAACACAGTGTAACTAGACTTGGATCAATCCATCAATGCGCAGCGGTGGTTAAATAGTGCTGTGCTCACCTCCCTCCAATTAAACTATCATTTCTGATAGATCCCTTTGTGTCTTCGTCTCCCTGCCGGGTTGCTCTGGCTGAGGGCGATGGCGATGGCTTGCAGGGTGCTCCCTTCTGCTGCAGCCAGCCCGTCGCTGGCTGCGGGCACGGTGTGTCAGAGGGATGCAGAGGTTCCTTGTCGGCCCGTGCCGTGTGGACCACTGCTGTGCTTGGGAGCCTGGTGAGGCCGACCCCCAGGGACCACCTGTGCTTTCCTCCCCAGGTGCAGGTGGGAGCAGTGCAGAAGCAGACAGCTGCGCTGCCGGTGCATTTCCCCTGCATCCCACTGCTACGCTGCTCAGCATCGCTGCCCACGGCTGCAGCAGCAGGCGCAGCCCCATGCCCTGAGCTGCTGGATGCTCTTTGCTTTCCGGGGAGCAGGCACCCCACACCGGAGCCAGCACCGGCTGGGGAGCAGGCACCCCACACCGGAGCCAGCACCGGCTCCAGATCCTGACCCCTCTGCAGGTTGGGGCTGCTTCCCCAGCACCTCCCGAATGAGCTGGGGAAATGCAGCAGCTGTGGCTCAGCCTGGCTGGGGGTCCAGGCTTCCTGGATCCTGCCAGGGATTCAGGGGTGGCTCAGCCCTATCTGAGCCCCCGAGAAAGCACAGATCCCCCCGCTGCCACGCAGACATTTGCCCTTAGCCTTATGCTAGCAGCTTGGTGGAGCTTCTCACCAGGATGCCAACATTTCTCCTCCTTTCTGCCTTCTGGGGGGCTGCACTGGGGGGTGCCGGGGCAGGGGGTCTCACCGGGGGCTGTTCTGTGGGGTGTGGGGTGTTGGGGGGTGCCTGGGGAGCACAGCGGCAGCAGGGCCTGGCAGGAACCCACGAAGCTGAGCCGGGTATTGATTTCCCATCGATCCCATGCAACCACATTCTGCAGCGGCTGCTGTCCTACATTTCAATCCCACACCTTCGCCTCTGACTTTAATGGGCTTCATCACAGCCCAAAGCTTTATTTAACCAAAAGGGGAGGGAGGGAGCTGGCAGGCGGCTACCAGAAATCAGAGCAACCTGGCCCCCAGGGTCTGCCCTGGCACAGCCGTCTCCTCTGGCTCCCTCCCAGCTGCAGGAACCAGTGGCCAGGCTCACCGGGGTGTTTTGGGGGATGCACACAAGCACCCGCAGCCCTGCGGTCCCAGCCCTGATGGGAGGGTGCTGTGGGTGTCGGTGGCAGCACCCCGCTCTCCAGCAGCTCTCCCTCCACCCCGTCCTCGCTGTACCTGCACAACTCCATTTTCTGAACAAAGGGCTTCAACCGCTGCCGGAAGGGCAAAACCAAGCTCCACCTTCACAGGGATCTGCATTAATGATGCGTGCGTGTGGAAGCACTGCACACCCACCCAGCACCCAGCCCCAGATGTGAGCTTACAGACAACACGTACGCACCCTCGACAACTGGAAGATGAATATGGAGGAGCCGGATCCGGCGGAGGATGCCTGCATCTTCCTTGGGCGTTCCTTGAGCATCCATCACGGCAGCCCGGGTGCCCGCGTGGCCCTGTTCAGCTGGGCCATCAGTGATTCTGATTTATCCTCCACACCCCTCCCTCCCTCCCCATCGCATCTTGAAGCCTCCCCAGACCACGGCCCTGTTGCTCAGAGGAAAGAAAATGCAATCGTCCTTTTATGTTTCAAGCACTGCCCCCCTGCACATGGCCGAGGCCCCCCCCCCGGCTGCTGGTGCGCGGCGGGGAGCATCCTTCAATCGGTTCATAGCAGATGGATGTTACCACAACCCAAAATGTTGAGGGGCAGCTCCTATGGGCAGCCCCGGGGGTGGGCAGCAGGGACCCAGTGCAGGCAGAGGGGGCAAATACAGAGCAGCAGGGGGGTGGCAGCCGGGGGCTGGGGTCACCCCCGGGAGCGTGGATGGAGAGGGAGACACTTCAGTACAGCTGCGCTCCAGCCCAGACCCTCTTGGGCAAGAATCCTAAGACATGGGAGAAGGAACCAGTGGCAAGGAGGGACGGGTGGTGCTCAAGACCTGCTCAGGCAGGTGGCCCTGCTAGAGGCAGGGCAGTGTCCTTACCCTTCTTCCTCCTTCCTTTCCAGGTTTTCCTGGACTGTGCAGGGGTGACTTCCCCCCAGTACTATTCCAGCAACACCAAATTGTCTCCCCAGAGGCTGCCAGTAGCTCAGATAAGTCATGACTGGGGGCAGGAAGAGATGGACCTGGGAGCAGGAAGGATGGAGGATCTGTGAGCAGGAGGGATGGAGGAACTTTGAGCAGGAGGGATGGAGGACCTGGGAGCAGGAGGGATGGAAGACCTGGAGCAGGAGGGATGGAAGACCTGGGAGCAGGAGGGATGGAGGATCTGTGAGCAGGAGGGATAGAGGATCTGTGACAGGAGGGATGGAGGATCTGTGAGCAGGAGGGATGGAAGACCTGTGAGCAGGAGGGATGGAGGACCTGGGAGCAGGAGGGATGCAGGACCTGGGCATTGGGAAGTGCCCAGAAATGCCTCAGGCTTTCCGTGCAGCAACGGGCCCATAGCCCAGCTCCACTGGCCCCTTTCAGGTCTGGTCTCATGAAGCCTTTTAGCGCTGATTTCAATGGGAGAAGCTCAAAGCCAACACCAGCCTTTCCCGAAGAGCCCCACTGCCATCCCACCCTCCCCCTGTTCCAAGGCAGCTCGGAGGGGCCGGGGGGACCTCGCTGCAGAGCCGGCTCAGCATCTTCCAGCCCACGCGCCTGCTCTCTCCCTGGGGCAGAATATGGATGCTGTGTTTATTTTTGATTTATGCCAAGCCGAAAAAGAAATACATTTTCTTCAATTATTAATCAGCGAGGTGTGAGAGGGGGACACGAGCTGGAAATTAACTCCGTGACCTTTGGGGGGGTGTTTTTACCTCCCTGCCTCCCTCCACTCTCAACCCCAGTGTGTTTCACCAGTCCTTTCAGCAGAAACGGGGCTGCTCCTGTGAACAAGCTCCTGGCAGATGTCCCTTAGGCTGCTGAGGGTGTTTGGACGATGGGGATGGCGTACGATGCCGGTGCCCCAACCCAGGCTATTTGGACACCCAGAGCTGTCCTGTGTGTTCACACACCCTTATGCCTGAGCCCAAAGGGTCTCTCTGATGCTCCCCCACCCCCAACGCCCCTTCCCTGCTCTGCTCTGCCCCACCACACCTTTTTGGTTGCCTCTGGATGTCTGCTTGTCCCTTGGTCCTGCCATGCACAGGTTCTTGGGCAGGACCTGTGGACACTCCAGGTGTAGGACACCCCAACCCCATATCTGGTCCTACACATCGACTGCCCTATAGACACGGGCCCTCTGGGAAGCAGGAATGGGTGCCCCACAGCTCCCCACATTCCCTTGGGTGCCCTCAGTAGTGGTCTCCAAGCCAAGATGGAGATCACACCTACCTTCTCCCTCCCTTGGCACTGGATGCTTGCTCAGTTTTAGGCATCTAAGGAGGCTTTGGCAAGTTGGCTGCTCGGGAGGGGAGAGGAGGCTTTTTGGCCTTCTCTTCCCACCCTCCTGCCTCAAAAACACCCCCGGAGCCAACGTGTGAGGCCAGAGCTCAACCTGCTTCCCACGGGAGGGCTGGGAGGCTCCTGAGGCCAGCAGAAGAACACCAAGTTGGCCTTGGGAAGTTGGAGCATCTCCGGCGCAGGCGTGCTCTCGCCTCCCTGCCCCCTCCTCTGCCTCTCCCTCCCTTCCCGAAAGCAGCACTGCGGCAGCACACACCAGCAAACTGATCAAGGCGAAAGGACTGATCAATAGGTGTATTGAGCACTTTTCAAGGTACGGTGATTTTTGCGGATTCAGTGCTAACCTCATGCTGGAGCCCCAAGCTACCTCCTCTCCCCCAGCACCATCACGCCCAGCATCAACCGTGCTGCCCCCTCCCAGCATGTGTCCTGGCCACCCTCTCTGGGTGGTCAGGGGCACCCAGTCCGCTCCCAGGAGGCAGCAGAGACCTTGCAGGCTCGAGTCACTGGTGGCACCTTCAGCTCAAGGTGGGGGGGTAGATAGCGGCTCCCGGGGGCATTTCTTCACAGTGGGTTCATACCTACGTCTTGGGGACCACCTTGTTCTGGGACAAGTTGTGAGGTTCAGAAATTCTTTCGAGAGGCAGATCCAAGCTGTGAGAATCCCAGGGATGGGGAAGGATGAGCTGGGCTCATCATGATGGTGGGAAGAGGAGAGCTGGGGACGACTATAGCTCATGGGGCTGAACCAAAGGCAATGGGGGGAGGAGGGAACCCTCCAACAGCCCATCCCTCCTGGCAGCGCTTGGATGGAAAGGGCAGGATGAGCAAGGACCTGCCCCATGCTCAGTGGCATTGCAGGAGTTCCATCTGGAAGGGATCCCTGGAGATCCTCAGCCCCGACAGCATTCCTGGGCTGCAGCTCCCAGGAGAAACCCATGGGATGCGCTCCTGGCTCAGCCGGGCTGGTGAAGGGCTGGCTCAGCATCGCCTGTGCTGAAGTTTTGATGGAAAAGGATTTTCACATTTAGCATCCTCCAGCTCGCTGACAGCCCGTGAGGGGAGGGATGCGGAAGGCAGATATCCCAGTGCAGCTGATAAGGTGCTTGGAGAGATAACACAGAAATTAAACCGAACTTCATGTTAAGAGCCGCTACTTTAAACATGTCCCAACCCCTTCGCTAGCGAGGTGTGGATAGATATTACACCTTGCAAGGTAAAAATAGCACATTTAATGAAGCTGGGAAAAACGTCAATTGTATTTTGTTGGAATTGCAGAGACCTCATTTCCATGTTCCCTACAAAAATGCTTTGGTGCTGGAACAGATATGAAAGCCCCACACGTTGATTTGCAAAACGTGCTTCAAACAAGAAAACCAGCAGAAACCAAACAAAACCCGACCATTGTTCCACAGCCCCCCCCGGGTCTGACCTTTACCGCTCTCACACAGCTCCAGTTTTCAGATTTTAGTCACTCAGAAGAAAAAAAAAAAACCCAACAACCAACCAAACTGTATTTTGACCCTGCTGAATTTTTAATAGAAATTTGCCGTCTCACCAGAACTCTGCTCCAAAACTGGGGGCATTTGGGAATGAGTGGTGGAAGGGGGGGGGGGGGGGGGGGCC
>JAVJGJ010000047.1:47452951-47486275 GCA_035590215.1 Microhierax caerulescens | reverse complement strand
ATAAAAGCTCTGCTAAAAAAATAGCTCCCCCCCCCCCCCCCTTTGAGTAAATGAATTCATCATTAAATGTCTTTTCCTTCTCGCTTTGTGCTGAAGGAAGCTTCCTTGCTTGGGATCTCTTAGGTGGGTTGGGAAGGGAGAGTCCCCTCCTGCTCTGTGCTGTGATTTCCACCACCAAAATTTGATCGGTGCTTTTTTGCTAGTGAGATGGTGAGATGAGGCTCATTGTTGAGGGAATTGCTTTGATCGGGGGAAGTTAATAAAATACATTTGAAGCTGGCAAACTGGGGAGTTTTTCAAAGAGTTACAAGCTGGTGCATGTAACAAATTTTAAGTTATAGTCTACTGAACAAAGTAAATGCATTCTCCCTGGAGGTAGGTGAGTCTGTATCCCCTTTGAAAGCCTGCTTTAAACAACGTTCAAAACTTGGATACCTGTGGCAACAGCACTGAAAGTAATAAATTCTATGAAAGATGAGGTTGTCTCTTTAATTGGTGCTATGGGAGAGCTGTTTGAAGATTTAATTATTTTGTGCGTGCATGCAGCCCTGTATTGGGAAGCTCCAAGGTGGGGAAGGGAGGATCTGGCACATGGGCTGGGAGCGTGGTGCCTGGCCCGGCAGCTCTGCAAACGCAGGAGTGGTGCTGGGCTCCTCTTTGCTCATGGAGCAGCCAGCTGGGTAGTTTGCAATAAAAGCATCTTAAGTTAGAGAGCTGCAAAGAGCTAAGCGCAGCGTTTCAGTTGCCATGCTGTCAGCAATTGAGTTTCAGGCTGCAGAAACGCATTTGCAACTGTTTACCATAGTGAGGAAAGCAGGAGCTTTTATTAGTAAGGATGTATCACGTTTTCCTACTAACTGCCTCTAGTTCCCACATGTTTTGCTTATGGTGAAGTGGGAGTGATGGGCTTTGCTTGCTATTTTGATAGATGATGAAAGGCAGACATGAGGTGTGCAATATGGGACTTGATATTTAAAACTGGCACTTTCCATTAAAGTACATACTTCAGGCTGCTTGTTTATGTTGCGGTTGCATGCGTGCCCGTACAGCAGGCTTGCAAAACTGTCACTAAACACAAAGCCACCACAACAAAAAAAGTCAAAGCAAGAAAAATCTACTTGCCTGTCTATTGGCGTGACTGTTTCTTTCAAAGTAAATATTACTTTTTAGTTATTATCAAAGGACCAAAAAAAAAAAAAAAAAGCCTTGACTCGGTCAAGTCAGGTTTGCAAAGCTGTGAGGTCTTGCTAGCCAGGGAAGAGACAATCCCTGCTGCCCTCCGCAGCCCTGGAGCATTTCCATTCCTGCTGCTGGCTCCTGGGGTGTAGGAGGATGCTGCCGGGGTGCTGCAGTCCCAACCTTTCCAGTAATGAAGCCTGGAGGACTTTCAGTGCAGTTCATTCATCTCCCACGTGCTAGTCAAGTGTGTTAAACCTTCGGGAAGGTCCTGTTCTCCTTCCTCTCCCCTTTCTGCTCCCTGTTTTTCCTATGGGCTGGGTCCTGTTAACCAGGATACAGAAAGCAGGGTTTGGAAGAAAAGGCTTGGGGGGGCCTGAAAGCTGGGGCCAGTGAGTGTGGGTTGGCAGGGGATGGCAAGGCAAGCATGGGGGAGCAAACAGCAGGGGAAGGTCTTCACGCCTGGCTGCCTTAGTCCAGCATCGCATCCCAGTTGCGTCTCTGATCCTCGAGCCCTGGGGTGCATGTTCCTGCTCCCAAGGCTTCCCCGCCTGGGCGGCTCTTTCTCCTGCACCTTTGCAGTGAGGCTGAAACGTGAAGGCCTTCCTTTCTGTTCTCCTGCTCCTCTCCCTCTCCTATCCCTCCCTCCCTCTCTCACCTCTTCCTTGAATTTTTGGGCAAGGCTGAGAGCAAGGGTGCCCTGCCAGAGCCACTGCTGGTTTCTAAATGGACATAAGAGGACTGAGCCTGGGAAGAGAAGAAAAGGGTGACTGGGCTGTTGGGGCAGTGGGGATGCTCTGACAGCAGCTCAGCGCTTCTCCAGCAGTTGAGGGAGAGGCAAATATAGCCTGGTCCCTGTCATGGTGTGGGTTTAACTTCAGGGGGTGAAAACTGTCTGTTTCTAGGGGACGGATTTTAGGGTTTTTGGGGTGGGGGGTTGTTCTCCCACCTTGGCAAAGAGTCCTCCTGTCTGGGTTTGAGATTTTGAACTAAGAAAGAGCACTGAGAATGCTGGGGGTGCCAGAGAGCCGAAGCTGTAGCGAGATAAGTGACAGCTTATGTTTAGAAACTGCAAGTTTGACACAGACCTTGTTTAAGCACACAGTTTTAACTTTGCCAGAAGAGCTAAAGCCGTACAGCTCTCCCCTGCCAGCAGAGCTTTTTCCTCCCCTAGGTGAGGCAATTCAGTGCTAGTGAAACTGTGCCTGCTCGAGGGGTTATGACGAGACGAGTGTTATCTTATGTAAAAATCACGTGCCTTGCCTGGATTAAGGCTGACATGAAGCTGGGCTAGGAGTCAACCTTCTGTGTTTCAGAAGAACGTGTACAAGCTCAAGCACCTGCTTTTATTTTAATAAGAGGAGCTGGTTGCGTATTAATTGCATGCCTAATATACGTTGCCTTGTTCGTACTGCTGTCTTCTCAGTTGCAAGGGCCAGGGTCTCAGTACAAATGATGATCTGGAAGGCAGCACACTTCGGGTTTGGTGCTGGGATGCAGCAGCTCTGCCTCATGCCACCTCAAATCCTGCTCTTACAGGACTGTCTGAGCCGCATGTGTTGGTGCGGCGCTGAGCCTTTGGCTCAGCATCCCAGCTCGAGGCCTTGCACGCTTGTTGTGCCCTTTCCAAAGGGGAGAGATGGCTTTGGAAGGGACCCAGCAGGATTGGCAGGCGTTTCTGCTGGACCTCGCTGCTGCTAATTTCAGATTCTGCATGCTCTGTAGGGTGCCCTACTCCAGCACGTGTCCCGCGTGTGACCAGTTACTCTGCCTTTTGCATCTCCATTGTTAATGCTTACATGCAGTGAAACTCAAATTGGAATTACTTTTTTTTTTTTTTTTTTTTTAGTTTGAGACAGCAAATGGGTGTCTTAAGGGGGTGGATTTAACGCATAGTGCTATTTTGTTACTCTGGTTGGCCTCCTGTCTAACCTGGCACTACATTCTCCAGTGTTAACACAGCTGAAGGATGCTATAAATGCTGTGCTCCCAAGCGCCCAAAATCACTGGTAAAGGTGATATTTTTCAATGCTTTTCTAACACAAGAGCAGACTCTGAACCCAACCAGATAATGTTGTTGTTCGCAAGTGACTTTTTCACAAGTAGGAAAATGATGGTGATCTACCCCTTTAGCTGGAAGAAGGGAATGTTGACGCAAGGCTCCCTGTGGTCATCGGAGTGAAGTAGTGAATGTTTCCCGAGCACTTTGAGCTGCAGTCCTGAGAGCACGAGCAGAGACCGTTGAACTTGATGGGCAGGTGCAGCCCTCTGGGGAAATGCCTCATCCCCTCATCGATGAGGCTGATGCGAGATGGTGGTCTAAGCTGGGCTGCCTGTTGTCAGCGATGTGGCATGGTTGGCTAACAGCGGGAGCGGAGGTGATCTGGCTGCATCAGCTGGAAAACCTGCCCCAGGAGCAGCCTGAAAAACACACTGTGCTCCTGGGAGCAGGCTTGGTACCTCTCTGCCGGGGTGCAGAGATCATGGTGCAGCCGAACTCCCAGTTGCTGATGGTGGGCTGTCATTTCTCTTTTGTCTTGGTGCTTTGCTTCCCAGTGAGGCTCCTTGCTGCTTCTGCTCGGCCTGTTTTACCTGCTGCGGGTGCAGGAGTGGAGGGGTTCGGCTGCCCAGAGCTACCCCAGAGCGCGGAGGGCTGCCGAGTGGTGGGCCAGTGGTGGATGTGCAGCTGATGCAACTGTCTCAGTAATGGCAAAAAGTTTGCCCACATCTGCCTCTCGGATTCTCAGCTGCGTGGGTTGGGATTATCCTGCCCTCTCCCAGCACCTCCAAATAGCTGAGAAATCCTAGGAGTATGGCAAGGGGGTGGCAGCCTGCAGGCTCTGAGGAGGAGCAGCAGCTCACCCGCCTGTTCCTGTGTGGCAAGGACAAGGGACCTGGGCAGTGTCAGGACTGGGTGCTGGGGTTTCCCTGGCACATCCCCAGGCCACCAGCCCAGCTGGATACGTGCCGTTGCCTGAACCTGATCAACTTGGGAGGCGAGGATGGGCAGTGACCCGCTTGGTGTCACACTTCCCGGCTAGCAGGCAGCTTGGAGGCTGCTGAAAACCCCTAAGATGCTGTGCTGGCCTGAATGCAGGCACCTGTTGGGGAAGGGATTACAGTTTTAGAAAACGGGGCTTTTCCAGGGGGTGGTTGCGGACAGCCTGTCATCAGTCCGTTGATGCCTGTGCCCTGCCGGACCTTGGAGCAGAGGCCAGCCAGCACGGAGAGCATCTCGCTGCGTGCTTCAGAGGCTCTTCTGCCGAAAGGTTCCCAAATACTTTGCAAGTCTTGATTGGCGCATTAGCTTAGACAAATTGAGTTATATATGCCATGGAGGGAAGAGAGGTACTGCACTCCTTCAGTGTTGACTTAAAGTTTAATTAATTTTGTTGCCAAATGAGGCATGAAATACAGTGTGAAATATATTGTGGTGCTGAATGTGTAATTGTACGGGGGACTTGGAGCACAGTGAGCACTGAGGATAGATCACCTGAGGCAAGCTGGGGCACAGAGCCTGCGAGGCACCGAGACGTGTGCCTGTAGCAGCGGTGGCCCAGCCAGGCTTTCCACCCCGCAGCAGCAAGCCAATGTGGGGGGACACGCACCCCAGTGATATTCCCCGGGGAAGTTAGGACCGGAGCAACCTCCCCACCCGAAGTGGAAGTGATGTCTGGAGATGCTGTCATGCCCATGGGTTTGTCGCTGTATTTTTTTTGTTTGCTGGAGGATCCAACCCTGAGCAAGATTCAAGCAGCTGGACAAGACTCGTGCCTGTGGCTCGCGGGGGGGCTGTCCTCTCCAGGACGCAGTAGCAGCCACTGTGGCCTTTGTGTCTTTGCCATCTTAAAACTTATTTGACCTGGGTGTGGGGTAGGATGGTAGTTTTGTCATCTGATTATAGAGATTATGGGGTTGTCGGTCCTGGGTGGAAATTTAAATGAAGAATTTATATGGAAATTCCACCTTGCAGGGTGGAAATATATATGAAGAAACATCAGAAGAGGGAATAGCTGAACTGTGCATAAAGAGAATTTCTGTAGCAGCTGGTTTGATGCTCTTCTTGTTGCCAGTTAACATTTCTGGAGGGAATATGTCTTCACAGCACCTTGCTCCCCCACTAAAAGAAGGAAAGAGTCAGTACAGGATATCTGCCCCTCCCGATGCCCGCCCCCCCCCCTTAAATATTTTTTTAATAACCTTGAATTTTTCAATTAACTCTCCAGGTAGCCCAGCTCCAAAGCCAGCAGGGAGGAAAACCTAAAAAGTACTGTCCATCCGCCTGTTAACCCTAAGAAGCACACCCCTCCCTCCAAAGTGACCTCAGGCAACATCTTTCTCTAAATTTAGCTGGAGATTCCATCAGGAGCAAGAGAGGTGAAATTAAGATGACACAAGCTTTTTCTAGCAGTGGAGTCTTCATGGTTAGACAGAGACTGAAAATAAATAAACAGTCCTTGTTTCAGAGCATCTGATGATGAGGCTGGGAGGAAGGGCAGCCTCCAGCACCCCAGTATATGTGTGGAGGTGGCTTGTTTCATACCAAGAGGGGCAAAGACAGTCATCTACAAAACCTTGGCTGGTCCTAAAAGGAAAGAACCTTCCAGGAAAGCAGGTGATACTCCCTGTGTCCTGTCTGTGGGGTGCTGGGGGCTGCCAGTGAACTATGGGGTCTTCTTAGGCGGCAGCACTTGCCTCTCCTGGGAAGCGGTAGGCAGCAGGTTTGGCTGGCCATCACTCGAGGCAGAGCTGTTCCTCTCCTCAAAGACTTTTCAAGCATCTTCTGCCCATCCTTCATCCCTGACCTCTCAGGATGAGGAATCAGTGAGGGTTTTCCCCCTCCAAAAGCCCTCCTGGGTCTCCATTGTGGTGCTTTTTGGTCGCAGACATAGTGGCATCCAGGAATGTCCCAGCAGACAACCCATCGTGGCCCTAGCCTGGAAGAAGACCCAGCCACAGTCCTGCAGGACAAGCCTTGGGAGGACACTGGTGTTGCCAGTCACCTCTCTTACCTTTCTGCCTTGTCCTGCACAACCAGGGAGATAGGTGGCTTGGCTGTGACAAGTGACAAAATCCGTCCTTGTGGTGGTGAGTGTGTGACCGCTCCTCAGACAGAGGGGAGGTCCAGGGCCCCTTCTGCTTTCTGGGACTTTAAAAAAAAAAAAAAAAAAAAGTGAGGTGGTCTCTCTTCCAAAGGCTTCTTAATGCCCCATTAACATTGTTATACAAAACAGCAGTATGCCATTTAATTAGGAAAAATACGTACTAACCTCTACCATATGTTGCTCTTCTCCTTGTATTTGCATTTGAAAGTCCAGCTGAATTTCAATGTGAAACTGGATTTTATCCAAATGATGAATGGCCTGAGAGGCTGTGGGAAGGTGGATGTGCCTCCCTATCGCATATGGTTGGGTTTGGTTTTGGGGTTTTTTTTGCCTTTTTAAAGAAAAAAAATTGAAGCAGGGTTCCTTTATTTCTTGTTCTGTGGTTCCAACTGTCTGCACCTTTCCTCTAAAACGTTATCTGAAGCACAGAGGCTTCAGACCCCAGGGGAGAGGGACTAGATTTACTCTTAAGCAACACATTTTCAGTGGCAGTTCCGCTGATGGGCCAGGAGATGAGCGTGCTGCCGAGCCTCCCTGTGCTTCTGGATTTCACCTGGGGCTGCTCTGTGCCTCAGGTTTGTAACCTTCTTTGCTGGCTTAAAAAAAGGCTTTGGTATCGACAGGTGCCTTTTCTTCCAAGAGGCAAGTCAATGGTTTGGCCATGCAGGCTCCAAATTGCTTTAGCCTCCGCAGCAGGAGCATGGTGAGGGTTATTTGCTTTGTTTTTCCAGCCTGACGTTGGATGGGGTTTGTGCACATGTGCCTCGCGTGCAGGGCTTTGCTAAAAGTGCAGTGACCACAGCTTTCTAATTGGGCCTGAAGCTTTTTGGCTTTTTATTTTTAGATTGTTGGGAGTGGTGGCAGCTCCAAGCCCCCTCCCAGTTGGGGCCATGGTTTCTCTGTGGACGTTGCTCCACCAGCAGCGTTCCCCAGCTGCTGTAGAACAGGAGCAGTGGTATCTTGCTGCTGCTTGGACTGCTGGAAGACAACCTGGTTTAGGGGCCCTGTGGTGGCTGGGTCTCTGGCAGCACATCCCCAAGTCTTGTAGAGCAGCCTGGACTCTCCACTTGGTCGCAGGTTGGATTTTTCTCTTTGTCTGAGATACATTTAAACCGAGTTAAACTCCGTAACAAGCTCAGCATTATGTTGTTGAGCTGGATGTGCTCACACAGCTCTTGGTGACCTTTTACCTCACCTACCTGGCAAAAAAAAACCTTAAAAATCACTTTATATCCTGATTATTTCACATCCTCTGCCTCTGAATCTGTCTTCAGAGGGTCACTTGGGTGCTGGGCTGGCTGTGGTGCTCACAGGGGGAGCTGGTTGCCACAGGTTTCTGACTTTTGTTCTCCTTTCTCTTGGCCTCTTGGAGATCAGTTCAATCTTTAAGACAGTTTTTGTTGGGTTTTTTTGTTGTGTTAATGCAGCTGAACTAATATGATTACATTTCCAGATTTTGGTAATGGAATAACAAGTCAGGAAGCTTCCCCCCCCCCGTTTTTTTTGTGTGGTTTTTGTTTTTTTGTTTTTGTTTTTTTTTTTTAATGGAAATTTTATGTCACTTGCAAATTATCGAAATCTTCAGTTGGGAAGTTCTTTCCCATTCGCAGTTAGTCTTGACACAAGGGCTCCTTGCTACTGTGGCCATGTGTGGGGCACTCTGGTCCTGGCGAAAAGGCTGCTGCACTTCATGCATCATGCTGTGGTCGGCCACGAACCCAGAGCAACCACAGGATTGTCCTGGATGCCCAAAAAGGTGGATCTTCCCTTCCCCAAGAGAGCTGCCAGGCCAAAGGGGCCGTGTATGACCCCCAGTGCCACTTTTTGGGCAGAGACCCTTGCACGTGTGCCCTTCCCTGGAGCAGTTTCACCAGCATTTCAAGGTGTGTTGGCTTTGCACATCTCTGTGCTCTCTCTCAGATTTCGGAGGAGCGATGTGGAAAACAGCTCAGACAAACAGTCTCGCGATGGCAACTTCCTTTCTAAAAAGAGAAGGATGTTGCGGGGTCGGTGGCTTCCCATTATTTTCCCCATTTTAAGCATTTTCTCGCCATTGGTGCGCCAGTGTCAGGCTGTGCGGTCTGCTTTGGTTTGGAGACAGCCTCGCCGCTGCGAGGGCGCACTGTGGTGCGGGATGCCCGTGTCTCGGAGCCACGTGGGCTTTGGCTTCCTGAAGCACCGAGCTGTTCCTCCGCTCCCAGGACAGAGGTACCGGCTGGCCGAGCCCCGGCACCGGCACAGCCCTGCCGGGCAGCAGCAGGGCTGCCGAGTTTGCCCTTCTTTGGGTATGCTGTAAGAAGGTAATGAGTCACTTTCCACCAAGCCGATAGTTACCCTGCTCCTGTCTTGTATTTGTGTTGTGTAGCCAGCAGGATTATTTATAACTTAGCCAGCATCCCGAGTCTATTGTTTCAGCAAAGAGCAGGAATGACTAGATGACTTCCTGAGATTTTTTTTTTTTTTACCACCCCCTCATTTTTAATTTTTTTTAAAATCTGCTTTTCCTTCCAAGTATTATATTCGCCAGTTGGATGCTTTCCCCCCACATCTTCCCCTCCTGATTGTGCATTTGTGCTGCTGACAATCCCACTACCGGTGTTGCTTTAACTCTTAGAAAGACTCCCAGGAAAAGGCAGGGTCCGTGCCCTGGGAGGACTGGGGCACCTATAGGTGGCAGGAGCAGCTCTTGCCAGACCTGGAGCAGGACTCACAGGTGCTGAGGACCAAGGCACAAGGCTCTGGCAGTGCTGTTAACGGGAGGGCGAGCTCCTCTGCACTTGCAGGGGTTACCTTGTGTTGTGGATACCTCAGGATGTGTGCCCCAGGGATGTGGCAGCGATGGGTGTGGAAGAAGCGGGTCCTGAGCTCCTTCCCTGCCCGTGCAGCCACTTGCCCGGTCGCAGTGGTGCCATCTGAGCAGGGTTCACCCTAAATCCTGAAGCTCTCCTGGTTCTTGTCCTCCTTCTCTCTGTCCAGCTGCCTCCAGTTAATTCACCGTTGATATTGCAAGACTCGGCAGTCATCATGGTTTTAAAGGCCTTCCCTGGAGATCAGTGGGTAGTAAAGGTGTGCAGAATGGAAGGAAGGGGCAGAGTGGGTGGTTTGGTGAGCTGAGCCGATCTGAACCTTTGTAGAGGATCTGCAGGTTGAGTTTCCTTGGGAAGCAACACCCAGGGCCCTGACAGCTGCCGTCCTTGGCTCCTCTTTGCCTAAACAGCCCAGGTCCGCTTTGGATATTCTTGCTTGAAATTGGGGCATAAGACTCCTGCTTTGGGTTTGGTTTGGTCAAATTCTCCTTCTGGCTGAGTGGGATGCTTTGAGGTGGAGCCTCAGTGGTGCCCATCTCGGCTACGTTTCCTTCGTTAGCTTCTTCTTGGCTGTGATGTAACGAGCAGCCTCTGAGGTTTGAGCGGCTGCAGCCACAACCTGCAAAAGCGACCCGGGGGTGAAACAGCTGAAGAGGAAGAAGTCTTTGCTGCCTTGTGGTCAGCAGAGATCCTGCAGAAGTCCTCTCGGTTTCTATTAGTTCAGAACTCAAAACTTAGCGCTCATTTATTTTTAAGCTGCTGTTTCTAGCCAAGGTGCCTGCAAGCCCTTGCTTGTCCTCGCTGTGTTGGTAAAAGCTCCTTGTAGCCCCTCTGGCTCTGGCCCCTTCCCAAGGGGGGCTGCAGGGAAGTGGAAGGGGCTGGCGGTTGCCTGGCCTGTCCCCGCTTCTCCCCCTCGTCAGGGCTCGTGGCACAGAGGTGTTGCTCTCCCTGCGTTGACTTCCCTGGAACTGCCTGGCTCCGCAGGGAAGCATGAAGTTGATCCAAACGGAGCTCTGCTGCACTGGAAACGCCACTTGGATGTGAGCAGGAAAATGAGTCCTGACTTCTGTCCTGTGGGGTTTTTACAGTTTTTGTAGCTGGTTTTGTTTTTCCAGGTTTCTTGTGGTGCAGAGCACTAGGGTGCGGGTCAGAAACTGGAGGAGGGTTGCATGAGATCTTGGGCTTAAGGGGGAGGACGATGCTCTGAGAAGGGCCTGGGAATGGAGGCATCTCGGGGAACTGCTGTCTGGAGCCCTGAGCTCACAGCAGACTTCTAGGGTCCTCTCTAGATGCCTTGTTGCAGTCAAATTGGAAGCCCTTTGGGCCCCACACTTAACTCGCTTCTTGTAAGAGCTGGTCCCAAAGCCTTTACAGCCCAAGTGAAGCGGTTCCAGGTCACACAGGAGCTCGTGCATCCAAGAGGATGCTTGTCCCAGCTGCTAGGCTGCTTCCTGCTGCTGCTCGCTCTCATTCCTAGGAGGTTTTCAAGCTGCGGATCCCCTAGCTAGGGCACCCTTGTGCTGGCTCCTTCCCATCCCAAGTGCTGGGATATTTCGGTTTTCTCCCCGAGCTGGAGTCTACAGGCAGTGATCTCCCAAGTAAAGCTCTGGTATGATTCCTGTACCATCCAGCTCACCGCAGCGTTTCCCTGGAGTGGTGGGAAAAGCCAAACCCGGATGGCACTGACTTCCCACTTCTTGCTGCTCTTCGGGGTCCTTTCAACTGAAAGGCATGGGAAATAAAGCTGAGGGAAAAGATGGGGAGCTGCGACTTACACTCCCAACTGTGAAACCGCTGCAGCTTAGGACTTCTTGACAGCAGGACATGACCACATGGCAGGGAGAGCCAGGCATGAGCATCTCCTACAGCACGCTGCCTCTTCCAGCCCTTCTGGGTCAGCTCAAAAATAGAGAACAGCACTTCTCCCCCAGCTTGCTTTGTATTTTTAAAGGCATTGTGGTTTTTTGTTCTGTTTTCTTTAAATAATTCTCTAAAAAGTTGAAACTGTAGGACTGGTGTTTTTTTACCCAAAGAAGAAAACTGAAAGATTAGTGAGACATTGTGGTTTTGGATTGCCAGTTGTAAAGATGTTTGTGTGCTCCAGCGTACAAGGCTTTTCAGCCCTGGTGAGTGTGAGTGCTTGTTCCCAGAGGTGGCTTGACAACATGTGGGTTAATAGCCGGAGATGTGTTTGTCCACACAGGTATTTAAGGGATAATCTGTGTGGCTTTATATTGTGCCGAGAAAGTCTGTCTCGGCTTTGGTCTCTGCTGCTGCATTTCCAGCTCTGCCCTAATTTTTGGGCAAGTCTCTCCATATGTACAATAGCTAGAAACAGTTTTGTTCCCTAGAGAGGCTTTGAGGTTTAACATTTATAAAATGCTTTGAGATCTGCAGATAAAGGAAAGCAAGACAATAAACAGCGACCAGGGCTGTGCCAAAGAAATACACTGTATCACCACAACAGAGCCATGCAGGATTGGGTGGAGATGGCTTTTGCTAGAGGGAATACAACTCTTCCAGAAGGCACTGCTGCGGACTTGGTTGGGAGCCCTGCTAGCAGGAGAGGGGCAGCTAAGCTCTGACCCTGGCCTTGATAACGTGTGTGGGTAAAAGCACGAAGAAGGCACGTAGGTGGGTTTTTCCCCATGCTTCACATTGCCTGGGGTGCTCTCGGGCTGTCCCAGGGCTTCCTGGGAGCAAACCTGCTCTGGGAGAGATGCTGCCGAGTTGCTCTTTGCTCTCCGGACGGTGCATCATAAAATCCCCTGGTAAACTTAATCCACTCCATAAACCTTGCTAACTTTCTTTTCACTGCCTTTGCTTGTCCTTAGAGTGAACTCCTTTATAGTCCCCCAAACAAAGGCAGGCAGGAGTGGGCAGGGACAGAGGAACTGGGATCTGTGCTCCTCCCCGGTGCTACGGGCTGGGTGGGAGGAGCGGGCTGGGGCTCGGGCGCTCAGCACCGGGGCGCTGGGCTCCTCTGCTGCCAGCTACTCAATGGACATGGCATCCCAGAACAAACTGGTTTGGGGTAGGTCTTCCTGCCAGACATCTGGTGACACTGGGATTTTTTTTGGCAGAGGGTGGGAGGATGGAACGTGAAGGAATAATTTTTAGTGGATTGGTTGGGAATTCACCTCTCAAGGGATTTGGAGGCAGATGGGCTGGAGTGTCAGGCTGTCTTCAGGGATCCTTCTCTCATCCTCCCCACACTCTTGAGTACCTGCCTTTTGGTACCCTTCTGCTTTTGGGCAGGAGCAGAGAGTATTAATGCTGCTTGAGGACACATGATACTGTTTTGGGAGCAAGATGCGTGGCTCTGCAGGGATAGCTCGTCTTTTTCTGCTGCTTCTCCCATAATGTATACGTAAGTCCCTTAAAACCTATTAAAAGCAAGCCGCGGCGAGTGGCACGGTGAGAAGAGAAGGGTACGTAGCTGGAGGCTGGCTCTAGCACACAGCAAAGTTAATTGCTAGTTGAGGGTTTCTTGGGCGAGATGGTGACCTGTGGTCCCTGTGCCGTGAGCCGGTAGCTGGCGCGGTTACTGCTGTGGCTGGGTAGGAAACATGACCTGGATGTGGGGTTTCCTTGCCCTGCACGGGGCTGGTGGAATGGTTTTCATTTCAACTGGTTTTAGAAATGAATCAAACTAGCTCTCTGGAGATGGTCTTGCTTGAATTCAAGTGGCTTGTGCATATCTGGTTTTTAACTTAAGAGAAACTGGTTTACCTGAATCACTACAAATGCTGCCTGCTTTGAAATGGGGAGGGCTACAGGGGCTCTTGCTCTTCTTGGGGGACTTGTACCTCTTAGTTTTAAATAACTGTGGCTTGTGTTTTGAGCGAGGCAGCATGCTGTATGCTTCATAGTAGGCAGGGTTCTCCCTGGGATGCCGGGGAGCAACTGAGGCTTTGGGATGCTGCTGAGATGAGGGGGAACGTGCAAGATGGGCAAAACTGTGGAAGCCCAGAATTAGCTTCCCTTGAGAGAGTTAAACCTCCGTGCCCAAGGTCACTGGAGGTAGATGTGTACTTCTTGTCCTCATCAGAGTGTTGCGGGCAGGAGTGGACAGCCAAACCCTCGAGTGTGACAGAACCTGGGCACCAGAGAGGTTTACAAGCAGCTTGTTTTCCCGTCAGTTCTGTCTAGGGTTGAGGGGGTCCAGTGGAGCTGCTGAGGCAGCTTGCGTGGAGATGGTGTCCCCTCCAGCTGCTGACCCGCTCCCCCTGCTGCAGTGGCAGAAGCAAATGGGGCTCTCACGTCGCCTTTGAGGTGTGGAGCTGTAGTTTTGCAAACAGCTGATCTGCCGGTTGCTTGCTGCCGGCCGAGGTCTTCCTCTTCCTGTCTGTCCTGGCTTGCCCCATCTTGGGGGCTTCTGGGGCACGTTTTGCTCCAAATGGGGAACTAGTTTTCATTGGGTTTCCTTGCTGTCTTATACATTCAGCAGCCCTTGGAAAGTCCAGTGAGCTCCAGAATTTGCTCAGGATAAATGCAGAGCAAGAAGGGCCCTTTCCTTCCAGAGTAGCGAGTGCTGCAGTGCCTTGAATTATCCCATGAGCTTGGTGCAGTGAGGAACAGGAGGGAGCTTGGTCCATGGCTGGGGTGGCCCAGGGTCTCCCTGGGAGCAGAGGTGGGAGCTGCCAGCAGAGGTTGTGTGCTGGGGGCAGCCCAGTTGTTTGGTCCATCACATTTTCCTTGCAGCACTGTGGCTAGGAGTCACTGCTTTTATTTCATTTTTTTCACTCCTTTTCTCCCCCTGTCCTCATTTTGATACATATATACATATTCCTGCCGAAGTTGCATTTGAAAACGCAGCCGCTTTTCTGTGGTGCAGCAGCTTCTCACCCTGAGCACACGTGGTGGCTCCCACGTGGCTCTGCTCTCACCATCCCAACAAACTGTGGAGCTCCAGGTTTTTAAACCCTCTTCAGACACCCCAGAGCTTCTGCACTTTATGACTCGGGCACTGATGCAGCTCTTCTTGTTCATGGAAGAAAAAATTCCTTTGAGCTTCCTGTAGTTAAAAGAAAGCAAGCTTTGAGCAAAGTATCAGAGAAACTTCTTAATGGTCAATTTTCCTAGACATTATATTAGTATTCCTGATAAGGAGTGTTACTGCTGGTCTACACAAAAGCACTAGAAAACGGAACAAGGTGTAGAGGAGACACAGGCAAGGTAATCTAGCAGGTCACTTTTTCTCTGTACCTTGTTCCCCTGAATAGCACAGCCCTGATGTGAAAAGCATTTAAAGGGCTCGGACATGGAGTGTGAAGCCAGGCTGGAAGCACGCATGGGTTGGCCACGCCAGCTGCAGAGCAGGGGGAAAAACCCCACTCCCACCCTTCCCAGCAGCGCTGCATCACCTATCCGCAACCCAAATGATGGGTCGGTGCGTGCCCAGGGTAATGTGAAAGATGTACATCTGGTGAAATGTTAACGCCGTCGTGTTCTGATCGTCAGAAGAATAAAACCCACTTTCGTGAGGTCTTCATGGAGCCGTCCTCAGAACTGTGCGGTGGGTTTTTCCTGGGGCTGTTTCTGTTGTTCATCGTGAGACATCAGACCAAGGAGGACCAGCTCCTGCTGGCCATCGATAAGTGATGCTAAAGCTGCACCCAGGAAATGGTTTGAAATGCACATGCTGGAAAAAAAATGTTGGTTTTTAATCCTAGAAAGCTGAGGAGCCATGCTACACATTGAGTGCCATCTACTGGCACCTCATCCATGTTCTTGGCGTGTTTGCCCGGGGAGAGGGAGAGCGGTTGTGCAGGTCAGCAGTGTGGGACCTGCTGTGGCACTTAGGAGGAAGGACTTGGAGTGCCAGCTCGGTGTGCCAGCTTGTTGAGGAAGGGGTGGTAAGGGTGGGCTTCCCCTCCGCTTCTTGAGCGATGTCCTCGTTGTCCAAGCCCCAGTGTAGGAGCAGCCCAGAAGTAGCTATCTGCTGAGGCTGACACATCCCAGCCTGAGCTGGATGTTTCGTACCGTACTTCCATGACTGATTTAACATGGGATGCATCCAAGCTGCTGTTCGCAGCAGCTGTGCCACCCTCTGTTTTTATCCTCTCCCTTCAGCTGGCCCCAGATACTTGTCTACATGCTGAACCAGACCAGGTGGCAGATCATGATTTTCAAAGAAAACCAGCCCACCGGCACCAGCTCGGTCCCTTAATATCTTTACCAGCATCTGGGCAAATGCACTGCTTGGTGACAAGTGTCATGATCTGGTTGTACAGACAAGGGCAACCAGGGCACAAGGGGCTGGAGCAACTTTTAGGTGTCTTCTGCTGACGTGTGATTAGAAACAGGGTCTCAGAGGTGAATTGACAGCCCAAACCCTCAGTGCAACACATGATTGATTTCTAGAGGTCAGGAGGCTGACAGACCTTGCCTGATGGACTCTACACCTTAAGCTTCTGTAGACCTCAAAACAAAGCTAATGGTTTTATTTTTTTTTCAGGTAAGCTCTTCCTGTGCCTTGTCCTTTTGGCTTTAGGGTTACAACGGGAATTTGGGGCACGGAGTATGGGTACACAAAGACGTGGATTCTAAACAGGGGAAGGGGAGAAGTGAACATCTTGAAGTGTTTATATTTGGGGGGGGGAAGAGTCACGGGTCTTGGAAATGGTGCTTCTTAGTAGCAAGTAGATCAAATACAGCCCTTTTTAATGCAATTTAAATAATTGATGGTATATTCAATTACAGAAATATTTGGCAGAGCTCTAAATAGGTCACATCTGTCCTTAAACCGTTCTTAAGGTAAATATCTTCCCATGCTTTGTCATGTTGACCAAATTCTGTAAGAACTGGTGCCTGGGGAGGGCAAACTCCTTGGCTGTATGTGCAGTTATCCCCCAAAGTCTGCACCTTGTATATGTATAAACTACTGGCACTTGGTTTTGCTTTAGGGATGCCTTAGTAAGCCTGGTTTGTATGTTTTGGTCCCATTTAACTACTGAAGTTTGCACCGTAACAGGGCCTGGCGGGGGTTTCAGCAACAGCCAGGTGTTGGTGGCTTGCGTTGCCCACCGGCTTGCTCTCAGGGGGCAGGATGGCAGCCGTGAGCTCGCGGTGCACGCAGCGATGCTGGCCTTGGGAAAGGAGAAAGCAAATAGACAAACCTTTGTTGTGGTGACCATAGTCTTGAAGTTATTTGCAAACAAAAGCTGGAGCTGAGGGCTTGCCCCAGCCCCGCGGAGGGAGGCAGGCAGGCAGGTGGTGTTGAGAACACTTTGTTTGGGAAAGTTTTTCTCATTGTGTCGAACAATTCTTCTTAGATGATCCTTCCTGTGGGCTGAATCATCGTCTCAACGAATGTGTTGGCTATCCTAGCCAGCCCCACGGCCGCATCCTGTGCGGTCTGGGGCATCCTGTGCTGCTGGCAGAGCCGCCGGGTGCTGGGCTGCCCAGCACCCTGCAGGATTGTAGCCCCTGCATTTTGGGTCAGAATAAACACTCCTGGATGTGTGTTTGCTTCAGCCTTCCTCTCCCCTCTGAGATCTGGGTTTTTCCCCCCTTGCTCCAAGGAACTTTGCAAGGTTAGCAGTAGATCATATAAGTCATTAACCATCATCCCTCTCCCAGGTAAGAGAAGACTTACAAATAAACTACCAAGGCCACTGTGGTTGTGCGTGCATGTGTTGGGCCATTTCCCTGCATAATTTCCACATTATTTGGAAAAGGTCTTTAATTTGTTTAATTTTTAACTGCCTCCAGCCTCCCTACCTGCTGGCTTTGGAGGCTGGCAGTGATGGTGGGATGGATGGGCTCACGTACGCACAGCTGGCACTGCTGTCTGACACGGCCCGGGGAAACCACCAAGGAAAGCCTTTTTGTTTGATCTAAAATGCCTCTCTTGCAACCTTTTAGGTTTCTTTTGGTCAAGTATAAGTAAACAGGCTTTTGTCCCCTATTTTCTTGCTTGCTGAGTAACAGAAAACAAGTGGGAGAAGGTTTCTATTCCCCAGCAAGAGGACTCTGGTTGCATCACTGATACCATAATTTTATTTTACATTGCAAATTAAACAATAGTTGGAAAGATGCAAATCAGATCAGAAATAGAGGTATATGCTTCTAAGTAAAGTAGTGGGGGTGTATGCACCTATTCTGTGCATCTGCGTCTATGTGCAAAATACACAATTGCCTGCGAAATACAAAAGGTCAAGAAGTAGTGTCTCGGGGGACCCGCAGCCGTCGTAT
Organism: Microhierax caerulescens; assembly: GCA_035590215.1. Lineage (NCBI taxonomy): Eukaryota > Metazoa > Chordata > Aves > Falconiformes > Falconidae > Microhierax > Microhierax caerulescens. The sequence goes on along the minus strand of JAVJGJ010000047.1, from coordinate 47,468,988 downwards.
TTCATTCCTCACTGGCATCGGGCTGCTGTGCGCACTCAGCAAAATGAATTCTTTCTTTGGACAACAATACGTGCGTTAGTGTCGAGTGTCTGCATCTTTCATGAGTGTGCAACTTTGTGGTAAAATAAATGAGCTGGAAAAAACAGGATGTGGATTTACCATTGCTCTTCACCCCAAAGCTTTCTGTTTAATGGAATATAACCCCCTTGCTTTGTGAATAAGCCTGTATCTACTGATTTTAAATTGTTCTGTGCTAGCAAACATGTTGATCTTGTTGAATGCATGTGATGCAGAACATGAGGAAAAGTTCTCTACAGGGCTGTCATTGCGTTTCGGTTTGCTAGCAGGATTGCAGCTCCCAGGACCCCTCAGAGCTCCTGTAGACACACGTTATGATTTTCAAGCTGGGGGCTCCTGCGTGGCATGAGTCAGGTGTTCAGGTCGAGGATATAACTCCTTGTAGCTCCGTGGGTTTTAATCTTTAGTTAATGCAACATTTTCCAGTTGCATGCCTGGATGTGCCAAGGATGATAAAGGCAGAGGATGGCAAGTCACTGAAGTTGCTGGAACCTGTAGTCTTCTTCTGATTGTTCTGGATGTGCTGAAACCCCTTGGTCACAAAAAAATCCTAGAGAATGAACCAGAAGGATTTGGAATTCATCTGAATAGCAAACCCCCCAATATTTGCTTTAAAAAAAAAAAGATAAAGGAGGCATTAATCTTAGCCCACGAGTACCTGGATGAGTGGTGTGTGTGGGTCTGGGCATCGTGAGGAGCAGCGTGTGGGCAGTGCTGGGGAGCCGGGGTGGCACGGCTGGTGTCCAGCGCTGTGTTTCTCCCCGCTGACATGTAGTAGCCTTGAGCTAGAGCTGCCTTTCAGTGCATGGGGGTGTTCCCTAGCCTCCTGTCAAAAAGCACTTTGGGGAGGGCTGAGGTGCTTGGTGGCAGCCTCCTGGGAGGGGGGTCCCACGGTGGTTGGGTCTGAGCCGCTTCCTTGCTCTTCGGAGGGTTGGGTTGGGTTGACCCAAGCTGCTCCTGGCAGCTGCGGGTGGCTCATCGCAGGCATAGGCTCATCCCCAGGGCTCGGGGCAGCCCCTCAATGCTTCTCCCCCGACCCTGCGGTCCCTGCAGTCCTGCTTTGCCAATGTCACGGTGCAGTGGGACCTCAGGGCTGGCCGGCCGGTGGCAATGGGGTTCCCACTGTCGCCTCTTGCTGGGCCTCTTGTTTCCATCTGCAAGGAGGGTAGCAGGGCTGCTCCTCCGAAACATGCGTTGACCCGAGGTGCTAGCAGATAAAAGGGAATTCTCTGACACCTGTTACCAGTCCAATGTTATTCTTGGTCCATTTCCCTGCACTTTTGTGCTTTAGACCCTCCTTGACATCCTGCTTCTTGCAGAGTGTGGATGGGCTGTTGGGTTTCGAGGGAGGCTGGAGACAAGGGACATGGGTAGCTCATCCCAGAGAGGCTGGGGACAAGGGACACGGGGGGGTTTGTCCCGCAGGCTGCTGACCTTTTGAAAGCACTGACTGGTTGAGCACTGTGTTACCCTCCGTCCCCTTTTCATGCTGCTCCTTTGTGCTCTTGTTTGGTCATTGCTGTGCCTTTGTTTTCACAGCTGGGGGAAGTGTTTTGAGCTTTAAAGTTTATTTTCTTCCCTCTGGTTGTCGTCACAGGTTTGTTTTCTTTCTCCCTGTGGCATCTTGCTGGCTTTCCGAGGGGCTGGGAGGCAGGACCATCTCTGCTGTCTGTGCCTTTCTGCTGGAGGGAGCGGGCTTCTTCCCTGCGCTTGGCAGGGCTGATGGCTTTGCTGTCTTTGCTGCCTTTGCTTGGTCTCACTGGCTTTTTGTTCATTCAGTAAATGCTGTCCAGTTCAGCCAACCCTCCAGGAAGAGGGTAGCTCAGCAGTTTGCCGGTGACGTAAACCATGGGACTCTGGGTCCGGTCCTTGGCCGAGCTGTGGGTGCTGGTGGTGGTGGCCGTGCCAAGGTGCAATGCTCTCCTGCCACTGGCACTGCGTGCAGTTATTTTGCAAGTCCTTGATGAGGTTTGGGCTGGACCACATGATTTATTTCCTTAATTGTTACTTTAAGCAGGCAGGCTTTCATTTTGATTACCAAAAAACCACCCCACAGAATGCAGTGGGGACCTGCCTGTAGGGTCTGCAAGTAACACTTGTTTCTAAAGTGAAAGGTGGTTGAATTTGCTTGTTGGGGTTTCTTTTTTCTTCTTTTTATCTTTTCCCCAAACCTTCCTCACGCCTGTGCTGGGCCCTGTTTCATACACTTAATTTTTCTTCCGGGGCATTTCTGGGATGTCACCACAGCACCCCTGAAACCAGCCCCTTTGAGAGTGGTTGCAGCCACCCAGGGGCTGTGACCTGCAAGTGAAGCAGTGTCCTGACCCACAGCAGAAGCTGTGAATGCAGCTTTGTTTTGAAACGCCTTGTGCATCATCTCCCAGACCATCTTCTAAAAGACCAGGAGTAACTAAATACTTCTTTGGCTCCTTTTTTCCCCCTCTTTCTGGCTTTTTATTTTGGTGTTGGCTGTAGATGTCATTTCTCTCCATACTCATCCCTTGTCCAGAGCCAGTGGGGAATGCATCATCTCCCTATCTGGTACCACTCCCATCTTTCACCAGCCCCAGACTTTTCCTAAAACCCAGCTCCGAGTATGGATTGTGCAGAAACAGCTGAACCAGAATACGGTGCAGGAGATGCCAGAGCAGATGCTAAGCAGAGGAATTAATGATCACTGAAGTGGTGGCATCAGCTTTAAGTAAAAAATTATCCCTGAGTGTGCATTTGGGGAGGCAGCAGTAGCGGCGCTTCCCTCGGGGCAGGGGCACGGGGACCTGTGCAGGGTGGATGGGATGTGTGTGTCTTGGCTTTGAATTCTCGGTACATTCGTCACCACAAAGATAAATTGGCCGAGTCTGCCCTGTAAATCTTGTAGGGATCTGTGTTAATGGGCTCCGTGTTGATGGGCTCCGAGATGACATGTTTGTTTAATGTGTTGGCATAGTTGCATGTGTTCCCCCTTTGGGCATGTCACCTGGAGGATGGCATCACTTCCCTCTGCTTCACCGGGCTGTCATGGTCCAGAGCATCCACTTGTGCCGCCTGGCCCGCTCGCCTCTCCTGGATGGGCTGGGAAGTGGCAGATGGAGGGGCAGGGGACAAGACCAAGCTGGGGCCTGAGGAGCTGTGAGCTTCATCGGCAGTGCGGCTCCATCCCCTTCTTGGGGCACAATGCAGTGGCTTTGGGTCCCTCCGCTCAGGGCTGGCCCCTCGCCGTCTGGGGGGCAGTCACACAGCAGTGCTCATGCTTGGGGATCACCCCCATGCCCCTCACTCAGATTGTGGACCTGGGGGAGCGCATCCCAGCCAGCAGCGATCTTTAAGCCGTCCCATCCTGCATCCAGCCACGCTGCATCCCTCCTCGAGGACCAGCTGGGCTGCAGCTACCAGCACTTCAGCACAGGCTGTGCGGTCGAGGCACGAAACCACCCACTCTCAAGCCAGATCCACCAAAATCCGTGCTTGCTTCCCAGGCAGCAGAGTGCTGGCTGTCTTTGGTCCAACCTCACATTTCAAGGCTGTGGAGGGGATGAAACTGAGCTCTCCTACCTAGGTGAGGAGTCCCAGTCTGCCCCAGGGGCAGGGACCTCCAGGGGGGCACTGCCAAGGCCCCCATGCTGCCCTCCAGGTGTTCAGTACCACTTGCTTTTGGGGGAATTTTTTTGCCCCCCCCCCCTTTTTTTTTTTTTTTAAATTGTTTTGTCGTGCGCCAGGAAAAGGAAGTGAACAAATTGTATAGTCCCATCCACAATCGACGTCCTGTAAACAGCTACCGGCTGCCTTCCATTCACAGCTGTTTTTTCCTATTCGGGGGTGGACAGGGCTGGTAAATAAACAGGCAGAACTGGTGGCCGCTCCCAGCACCCGCTTTGCCCTTCGCTGGGGCTCTGCTTGTGCCCAGGAGCTTTTCCCCAGGGATGCCAAGGTGACAAGGTGTGTTGGTGGGTTTTCCCTTGCTGAGTGATGTGTGGGTCCAGGGAGCCAACTCTCCCAGGAAAAACAACTTTGCTAGTTTGACTGGGACTAAAGCTAATTACTAGTCGACTAATTTTATTGATTTCAAATCCCTTTTAGCAGAGATTTTGCTGTGAGGCTGATCGCCAGAGCGATTAGGACACAAAGCCGCTTAATTTGGAAGTGTTTATCAAGCAGCCTTCTGTCACCTGGGTTTCAAATCAAATTACGGTGGCACTAGTGTCTCTATCTGTGGTGGCTCGCGCTGTCCCACCTCCGGTGGAGGCAGGCAGGGAGCAGCGTTCCCCGTGCTTCTCCTGGGGCAGCTTTGGGGCTAGCAGAAGTTAAGTGTGTTCATAACATAAGCGTGGTGTGCCGCTGCCTGCGGGGGTTTTATTCCCAGCTGCCACCATGTCCCTGTCCTGCTGTGGCCTGTGGGCGCTGCTGTGGCTGCGGAGCTGGATTTGCTGCCCGGCTTTCAGAGCCTCGCAGCGGGCACCTGGTGGTCGGTAGGCCCTTGAAGATGGAAGGTGCCATCTTCATGGCAGCTACGGCTCTCCCCAGCCTTGCCCAGCCACACAAGGGGCTTGGCCTAAATATTTTTAATAGACTTAAAAAAAAAAAAAATGCCTAGCCTAGTCATTTTGATGGGAATCAGATTAAGGAGGGTGCTTTGATGCTGGCAGATTGCGGGGGCAGGGGCGGCCTGGGGGAGGGAGATGCTCAGCCCAGCTCAGCCCCAGCTCAAGCAGCAGCATCCCCAGCAGTGCTCCCCACTGTCACCCATGGGGCTGTTGTGATAGACCCCTCGCTGCATCCTCCTCCTGACACCAAAATCTAGGTGTCTTCAAGCCACCTGAGCCTGCTGGGTCACAGCTTCACAGCGGTGCATGTTCTCCTCCGGGTATCCCTTTGTGCAGGATTTCAGAGCAAAAACTCTGGATCTTGCTGTACAAACAGGGCCTGAGAGGTCTCAGGAGCTCTGTGTGCTGCTCTGCATCCTTGCATGTCCTCCAGGTCTGAAGGCATAGCTGCTCACCCCTTGAGCTTTGCTCACAATGGAATCAGCAGGGATTGAGCTTGTTTTGAAAGACCTTGGCCTGAATGCAAAGCCCCTACGTTGGGGAGTCTCCAGGTGGGCAGAGCAGGGGCTGGTGCTGATGCCACGCTCCCTCCCAAGCCACATCCCAGTGCTGTGCTCACATCGAGGGTCTCAGAGCTACAAAACACCTCGGGGCTTAAGGCTGGCTTGAGGACCAGCACGTGTGCCCAGGGAGCTTCTGGGGCTCGCGTTTTTGAAACCAGAGCAGCATCTCTCTCTTGGTGCAGCATCTCTTGGAGCATTTTTGTCTTTGGGGACCTTGGGGGTGGGGGGTAGGGGGGGTGGGCTGGAAGCCACAGATGGAAGTGAGCTGGAGGGACTGCAAGTGGCTGCTGGGGTGTGGGGACAGGGCAGAAAACTGTGCACCCTCCTTAATGCCTTTTCTTGGTTCAGAGTTGCGTGTTTGAACTGGTTTCATTCCTCTTGGGTGGGGAATGGCTCCCAGTGCCCTGTGTCGCTGGTCACTTGTGCGTCACCTTTTACTATGGCTCGTTGTTGGGTGAAGGGCTTTTTTGCGGAGACTAAATGTGGGCAAATTATTTTTGTCCATGCTGAGAGCTTAGGACGGTTCTTGTCTATCAGCTCTTCCTAGCTACGGCACAAAAATCGTAAAGGGAAAAAAAAATTACTGTCTGACAGCTACATCTTATTCTATTAGTATGTTTTAATTAGAACATGAGCAAGAAATGTGTTATGAATATTCATGATCAAGGTTATTAAAATGCACAATTAGTCTGTACGCTTTTTAATAACTGTATTAATGGAGAGAGGAGGTAGTTCCTATTTTCATCATTTCTGAATTGGAAAGTGTGCCTTAACTTGGTTAGTTGGAAAATGGATTTATTTTAAAATAAAAGTTGGTTCCCAACAGCTGCGTGCACACGTGGGCATCTCTAAAACTGCACACACGCCCTGCGCTGGAAGAGGGTTGTAAATGCTGCAAAGCCAAGCACTCAAGAGCTGGGCTATGCCAGAATTAAGCTCACTTGTGCAAACGTAACTCACCTCCGTGCCACGTGAGTTTTGACCCAATCTCGGTTAGTGACTTGGATTTAGGATTTTTTTTTTTTTTTTTCCTGGGACTGTGTATGCTTTAACGCAGGAAATCTGTGCCCAGGGATGAGGCAGAGTTGGGGGGTGAGGGGGATGCCTGCAGGATCTCCATCTCACCCAGAGGAGCCCAGCAGCATGTGAGCAATGCCCATAGGCAGGAGACACATCACCAGGTACCCCAAGGTGCTCCTGACCGTGCCCTGGGTGCCTGGCCTCGCTTCCCGAGCTGCTGGGACAGCAGGGTCCGGGGGGGGCTCTTGGGTGTCCTTGGGCGAGTGCTCGGGGAGAGCCCCAGGAATGCTGGCATGGGGCTGCCTGAGCAGTGCCCTTCTCGCCCCAGGCCTCCCTGTCTTCTGCTCCTTCCTCTTCCTCGCTTTGGCTTGAGTCTGACTGCTGGGTGCCAGGCAGCACCCGCGGGAAGACGGGGCTCAAGGGCATGGCCGGAGAGTGCTGCGGGCTGGGGAGTGCGTGACCACCTTCGGCGGTGGCACCGTCTTGGTGGATTTTATGGTGTGAGTGGAGCAAAACCCTTCTGGTGGGGGCTTTTCCAGAAGCGCCTGCCTTTGGCCAGACTTTGGGTTTTTGTATGGTTGGCAAAGGGCATTTGCTGCCAAATTTTTAGACCCTTACTTGGCTACGAAGGGAGGGAAGAGCAGGTTGGCGCTGAATGCGGGACAGATGCCAGGAGTCGAAAGCGGGCAGTCTGTTTTTTCCTGGCTTCATCCCAGAAATCCCTGAATTCTTAAAACACCTGCAGGCTGAGAATGGGACATTTTCGCCAGCACCTTTCATGCTGGTGACTGCAGCTCAGGGAAGGCGTGAGACCTTGTTTGCCAGCAGGTATCGGCCAGGAGGCTGGCTGCATGGTGCTGTGCTGGCACGGGCATGTTCGGGGGCGGCTGAGCCTTGGGGGGCTGCTTCCAGAGCCGTGGGCTGCTTTCTGTGCCGCTCAGGTGGGAGAGCAGTAACCTCGCTTCACCTTGGCAGCTGCACTACCACATGAACACAGGTGCCTGGAGGGGGAAAAAAACCCTTTTGGGTTCGCTGTTGCAGGATTCGGCCACTGCGGAGCCGATGGGAGGAGATCAGGGTTTCCCTGGTTGGTGTGGGGAGGGTGGCGGGGGGCTGCTTGCCCCCCAGCTCTGCATCGCTCCAAGAGCAGGGGGAGGGAAGGAGCGGTGCCCGGGACTCACACATGTTCGGGGAGAGCGGTTCGTCCTCCGCAGCCTGACCTGGTGCCTGGGTGCTGGCGGAGCACCCGGTGAGGCTTTGACCCCTCTTTGGGGTGTGCTGGTGACACCACAGCAGGGCTTGTACAGAGGGTTTCCCCATGTTTAGGGGATGCGTGACTGTCTTGGCCCCAGCTGTTGTCACCCGTAACACCTGCCATCTCCTCTTCCCTCCTTCCTTGGGGAGGCCTGGCAGTGATATGTTTTTTTCTTTCAGGAATTTTAGCTAAAAAATTAATTCTGGGCTTCCAGGCACCTGAAGTCCCTCCAGAGCCCCCCTGCACCTTGCTCCACTGAGCATCCTCTCCCAGCGCATCCTGGCCTGGGGATGCTCCTCTGCCATGGGTGGCTTAGAGACAGGACCAGGTGGCTCTGTGGGAGGGCAGGGTGACACAGGACCTGCAAATGCCTGTCCTACATGGTGCAGGGGTGGGCATGGAGATCAGGACACCCCTGTGCCTCGGCTGTCCCCTCTGGCTCTGGGGCTCCTGAAGCACCCCATGGGGACACTGGCTGCGGTCCTTGCCCCTCTGCGCTGGAAGGACAGGTTTGCCAAGGATGTCTGAGGCTGCAGTTCCTGCTCATGTCTTCGCCCTGACCGTTGGGGAGCTTTAAAAATACCCGTGAAAGCAAAATGAATAGAAGGAGCATTTCTGCCTCCTGATCTCCGTTGGTGTTTGCAGGGTATGCAGATGAATTGCTTTAGAAAAACACATTAGCAAAGCAAAAGTTTATTCTAGGAAGTAGGAGGTGGGAGAATTGGCAGTAATTCTCCCTAGTATCCAAGGTATTATTAGAGGCTTATCCCTGCTCTGCACAGTAATCACATTGGAAATTTTTGATTAGAAAACAAAATCTAAATGAGAATTATGAATATTCATTAGGTGTAGAGATTAATATGCATAATTATGCAAATTAGACAGCAATTAAACACCAATTCTCTGGGGAAATGATTAACACAAAGGCACAGAAATAGAAGGATGTAATTTGAAAGAAGTTTCTGGTTAAATGAACAGTAAGGGGAGCGGAGGAGACAAATACACAGCGTGTTTGCCATAATAATCAGCTTTGCTAAAATGAAATTGGAGTGTGCTCTGCAACCCCGGCCCCTCCGTGTCCTTGCTCCTGCACGCACCCCAGTCCCTGGCACCGCTGCTGTGAGCAGGTCTCTGCTCTTCAAAGAACATCTCCTGCAAGGCCCCGCTGGCACCTTGGCTGCCGTTGGAAGAGCCTGTGCAGAGGGGTCTGCAGAGAGCCCCTGGGGCTGGGGGTGGCACAGAGTGATGCTGCGTGCTGCCAGCAGTCGCTGCAAGGTTTCTCTTGCTGCCCTGTGGCAAGTGTGGCCACAGACCCCCTGCAGCGGGGCTGGGGGTTCCGTGGGACGAGGCGGAGAGGTGGCTCTGGCCAATGCCACCCACACTGCTCAGCCCCCTGCCGATCTGGGATTTCTCCATGGCCGCCCTGGCTGAGCATCTCCAAAGATCCAAAAAAAGCATCTCAGCATCTCCAAAGGCTGGCCACGGGGCAGAGCGATGGCCCTGCCCTGCCTGCCCCCCTCTCAAATTGCCAGCTTTACTTACCCTGTGAGAATCCGAACGGGGAGATGCTGACTGCTGCCCCCCGATCCCTGGTCACTCGCTGGAGTGGAGGAGATGGACCAGCACAGCTGGAAATCCTGATGCTGAGTCGAGTCAAGGCTCGTCTTCCAGGAAAGGTTTCATCTGTGCAGTCATGGTACCAGCTTGAGTGGCAAGAGCCTTATGGATGCAACTCCCCAGGCTTTTGGCGTCCTGGTGGATGTTCACCATCTTCCTTGGGTGCCTCTTGTGCTGGTAGCCCACGGAACACAGCCTGTGTGGAGCTGGCAGATCATGAAAGGAGACAATTTCCTACTGCAGACTGTGTGCAGGCACATTGCAAAATGCTCCTGTTTGGTCCCTTGCCATTTTGGGTCAGATCCTCTTTGCCAAGGATATGCTTGGGAGGGCTAAAATGAGATGGACAGGAGTGTGCTCTGATCGACCCCCTGTAGGACCCCAGCTTCCTCTGTGGGACCATGGGGGGCTTAAATAAGAAATGCCCTCGAACCAGTGTGACTAAGGCACAGGTAATGTTGTAACCTCCACAATTCTCATCTGAGGCTTTTGGCTCTGGATGCTTTTTTAATCTGCTTGGTTGCAACGAAGGCCAGAGTTTGGTCCATGACCTAGCAGCACCATGGGCAAAAATCGGGTCCTTCTGGAGCACTGGGATGGGTGCGATGAGTTTTGAATTCATAGTGCTCTTCACTGTCGGTCTCCGGGGAGAAGAGGTGCATGGGTGCTCTCTGGAATAAAGCAAGTTAAAATACTTGTTTCTCCTCTTCCCACTGTCCCATGTTTTGAAGCATTTCCAGGCTGTGGTGGGATTTGCTTTGAAGTTTGTGGAATAAACTCCCAGCTGGAGTGGGAAGGTGAGGAGGGAGAGGGGAGGATCAGTCACGCCAAGTGGAAGTGGCTTATTAATGAAAATATTGTTTTGTTTGTAGAAGGAAGAGTTAATATTGCGAGAACACCTTTGAGGCTTTGCTGATAAAGCAAGAGTAACCTTTGTTCTTCCTGTTTTTCGGTAGGTTTGGATGAAAGACCGGGATCAGGTTCCTGGGGAACGGCAGATCAAAACAGCTCCACATTTGACCAAGGAAGGGTAAGGATAAAGCACAAACACCGAACTCCAACCAAAATAAACGGCGGCTTTACCGTGGCTTCTCAGTGTGTGCGTTTGTGCCCAGGTTGGGTCTAAACCTGAAACAGCTTTTCTTGCCCCGTTTCAGATATTGGTTCTGTAACCCTGCAGCAGGGAGAGGGACAGACACACACACACACACACCCAGTCCCTGTCTCCTCAGGCTTTGCTGCCTTGAGGTCCCCCTGGAGAAGGCTTTTCCTCCAAAAAGGTCCCCCAGGCCCACCCGCCGATGTGGGCTCCCTTCCCAGCCCTCGGCTGTTGCGTGGGCAGTGGGGGGCTCCTGGCCATGGGCTGGGAGAGGTCCCCACGTGGGGCTGTGGCCGAGCGCGTTGAGGGGTCTCACCTGATGGGCTGTGCCTTCAGCAACGCTTGCTGGGCGCCCACCATGCACAGCTTTGAGAGCCCGAGGGGCTGCCGGGGGGGTATCTACCGCCTCAGCCAGCCAAGGAGCCCGAGGCGGGGATGGAGAGCCTGGGAAGGGTTCCTCAGGGAGGGAGTCGAGGCTGCAACAGCGTGGAACTGGGGCCTGAGGAGGGGAGGAGGGAAAAGACATTAACTTAATTGAAATGGTGTTATTTTGACAGATGCTCATGTTTTATTGGGTTCGTGTGATGCGTTTTTGCAATGGTACCTTTCCCTTCCCTTAGGTCAGTGGCAGAGCTGCAGTGTCATTTCTCATTTTTATAGACCTTCTCCTCACCCCCTTGCCCCCCCCAGCTTGGGGAGGGGCTGCCTGGCTCTCACCTGCCAGCCAAAGGCAGAAACTGCCTGAGAGCTGCCAGCACGGGGCAAACGTCCCTGCTTTGGTGCTATACCCCCTCCCAATGCCGTGGCCTCATGGCTGCACTGCCCTGCTCACCCTCGCTGTGAGGATAAGATCATTTCTGTGCCCTTTTTACGAGGAACCTTTGACTTTGACCCTTCCTGCTATCAGAGAGACTGAGCTCCGCTTGCGTTTTGGCGTTGGGCTCAGCATCCCAAGACGCCCCATGGTGACTCTCCCTTGTTGCTTCAGCAGAGCTATGGGGAAGGCCCCCACTACAGTGAGCACAGGGACCTGCCGTCTCACAACAGCATATCTTCATCGCCATTCCTGGGAGCTGGACTAGTGGGTAAGTGCCTTTCAGCTGCCTGGCGGGTGCCTGGGCAGAGCAGAAGAAATCTCCCGCAGAATGGCACGCTGTGGTGGGAGCATTTGCACCAGCCAGTGTTGCTTTTCCCCATGTTGGACCTGCTCCAGGTGTTAGCAAAGCTGTGGCTGAAGGAGCTGCTGTCCAGAGGGTCTCCTCAGTGCTTGACGTGCGTGACAGCTGCCGTATTTTATGTGCGTGATTATTTTTCCCTGCTTTACAGTAGCACCCAAAGGCAGTAGCGGAGATTGACGCCTGCCGTGCTGGCACGGGCTGGGCTGAGTTTGCTCTCAGGAGCTGGTAATCAAGGGTGGAGAAAGCGTCGGGAGAGAGGGGGAGAAAAGACACGCTCATCGTTAAGGTCTTGCAACAGGCTCGTGGCTGCTTTGCTTTCCAGCCTGGCAGCCCCGGGGCAATGCAGTCTCCAAAGAGAGCTGGAGTTGCTCCCCCTGAGAGCTGGAGTTGCTTCCCCTCGTTGCAGTGGGATTTGGAGGGCCTCTGCTCGTGTCCTGCAAGGCTCCATCCAGCAGCCCCATCCAGCTCTTCCATCCCTTGCTGCAACGGAGCAGCACGAGGAGCTGGTGGGGACTGGCGAGTGCTGTGGGCTGCTGTGCCAGAGGTGGTGATCGTGCGTGACCAGATGCCTGCCACAATTTACCCAGTTACCTCTCCCAGCTCGGGGGTGGGAGGAGAGATTAAGAGCAAAAAATAGCCATCCTGAAGGGCTTAGAGAGCGCTAATGACGTTAGGAGCTGGGGTTAGTCCTCCCCACCTTTGCCCACGCAGTGGTGGTTAGAATCCTCCAGCGAGCGTGGCAGGAGCGGTGCCGGGGCAGGGCCCCGCAGCTCGCGGTGGTGGTTGGAAGGGTGAGGTTGGAAGAGGGAGTTGTGTTCGAAACAGAAAATCCCCACCACGGCAGGAGGTTCCTCCTGCGGAGCTGGTCGGAAAGGGGAAGAGAGGAGCGGGGTCGTGCTGGGAAGCGAGCAGCCACGCGTTTGCCCCACCTGGCTGGGGTCTGGGGCGAAGGGCTCGCTCTCGGCTCTGCTCCCCACTGTCGTTCCTCTTGCTGTTGAGAGACAACAAGGTTTAATTGCCCCTGGGGGTCCTGCACAGGCGTGGAAGAGCGTTTCCAAGCGGCTCCTCCCATCTCTCTGTAAGGACGGTTATTCCTTCTCATTTTCTGCCCCAGGAGGATGTAAGCAAAGCAGAAGAGACGTTTCTTAATAAGACGGGCTACCCTTGATGCAGTTCAGCAGGGTTTCTTGGGGGTGCGCGTGGGGGGGACCCATCCCAACCCATCCCACACCTGGGGCCAAGGCAGCCTTGAGAGTTTCCAGCTGAGAAGGAGCTGCCCGGGGAGGAACACGGAGGTTTCCCCTTTGATGTGTGCAGGGAAGACGCGTTTGGCTTCCCCTCAAAGACAGGGCTCCCAGTCTTTGGCAAGCGCGGCGGCACTCCCCGGCAAGGCTGCGAGCCCAACCAGTCCCCAGCACGTGGAGCTGGAGCTCTGCCGCCCCGGCGGGTCATTTCCACCAGCTGTCTGGGCAGCGAAGGGCGAGCTGCAGCCCGGTGGTCGGCAGGACGGTGGTGGTGCACCGTGCCCGAGGCTCCGGTGCCTGCTGGGGCTGCGTCCCCCCCGCACTGGTGCGAGGGTTTGGCCACCAGCCTGGCTGGTTGGGTGCAGCACTATAGCTCTGCTGCTTGAAACAGGGGCTGGGGAGGCCAGGAGGGGCAAGAGGCTCCTCACATTTCAAAGATGCTTTTGTTCCTAAAATTGAATGTGGTTAAAGTAGAAAACATCAATTCCTGGAGCAGATTCCAAAATCCATAAATAAGCTTTACTTTGCCTCTGTGCTTACATGCTGAGAAGGATGGACCGGAGGAAGACCATGGGTGGGATTTTCTCTTCCTCTTTCCCAAGCTGCTTCTGGAAACTTTTCTAGTGGCAAAATAAGTGGAAAAGGAGAGAAAGGAAAGCAGAAAGAAGATAAATAATGGCTTTTGCATACAATAGCGTAAAAGCAGTGGCAAAGTGGGAGGGAAGGGTAAGTTTTAGAGATGTGTCACTTCAGCTGCCAGTCCCTGGTGTCCAGCAAGGCCCCCCCTGGGGGCAGTGGGCTGGGCAGGCTTGTGCTAATGAAGCAATTGAGTGGAACCTGAGGGGTTTAAAATGTGAGGTGATGGACGGAGCAGATTAGTATGGACATGTCCAGTGGTACTGGGTGGACAAGGTGTGAGACAATCATCTAAGTCCTTCTCCAAAAAAAAAAGGAATTTGTGTCTCCTTCCTACTCAACCTCTTATTTCTTCAAGAAGGATCAGAAACTGCTGTAAGAAACATTTCAGGAGGAACATGACCTGTGCTGGAAATGCTGGATTTGGCCAGCTAGAGTGGGAGGCTGAGCTGAAAGGGCCCCACCAGGAAAATGTGCACGTTGGTTTCCCCCCTTAGTGTGGGTCTGAGCACTGGTCTGTGCCAGCTACCACTCAGTTGGGGTGGTGCTGGCCTCCTCCAGGAGCCTGTGTCCTCCAGCTTTTGTGTTTCTTGAGTCAGGGCAGTGTCCCCTCTTAACAGTGTGCCCTGGGGCACTGAGCAGCCTTTCCACAGCGAAGGGGCACCGCTCGCCAGGCAGCGCTTGTTGAAGAAATGGAAGTAAACTGATTTTTTGGGCTCTTATTCTCTACATGCATCCGGCAGATGGAAAGGAGCCCCCTTTGGTGGGCTGGGGAGCTCCTGCCAGCCTGGGCTTTGAAACTGGTGGCATCTTTTGAGCGTGGAGACTTCACCTGCCCCTGAAGACTGGCAGTGTTTTGGGGCTGTGGTGTGTGGGGAGAGGAGCAGGGGTGCAGCTGAGTGCTCCCCTTCCCACATGAGCCGTTTCAGCACTCACAAACTGATCTGACACGAGCAGGGGTGTGAGGAGAGTCGGGAACTGCAGAGTGTAGTGGCTGTTTGGATAAAGGAGCAGCGAAACGTGCAAGCTTGTTCATCCAAATCTCTTCCCGGCGCGTCCCTGGGAGCTGGCTTTGCGGTGCCGGCCAGGGGAGCTCTGGCTGCAGGTGGGTCAGGCTTGTGAGCGGTGATGATCGTGCGTGGAAGCAGTGCAGAGCCTTGGTGTCAGGTGTATTTAGCTAGAGGGATGGAAAATGGGGAGTAATGCCAGGGCAGCAAACTACATGAGAAGGGCAGGGCTAGAGGGATTTGTGTAGCCCAGAAGAGAAGGAAAGCAGGTCTGTGTTTGGTGGGAGGAGGGCACTGCCAGCACATCCCTGAAAGCCCCTCGAGGCTCTGTGCCATCGCTCCAGCCCGTGCCCTTGTCCCCAGCCCAGGGTCCCCCTCCCAAGTGCAGTGTGGAGGGGGCTGCTCAGCTCCCAGGGAGGAGCTGGGGGAGCACAAAGCTCTGTGCAAAGTGCCAGGCAGATTTAATCCCAGAAGGACAGCGCGCCTGTTGTTTCCTGCGAGCAGCAGGAGACACCATCGCTGGAGGGATGATGGCTGCTGCCTGCTCACCTGGAGGCAGCCCCAGTCCAGCCCACAGTCCAACCCATCCCCACTGGGATGATGGCTCTGGGGATTGCAGGGTGCACACCTAGTCCAAAACCGGTTTGAATTCAGACAGCATGCTTTGAAAAGTCCTAATTTCTGGTCAGGTGGGACAGAGAGATGTGGTATTTGGGGCTTATGGATGCCCTTTTAGATGAAAGTCTGGCATCTGGTACAATGGGAGCTTGGCTTTGGGAGACACTTCGGATGCAGGGCAGGAGAGGGGCTGCACTGATAGTGGGACCTGCGGGTGCTGCTCCCAGAGCTGGCCTTCCCCTGCCCTCCAGGCTCCCCAGGAGCTGCAGGTGAGGCTGCTCATGCACTTGATGAAGGGGACGGTGCAAGGGCAATTTTCTGTCAGCTTTCCAAAGCTCAGGTTCCCTCCCTGCCACAACTTCGGCTCCACAAGGTGATGGGGAAAACCAGAGCTGTCTGCAAGGCTGACTGGGCGAGGGGGTCTGGCCTGTGTTGCACTGGACAGGATAACCTAATTTTTTTTTTTAAAAAAAGCAAGTAAGTCCCTGAATGGAAATATCTTCAGTACTTTGAATAAAAATCACCCCAGGCTGCTGGGCAGGGGTCACTGAACCTGATGAGCAGGGTGCAGTAGCAATGCCTGCGAGCTCCATCACTCCCTCCTCCAAGTTTTGAAGCGCTGAGTTCCCTGGAGGACTCAGGACCAGTGAGGTCTGAGCACTCCAGCCTTGGGTGGGGAAAGGTGATGGGTACCATCCCTGGCTGCCTGGGGTGCTGCCAGGACACTGCACGGTGACGAACTGGCTTGTCCCAGAGGGTGAGGAGGGCTTTTCTGTTTTAAATCGCCAGTCTTCAAAATCTGACACTGTTTTACCATTCATCTTCAGTGGGAGGAGAGGGGGGGGGGGATTGCTCAAACAGCAGGGGAAACTGATAAGCCATAACAGATTTCTTTCTAGTAATTATTTCTAGTAATTAGCTTCTTTTCAGAGGAGTGTTTCTAATCTTGTGTGTATTGTGAGCTGTTGGGGATTGGGTTCTTCCTGGACAATGGTTTTAATCTGCCCACCAACAGGGTTTGCTGCTCCTGTTTTTTTAACATTTTTTTTTTTCTTCTCCTCCCTTTTAATCCCTGGCTGTGTTTTTCCTCCCCTTTTTCCCCAGGCCGTAACTCTAATGGAATTACCGGCAGAGCTGGGGGGAGGCACGTGGTGGGTGGCTGGGGGGTTGCACTGGGGATA